>OX424527.1:1200000-1800000 GCA_949152445.1 Cerastis rubricosa | reverse complement strand
AAAGTTAATATGATAAAGTCCCACAAGGCAATCATAACAAACCGCCTGATTGGCTAAAAGGCCCCATTGTATTATAGATCCGGGTTCGTTGGGCGAGTCCATTAGAAATTAGGACACAGGGGTAAGAGGCGGGGTGTCGCGGGGAGAGGTTTTATGACCTTGTTTACGCTCTCTCGCACAGGTGATTGGATAATAGGTGGGAGTCCGCCATAGCCCCACCAGCACTTGTGCTTTTGTACGCAAGTATAAATATGGCGGCCCAGAGTATTAACGAGCAGTCTTCATCCAAAATTCCTCTGATAAGCATCGCGCTTACTCTGTATCTCGTTTGTCGTATAGTTATTGTATTTGTGTGCCTAAAGTTTTTCTCTGTATTGTGTTTATGTTAAATTAGTAGCTTCAAATTGTGTTTTCCGTGTTAGTATAAGTGTTAATTGATGTAAATATAGTTTGGAGTGTTGTTAATATAGAGTTTTAAATAATCGCTCATCAAGTGTGTTGTTATTTCAACCCTGCGGCCTGCATTCCTTACAACCACCAAAACGGATGAGCGGAGCGGACAGGGGACGCGCGGCAACCGACCAATCTCATTGGAATCCTGCACACCTCCTCTACGCTGGCCTCCGTTTTGGTGGAGTCGGGGCCTTAAGCGCCTTTGCAATCATGTTTCGCTGCCGAAATAACGACGAATTAAAATTATGTCTAAGGAGCTGCTAGAGCCCTCCACATAGGTACCTAATACTCCAATAGACATGATTGATTTCTTACGTCTCATACGTCGTACCTATTGGTCTCTTTCGTTCATATTTCCGAAGAGAGATGTTGACTGTTGGGGCGCATAGTACTCCATAACTTTATAATTTTAGTAAGGTATTGAATATATCTGTGAAATGCATGTCCGACTCTCGTATTATTGTAACACAGGATTACTTGATCCTGACCTTTTTAATTTGGAAAATTGATATTTTTACTTATTTTTAGTTTCAATTAGGCAAGTTTTAAAAACTTAACTACTTAATTGGTACAAGACTTTTGTTGAATGATCCATTATGATCAGATTATCTCATGACTGACCTGTCTGCGAGGAAATTACGATTTTGTAGTAGAAGTAAAAATATGGATGTATGAAACCAGAGTTTCATAGTAGAAGAAAATCTTTTTTTTATGTAATAAATACATCTGATTACTGACATCATACGGTATATAATCACTCATTTGTTTTCATTTCTATAATAAATACTTTTAATCATAATTAATTTACTTTTAATAAAAAACCAGGATCCTGCAACCTTAATTTCAAACTTAAAGTATCCCTAAAATTGATCATGCATCAGAAATGAAATTCTATTTTTTTTTTTATTGCAAATGTTAATAATATTTTTGACTTGAAAACGTCTAATAAATCGATGAACGCCGGCTGCATGCACAAAAAATTGTTGACTCATTGTCCCGTTACGCTCATTGTACGCTTGCATCTATCTCTCTTCCACTCGATTATTGTTATGACGTTGTCACGTTAAACTATCGTCCGTAAACCAACTTTACAGACAACATATTTGTTTCTATTGAAACAAATATACAGCTAATATCTTATATAAATCATACCCCGTATATCAATATCGTATATCAATAAAATACATCAATCCAATGATAATGAAAACACTCTTTTTAGGTATGCATAATTAACCATGGTCTTTGACGAGTCAGAATTAAACTGAAAATTGATCGAAAGCGAGGTTGACCCGTAATATAAGGCGTGCACAGAAAGGTGTGAAGGAAAGATCATCAAACGTGTTGGACTGTTACAGTAAAACGCACTTTAAAAATCACTTAATATTTTATTCCACTGACTTTCTTGCCACACGGTTAACAATCGACTGACTCAAGCGCTAACGCGCTACACCGGCAACCGAAAAGAGTGGGGATTCGATGTAGCGCGCCAACTCGGTCGGTAAAACAGTATAACTTTAGGTTTTAAATACAATCCCAAATTATTCTACATTTAGTTTAAATATTCAATTTAACGGTATTTAAATTACAGGAATTAATAAAAGCATTACATTGAATGTAGGTCTATTTTTAACTAACGATGACGATGAATTCTTTATTGCACACATAAAATTAAAAGATATACACACAAATAATATATAGCTAATGTACAACGGCGAGCTTAACCCAGAAATGGGTTTTCTTACAGCAAACCTTATTTAACATGAGTATTTGCCAAAGAGGATACAGCTAACGAACGTTAACGTGAACGTTTTTAGCGAACTAAATTGATAAAGCTTAAATAAATCAAAAGTAATGCCATCTAGTGGTATAAGATGACAGTCATATTAGCTTACATCAATGACCGTCATCATAACCAATGACTAACAGAAAATACATACAATAATAATCAATATCATAACTTATTTTTAACAACATTCTAACATTCGGCCATCCGCATAAATTAAGCGTCCTCGCGTATCTATACGAATAGTTTAATGTAAAACAATAATAGCGTATCTAACTCAACTATTACAGTAAGAATTACAATCATCGAAGTCTTAATGGATATCTTAATTGACCCTGACTATTACAACTATCATTATACAAAATAATTTATAAACTAGTGGTATAAGTCGCTACTACCTTGCACCTAACTAACATTCGGCCATCCGCATAACTTACGCGTCCTCGCGCATGTATGTGAATGGTTTTTTACTTAGAATTTTATACTGGTAATATCCAAATCAGCTTCATTTAGCAACTACATCTGTCTTTACCGAAGCATAATGGAATATCGTAAACAATCAACTATAAATATAACAACAGTAATTAGGTATTCAATATAATATACTAGTGGTACAAGTCGCTACTACCTTGAAACCACTAGGGCGGTACAAGTCGCTTCTACCTTGAAACCACCAATTTATTTATTTTTTATTTGTGGTACAAGTCGCTACTACCTTGAAACCACTAAGGCGGTACAAGTCGCTACTACCTTGAAACCACCTATTATTATTATTTTGTTTTTGTGGTACAAGTCGCTACTACCTTGAAACCACCTATTATTATTATTTTGTTCGTGTGGTACAAGTCGCTACTACCTTGAAACCACTAAGGCGGTACAAGTCGCTACTTCCTTGCAACCACGATGACTCATTTATTCGAAGGTCGAAATTGGCATCGCGTACCTCTACCGCGAACGCCATATTAATTTTAATCTCACAACCCTATAAATGATATATAAATTTTATTTAGCATTTTAATCACCCTCCTCATTGGCCGAGGAAGAGCTAGAATCAGTTCTGTTATAGTAGGCCCACGCTTTCATTTTGTCTACGGCAATAACCGCGGAATATTTCCGATTGCCCTTTCGAGTGATCGGGATGTCCTCAATGCGATACCGGTCATTACCTAAAACCTCAACTACTTTGTATGGGCCCCGATATTTTGGAATTAACTTTTTACTTTGCCCTGTAGCACCAATTTCACGCTCAACACTAACCAAGTCGCCGACGAGAAAATCAACGGGTTTAGTAGACTTTTTGTCATAATATGTTTTCTGCTTCTCTTGATAAGCAGTTATATACTTATTAGCTTCTTCACGTATTTCTTTAATTTTATCTTCTGAATACGGTTCGCTATTATCAATGGAAGCTTTAACCCTCCCTTCCGTCATTCCAGTTAGGCTGATACCAAAAGAACTTGGGCTGGTGTTTTACCTATATACCTATACCTTTGTTATATGTGTTATTCAGGCCTAACTGAATCTCGGGCACCTTAACATCCCATTTTCTTTCGTCCAAACCCACACACTTGGCGGTCAACGCTTCTAGTAACGTACGGTTGTACCGTTCGACTTGACCGTTAGCGCGTGGGGTTGCTACCGCGTTTAAAATGTGCTTGATGCCCAGTTTTTCCAAGAAACTGGTAAACTTACCACTTGTAAAACAAGAGCCACGGTCAGATATAATTCTTTTTGGTAGCCCAAATATACTAAAATAATCTTGCATTTTCTCGACAACTATTGAAGACTTAGTACTGCGAACCGGTTTCAGGACGATAAACTTGGTGTACGCATCTATGATGACTAGCAAGTGTGTGTTCCCCTTTGAACTTTTGACAAAAGGGCCAACATGGTCAATGTGGACCGTAACGAATGGTTTTTCATCTTTATGTATTGGGTGTAATGGTGGCCTCTTCTTTGATGAAGACTTTGAATAAGAACATTCGAGGCATGATTCTACATACTTTTTTACAAAACGCCTCAGTTTGGCGAACCAATAAGTTTCTTTAACTTTAGTCAAAGTCTTATCAAATCCAAAGTGGCCCAAATCATCATGGCATTGTTTGAGTATTTGCCAGCGTACGCCCTTCGGCACTACCCATCTATCACCGTCAGAAGTTTTCCTATATAATTTACTATTCCGTACAATATAATTATTTTTAATCTCAATAACATCATCTGCTTGGGGGTCATTTAGGATCGAAATTTTCCTTTGTATCTCTGAATCTGCCAATTGAACGGTACCCAACCAGTCTGATTCACCGACTGCCATCACAAAACAGTCAACACCATTACCATCAGTTAGAATGCTGGTAGGTGGTGGATTCCGACTCAACGCGTCCACGTGGGCCATTGAGGCCCCCGGCTTATAATCGACAGTAAAATTATACTCTTGCATAGCAATCCACCACCTGGCGACACGCGGTATCAAATCACGCTTGAGGAAGGTAGCCCTTAACGAATTGCAGTCAGTTATTACTTTAAACTCTACGCCAATGAGGTATACGCGAAACCGTTGAAGCGATGCAACAACAGCGAGAGTTTCGAGTTTATATGCCGTCATATGCTGCTCCTCAGTTGTCGTTTGGCGGCTGAAGTATGCTACTGGTTTCAATAATTTTTTGTCATCACGCTGCATAAGCATTCCGGCTATACCTATTTTACACGCGTCTGTGTGCAGTTCAGTTGTCGCATTAGGGTCATATAACGCCAAAATGGGTTTTCTCATTAATTCGGATTTTAGTTCGTTAAAAGCTGTGCTTTGTTCTTGGCCCCAAACCCACACGGCCGTTTTCTTTAAAAGACTGGTAAGCGGTTTTGCTATCATAGCGAAATTTTTGACAAACCGACGGAAGAAACTACACAATCCTATAAATTGCCTAACCGTGTGCTGGTTAACAGGTTGGGGAAAATCTCTAAGCGATTCAATTTTACGCGTTCCCGGTCTAATACCCTTTGCACTTAATTCAAACCCTAAATAATCTACTGTAGTCTTAAAGAAACAGCACTTCGACAGTTTAAGGGTTAAGTTAGCTTGTTTGATCAAACCCAATACTCTCTCTAAACGGTCAAAACCCTCGTCAAGCGTTACTGATGGAACAATGATATCGTCCATATAAGCAGATGCAATTCTCTTAGCATTGACATCTTGTTCTTCTCGCGATGGGAAGCCTCGGTTATTATTTAGAACTAAGTGCATTGTGCGCATAAAAGTTGATGGTGCATTAACCAGCCCAAAGGGCATTCTATTAAATTCATATTGCCCTTCGGGCGTTACAAATGAAGGTTTATGACGATCATTTTCTGAAATGGAAATTTGGTAATATCCGGACGCAAGGTCCAGTGTAGTATAAAAGTTATATCCCGCAAGGTCATCGAGTTGGTCGTCTATTCTAGGCAACGGGTAATTTTCTTTAATGGTCTTACGGTTCAACGCTCTGAAGTCAATGCACAACCGAGTTTCACCGGACTTCTTTTTAACAAGTACTATAGGGCTCGCATAGCAGGAGGTAGATGGACGAACAATACCGCATTCCAGTAACTCTTGTATCATTTCTCGCACTTTGGTTCGTTCAGTTATCGGAAGTCGATAGGGTATGTACACTACAGGTTCGTCGTCTTTCAAATTTATGGACATTTCTGTAAGTTCAGTTTTTCCCAACTCTTTTAAACTAAACGCGAAGCATTCTCTATATTTATTTAATAACTCTACTAGTTCTTTAAGTTTATGTTTGGCAAGGTTCATATCGCTAATTATATCGTCTTCTTTTATCGACCGTAAAGGCTCACCAAGCTCTACATTAGAAACAACAGCTATATTGTTTGATACACTTTCCTCTTCTGCTTTTAACCCTCTAGCTACTACGATATCCTTTCTTAAGAGAAAGGGTTGGCCGGACTTGCCTTTAATAAACAGAACTCCCTTCCCATCAACACAAGTGAATAGCCCTTGCACCAGATAGTGTTCGCGGCCTAATTGATAGCGATTATTTCCGGGAATGTACACATCCCCATTATAAACCGGGTCAGTGTGAATGTATACAGGAGTCAATCCATCTATCATAGTATCTATGGGCTCAGGCGCAAAATGTCGCTTTCGCAAAATGTCTCTTTCGCAAAATGTCTACTTTTAGTAAAATATCTCTTTCTCATAATGTCGCTTTCGCAGAATGACTCTTTCTCAAAATGTCGCTTTCGCAAAATGCCTCTTTCGCAAAATGTCGCTTTCTCAAAATGCCTCTTTCGCAAAATGTCGCTTTCGCAAAATGTCGCGATTGTAACTTAGACAAAAATTTTGCGGTTAGTGGGTCGTCTAAAGGGCAAACAGAAATTTGAAAAAAATATCAGTTTCGGGTTAACCTTGACCATAGAAGGGCCAAAGACAGCCAAATTTTCGAAGATTTGTTTCTGACACATTTCGGCCGTTTTTCTTGCAGAACCTTATTACCCTTGTCCATAGAAACCATTTAGGTTCTGAGAAGGGTCCATTCTTCTCAGAACCTAAATGGTTTCTATGGACAAGGGTTTGGCTGTCTTTGGCCCTTACGATACGCAAGCTGAAAGATCGGCCGACACTTAGAATATTTTTTCAAGTTTTTTCTTTTTTCTTAATATTTCTCATTTTCTTTTACACCACCTCATAGTTTTCTACTAGAGCAACAGTTTCTTTCCAGAAAAAAAAATCATCTGACCTACCATTTTGGAAATATAGATCGTTTTATAAAAATTAAATAAACTTCGGAGGCCTATAATTCGGAAACGGTGCGTCTTGGGTCCATGCTTCTCAGAACCTAAATGGTTTCTATGGTCAAGGTTAACCCGAAACTGATATTTTTTTCAAATTTCTGTTTGCCCCTTAGACGACCCACTAACCGCAAAATTTTTGTCTAAGTTACAATCGCGACATTTTGCGAAAGCGACATTTTGCGAAAGAGGCATTTTGAGAAAGCGACATTTTGCGAAAGAGGCATTTTGCGAAAGCGACATTTTGAGAAAGAGTCATTCTGCGAAAGCGACATTATGAGAAAGAGATATTTTACTAAAAGTAGACATTTTGCGAAAGAGACATTTTGCGAAAGCGACATTTTGCGCCTGAGCCTAGATAGGCTCAGGCAAACAGAAATTTGAAAAAAATATCAGTTTCGGGTTAACCTTGACCATAGAAGGGCCAAAGACAGCCAAATTTTCGAAGATTTGTTTCTGACACATTTCGGCCGTTTTTCTTGCAGAACCTTATTACCCTTGTCCATAGAAACCATTTAGGTTCTGAGAAGGGTCCATTCTTCTCAGAACCTAAATGGTTTCTATGGACAAGGGTTTGGCTGTCTTTGGCCCTTACGATACGCAAGCTGAAAGATCGGCCGACACTTAGAATATTTTTTCAAGTTTTTTCTTTTTTCTTAATATTTCTCATTTTCTTTTACACCACCTCATAGTTTTCTACTAGAGCAACAGTTTCTTTCCAGAAAAAAAAATCATCTGACCTACCATTTTGGAAATATAGATCGTTTTATAAAAATTAAATAAACTTCGGAGGCCTATAATTCGGAAACGGTGCGTCTTGGGTCCATGCTTCTCAGAACCTAAATGGTTTCTATGGTCAAGGTTAACCCGAAACTGATATTTTTTTCAAATTTCTGTTTGCCCCTTAGACGACCCACTAACCGCAAAATTTTTGTCTAAGTTACAATCGCGACTTTTTGCGAAAGCGACATTTTGCGAAAGAGGCATTTTGAGAAAGCGACATTTTGCGAAAGAGGCATTTTGCGAAAGCGACATTTTGAGAAAGAGTCATTCTGCGAAAGCGACATTATGAGAAAGAGATATTTTACTAAAAGTAGACATTTTGCGAAAGAGACATTTTGCGAAAGCGACATTTTGCGCCTGAGCCTATCTATGGTACCGAAAAGTTTGATCTTATGGACCTCTAATTCACTTGCGTTACTAGAAAAACGTAAATTTGTACTATCTTTCTCTACAATAATATGGGGTTGTTCTGTATACGTCTGCCCTACAAGAAGAGGTACTCGCATTACCTCGTTAGGAACAATAGGAATTTCAACAGCTGCAACTACCCCATCAACGGCAACAGATGCTAAACATTTTCCCAAGGGTCGAACTATAGCCTCACCAAAACCTTTAAGCACGGGCAAGCTTTGACTAGGAACCCAATCAACAGATATGTTTTGGGCGCAAGCTAAACTCATCATAGTAGCAGAGCTACCGAAATCGATAAAACAATTAACAGGATGCTTGTTAATGAAACATTGTTTGTAATACTTAGTGGAGTCACTGTCTGAACTGACTACACACATGACCGACTTTGCTGGTTTGCTATTGGTTGAAGCGGACGTAGCAGAAAGACTGCATCCCTCTACGGTATGACCAAACTTAAGACAACGTGTGCACTTTACTTGTGGTTTAGTGCATTGTGACTTATAGTGTCCTTCTTGTAAACAATTATAACATTTAATTATACGGTTTTTAGTGTCCCCTTTTTCTGTACTGTCTGTATTATTGTTGAAAACCCTTGTCTTCTTTTTATCATTCTGATGAACGTTAGTTTTAACAGCTTTTAAATATGGTAAAAGCTGATCCGGAGTGTCAAAACGGGCGGCTTCAGCTCCTAGTCTGACACTACGGTCGTCAATCCCGTGAACAATGCAATCTACCGCGCGTTTGCCTTCGATACTACATCGGTTGAGTAACACAACTTTCTCATAGAAATATTCTTCTAGCGAATCGTTAAACTTGGCGCGTTTGGATAACATCGTTTGAAGTAAGCAGCCATAATTTTCATTACTGGGGAACGCTAACTTCAGTTTTTCTTGCCATTCGTTCCAACTAAATAAAATGGTTGGCAAGCCCTCGTACCATTTTTGAGCAATGCCCTGTAGCTTTTGGAGGGCAAAATGAGCTGTTTGTTGATCGGACCAATTACCTCTTCTTGCTGGTGATTTATATTTTCAATCATCTCGTGATTCTTGCTGGTAGGTTTGGACAAAGCTGCCTACAATTCCGTGTCCAAATTCCGTACTTGTGAATGAAATGTAGTTAAGGTAATAAGATAGCCCTGAGCGTTGTGAGAGCAGTAACTAACAAAAACTCAGCGACCCACGAATGTGTTACCTTCAACTCAAGTTTAACTCCGTCTTCGGTCCTCTCGTTCTTTACTTTCTCTAACTGCTCAATTTTCTTCAAGAGTTCTTGTTCTCTTTGCTGCCCTGTAAAAAGAATATACAATATAAGCAGAAGAGAACTGCAGTAAGTCCGATAGACTGTGTTCATTAAATCGCGTCGCAGTAGTCACCCCCACCGCCTCACCGCTCAATCATTCTAGCTTTGCAATATGCAGTATACTTTTGTTCTAGTTTTAAGAAGTGGGCTATGCTCCACACTCCTGATTCTTGGTGTGTGTTACCTTTCGATTCTACGATAGGCGCCTTCCTAATTGGTAATTGGGGCGACTCGCTTGTGAAGGCTAACCCAACCGATCCGCGACCGTAAAAGATATAAATCACACAACACAAAATTGCTCGAAGGACCAAATGTTGGGGCATGATGCCCAACAGTGAAATCTTATGTTGTACTTGTTATGTAGAATTGTAAGGTATGTTATGTTATGTGAATGAGTAGACGATTTACAGTTAAGACCCCAAAAGACGTCCACTGCTGGACATAGGCCTCCCCCAAGTGTCGCCACATTGACATTTTGGGGGGTGTTGCCATAATCACCACGCTTGGCAGGCGGGTCTGCGATCGCAGTACGGTTGTTACAAAAGCACAGAGAACGCTGCTGCCTATTCTCTGGCAAATCCTTTAGTCGCCTCTTACGACACCCCCGGGAAGATATGGGATGGTGCTATTCTTTACGTCCGACACCACACAGAACACTTATGTTTATATATTTGTAATATGCAGAACAAATTGCAAAAACAGTACTAAAATATTTAAATAGGCAATAACGTTATGAAATTGCGTTTTATACATTTGCATATATGTACTTGCAAAGGCATGTAATCCGATGTCTAGTAACAGGCGAACTTAGGCAAAACACAAACAACGCAACAAATCGACACACACAGACTATTTATTATTATTTCCATCTCTGTATGATGTTCCATAGTTAAGAGTCAGCACAGATATAAAGGTACTTTAATACTTTAGATATTCTGAAATGTAACGTTTATCGTTCACCTGTTAGCCCGAATTCATCGTGGGTACTGCGCATGCCAGTGTTTGAAAATGTCGTGCCAGCCGTGGCAGGACGGGACGACCATCTGGCCAGTAGCGTGTCGGCAGTCACACGGTGAGGCTGTCTCCGCCCCGAACGATAAGCCAACGCGCGTCTTTACGACCACGACTAAAAACATTTAGGTAGAACTTAATAGGCACCTACCTACCTTGAATTATTTTTATGTAAAAAAAATCAGGTAATTTACACTGAATATTCCCCGATTCTGTTTGGTTATATTGTTATTTTATAGAACTAAGAGTGACTTTAAAATCTTGTAGGAACGTAATTAAGAAAATTGGATAGGTTGAAGTTAAATAGTAGTTCGAGCAAAATGTGGTGGATCCTTCGACGAGCTCGGCTGACCGGTGCGTCGCTGTTCAGCCAGGCCACGGGGACAAACAACAACAACAATGTGAAAACAGGTACATGAGCAACCCAACCATCACTTACTCAATTATTGCATGGAATTAATGTATTTGCGTAGTTTTATTGCGGCCTTTTGGCCCGGCTTCTAAACTTTAACCAGCCTCCTAGTTCGTCTGCCCTTTAAATTGAGATTAAAATTATTAATGTTTTGAATTCTAAAATGGTAACCCTATCTAAGACTGTGACAATATTTTGGTGGCGCCAAAACTAGGTACGGTATCAGTAAGTACTGTTTTAACACTACTACTCTTGATCTACGAAACACTCCACACTGCAACGAAATTGAGGAGCGGAATCATAGAGTATAATATTATATTTAAACCAAACGGACGTATAAAGTCAATGTCAAGTTGTAACAAAGGACATGCCAGTACCTGTCTCGCCTTACTTAGGTACTGTACGATGTTGGGGTGGGCTCCAGTCTAACCGGATGCATTTGAATACCAGTATTTTATAAGGACCGACTGCCTATCTGACCTCCACAACCCACTTAGTACTGGGTAATACGATACGATATCGTTGTAAGACTGGTTTTCAGACTCTTGGGTCACTGACTACCTGTAACGTTTGTCAAAGATCTACAAATGACAGCTGGCTCCGAGGCACAGAGAAAACTCTGTATATAATGCATTGTCACCCATCCACGGATCGATCTTGGTAAGCTCAGATCGACCGTGTGGTTGGTGTTATTTATTCATATCTATTCTCCAAATAAATGCTCAAGGAGCTCGTGAATCAATAATAAGAGCTGCCCGGATCGATCTTTAGCTTAATACGCACTTGCGTAGGTTGGTACATGGATGGGTGACCAACTGACCACCTTTTATATTACATAGGTACCAAAATTCCTCCGTGCTTTGGAAAGCATGTTAAGCCGTTGGTCCCGGTTGTCATTTGTAGACCTTTGACAGTTGTTACAGATAGTCAGTGACCCGTAAGTTTGAAAACTAGTCTTACCAAGGGATATCGTATTACGCAGTACTAACTGGGTTGTGGAGGTGAGATAGGCACTCGCTCCATGTAAAATACTGGTATTCAGCTGCATTCGGTTAGACTGGAAGCCGACCCCAATATAGTTGGCAAAAGCCGAGGCAGATATGTGTACCTAGTTATTTTCATTTTATGTGACAAAGCGACGCGGCGGCGTGACAAACAACTGTTTTGCGTCTACCTGCCTACCGGAACACTTGAATCCATTTATCAGTAACAACCACGGTGTTTGGATTTATACCCGGATGATGGCATTAGGTTCGTTCTAATAGATGAGATTTAAATCGTGTCTGAAATAATCGAACCGTCTTCAGCGCTTCCAGTAGACTCAGAGCCCCGAATTGATAATTATTTGTATTTCATTCCACTGACTCGACCATTATTCTGACCATTTTTAGGGTTACGTAACCAAAGGGTTAAACAAGACAATTACTGATACTTCGCTGTCCGTCCGTCTGTCACCAGGCTGTATCTCCTGCCGTGATAGTTAGCCAGTTGAAATGTTTACAGATTCTGTTGCCGCTAGGTATAACAACAAAATATACTAGAACAGAATAAAATAAATATTTAAGAGGGTTCCCATACAAAAACGTGATTTTTTAGCTCGTTTTATAAATAATTAATACGGAACCCTTCGTGCGCGAGTCCGACTCGCGCTTGGCCAGTTTTTATAAATAATGGTACGGAACCCTTCGTGCCCGAGTCCAGTCGCACTTGGCTGGTTTTTTTTAAACCTCTTCACCGTCGTGTCTCTGTTCGCTTTGAACAGGTGGCATCCCATGACAGGAGTATTTTTGTTTTGTCAAGTGTTTGCAAGAGTTGGAGCCATACAGAACGTCTAGTTCATCTCTGTAATCGCGAAATTGAAATTTTGTAACGTTTTTTGCAATTTGCACGGTAGTGTCAGGTTGTATGTTGATTAAAATATGATTCGCGGCCGTAACCAATATTGTTTTATGGAGTTATATTCATTAAAATTATCAATACAACTCTCTAAGTTCATTTTAAGTTCGTTTTTTGTTTTTTTTTTTCAGTCTTGGTTCATTTTAGTTTTTTTTTGTTTTGTTTTTTTTTTTCGGTCTAAAAAGTTAGTAAAAACATTTAGAAATGTCTTTAAAAAAAAGATAATTGGAAATTTCTGTTTCTATGGATAATTTATAATCGGTCTAATTTAGCACTAACAAAAATTTTCGAAAAAAAATTACTAACTTTTTAGACCTGAGTATCTTGCTTATGCGTATGAAGTTTCATTCAAATCGGTTCAGCCATTTCGGAAAATAAGGAATTGAAAGTTTGTATGCAATGTCGTAAGGCGTAAACGCTCTTACTTCGAAGCAGTAGTTTGAGTAGTTTCATAAAATAACATCACACCTGTAATACCCGTTAGGATATGCAGGCGGTGGGGTGTAGGTACTAAATTGTATACCCGTTGTTACGTTTAAAAGTATCATTGGCAATCATTTTCGAAGAATATCGCCATTTGCACCCTTGAGGGGCCGGGGGTGGTTGTTCAACTCAAGGGTGGCTTCGTCGCTGCTGAATGATACCCTTTTCAAGCGCTGACTCCGCGGTTCTCGGAAAGTTAGGTCTGGATTTAGAGCCGGGCTACAAAATTGAAAAAATATGCTGCTTCAGACTGGATAAGATCTCAGATTCAACAGGTTGGCATGACGTGATCAACCTTAATGCTTGGCTCCGATCTAGACTCGTGTTGCCAAAAAAAGAAGGAAAAAAAAATAGTATGTCTGATGCTTGCGTGATGCGACGGTATGGACACGCAGGACATACGGTTGTGTGGCTTGACGTGAGGCATCACGTGCGGTGCGTGGGCCTGTGGACGGTGAGTAAAGGGCTAGCTCACCGTCCGTCCGTCTTATGACGACAGGCCGTGCCGACGGCGCGTTCGTGTTCCACGCGCGCCTCAAGGAGATGTCAGCAAATCGAAAGTGGTCCGAGACGGCCGATGCCTGCCAGGGCTGCGGGACTGTTCGAAAGAGATACCGTAGCCCTGGAACACAAAGGGCTAAGAAGGAACATGGATGGGTTTTAGTCAGTACAAGTCTGACACTCCCTTCCGCTCCGCCCAGAGCGGGAAGGGTTATTTGATGATTTACCTTCCGAAAAATATGCGTCACGTGCGGTTACATCAATCGGTCTTCCTAGTCAGGTGGGGGATAGTTTTGAAGATTGGCGCCGTTCAGTGTTGGGCAAACTGTAATCTAACTACTGATTACTAACTACGACTACATAAAGTAGTTAGTAATCATAACTACAAACTATATAAAAAAAAAAACGAAAAATGTAGTAAAAAAATTTGACTACTAACTACTAATTGTAGTTTCAATCATGATTACTTGATTACTTTTTATAACTACAGATTTAAAACGATGGATCGAGAACTAAATTGTTTTCATAGATATCCTGAAGTGAAAAAAGTATTGATATATACAATACTCCATTACCTTCTTCGGCTCCAGTGGAAAGACTGTTTTCATATGCAACTATGATATACCATCCCACAGGCTATCGGATGAAATGTTCGAAAAACGTGTAGTACTAAAAGCTAATTTAAATGATTAACCCAATCAACCTTTTTAGGATTCCGTACCCAAAGGGTCAAACGGGACTCTATTACTGAGACTCCGCTGTCCGTCCGTCCGTCAGTCTAGATCCGATAGTTAGCCAGTTGAAATTTCTACAGATTATGTATTTCTGTTGCCGTTATAACAACAAATACTAAAACAGAATAAAATAATTTAAGGCTCCCATACAAAAACGGGTTTTTTTTGCTCGTTTTTATAAATAATGGTATTTGATTTTTCATGAAAATAAATGTATGTGCAATAAACTGTTTTTTTTTCATGCAGCCATATTCTAAAACATATATTACTACACATTACATGTCTATTTAATTGCAAAATATAAGTTAAATAATCTTAAACTTAAATAGTCAGTAATTATAACTACTAGATTGCAGTAATTAGTATTAGTCTTGTACACACGACGACACATCAAGGTATATATTTCCAGTGTAACACGGCCTCGCTTTGTATAGATCTCCCGTACGATGAAAGATCCACATGAACGGGTTTTGTATAGCTTGATTGTTGCTTTTCCCCTTAATAATTTAAAATGCGTTTAGAGCAGTGAATAATAGGTTTTCTGTTAAATGTTTGTCTTATTCCAATGGAAAACGCCGAATTCGGCACCGGAATAAGATTTCGTAGTTTTTTGTTTTTAGAAAACGTTGTATCTTGTATCTCGAAAATGCAACAATTATCCTGCATTAATTTGTAGATGCACAAACAGAATGTACATATATTTTATTATAAGATATTAGGTATTTCTCAAAGAGGAGCTCGTGGCTAGATAATAACAGCCGCACGGGTCGATCTTTAAGGTTAAGCCGTGCTTGCCAAGGTTGGTCTGTGGATGGGTGACCATAATTACATACCGAGTTTCCTCAGTGCGTCGGAAAGCACGTTAAGCCGGCTTGGTCCCGGCTGTCAGTTGTAGATCTTTGACAGTCGTTACGAGTAGTCAGACACCAAAAGTCTGACATCCAGTCTTACTAAGGGGTATCGTACCCAGTTACTGGGTTGTGGAGGTCAGATAGGCAGTCGCTTCATGTAAAATACTGGTACTCAGCTGCATCCGGTTAGACTGAAAGCCGACCCCAAGATAGTTTGGGAAAAGGCTAGGCAGATAATAAGGTATTTTTCAAAGTTATGACCAAAATATCCTCGACGCTGATCAGCGTCCTCTACTCCTGGATAAGAAATTAAAAGGGTTAACTTCAAGCAGCGTTTATGGATAAACTCCCTTAACTTCAGCCACTGAGTCATGACCCACAGGTAAACAAAGACTCACCCGATCCAAGCCCCATAAGAAGACCAACCTTTATAAAGCCCATTTGCATGTACCAGGCCCCTCAGAAAGTATTGCGAAAAAAAGTTTTTATATATGGGAGACTGGCCAGTTATTATGTTTTTCGAAAATATGATTATTTATAAGTAAAAATAAGTAAGTTCCAATTTCAAAATTTCCCTCCACATTTTTTGCGAGTTAATTCAAAGTATTGTGTCTCACTGAAATATGGATCTGCGCCGGGAACATTTTAGAGCTATGATTTTATACGATTTCAAGTGTCGCCTGAAACCGGATGAATCGTACGATAGACTTCAAATGGCATTCATGGATGAAGGCCCTTCCAAGGCAACCGTGTATCGTTGGTATAACGAATTCAAGCGCGGTCGACCAACTTTGGGGGATGACGAAAGAAGCGGTCGCCCTTTGACGGCTGTTACCGAAGAAAACGTGCTAGCAGTGAAAAATTTAATCCAAGACAATAGGCGAATTACATATCAGGAGATTCAACACATATTGAAGATTGGATCGGGAAGCGTTCACGAGATTCTACACAGCCATCTTCGCGTGAGGAGGATAGTATCACGCTGGGTGCCGCACAACCTCACCGATGCTCAGAAGCAGGCCCGGGTGGAATGGTGCCGTGATATGCTTAACAAATTTGAAGCAGGCTCGTCTCGGCGTGTTTACGACATCGTTACAGGTGATGAGTCCTGGATTTATCAATACGACCCAGAAACCAAGCGCCAGTCGACTGTTTGGGTGTTTCAAAATGAGCCAACGCCTACCAAAGTGAAGCGATCTAGAAGCGGGGGTAAGATTTTGATCGCTAGCTTTTTTAATTTGACTGGCCACTTGGTATCAATTCCCTTACGGGATCAAAGAAGCATTAATGCCGAATGGTATACTTCCAAATGTTTGCCAGAAGTTTTCTCTGTTATAAGCAACAAGCGACCAAACACAGGGCTCCGCGGGCTACTGCTCCACCACGACAATGCACCTGCGCACACCGCACTCAAAACGAGGGACTTCCTGGACAGCACGCCAGTCAAACTCCTGGGTCACCCTCCTTACAGCCCTGATCTAGCACCGTGTGACTTCTTTTTATTCCCAAAAATAAAAAATCAGCTCAAAGGGATACAATTTTCGTCGCCGGAAGATGCGCTGGCTGGGTTCGAGCAGGCTGTAAACGAGGTGTCTGCGGCGGACTGGAAAAAGTGTTTTGAAAACTGGTTTAGGCGCATGAATCTTTGTATAGAGGCTGGTGGAAAGTACTTTGAAAAGATTTAATAAAAATATATGTACGTATAGAACAATTTTTTTTAGTTTCGCAAAACTTTCTGAGTGTCCCACGTAAAAGCAGGAATCCGCACATTTCAATAACTTTTCTTTTGAATTCTTTATTTTGCTCGTTTACCGGATCCCATTGAATATTAAGCTTTATTGATATGAGTCTTAAGCTTGGTTTTATTGTAATGATAGTATCTTTGTTTGATACCATTTTTAATCGATGTAAAACGATGTTGGTCTAGAGTGGTTGCAAGCATGGCTGTTGAGGTCTGTCTTGGATTCTATAATAATAAATAAAAAATATATATAAAGTTGATGCAACTCTGCGTACCTTCCTGATGTCGTGTATGGGGCAATGGAGGACAGTCCTTCGCTATCCAGGATGTATGGCATATCCAAGGGAACAGCGAACCGATAAGGATAGAGCGAGGTATTTTTCAGGGCGATAGTTTGAGTCCGCTTTGGTTCTGCTTAGCCTTGAATCCTCTAAGCACGCTGCTGGAGGATTCAGGTCTGGGCTTTCGGTTGAGGAGAGGTGGTCAGGTTATATCTCACCTTCTTTACATGGATGACCTGAAACTCTTTGCCCCCAACAATTTGCAACTGATGGAGCTACTGAAGGTAACAGAAACTTTCAGTAGCGCCATCAGGATGGAATTTGGTGTGGACAAATGTGCGGTGCATGTAAAGCGAGGGGGGATTTTGGAATCTGCGGGAACCCAGCTCTCAGATTCCATAAATCTTAGATCCCTCTCAGCAACCGAAACCTACAAGTATTTGGGTATGTCGGAAGCGCTGGGCATCAATGCTGTTGACGTGAAGCAATCGTTGAAGGAGCGCTTCTTTGGCCGCCTGAGAAAAGTATTTAATAGTCTTTTATCAGGCGGAAATAAGGTGCGTGCCTTCAATGGTTGGGTCATGCCGGTTTTGATGTACTCTTTCGGCGTACTCAAATGGACTCAAACAGAACTAGACGCCCTGGATAGGAAGGCCCGTACATTGTTGACGGCATATCGAATGCATCACCCACGTTCTTCGGTTATGAAACTGTATATCCCGCGGAGTTGTGGAGGTCGAGGCTTTTTAAACGCCAAGACTCTCCACAATCGCGAGATATGCAGTCTCAGGGAATATTTCCTAGAAGCCGACGTGGGGATGCGTCGAGATGTGGTCGCGATGGACAAGGCCCTCACCCCGCTCTCCTTGGCTAAAGAGAACTGGCGCAAACCTGCAGTGCTTGACACTAATGACCGCAGGGAAGTATGGCAGAGTAAGGAGCTTCACGGACGCTACTTCAGTGCCCTGCATGGGCCTGATGTAGACCATGCAGCGTCCGTAGCCTGGCTACGTTCCGGGGAACTCTTTGGAGAAACCGAAGGTTTTGTTTGTGCAATTATGGATGAAGTTATGATGACGAATAACTACCGGAAATTTATTGTGAAGGATGGCACGGTTGACATATGTCGGGCATGCCACCGTCCGGGCGAATCGATCCGTCACATTATCTCCGGGTGTTCTCGTCTAGCTAACGGAGAATACTTGCATAGACACAACCTTGTAGCCAAGATTATCCATCAGCAACTTGCTCTGAAATACAGCCTTGTTGAATCGGAAGTGCCGTACTATAGGTATGTGCCCGACCCAGTTCTCGAAAATGGCAATATCACACTATATTGGGATCAATCCATCATCACTGACAGGACTATTGTAGCCAATAAGCCTGATATAGTGGTGATGGATCGATCAGAGCGGCGCGCAATGATTGTTGACATAACGGTTCCACATGACGAGAACCTCGTGAAGGCCGAAAAAGATAAACAAATCAAGTATATTGACTTGGCTCGCGAGGTTGTCGACATGTGGCCTGTTGACTCAGCGATCATTGTGCCGATAGTCGTATCAGCCAATGGCCTAATTGCCAAGAGCCTCGACCAATATCTGAAGAGGCTCTCGTTAGGCAGCTGGATCAAGGGCTTGATTCAGAAAGCGGTACTCCTGGACACGGCTCGTATTGTTAGGAGGTTCCTCTCTCTGGAGCCCTGACCGCCGGTAGCTTAGACCCTGTTCCCGATACCGGTGGGCTACTATTTTTATATTTTTAAATGTTTTTATATTATTATTTTATTGATTTTATGTAAGAATATTTAAAAATGTAAAAAATATGTTATAGAAATGAATAAACGAATAAAAAAAAATAAAAATAAGATAAATATAATGTCTTGGATTGTATTTGGGGTTTTCCGTCAGGAAATTTCTTAGTGGCAACCACGGAGGCTGGATTTATGTCTGTTAATAGCAATATGGTCGCTGTCCCATAGCTGTCCCGCACAACTTCGTGCTGCGTCACATTTTCCCTGTTTTCGCAACATTTTTCATTGCTGCTGTGCTCCTATTGGTCGTAGCGTGATGATATATAGCCTATGTCCTTCCCCAGGTTGAAATCTATCTTCTTGCCAAATTTCATTAAGATCCGATCAGCTGCTTTAAAAATCTTAGTGTGTTCGGCTATGTATTTGAAAACTGTGTGTATCAAGCCCTTTCATTCAATACCCAACATCTTTTATTTTTCAATTTATAACTTCATGTTCTGAGGGCATCATATTGATTTTGGTGTGACGTCACAGCGTATTATCAGCGGATTATCACGACGCTTCTAATTAAACAATAACATCATTTGAAGTATTACGCTAAGATTTTTTTTATTTGTGATGGGTTTGCTCTTGTCTCTAGTCTAGGTCAGAGATGACAGAGACAAAGTCGACGATGGTACGAGCTTACCCAGAAGGAGCCAGTTCACTCTAACTTTGAAGAAATTAGGGTTGTAAGCGTTCGGAAACACAGACCCAGGCAGAGAGTTCCACTCCTTTGCTGTGCGCATTATGCAAGACGTTTGAAAACGCTTAATGCGAATTGGTGAAATCGCAATAAGGTAGAGATGGTAACTTGCAGTGCGTCTAGATTTCCGATGGTAGAAGGGGGCTGGTGGGATGAGGACGTGAAGTTCTTGGGCACACTCACTGAAGTACATCCTGTAGAAGACCGACAAGCAGGCAACCTTGCGGCGATGAGCCAAGCTGTGAAGCTTGGCATCGACCAATTTTAAGTTGTCAATCAGCAAAGAGGCTGATTGACGCCGTAAAATTGCGTTCCACCGAGTCAAGCGCGGCAAGCTGGCGTCAAGTTTAGAAGATATGCGGGAACGCATGAACATACCTACATGCATACGGGCTGAATTCATAACCATAGTCGGGTAAAAAATACATAATTTGGATGTGCACTGAACGAGAAAAACGTAGAAAAAGATAAAAAAAAAGAAAAAGAAGCAAAACATCTAGTACTAGCTGGCCCAACAGCCCAAATTCGTCTGAGACACACTTAAGCCAAACCTGGGTTTAGTCGTAGCGTGATATTATAGAGCATATAGCCCTCGATAAATCGGCTATCCAAAACTAAAATAATATGTCAATTCGAACCAGTAGTTTCTGAGATTAGCGCTTTCAAACAAACAAACTCTTCAACTTTATAATATTAATTAAATTGGTATAGATTTCTTGAATCAGTAACCGTTCCCCTCCCTCTCTTTACTTAAAGGTTCATCCCTAATAACTTATTTTATGAGTGTTTCCGTCGACTTTCCGTCGAGATCAAATAAATTGCTTTATCGTTCCTGAAAACTGCAGACTTTGCCAATTTCTTTTGAATCTATAAGCTGGGGTCTTTACGAATGATATATTATTAGCTTTTAAAATTAATATACTTTTTTTTTTTAAGTGTAGTTAAGTTATTTAATGTTTAGTATGAGGCATTTCAAATTGAACCTTTGTTGGTATATTACCCGAATACACCTGACTACCAGTATTTTACACGCAGCGATTACCTATCTGATCTCTACAACCCAAATACTATTACACGATGTCCCTTGGTGGTACGACAAAATACGGGGGTGATTAGGTTAGGTTAATCATCATTAATTTTTATTAGATATTAATGTAAAACACTGAAAGAACAATTGTCACTTTGGACAACGAAAAAAACATAAATTAGTACCGAGATATTACGGTCACCCGCAATGTATTGATAATGTAATTATTGGATATTGTCTTCAGTTTATTTTTAGGAGGATGGGTGACCGTGGATGGGTGACCACCCTTTACATACCGAGTTTCCTCCCTGCCTCGGAAAGCTCGTTAAGCCGTTGGCCCCGGCTGTCATTTCTAGATTTTTGTCAATCCTTACTGGTATTGAGTGGCCCGAAAGCCTGACAACTAATCTTACCAAGGGGTTTCGTATTACCCAGTACTAATTGGGTTGTGCTCTGTATGGTAAGTATCGGACGTAAAGAATAGCACCATCCCATATCTTCCCGTGGGTGTCGTAAGAGGCGACAAGGGATTTGCCAGAGAATGGGCAGCAGCATTCTCTGTGCTTTTGTAACAACCGTACTGCGTTCGCCAACCCGCCTACCAAGCGTGGCGATTATGGCACAACCCTCCAAAATGTCAATGTGGCGACACTTGGGGGAGCCCTATGTCCAGCAGTGGAAGTCTTTTGGGCTAAAATGTTGATGATGAATTGGGTTGAGGAGGTCAGGTAGGCAGTCACTCCATGTAAAATACTGGTATTCAGCTACATCTGGTTTGAATGGAACCCACCCCCAATATAGTCGGGAAAAGGCTAGGCAGAGAGACTAAAATTTAAATTGACTTAGATCAGAAAAAAACATCATCTTAATTTTTAACCGACTGCAGCAATCTGCAGTCCAAATCCAAAATCAACAGAATACATAATACGATACTGTTTTGTGACTGTTAAATAGGTATAGTTAAGGTTAATAGTAATAATGTAGGTTTAGGCAATACCCTACCCTGGTATTTTTTGGCTACTATAATATATGCGAAAGTTTGTGAGGATGGGGGAAGTTTGTTACTCTTTTACCCAAAAAACTACTGAACGGATTTGGCCGTTGAGACAGTATCATTTTGAAGTTGATTGAAGTCATATTTGACACCAGCGGCAAAGGCTACAAGTCTCAGGAAGAAATGTCCGACAGCTTCTGCCCAAACGATACTTTGGGCAGAAGCTATATTTGTTTCTGTGTGCTAAATTTCTTCCAAAAAACATCGAAATAGTCTCGCGCAACTTCGTCTGCGTCACATTTTCCCCGTTTTCGCAACATTTTTCATTGCTGCTCCGCTCCTATTGGTCGTAGCGTGATGATATATAGATCTAAACCATCCAGGGCGCCACACAAACGCATACAAAAAAAAACATTTAAATCAGTTCAGCTGTTTATGAGGAGCTCAGTGACATACACACGTACAGAAGAATTATTTATATAAAGATTAATAGGATGAGGGTTACAACTCTATCGTCAAAATAGTCCAATTATTTCATTGTCATTTTAGAGTATGAGAAACAGGGTGTAAAGTTCCTCAATACTCCACTGAAAAGGGAGGATCCTCCGACCAGACAGGTGTTGTGTCTGGTGAGCAACTGCCCGACAGTTGTCGTTGGGTTTCTCTATATACTCATATGACGATGTAAACTTTGCTTACGACTTGTAGGAAATTGGCGTTTTTCCGTCGTTTCATAGATGGCGCTGTAGTACTTTTTGTAGGTCACTACATCATAGATATTAAAGAACTTTTATCCCAAAGTAAATGTTATTAGGAACTGTTCGAAGTGAAATCAAATTATGTTGAAACTTGTGAAATCAGTTCAGGCTAAGTGGTTGGTATAACTTTTATTATTTCAATATGGCATCGAGTTTAAAGTTTGGGCTGAGTGTTTGGTTTTGTTTGCGTAAGTAGGTAAAATATAAAGAAAAACGTCTAGTGTTTGTTCTGGAAATATTGTTGTTGTCAAACGCTCATTCATAATTTAAATAAATTAAATACTTGTAATACCTAGTAACAGCTGTATTTTATGCAAATATATGATTCTTATTCTAAACTGAATAACTGATTACCTAACTGATCCATTTACATTTTAAAGTAAAGGATGTCTGTAGTTGGCTCCATTTTACAGATTTTTAAAGCTCTTTGAGACCTAAGTTAAAGCTTAAAATTCCTAAAGACTTCCATGCATCGATGAATCGGTTAAGAAATTCCTTCCCGTAAAACACTTGAGGTTTTCGTGCCTGTGTAGTGAAGTGGAGTAATGAATACGCATGGGTAAAGCCGAGACTTACGTTCTTTTGAAAATTGCGGTTTTATTACATTTATTTATTTATTTAACACTTCAAGTACAATGTACAGTGGCGGACTTAATGCCATAGGCATTTTCTACCAGTCAACCTTTGGGTGATGCAGAGACAAACAGTGGTAGGTGTCTATTATTTTGGTGTACATTTCTATTCATGGTATTAAAAAAGGGTAATGGTTTGTAACTATACTGATGTCAAACCTAACTTTAGAAAGAGAAAATTGGTTGTTTGTGCGCAAACCATATTGCAATTTTAGGGCATGCAAACATAATTTTACATTAGTGAATAATGTTTATTTTCTTAAAAGATAAGTTTACCTACTTAGTTTAGTACCTTTTCGCATATTACATATAAAACTATAAGAAAATCATAGCCGTGCTTGTTCACAAGGTTTTGACTGAACGTAGTAGGTTGAAGGACAAAGCCACGTTAAAAAGCTAGGATCATCTTTTCAAGAAAAAACCTTACTTAGGATCATCCCCTTGCGGATAAACCTCTTTGGTAAAACACGTCTTCATAAAATAAGGTGATTTTCATTACGGAATATCTAGCCTTGGCTGGTGGCGAGGTCAATCTTTGTTACGGTTAGTAGAAGTTCGATGGAAAGCCCATGTTAAGCGAATCTGGCCTCGAGGGGACTCGTAAACACTCTCATGTTCAGATGCCATCTCATCCCAAAACTTTGCTTACAAATTTTCAAGAACAATCGTTAGAAAAAAAATGTGAATCAGGTTGTGGTTAAATATTACAATATCAGTTAGGGCCTATTTCACGATGTCCGAATAACCACTGCTTACCAAATAAATTCAAAAATGAAACGGATTTTGAATGAAATTATCTGCCAAGTTAGTTAACGGGAACTTGATCGCGTGGCGCTTAATGTAATAGAATTTTTGTTGAAAGTTCAAAAGTTTAAAACATTTTACAACACACGGCGATATTAGGATGGGTTCTTTTTACTCGAATGTTTTTCTTCTCCTTTTTGAGACTGTGCAGTGATGTGAACTAAATTACACAAAGTAATTCGCCTAACTGGGTTTAAACCCACGACCTCGTAACGAATCAAATTATCACTCAATCGAACGTATGCATAATTTATTTATTACATTGTTATCTTTACTTGTGAATGTGTAAAATTAATTTACACATTCACTTGTAAAAGAATTAGTTTCTTTAACTAAAGATACAGCAGCGGTTTCAGTAAAATTTCAGTAAATTCTCGTGCTTTGGTATTTGGGACTTTGGTATTTCAGAAAATAACAAAGTACGAGAATTGAAAAATTCTGATAAATCAACTGAACATGCCTGCCAAGCGTGGTGATTATGGTAAACCCCCCCCAAAATGTCAATGTGGCGCCACTTGGTGGAGGCCTATGTCCAGCAGTGGACGTCTTTTGGGCTGAAATGATGATGATGATGATGATGAACTGAACATTAAATTAAACGATGTCGTTTAGAGATAATCAAGATGGTAAAACCGAATGCCGAACGGATGTCACTTTCAGTGGTTGAAATCTCAAAGTTACCTCTTATACTTGGAACAAGCGTTAATTTAGTAAATTCTAGTAAGGAACACGATATAAAGCACAAATTCCAATGTTATTTATTTTATTTACTTCCCTTTATTCATTTATACATATTCAAATTAAATTACATCCATTTTTAATCCCGGTGCTACGATTACTAAATGGTAAAAAAAAAAACATCTAAAAATATAAAATTTGAAGCCCACCGGTATTTGGAACAGGGTCCAAGCTACCGGCGGTCAGGGCTCCAGAGAAAGGAACCTCCTAACAATACGAGCCGTGTCCAGGAGTACCGCTCTCTGAATCAAGCCCTTGATCCAGCTACCTAACGATAGCCTCATCAGATATTGGTCGAGGCTCGACCAATATCTATATATAATGTACGACCATTGGCACAATGATCGCTGAGTCAACATCCCACATGCCAACAACCTCGCGAGCCAAGTCAAGATACTTGATTTGCTTATCTTTCTCGGCTTTCACGAGGTTCTCGTCTGTGAGCGATCCACCACCACTATATCAGGCTTATTGGCTACAATAGTCCTGTCAGTGTGATGGATTGATCCCAATACAGTGTAATATTGCCATTTTCGAGAACTGGGTCGGGCACATACCTATAGTACGGCACTTCCGATTCCACAAGACTGTATTTTAGAGCAAGTTGCGAGTTCACTCGTCGGAGTGGAGTAGGCGTTGACTGTTACGGTACCATCGGGGCCACTCCAACCAGTAAGAGATACATGACGTACATTGTAACTTTAGTGTCATGCTAGTTTATGTCGCTTGCCATGTTAACCGTGAACATAG
Organism: Cerastis rubricosa; assembly: GCA_949152445.1. Classification (NCBI taxonomy): domain Eukaryota; kingdom Metazoa; phylum Arthropoda; class Insecta; order Lepidoptera; family Noctuidae; genus Cerastis; species Cerastis rubricosa. Next base: position 1,774,378 of record OX424527.1, on the reverse strand, counting down.
TCGGGTAATGTAGTTTTCTTACAATGTTGGTCGAGTTGGACTGCAGATAGTATTACAAGATTGTTTAGTGTGACCTGCCCTTCTTTATACATATAAGGTGTTAAAAATTAACTGCAAAAAATTTAAGGGGTCATTGAACCCATCATTATAAACATCATTTACTATGGAGCCAGCCCCAAAATCGCGAAGAAAAAATCAGCTGTTTCATCATCATCAAATCAGTTCAGTGTATTTCGTCAAGTTATGTCAGTACATAAATGTCCGGGGCAGTCGATTTTTTTTGGCGATTTCGTTGTTGGCACCATAATAAAAGTTGTTCATAATGATGAGTACAATGTCGCCTTAAATTTCTTGCAGTTAATTTTTTAACACCTGAAATATACAGGGTGATTGGTAATTGGGTACAGTCCTTGAAATGGATGATACTAGAGCTCATTTGCAACAAATTTGATCCCGATAACTAGGGGTCCAATCTGGGTTGTTTCGGAGTAATCGAACTTTTTTAGTATGTTTGGAAAGTTTCCTCCTCTCGACCAAAAATGGATAATTTTAACATATCTACGTCATTTAGAGCGTTGAAATGATACTTTTCAGATAGCGCATAAACGAATGAATCAATCGAAAGCCAATTTATAAAGAATAATCCAAATCTTTGGTGTTTCCAAACCTTTGGTCTGGTTTCGTCTTCTTACTTTAGAAATTAGCTCAGAGACACACACACAGTTTTTGACAATTTTCATAACTTTAGAAGCAAATATATCATCAACCATTGACTTAAAAATAAAAGTATTCAATGAAGCTTAATATCATTTTTAGGGTTCCGTACCCAAAGGGTCAAACGGGACCCTATTACTGAGACTTCGCTGTCCGTCCGTCCGTCTGTCTGTCACCAGGCTGTATCTCATGAACCGTGATAGTTAGCCAGTTGAAAACTCTACAGATTATGTATTCCTGTTAATGCTATAACAAAAAATACTAAAAACAAAATAAAATAAAAAGGCTCCCATACAAAAAAGTGTTTTTTTTGTTCGTTTTTATAAATAATGGTACGGAACACTTCGTGCGCAAGTCCGACTCGCACTTGGCCGGTTATTTTTAAGTACTATCGATACACCCCACGTAGTTATGTACGTAGATATATTTTTTCAACCCTTAGTTACATGTATGGAGGGCCACCCCTATGTTTATTATTTCACATACTATTTGTGTAGCGGTTCATCACCTACTCTCCAAATTTCATTTGTGTGGTGCCAACAGTCTCGCAGTAAAGTCTGAAGCACATCCTTAAGTATGTTTATACTTAAGGATGTCATGGTAGCGTTAAACCCTTCAGTATGTATATACTCTTTCCGTTACACCTTGTATATCTGTAAATTAAAACTTTTGATGGACTTAATACTTATTCGGCTAGGTAGTATAATAGCCAAATAAACTTACGGGGCTGAGCATGAGCAGACGATGCACTTGTTCCACCGGTCAGAAATGGCCACTTGCAACAACCAGTGTATGTGAACACAACACTTAATGGACAGATTTCGATTGCAGCGGTCATTTCTCTCCGGTGCGCAGTCAAATAGTCCATAGTTTGCTCAGGGCCATTAATGTAGGCACAGTGACTATATAACTCTATTTTAATTTACCATAACATAACGGCTGTTATAAGTTTATCATCGAAGGTTTAGGTAGAGGTGTAACTAAATTCTAATCTATCATCTGGTTTAGTGTAGGCTGTGTAGGTATCCCCCTACACCATAATTAAAGTGAAGCTACTCCTACCATAAGCATATTTATTTAATCTAATATTATAAAGACGAAAGATTTGATTGTTTGTTTGTTACGATTTAACTCAAAAACTCCCCTACCGATTTTAAAAATTCTTTGACCATTAGAAAGTTACATCTTTACCGAGTAACACAGGCAATATTATAACACAATTTTTGCGGACGAAGTCGCGGGCGAAGTGCTAGTATCCTATGTATATAGTACCTAAGCTAACGCTAAGCGTAGTTAAGTAACAGAATCCTACGTATTTACTCTTTCAATGTTCTTGGTACCTACTGGTTGTAAAATAAAAAGTTTTAGCCACATTATAAAAGCGAGCCATTAAGAACTCGTAAAACAGATGAATAAAATACGTCTTCTATATAAAACCGGGTGCTGTCATAAGATATTCAAAGGAATAATGGCGGCTAACGACGTCCGAACTTCTTGTTTAGAATGTTTTCGGAAATTGTGAGACTCTCAGCCCTCTTAAGTACATTTTTTTTCCTTTTGGCTTCACATTTTCTCTCTTAAAGACCGCTTAATGCTACTTGAGCTATGGTGCAGAAGTTAACTCATCAATTTTCTATTTACAAGAAATGTACAAAGGGATTTTTTTATGTGAGAAAATATGGGGAAACGGGATACAAATTGTGTGTCCCGATTATTTTTGTTTCCATACATTATAATAAGTAGACCGCTTAGCACAAGCAAAAACAAAGCAGACCCCCGACGCTACGACGCTGGGATTAATTTATTTTTGGTTTTTTAGAGGTTTTTTTCAATCGAGGGTTTTTAAATTTTTTAATTAAATTTTTATTTCATGCTTTTTAAACATAAATTACTTTTTCTTATCGGTGACTGTCCTACTCCTGGGCATAGGTCTCCTCCCATTCCTTCCACTTTCCTCGGTGTTGCGCCTCTTCTCGCTAATTAACGAAAACAAGGAAAGTTATAAATTAAAAAAAAAACCGAAGGTTTTAGGGGGTAGGGGGTGAGCCTTCCCCCCCCCCCGGCAATGCCCATGGTGAACAATAACAAGATTTAAAATTTCGAATCGACCAGAGCCGTAGAAATTGTTTATATCCCTTCATCGGCTAAAAAAGATGTGATGACCTTCAAACGGCTGTGCAGATTTTCTCGAAACGTAGCTAAGAACACTCTCGATTAAAACACCTTTCAAATGAAACCAATTTAGCCGTAACTAATATGGCTTAACTGAGTTATAATCATTAAAAGTCATCAATACAACCCCTTTAAGTTCATTTAACCCCATAGAAGGACTTTTTCATGAAATAGTCATTCATTGGGATTAAATGAACTAAAAGGGGTTGTAGTAATGATTTTAATGACTACAATTATGTAAATAAGTAAGTTTTACGGCCGTGTATCAAATTTTATTCAACACTAGCTGCCCGGACAGACTTCGTTCTGTCAAAAGTTTTTTTTTCATAGTATTAAACGTGGGACTATAAGGAACATACTAAAAAAATAATTAGCCGAATTGGTCCAGCCATTCTTGAGTTATGCGCTTACCAACATTATTTTTTATTTATAAAGTTATATAGATAAAACCTGACACTGACCGGCAAATTGCAAAAAACTAAAGAAAATTTGAATTTCGCCTTCCACCTTAAGGCAAATAGCAACGTAGCTATGCTACATACAGAGGAAATTTATCTTAAGGCTTCTCAAATGTTTCTGTATTTTCTAAATTATGCGAACTATCAGAGCTTGTTAGTTCAAAACAGTTAAATGATTACGTAGAACCGGCACAAACTCTAAAGGAACTTTGCTCACAACGCTATCCGTTTTCAGGCCAAAAACGATTTCAGTATTTAAAAGGTCGACAACGCGATTTGAATTCTATTAATAACACTTGTAACGGGATATTTACCACGTTTATTATTTGTTTTGTGTTCTCGATATTTCGGCGCTGTTGCAAACGCCATGATCACGGATAAACATTGATTTGAATTCTGTTTACGATGTTAAGATTGCTATTTCAATACTGCGAGAAAACTCAACGTTGTACACATAGTGACACATCAAGTTATACAATTCCAGTATAACATGGTCTCGCTTTGTAAATATTTCCTGTAAAATGAGAAATCCGCATAAACTGGTTATGATTAGCTTGAATGGTCGCCGTGCGTACGAAGATCATCTGTCTAGCCTTTTCCCAAACTATCTTGGGGTCGGCTTCCAGTCTAGCCGGATGCAGCAGAGTACCAGTATTTTACATGAAACGACTGCCTATCTGACCTTCACAACTCAGTAACTGGGTAATACCCAGTAAGATACCTCTTGGTAAGACTGGATGCCAGACTTTTGGTTTCTCACTAGTCGTAACGACTGTCAAAGATCTAGAAAGATGAGTTTTGGAAAATAAATCGTTACTAATATTAAAACGCTTTATTGTAATAATTAGAATGTAATATTTTATTGACTGTTATAACTTTTGTTTATGGTAACGTGAAACGAATGTTGCTTTTGTTTTTCGGTTGATATTTTTTCATAATGGGTAAAAAAATAATATAGAATAAGAGACGTTTTATTTATAACTATTTATTAAATTGTTTTATTTTAGTTAAAAAGAATAAGAAACAATATCGATGCAGAAAGATTAATTCGAGCTGTGTTTTTTCACGTTACCCTCATTGCATTTGATTTTTTGTCTCAACATTCAGCTAGTTGTTTTTTTTTATTCTAACGGACGTCGGACAGTCTGGCTCCGTGGTTTATGCTGAAGAGTCGAACTGTTCCTTATTGCCGTGATTGGTATGATTGCACTGTCGAAAAGTGTAGATGTATTGATGTGTATAAACTATAAACAGTGTAAACTATGTTGTTTGAGTTGGAATAAACTGAGTATATGTGGTTCTGCCGTTTGTGGACTTATTTAACCAGTGATCTAACACTTATATACGTACGTATCAATAATTATACTGAGATTCAACTTTTACTTATTTAATTTTTCAATGTTTTTTTATAGGTATGTCACCCTAATTTCACAAAATGCATGGCACCGGTATCGCGTATTTTTTGCAATTATGACGTTGGACCCGTGGAGAAAGTTGTCCAGTGTGTTGATCTGAACCTTTCTGATCCACGTTGTATGACTTCCACCGGACCCAATACAGCGGTCGACATCCACAAACTTTCCTCATTACGACCATTAACTTTGCAGTTCGCACCCTAAGTAGGAAATTAAAGTTTAATCTATCACAATATCTTGCCGCGAGCCGACCCTGGTGCCTGCAGACAATGGAAACTTTACAGCAACTTCGTCTGTTTTTCAGCTCGTGCACAACTTTAAGTGTTTATTATCCATGCTGGAGAATTTTGCAGAAGTTCCAGTTGGGAATCGCAAGCAGCACGCCATCCGTCGATGATACTAAATTTTGCGAGTGAGAAACGGGTTTGAGTCGATTCCCGGGACGGGCAAAGTGTTATTGGATTTCCCATCACGAATTACTCAGTAGTAGCCTTGGAGTCAGGATTTACATACGTCTGGTAAAGCGTAATAGGTCCGGGTAACATTTCACATGGGCCTTGAAAATAACTCTCTAAATGTGGGTCCAATATTAGGTACCCCTCTGCCTACTTCTCTTGGCAAGGGACGCCATCTAGTGCTAGGTAGGTACTATAGTTCAGTGAGCCTTTTGTCTTAGCTCGCGTGAAGTTGTAATTGTGATAAATATCTGAGAGCGACCGACTTCTAACAAGATTAAACTGAATTATATTGTCTGCTCCATGTTATTCGATTACTGCTAGGTATGTTGTATTTGTTATGTAAATTAAGCTTGCTTGTTGTAGGGAACAAAAGAACTTCTAGGTAGAGACCTAGAAGTTCTTTTCTTTAGAAACTTATTCGACCAACTAATTAATTGCAAATAGAGATTTGCAATTAATTATGTGGTCGAATAAGTTTAAAGGCTTAAGTATTAAATACAATGCTTTCTGAGTAGACACTCTTTAGCTATGATTAGGTAAAAAGAAAAACAAAATATTTATGGGCACTTATAAAACGTCGACAAAAATGCACGGTTCGGGTTGGTCGTTTCCTATGGAGAAGAACCGGCAAGAAACTCCATGGTTACTCTTTTAAAATCATTTGGTTTTACAATATTTGAATGTTATAGCGTTAGTACATAAGTGACAATAAGTTGTTGCTTAACTACAAAAGGTAGAACAAGATACTACTAATTTACAAGGCCTACAATGTCCACACATTCACAAAAAAACAGGTAAATGAAAAAGAATATATACAAAAGTAAAAATAAAACATTATATGACCACTAAATTAAACAATTGACACAGATGTTGTCATCAGTGCTGTAACTATTGTGAACAATTAATGAACGGTGCAATAATTTGAAAACTACAGTAAAACATCTGAATAAAAAGAATGGAAAAGATAAAATTGGGAATAGTTGAATAGAGACGTCCACACATTTGCGTCGTTATGAGCTACCAGGGAAGCCGCATGAGCAGAAGGAACTACAGCCAAACTTCTTTATCTTTAACGTCAAAGTTGGCAATAAAGTGTATAATAATATATGTTCAAGGTGTAAACAGACCGTTCACGAAAACGTCAACCAAGCATTCTGTACGTCAAATTAAGCCAAAATTATTGCTGGGAAACGACCATTTTTTGGGGTCAAAAATCACCTTTTAAGGTGAGACTCAATGTAACGAATTTAAAACATTGTGCTGATTCAATGCATCCATTGAATAGTACAGATATCATGAATGTGTTTAACGTAAAGTTATAACATTTTATTATAATAAAAACTTGTGAAAAAGTTGGATATTTGACCTCCAATATCTCCATCAAACAATCCTTCAATATCTTTATCTCCGTGTGATCCAGAGCAAAAAAAAATTACAATGATTGGAGGAACAAGTACCGCTCGGCTTCTATTAAGGTTAATCCATTTAATTTAAGAGTTTCCACAGTAGGTTAAATGCCATTTGGGTATTTTAAGTGCAACATGACATGAGACTCATATCCTCGAATACAAAGCGTCACTCAGTAAGCTCATCATCATCATTCATCATTTCAGCCAAAAGACGTCCACTGCTGGACATACGCCTCCCCCAAGAAGGGGGGGTTTTGCCATAATCGGCGGGTTGGCGATCGCAGTACGGTTGTTACAAAAGCACAGAGAACGCTGCTGCCTATTCTCTGGCAAGTCCCTTAGTCGCCTCTTACGACACCCACGGGAAGATATGGGATGGTGCTATTCTTTACGTCCGACACCACACAGACACCCAGTAAGCTGTCCTGTATCAAATATGCACATAATTTGGCGGAAACCTGCCCAAATCGTTCATAATAGACGTAATATTAACCTTAGGCTTACGAGTGGGCACGTCTTGACGACGGTGGGGCGGTATTACATAGCAATGGATGAATTTTTAAAGGGGGTCTACACCCACAGGATTTCTGTGTACCTTTGTGGTATACAAACGTACCTACAGGGATCTTCTGGAGCACCTGTCGGGAGCTCTAAAATAAGATTGTGTCTGTTCTAGATCAAGTGTCTACAAAGATTGTGTTTTGAGTTGTAGAGCATTGGTGGCTCAGTGGTTAACGCTCCGGCCTACGAGTTGTAGGTCGTGGGTTCGAACCCAGCCAGGCACGTTACTTTGTGTAATTTATTATATCACCACTGCTCTCAAATCAATGAAAAAAATCGGCCACAGGGTTCCATAGCCCCAAACAATATTTTGAACTGTCATTCATTAGTTAGTAGTATTAGTTGTAAACTTCCACTAAACCGCAAAACTAAATTGGTTTTTCATAGTATGTTAACGAAAAACAAAGTTACTGCTGCAGTTTGATGAAAAAGTCCCATATCTCAAAAACTAAACATCATATCTTATTGAATCCAATTTTCGTTGATAGTTTTTTTTACGTTCTACAAACTTAAATATTTTCAGAATTTTCCTCTTACTTTAGAAATTAGAGGGGGGGGGGGGACACACAATTTACCACTTTGGAAGTGGGTCTAGCGCAAACTAGTCAGTTTAGAAAAAAATGTTATTAGAAACCTCAATAGTAAAGAATAGCACCATCCCATATATTTCCGTGGGTGTCATGAGAGGCCACTAAGAAATTTGCCAGAGAATGGGCAGTAGCTTTTCTGTGCTTTTTTTTTTAAGCGTTGCGATTATGGCAAAACCCCCCCAAATTGTCAATGTGGCGACACCTGGGGGAGGCCTATGTCCAGCAGTGGACGTCTTATGGGCTGAAATGATGATGATGATGATGATGATGATGATGATGATAAAATGAGAGGAGGCCGAGCAGTGGGAACAATAAATGCTGATTCAGTATTGTACTCGTATGGCTTTCCTTCTGCTGAATTGTGGGAAGTGTAGGTATTATAGGTAAATCGTTCCCTTCCTTGAAACAGTAATTAGTATTTCAAAAAATATGATGAAGTCGCACTAGCTTATATTCACGGCTTCCTCCCTCTTTGTTCGGTTATTATTTAACGACCAACCCGAACCGTGCACCTTTTGTCGACATTTTATAAGTGGCATGTCGGGCTATGTGAAATAAAATCATTTGGAATTTGGCCCACGCGATTGTTCTACCGGGATTAAAAAGTATCACAAGTGCTATGCTAGATTATTATCTATCCCTGTGCCTTATTTCACCCAGATCCATTCAATCCCTCAGTTACAAACTTACCACAAGATGAGCAGTTTTGTAAGCCCGTTATTTTTCATTTTTGGTGTGCTATTCTTAAGTCTTTCTCTTATTTTTGGGGCATGCGGCATTTTTGTGCACCTTTTTATTTTAATTTAATCAATCATCTTATTAAATGTTTTCATTTGTTTCAGGTAATCATTTTCGACGTTATGTGCTACCAATACAACATCCAAGGTAAAGCCATGAGCACTATAATAATAATAGGTGTAACCATCCCGCATGACGAGAACCTCGTCCATCCCGCATGACGAGAACCTCGTGAAGGCTGAGAAAGAGAAACAAATAAAATATCTCGACTTAGCACACGAGGTTGTCAGCATGTGGAATGTGAACTCGGCTATCATTGTGCCGATTGTCGTTACGGCCAATGGCCTAATGGCTAAAAGCCTCGATGAACATCTATCGAAGCTCTCACTTGGCAGTTGGATCAAGAGCCAGATTCAGAAGGCAGTACTACTCGATACGGCCCGCATTGTGAGGAGGTTCCTGTCTCTGCAGCCCTAACCACCGGTAGCTTGGACCCTGCTCCCGATACCGGCGGAAACCTGTTTTTTATATTTTTAAATGTTTTTTTTTACCTTTTGTTGTTTTATAAGAAATATTTAAAAATATATTTAATAAGATGAAAAATGAATAAAGGAGATAATAATAGGTGTAAAAATACTAACGAAGCCGAAATGCAGTTGTTCCTGTGTTTGCGATTTTTTTGTATTCTAGACTAGCTGTCCGGCGCATCTTCGTTTGCGTCACATTTTCCCCGTTTTCGCAACATTTTTCAATGCTGCTCCACTCCTATTGGTCGTAGCGTGATGATATATAGTCTTCCTCGATAAATGGGCTATCTAACACTGAAAGTATTTTTCAAATCGGACCAGTAGTTTCGAAGCCTATTCAATGCAAACAAACAAACAAACAATCAAATCTTTCCGCTTTATAATATTAGTTTAGATCATACCTGCCGAGATACTCTTATATCAAAGTTCCAACTTTAATAGAATGGTTTTTTTTTTAATTCATGTTTTTAATGTTATAACTTTACTTTAAATACCTCAATGACCCTTTTACTATTCAATACATCCAAACAAACGCGTTCTCAAAGGATATAATAAATAAAAAAAATATAACTTATCTACCTAATCGAGGGCAATCGAATTCAAATTCAAAAAAATATTTTATTTCACATAAACTTACATGGGCATTTATGTAACGTTGAAACATATTTATTTATTTGAGAAGACATGTACCATATAACACATAAATCCAAAGATCCGACACATTATTTCCGGGTGTTCTCGTCTGCCTAACCGAGAGTAGTTGCGCAGACACAACCTTGTTGCCAGGATTATCCACCAGCAACTTGATTTGAAATACAACCTTATGGAATCAGAAGTGCCTATAGTACTATACAGTTCTCGATAATGGTAATATCACGTTGTATTGGGATCGACCTATCATCACTGACAGGACTATTGTTGCCAATAAGCCTGATATTGTGTTGATAGATCGATTGGAGCGTCGCGCAATGATTGTTGATATAACGGTCCCGCATGACGAGAACCTCGTGAAAGCAGAGCAATTCAAGTATTTAGATCTGGCTCGCGAGGATGTCGACATGTGGGACGTGAGTACAGCAGTCATTGTGCCGATAGTCGTGTCTGCCAATGGCTTAATAGCCAAAAGCTTCAACCCATATGTCAGAAGTCTTTAGCTTGGCAGCTGGATCAAGGGCTTGATTTAGAAAGCAATATTTCTGGACACGGCACGTTGTTGGGCTGAGTTTGAGAGAGTTAAATTTTAACACTAAGCAAAAATTTTGTGGGATACAGAAAGTATATGATAGTACTCGAACAGTTTATTCTGTTTTATTTAATGTATTCCAAATAATTATGCTGTATTGGATTCCTTACGTTGTTTCTCTGGTGATCACTGAAATCCAGCACTGTGCTGTGGGCTCCATAGCACAGCATCATGCTTAGTGGTAACCTGCTTGTCGCAGTCACGACGTGCAGCTGTCAACTTTTTTGAAGTGAAAACTTCTTTAGCCGCATTGAGCTATTTCTGGTAGGGGAAAAAGCTATGGATCCGCGTGACCGACATGCTCGTGACGTTTTTCGCCAGACTAGCGACGGGAATGATTTAAAATTCAAATGAGATCATAGTAATTCTATAGTTTTGAGTTTTCACTGATCAAGGTAAAGCAACGGTTGCCCTGGTCAGTATATGGATGGGTGATCAAGGTAAAGCAACGTTAGCCAAGGTACGTCTGTTCGACAAATACAATTTTTTCTTTCCTTTTTTATTTGGTGTATTGTCCAAAAGCTCTCAAACAAAAGACTAATCTGATTCCCGCTCACATAATTTCCCCACGATATTCGAATTGTTGATTATTACTGGAAAGTCCTGTAGGATTATTAGAGAGCGATAGATACATTCTTGTACCCTAGTAAAATAATATGTTTATGACGCACGTTATCATTTTATTATGTCGTCAATTACTGTTATTACAATATGTATTCATTCGCCGTGCAACTGTCGGAAATCGCGAATAGTTTTATGAACCTTGGAATAATACGTAATACACGATCCAGATGCACTATTAATTGAAGATGAATTGTTACAAGACTTTCAAGGGTAAGGCGATTCGCACACTGCCCCGCGCTACGCTGCGGGGTGCGTTGCGACGGAGCCCGGCGTGCGGGTACGGGAGTGCAGATCTTCAACATCATACAGATTTCTATGCACTAGCGCGCAGAGCTGCAGTATAGTCATGCGGTGTCCTAGAGACCTCATTTAGTTAGATAGTACATTGCAGAGCATTGTTTTTTTATACTTAATAATGATGGTTATTTATTTAGAACTCAATCAGGATGCTGAAGTTATATTATCTGTTTGGATTTTGCATAATCAAATAAGAATAAATCGTGCGTATACAAGATATTGGGTACATCCCTTTTTACGAACAAGGTCTATAAATGGGGTCATTTGTTGATATCGAGATCCATTTTGAAATAGTCCGTCTAGCTCTGTCAAAATCACGCACGATACTGCAGAACTCGGTGTGCCATACCTTGCGTCTTGCCCTGCACCCACGCGCGGGGGTGCGTGTTTCATCGCATGTAGACTCGTCATATACAACAGAGCGCGTGAATGCGTTTTCTGTGTGTTGCACTACACGTGTTTTCTATACAAACACAGGTACTTGCAAACAACGTAAGAACACGCACTCCCGCGCTACGCTGCGTGATGCGGTGCAGTGCGCGAATCGCCTAAGAATAATTTCATCATTTACTTTTAAACGAAATGAGTTTTCTTTCAAATGGTTTGGTCGATTTAGCGCCGTTAGTTTTCTCTGGAGTAAGCAGACGCGTGGTGTTACTGTAAACTACTGGCTAAATAATTTAAATTACATATTTATGTGGAGTCGAACTTGGAACTGAATACTCAAATAGTCGAGGAGCGGTCTTTGTCACGTTTTTAGTTTCAGGGCTGTTACTAAGATAGAGAAATATTGGAAAATACATAGGTAGGTATGTAATTTACAGTTTAAGTATGCTTGTAATTTCCCAACAAGCAAAAGCGGGTATGTTTCCGTTTAGGACCTCATCACCTTCTTTTGCTCTTATCCCAGTTTTTTGGGATCGGCGCAGCATGTCTTTTTCTTCCATACTCAATATTACTTGTCATCTCATCAGTATATCTCTTTTCTGGTCATATCATCCTCCACACAAAGTCAAAGTATTTTATTTGCACATAGGTACACATCGTAATAAAATAAATATTCATTGAAATTCATAAAAAAAGATTTCAAAGATGACCAATGACGACGGTTAGAGTACAATAAACTGCTTTTAGGCAAACATTGAGAGCATCTGGCAACCCTACGTAATATACATTAGGATACAGTCATGTCACGTACACTGATAGAAATAAAACTAGAAGTGGGTGAAAAAGTTTCACGAAATCTATTGGATTTGCGACTCCTTCGGGTGGTTTAACCGCTTTTGATTCTTGGTTGACGTTTCTCGTGTTGTTTTCTCGAGATATGGGGTTGAAGTGACTGTTCTGGGCGATCCTTTTGTGGATATGCCTTCTAGTGCGATTGTACATGACCAGGAGGTCTAGCCGATCAAGACAATACAGGGTTATTGGTAAAACACCAACAACCTCTTAAGAGGTCATTCTACTCATCATTAAGAACAACTTTTACTATGAGACCAAACCCGAAATCGTGAAAAAAAATCAGCTGTTCCCTTCATTTTGTGGAGTTATGTGAACATAAAGTACGGAACAGCTGATTTTTTTTTCGCGATTTCAGGTTTGGCCCCATAGTAAATGTTTTTCATAATGATGAGTACCTACAACGACCTCTTAAGAGGTTGTTGGTGTTTTACCAATAACCCTGTATATTTTCGGCTGTGTGAAACAACCATATAACGCTGTAATCGATACTTTCTTCTCTTTCGTATCTAAACAGAGAGAAAAGGATAGTAAATTAACATAACCCAACATCACGTCTGTCATCTCCGAAGTGAATAGGCAGAAGTGTACCTAATAGTACCTACAGCTACATTTCGTTTGTTATGTTTTAGACCCACGTAATAGGGGCGAGCGTATTGCCATCAACCGTTCACAAATCCAGAGTCCGTGGCTGCTGCTGAAAGAATTCTGATGTCACCAAAAAAACCTGGTTATCGAAATAAGGAAATGCTTAGCCTTTTTTTTTTCCTGGGTGGAAATTTCTCATGGATGTCCTACGTCCTGGGCCGAGTGGAGAGGTCTAACAGAATTGACTATAAACCACCCCAGTGTTCTCTTCTCACACTTGCATAGCAATATACTCTAAATTAAGTTCGTTCGCAACAAAATAAGCTTTCTCTATTCGGATTAAACCGTAAAGCATATTTCAACATGCTACATTTTAACGTACGGGTACTCTGTGCGGTAACGTTGGGGTATTCAGTGCCTTGCAATAATGCGACCCTCGTCTACTGAGACAACATGGGTTACCCACCCCACGGGGTCTACCTACCTAATTCAACTAGAAAAGGGCTGTGCTAGTATGCATGCCAGAATTTTCTTCAAGGCTTTTGGTTAAGACTCGAAGAAGTGGAAGTCATTAAAATAGATTCTAAGTTATTAAAAATGTTAGCTATTAGCTAATAAAGTTCTTACCTACTGGTGTTGTCTTCTTAATTACATGATGATTGCTAATGGAGAGCTATTTGCTTTTGTTGTCAGTTTTTCATTATCTGAAGCTATTGCATCATCATTGATATTACATAGCTGTAATAAGCTATTGCATCATCATTGATATTGGATAGCTATAATAAGCTATTGCATCATCATTGATATTGCATAGCTATAATAAGCTATTGCATCATCATTTATATTGGATAGCTATAATAAGATTGCATCATCATTGATATTGCATAGCTGTAATAAGCTATTGCATACTCATTGATATTGCATAGCTATAATAAGCTATTGCATCATCATTTATATTGGATAGCTATAATAAGCTATTGCATCATCATTGATATTGCATAGCTGTAATAAGCTATTGCATCATCATTGATATTGCATAGCTATAATAAGCTATTGCATCATCATTTATATTGGATAGCTATAATAAGCTATTGCATCATCATTTATATTGGATAGCTATAATAAGCTATTGCATCATCATTTATATTGGATAGCTATAATAAGCTATTGCATCATCATTGATATTGCATAGCTATCTGTAGCTATTAATAAATTTATGCAGCTTAACCAATTAATTAATTCATGCTTTTGTTTTGTTCGTCGAGTCGTTGAGTATTTCCTCAAAATACTATCTCAGATACTAATCTGCATGGTCCTCATAACAAGACCAAGATTATATCCGGCCTTTAAAATGGACCTCGACTTCTGAGTTTTTTTCAGCAAAGGTGGCCTACCATGACGTCTTAAAACATTATTGTTTCACTCCTTTTCCAGTGTGGGAAAGAGATGGCGCTAGACATCCTGTATAGCTCCGTCTCTTTCCCACACTGGAATAATACTGCTTTAAGACGTCATGGTAGGCTAGCAGGTGTCTTCCTAGAGTAGTTTGGTAATAAACGACGACCTCAAATCAGTTTTATGAAAAGTGAATCACGTCATTTGGAAAAACTAATTTAATTATGTTTCTATATTGTCCAGTCTGGATTACAACGTCACGTACACGAAGCAGCGGTGGCAATTGGCGTAACTCTTGATAGACGGCCGCAAATCAACTGGTTGAGGCGCTCACTGGGGATTTATGTTCCGAATGTACGAAGATTCAACGTAGGTACATTCGTACAACATTATTGAAAGACATTGTTACTATCTAACACTGTTTTAAACTTTCACGGTTTTTGACGTGACAACGTCTAATAAATCGATGAACGCCGGCTGCATGCACAAAAAAGGATGACTACGAACCGAACGTACGTACCGTACGTTACGATCGGATAGTACGTTACGCTCATTGTAACTTTACGATCGGAGCGAGAGCGCTTCACGAGCGAGCGAAAGGCACGATCGGCTTGACGTTCGGCTTGCGCCGCATCTATCTCTCTTCCACTCGATTGGCCTTTGCGTCCGAGGAGAAGAAAGACAGCCGCAGCACACAGCCGCAGTGAAAGGTTAACGTGGTTTTCATTGTTTATTACAACAAGAACAACCAAATTAAAAGTAAATTTATCAATTAAATTGTAGATTTCATTTCACTCCTTCTTTGTATCCATAACGTTGCAGGTAAAAATGCAAAGTAAAGGTGTGTACGGACAGCGCGTACATTGGTAGTCGTGTCAAAGGGGGTGCGCACGCCCGGGTACGCTATATTTGGACGGCAATATGGAGGGTTTTGTGATGATGCGGAGTTCGCGTAGCGCTATGGATCGATTGACCTCGCGTTCAGGTTCGCGGCGGTCCGTACAGGAGCTGTACGCGTATCCAATGTATGCGTGGACTGCGTATTCCGACTACGCGTAACACAGGGACGCGCAGTCCGTACACACCTTCAGGGTGGTGGTTTCGTCACCTGCATTCGTCACTGGGGTAATTTTACCAGTCATACGAAAGTTATTGACTTGACTGCCTTGTATTAGAGTGATGTAAGCAGAATAAAAGAGAACTGTTCAATTCGACGATTCGTGTAATAATGCCCATAATTAGTGTGTGCAGTTACAAATATAGGGTTAGGTGAGCTGCACACTACACCTCCCCTTTTTTTAAAAAAAATGTTATTATTACATTAGTGAGTACATAATGCATTTTTTTTTTTTACTTAACTCAATACAACATCAAAAGTAATACACTTTAAAGCCTAATATTATATAAAAAAAAAAACATCTTATCTTAGTATTTTAAGTTACAAACAGTTTTGTATTATTTTTATGAATTACATATTCTTTGTCATCTTTTAAATTTTTTACATTTGGTGATACATCTTCAATAACTCTGTATGGTCCTAAATAAACTTTATCTAACTTATTACCTACTTGATTTTTAATTAGAACTAAATCTCCATTCTTATATTTTAATCGATTTACATTTTTATCAAAATTATTTTTTCTTAATTCCTTACTAACTAATAAATTATTTCTAGCTTCAGCTTGTGCTCTTTGAAGTCTGTATTTTAGCTCCAAAGGGTATGAATCAGGATTATATAAAGGATCAACATATGAATTTTGTGCTATATTAGATGGTAAATTACATTTTTTTCCAAATACTAACTCAAATGGAGTGTATTTTGTCTCAGAGTGAATTGTAGTGTTAAAAGAAAAGCACCAGAATGGAAGCCAACTGCTCCAATCTGTTTTGTTGTTGTCACACTGAATCCTAAGATAAGCTCCTAAAACCTTATGAGTATTTTCCAAACCTCCTAGAGTTTCATGATGATAGGCTGTCGAATGCAGTTTATTTATATGCAACAAATTGCAAATCTCAGTAAAAACTGATGACATAAACTCTGTTCCCTGGTCTGTTATTATCTCTTTAGGGATACCATACCTGAGAATAAAGTTGTTTACAAATAACCTAGCTACAGAAACAGTATCTTTCTTTTCTAAAGGATAAGCTTCGACATATTTTGTTAAATCACACTGTAATGTCAGAATATACTTATAGTTTAAATTATCTACATCTAAAGGACCCATTAAATCTAAACTAACTCTTTCAAAAGCGGTGGATGCCGTGGATGTGATAACCATCGGCTCCTTCGTATGCCTATTGGAATGCTTTTGAATCTGACAACTTCTACACTTCTTTACGAATTCTGTTACGTCATTAGTCATTCCTGGCCAATAATAGTACTTCCTAATATTATTTAACATTCTGTTAACCCCCGCGTGACCACTCGTAGGTAACAGGTGGAAGTCATTTAAGATCACAGTTTTCGTGTCTTTGTCAGTAACTCTTGTCACATCTTTAATAACAAGTAGCTTAGGAATATCATTTAAATGACTCATTTCCTTTATAAAATTGTTTACAAAAATTTCATTGCGCTTGCTTTTGATTATTATGAGCTCGTTTAGTTTGATTTGCTTACAAAAACGTTGTAATTCTCTCGCTAACACACTTACGGTTGATAACGATCGAGAAATCACAAAAATTGCTGATTTTTCTGGCACGTATTTGCAGTTTCCATTATCGCTTGTGAAATGTTTTGTTTTTTCTATCTGATTTATTGTATTTTTATTAGTGCATAATATCAATTCAACGCTGTGAATTGGTCGCTTGAGGATTTCCACTACCTTAGGTTGATCAGGCCTTGAAGTAGAGGATACCTCAGTAGTCATGTCGTTGTTGTCACAGTCAGTATGTAACCTTCGAGTCTGTGCCCTTGTCATGACCGATACTACATGCTTGTTCATATCCTTTAAGCTGTTGGATGTAATAGGTATCCGGCTCAATGCATCTGCAGCTGCGTTGTGCCGTCCTGGGACATAGCTGATTTCAAAGTCATATTCCTCAAGATATAATCTAAACTTTGTTAACCGGCTTGAAGGATCTGTCATATTAAACAAATAAATCAATGGCTTATGGTCCGTCTTTATGTTAAACTTTTTGCCATATAAATAAGGTCTAAAATGTCGAATTGCCCATACAATAGCAAGTAATTCTAACTCAATCACCGGATATCGTGTCTCAGCTGGTTTCAAGTTACGGCTGGCATACGCGACTACCTTGCTATTGCTATTAGACAGCACGGCGCCTAATCCAAGTTTTGATGCATCTGTTTGTAACGTAAAAGTATTATTGTCGCTAAAGTCCGGATAGTCAAGTATAGTCGGACTAGTAAGGATCTGTTTTAGCTTGTAAAATGCTCGCTCGCATTCATCACTCCACACGAACGCTACATCTTTCTTACATAACGCATTCAATGGATAGGCTATTTCAGCAAACTTTGGAATAAAACGCCTATAATAATTAGCAAATGCAACAAATCTCTTGACTTCGTCTACGTTCTGCGGGACAGGGTATTTCTGCAGGCATTCTACCTTTGATGGATCTGGAAATATACCTTCTGAAGTAATCTTATGTCCTAAATAAACGATTTCTTTGCGTAAAAATTCACACTTAAGAGGATTTAGTTTCAAATTCACTTTTCTTAGGCATTCTAAAACTTTTATAAGATTCTTGTTATGCGTTTCAAGACAATTTCCTACGACAATACAATCATCTTGATATAAGAAACATGATTTATAATTTAACCCAGACATTGCTATTGTCATGAGACGAGCAAAAGCACTAGGTGATGTCTTAAGTCCCATTGGACATCGTTTCATTTGATACTGCTTGTCTGTTGTAAAAGCAGTAAACTTCCTAGACTTGTTTTCTAAAGACAGTTGATAATAACCTTGACTGAGATCTAATTTTGAAAAATAGATGCTATTTGATAACGAATCTAGAATCTCAGTGATGTTGGGTAACGGAAATTTATCATCCTGTATCCTATTATTGAGTTGGCGATAGTCCACTACAAGTCTCCACTTCCTTTCTCCTGACCTATCTGTCTTTTTAGGTACTAATAAAACTGGACTTGACCATTCTGAAATTGTCTCTTCAATGATATCGTTTTTAACCATTTCATCTATTTGTCTTTGTACCTCGCTTTTCAATGCTTTAGGCAATCGATAAGGCTTCACGTACGCTGGAGACGCATTTTCCTTTAATTTTATTGAATGTTCTATTAAATTAGTAGTAGTGAGCTTATCTCCTGGCAAATGGAAAACATCGGCATATTTGGCACATACGTTTTCAATGCCTCTTTGTTCCTCTTTATTTAAATAGGTATGGAGTTGTAAAGTAGTAAGCAAAGTTCTGACTCTATCCACTGATTTACCATCGTGGTCAAACTTGCAAACATAAAAATTATCTAGGCTACTAATAATTAAATCTGACATATTTATATTAACTGAACTATCAGTTGTGTTTAAAATCCTAACAGGAATAATTCCATTATGTGGCTTCGATACTACACCCGCTGTGAACACTCCCTTATAAATTTCCTTTGACAAAATGACGCAATCACTGTTGTGCGACGTCGGGATGTGTTTAATTACTTCGCAACGGGGCGGAATTGTAAATTCATTCTTATTAACATGAACACTAACAGACTGGTCTCGGGTTTCTAAACTCAGAGTACCATTTTTATAATTTAATACCGCGTTATATCGCTCAAAAAAATCCTGCCCGAGTATACCTTCTGCGGCGCACGATAAGTGTTCAAAAATGTAAAATTTTTGTCGGAAAATCACATTATGAATTATAATATCTAAATTAATATATCCCAATGACTCTAAATTACCACTAATTCCTTTAATAACTATCTTATCCTGTTTTACTAAATTCATTAAATTCCTATGTCGCGACAACCATTCATACTTAAGCACACATAAGCTTGCTCCACTATCAATCAGTAAATTAAGATCTACATTACTATTTTTTATTTGACAATTAATTATACAAAAATTACTAAAACTATGAATTGAATGAGTGTACGGTTTAGGTACGAAAAAATTCTAGTCTTTCATGACTATTTGTGTCATCATTGCGCAAGTTTTCTTGGACATTGGAATGTTGCGCGTTATGCTGAACACGCTGACAATGCACCGGACGTCCGCGTAAATGCTGACGCTGACTACCTGACTGTTTGCCTCGATTTACACTGTATGAAGTTCTTTGACCTATGCTATTTTCATAGTTTTTGTTTGAGTTTTGATTAAAAAATTTATTGTTATAAAACTGTCTATTTCCTCGGCCTCGAGAACCTCCAAAGCTTCCACGTTTATAGTTTTGGTTAGCCCTAAATTGCATAACCTGGTCTTGTGGCTGGACAGACATGGATTGCTCATCTACCGCAGCCGTAATAGCTTCAGACAACGACGCAAACTGTCGTGATGCAATTATGGTGCTGAGCCGCTTATCGGCCAAACCATCGCTAAATCGTTTAATTGCAGTCTTCTCGTTGAGTGGTCGCAAAACCTCATATGCATCGCGCTTGTCGTTAGCCTGTGCAATCGTGAGATTCACAAACAACTCCTCGATCTCTGTACCGAATTTTTCTATACTCCTACGGCCTTGAGTAGCCTTAAACAATTGTGTTTGTAAAGCTACAGACGATTTTTTCGGTAATAAATAAATACGTATGTCTTCTACCAAACTTTCGACATCTGTGTAAGTAGTTTTAAGACGCAATTTTGCAATAGGCGAGAGACGCGTTTTTAGCACAAACTGTATCAATTGAGTTTTACTGGCATCATTGATAAGCGAACTATAAAGCAAGATACCATCAATAAGCTGATTGGTCACCTGCTCCTGGCCATTCATCACCGGCAAAAGGGAAATTGCCGTTCTAATATCGAATGCGTCAGCCATTTTTAGACCACAATCTGAATGTTCTATAAAATCCTTAGAATTAGTTTGACTACTACTATCTACTAAAGAAAGTAAACCCTTTATTTTCTGAAAATTTGATTGAACCTCCTGAATTAATGTTTGGAAAACCTCACAAGCTTCTTTGTCTAACTTGCGATCTTTAACTTCTTGGTTCAACTGAGTCAAAATACAATCCAGTTTATTATATTCTTTTTCTGCTTCTATTAGTTTCTTATAAGCTAAATCTTGTCTACGCCTATCTGGACCTAGTTTTACTTAATATTCTCTTAAATACTTTAATTTTGCGTGCAAATCTTGCAATTGTTGGGACATTCCTATTCTCCAAAACTAAATATTAAATAATACAGCATACTCTAATTACAATAACATAAAAAAATATGTTTGCTGTGCAAAACTTACATTGCAGTAGGTACGTTTGTTACTGACAACGTATATGTAGGTCACGACGTCTCACGTGGCGTGGATGAACGGACTTGGACTCGAGCTGACTCCCAGCGGCTCCACATCGGACCCGAACTATTTATCTCCCGGCGCCCTGCATATCCTCTCATCATAAGGCTTGAGCATTCTCCCGGCACCCGGCACTCCGACTTCTTATTTCATTAAGTTGTTTTCAGTTCTTCAAACAAATTCTTCTGGTATGATTCTGTTTCTTTTATAAACTTCTAAAATCTTCATTGCTTTCTTTCTTCTAATTTTCTTCGTCTTCACAAACTCCCATCAGTATAAATCTTGGTGATTTTTTTTCAACTTCTAACATTTTCGCTTTGCTCGTTAGTTGCAAAATTTTAATTGCTGGCTAAGGGTCGCCATGTATTAGAGTGATGTAAGCAGAATAAAAGAGAACTGTTCAATTCGACGATTCGTGTAATAATGCCCATAATTAGTGTGTGCAGTTACAAATATAGGGTTAGGTGAGCTGCACACTACAGCCTCATTGGTCGAGTGGTCGCAAGGGTGGCTACTGAGCATAAGTTCCTGGGTTCGATTCCTGAGTCATGAAAGGTGTAATTGGGTTTTTTAATAGGGATTTCTCAGTAACAACCACGGAGACTGTATTTGTGCCCGGTTGATGGCACTTAAACATAACTGGTGAAATGTCATCTTCTATTTGGCTCTTCCATTGTTTATGTTTTTGTACGTATTTTATTTTCGGTGAAACCTGTATATGTTTATTTTCTGTGTCGGTGGCCGCCGGGCGTGGGTTTGTTCCCGTGGGGTACTCGACTCAACCAGATGATTTTACCCACAAATTGCGTATTGATTGGTCCAAATCTGTTGTTAGAAGCGGCTAAATATTAATTATAAGATTTATTTTCTGGGTAAGATTTGTTGATAATCGTAATTGACTGCCTTGTTAAAACATGGTTCAGCATATTCGATCAGGTATTATATGTGATTTTTTAGTTTGGTAAAAGTACAGGAAAAAGATGTATTTTTATTTACCAATTTTTTTAATGAATTATATTATCATAAATTACGGTCTTTCACAGACAGGAGCCCGAGTTCCATTGATGAGAACAATGTAGGCTTGATATACTTGTCAGGAAAGTAAAAAGAAAAAATATAATACTAATCAAAATCTCCACTGTATACCTAATTTACATATTACAAACCAATAAATTACGGCAACATTTCGGTTTGTCAAGAACAGAAGCGAGCCTAACTCAAAATTAGTTACTGTTTTGTTGTTACCATATTTATTACAGTTTGAATAGTGAAAGCTTAGTTGGGTTAACCCTATTATTCGATCCAACAAGATATTTGAAGAGGGGATTCTTTATGCAAAGTAAGCTGGGTCTAAATCTTGTGGAGCCTTCGGCGAGGAAACACAATCTCACCTACAACGCTCATGCGTTTAAGGACAGAGAGAATTCAATTGTAGGTAGGTACAAGTTATATCAGCTGGCCTACCATGACGTCATAAAACATTGTTTTACTCCTTTTCCAGTGTGGGAATGAGATGGTGCTAGACATCCTGTATAGCTCCGTCTCTTTCCCACACTGGAATAAGAGTAAAATAATACTTCTTTAAGACGTCATGGTAGGCCAGCTGTTTTTCACTTTCAAAAGGAACCTGCTATTTATTCCCAAAATTTTTCGAGTTATGCGACCTTGTTGTATTGAGCAGCTGATGTTTTCGTGCTTTCCAGTTTGATCTCATAGTAAAAATAGTTTATAAGAATGAGACCAATGTCCCTTTACGAGGTTTTCAGTTATTTGTGTTACAATTATGAGCGTATCGATGTTTCCGAATAGGTAATTGTTCAACACAATTGTATTCAAATAAACTTTCTTGAAAACAAGTTTGTAGAAGAGCATCTATTCGTCGTACAAACATTCTGATTAGTTATTTCTACATTGTGCTTGCTTGTAATACAGACATATAGGGTTTTGTAGCATCATAATATTTAACGCTCTTTCATGGGTTAATTCACACTCAACAGGAAAACTAAAGTTAACGAAAAATACTTTTTTAAACCGACTTTAAAACACTAAAAAGTGAAAAATAAGTTTAGCTTTAGAGGTGACTTATGTTTTATTGTTTTTTTGTCACCGACTTCTGAAGGTAAACTTATTTATCACTTTTTTGTGTATGAGATTACTTATAATATTGGGTAAACAATAAACATCCATCATCATCATAAACATCCGATTGTAGCAATAACGGCAGATAGAGTTCGTCCTAAAAAAGTTCGTTCATAAAGAGTTCGATTGGATATCTGTGAAGTTGAGCATCTTCACCAAATTTAAACTAGACCACCGCGGAATAAATTTTTTCCAAAAAAAAAAACATCAAAGTTCAATTGGAAAAAAATCACTGAACATACAAAACATTCAGATTAAACGATTTCCACAAGTGCCCATAAAATTTGAGGGTTGCTCTTGATTTTCCTGGGATCCTGTCATCAGATCCCGGCTTATACCTTTCAACATCAGCTCAGCAACATAAGTTGATCATTACCAAGCAGTATACCTATAGTGTACCTATATGTGCTATACAAATTAGAGTGTTCCCTCGATTTCTCCAGGATCCCATCATCAGACCCCGACTTGTACCTTCCACCACCAGCTCAGCAAGATGAGATGTTATATTGTTATTTTATATTTATGTATCTATTGTAAACATAATTTAGCCTAGCCAAATCATTTATTTTTATTCGCACCTACGTTACTGTAATCTAATATTTGTATTATAATATTTTCATTTATACACTATACATTTATAACCAAATAAATGCTCAAGTATTCACTATATACATTTATAACCACACTAGCTGTCCCGCGCAACTTCGTCTGCGTCACATTTTTCCCGCTTCCCAACATTTTTCATTACTGCTCCGCTCGTATTTGTCGTAGCGTGATGATATATAGCCTATAGCCTTCCTCGATAAATGGGCTATCTAACACTGAAAGAGTTTTTCAAATCGGATAAGTAGTTCCTGAGATTAGCGCGTTCAAGCAAACAAACAAACTCTCCAGCTTTATAATATTAGTATAGATAAATGCTCAAGTATTCAAACACACACTAGTGAACAAGAACGTTTCCAATAGGTACAGTAAACTAAATTTACTGTAGAATACTAAATTTAAGTTGAGGGTATGCTCACATAATTTCACTCCGCGCATAAATAACACTTTGTCACAACACCAATTCATCTCGTTGTTCAATTAGGTACGTCACTACAGGCAGGGATATTTTTTTATTATTTTTTATTATCTTGTTCTACCTTTTGTAGTAAGCATCGACTTATTGTCGGGCCTACGCTGTCCTCCCACAGTTATGTACTAACGCTTTAACATTCAAATATTGTAAAACCAAATGATTTTAAAAGAGTAACCATGGAGTTTCTTGCCGGTTCTTTTCCATAGGAAACGACCAACCCGAACCGTGCATCTTTTGTCGACGTTTTTTATATGTGCCCATGTAGGTCTATGTAAAATAAAATTTTGATTTGATTTGATTTGATCCAGCAGAATATCAGCGTCATGCGCATGCCTGACACATGCTTCTGTGTGTTGTACAATGTATTTAGTGTGCACTGAATAAACGATTTATCTATCTATCTACATGATGATTACTAGGCACAAATATCTGAACTGCGTTAGAAAGTATTTGAAAAACATTGTTCATGGGATCTCATAATCACATTCTGACTTGGCGCCAATGGGACCACCTCAAAAGTATAGGCTTTCGAATAAGATAAGAATTTTGAAAATCGGTCTACAATTGGCGGAAAAATCGGTGAACATACATAAAAAAATACATAATTCGAACATAGAACCTCCTTAATTTTGAATTCGGTTAAAAACAAAGTGACTGCTGCAGTTTCACAAAAAAGCCCAACATCTCAAAAACTAAATGTGAAATGTTATTTAAAACAATTTTCGTATTTCCCGTAAGTGATAGTGTTTAGTTATAAACCGTGAAAGTTTAAAACAGGTCTTTTGACGTTCTAGATACCTGCATTTTTTCTTTAATTGATATTTTGACAGAATATTTAGAGCTTTAGAAGCGCATGCCATGAGTCACCCATTGACTTAAGAAAAAAACGTATCTTATTAAACCTCAATATCATTTTTCAATAGACATAATTTCATAAAACCCTCTGTTACGGGTATGGAGGGCCACCCCTATATTAAGTTTCCAAAATGTAACATCACTATTGTAGCGGGTCATAGAAGACATTTGTGTGGTGCCAACAGTCTGAAAGTAAAACGGCGGTGACATAAGGAAGTAAAGTCAAACAGACGGACATGACGAATCTGTAAGGGTTCAGTTTTCCGCCATTTGGCTATCGGTGAAATAAATGAACAATAAAAATCACCTTATGTTTGTCAGCAGTCATTGTGCCGATAGTTGTGACAGCCAATGGCTTAATAGCCAAAAGCTTCAACCAACATCTCAGGAGTCTTTCCCTTGGCAGCTGGATCAAGGGTTTGATTCAGGAAGCAGTACTTCTGGACACGGCACGTATTGTTAGGAGGTTCCTCTCTCAAGAGCCCTGACTACCGGTAGCCCGGACCGTGTTCCTGATGCCGGTGGGCTACTATTTTTTTTATATGATTATGTAAACATATTTAAAAATTTAATCTATAAGCAAGAAAATGAATGACGAAAATTTTGTAGAATGGAAGGTTTTTATTAATCAAATTGTTCCGGTAGATTCAGTAAGTTAATAATATAATTCACATAAAACTTATTTGCCTATATAGAAAAACATGTTCCCGTTTCCGCTAACTACAGCTAAATTTGTAGTGTTTGAATTTGGTGCTATGCTAATAGTACTTGGTAGTATGTTTCCTGCAATTTTCTTGAGCAAATCTATGAATGTTCCGTAGTTTCCTGTGTCATTTGTATTCATTGTTGAATTTATCGAAATGGTAAAATGATTGCAGGACTTACAGGGGCTCGCTGTCGTTGTGGGGTTCGTTTGATCAGTGGTTTTGACCGTAGTAGTTACAGAGTCTCTCCAGCCCGAGTACCATAATGGTCTAGCTAAAGTCGTAGTTTCAGACTGTCTCCAGCCCGAGTACCCACTGTATGGTCTACCTGTAGTCGTAGTTTCAACCTGTCTCCAGCCCGAGTACCCACTGTATGGTCTACCTGTAGTCGTAGTTTCAGACTGTCTCCAGCCCGAGTACCCACTGTATGGTCTAGCTGTAGTCATAGTTTTTTTGGTGGAAGTTTCAGAGACTTCATTTGTTCTGTTGTACCTGTTGTGTTGTGTTGTTGTTAAATATTCTCGTTCAATTGTGACATTGTGCGGATCATGCAATTCTGTATGATTGGTTGATGTATCATCATCACCTGTAGAGTTAATTGATGTTCCACCGCCATACGGCACGGGGTAGCTGTAATTATTCTCGACTGCAAATGATTCTGACTCATTTGTGCCTCTGTAAAAATGTTTTAAAATTATTTATTGTTTTTCCGGGTTAAACATTTATTGTTAGATTTAAATTTGGACAAAAGTGGTATCTAATCTAATCTAAGTAATGAAGAACTTAACCTAAGCCATTATTAGGTTAAAATGGCGTACCTCCTATCTTAACAACTACTTCTTAAAATATCCAGTTAATTTAACCGGCCCATCTAGTTTAAAAAAAATTACGTGGAAAAGTGTTTGTAAAAACCTACTTGCAAAATAAACATCATTTATCATTTTTTTAAAAAGACCAAAAACGTGAGTAGGAAAGGCGGAAATCCTTAAAAGATGCAAAAGTCTTTAGAGTGCCTACTTGTTAGATATTTTCCAATAGTATGGGTTCCATCTAACATCCCATCAATCAGTAATTAAGGTGATTCTCTAATTTCTCGTTACCACTTTCTCCTGAGCTCGGTCGGTCGGTCTCGTGTGTTAGGCATCAACGCATTTCATAAAAGCCAACGCGATGTGGGATCCACCTCACCGCAAGGCCGCGCGGACGGCCGTTATCGTGTTAGAGTAGCCTGGGTTACCTATGTTTCATCGAAAAGTAATTGACAAATTATCACTTCCCAAACAATTTTTGGCCGAAGAATTGCCAAACTTAAGTGGCAGAGGGCAGGGCACATTGCTCGCAGAACAGATGGCCGATAGGGGCCGAAAAGTTCTGGAATGGCGACCGCGAACTGAAAGACGATGCGTTGGAAGGCCTCCCACTAGGTGGACCGATGACCTGGTGAAGGTTTCGGGGATCCGCTGGATGCGAGTCGCACGGGACCGGTCAATGTGGCGACACTTGGGGGAGGCCTATGTCCAGCAGTGGACGTCTTTCGGCTGAAATGCTGATGATGATGAAACAATTTTCCGCATAATTTCATTTGCCAAATTATTACTTAGCAAAAAATCTCTTCACAAGTAATTGTAACGCAAACCTAATGTTTGGCAAGCGAACGTTTAATCAATAACTTGTTTACCAACTAGTACTCTTACCAATTTTTATGTAGTCAAATATTTCAGTTAGAATAACATATTTTACGCAAAATAAAATAAAGACAAAAAAATTGCACCTATATGTCAGTTGCACAGAATATTCAAATTAAATTACAATGTGTACTGTTAAGTGGGTAGATAGTAAATCATAAATATCGCTCAATGTGGGTTAGTCATGCAAAACACTATCATCATTTATTTAAAGAAATATGCATGTCATATTTCTTTCTATATCTAGTCGTTTCTGGCACTCGCCGGCCGCTGCTGCGGCACCGCTCGCTTTGCTCGCTCGGCTCGTGCGTAGGAGATTTCAGTACTAACCTAACCTAATTATTTTTCTGTTAATAATTAACCCCGTCTAACTAGTTCGGTTCTCGGTACCTTGCTAAAAATAATCTCTTTTATTCATATCTTTTTAGGGTTCCGTAGCCGAATGGCAAAAAACGGAACCCTTATAGATTCGTCATGTCTGTCTGTCTGTCTGTCTGTCTGTCTGTCTGTCCGTCTGTATGTCACAGCCACTTTTTTCCGAAACTATAAGAACTATACTGTTTAAACTTGGTAAGTAGATGTATTCTGTGAACTGCATTAAGATTTTCACACAAAAATAGAAAAAATACCATAAATTTTGGGGTTCCCCATACATAGAACTGAAAACCAACATTTTTTTTTTCATCATACCCATACGTGTGGGGTATCTATAGATAGGTCTTCAAAAATGATATTTAGGTTTCTAATATCATTTTTTTATAAACTGAATAGTTTGCGCAAGAGCCACTTCCAAAGTGGTAAAATGTGTCCCCCCCCCCCTCTAATTTCTAAAGTAAGAGGAGGAAAATTCTGAAAATATTCAGAATTGTAGAACGTAAAAAAAACTATCAACGAAAATTGGTTCCAATAAGATATAATGTTTAGTTTTTGAGATATGGGACTTTTTCATCAAACTGCAGCAGTAACTTTGTTTTTGATTAACATACTATGAAAAACCAATTTAGTTTTGCGGTTGAATTGAGGTTTACTAACTAATACTACTAACTAATGAATGACAGTTCAAAATATTGTTTGGGGCTATGGAACCCTGTGTGTGAGTAAGACTCGCACTTGGCCGGTTTTTTCACAAATGTTAGAAATCTTTTGTATTAAATAAATGATTACATTAAAATAAAATTGTTTTTTTAAATTATATAATTTCCAAAAAATCTTATTCGTTTATTGTTTAAAGATTGTTTGCTGTAATAAATCATTTGATTAAAAACTAAATGCCATAATGACATTATCATTGGTATTATTCTGCCAAGTAAAAATTTGACCAAATGAAAAAGTGCGTACTAAAATCATTCCAAATACTGCATTGGTATAAAAAAAAGGTTGCAAAAATTTGTTTGGGTAGTGAAATTTTATCAAAATATTATCGGCAAGACGGCAGGCTCCCGAGTAGCCTTATTTGCGTTGCATTGGAATTAGGATTGACCCTAATCTGGCAGCATGGAATCACACTTTTCCGTGCTCTTATCCCTTTCTGTCGCTCGTTACCATGAAGCCGTTAATTGTACGACGTTGCTTTCCGCAGCACGCTCTGTTTCTCGCTATATAACGTTTGATAAATAAAGCCAATCACGATCACTTACTTGCTAGTGTCCGGGACGTTAGTCGTCGGGTTCCAATAGTCGTACCAACCGTTTTCAGCTGGTAAGGCTTCTATGTTGTATAACTGAAATAAAGAAGAACAAACATTGTTATCATAGTGGACCTACTTCATAAAAACTAGTTTATTTTAGTACCTATTTTTTTGCTTAATTTTATGGGGTAAAATGCTCGTTAGAAACTGGCGAAATAAGGGTATGTTTAACACAGATACCTATAACCTAAGCAAACGGTGTGACGATGTACACACCTATGTGATATAGGGTTAGTTTGGCCAACATGGCCACCAAGGTTACCGCGCCTCCAGCAATTGACTGCTGGCTGAAGGAGCTCGTAGCTAAATAACAAATTTATAAAAATTTGAAATTCTTGTATTAATATTATTTTTTATAAATTTGTTATTTTGATGTTTTTAGTCATTATGTAAGGTTTTGGTTTCTGCCTCTGGTTATTTAATTACTAACATTGTTTTTAAGGTACTAACAAATTATGGATAATTGAATCTGAATTAAATGTATTGAAATTAATTAATAACAGCCGCTCGGGTCGATCTTTAAGTTAAGCCGCGCTTGTCCGGGTTGGTCCGTGTATGGGTGATCGCCCTTTACATACCGAGTTTCCTCTGTGCCTCGGAAAACACGTTAAGCCATTGGTCCCGGCTGTCATTTGTTGATCTTTGATAGACGTTACAGGTCAGTCAGTGGCCCGAAGGTCTGACAACCAGTCTTACCAAGAGGTATCGTATTACCTAGTATTAACCGGGTTGTGAAGGTCAGATAAGCAGTCGCTCCATGTAAAATACTTGTATTCAGCTGCATCCGGTAAGACTGGAAGCCGACCCCAAAATAGTTAGGTAAAGGCTAAATAGATGAAGTATACTTGTATCCTACACCTACCACAAGAAAAAAAAACACCCCATCACACCTGAATGTAATGGGAATCCTGAGTCTTAAGTACTTACTGCCTAAAGTACTTTTTTGTAAAATCACAGAATATAAAATTTATTTTAATTTTGGAATCGACTTCCGAATTCGAATCCCCGAAGGGTTAGAGGTGTACCTAATGGTACACCCGCATTTCGCTGGCGAGGTATTCACGAATACTATATACTAGTATGAATACTTCGCACAAATCCAGACTCCATGGCTGCCACTGAGAAATTCCTGATGTAAAAACCTAATAACACTTTGCCCCACCTGGGAATCGAACCCCATGCTCAGCACTCGCATGCGACCACTTGACCAACGAGGCAGTTAACAACGAAAAAGGTAACGAATCTATAATTAAATAAATATTATGAAAAAACACTCACCACTGCCGAAAATAATAATAAACGGACGACAAACATTTTGCTGATGATTTCCACATGCAGTGCGCCGAATAGAGGTAACAATTGTCACAAAGTTAGCTCAATAAAACAACGTGCTCTTATATAGGAAAGATTATTATTAAAAAACCTTAGTTTTCCTGTTTTGATTTGAACTAGTTTGGTTTTAACGCGTTAATTAACAAGTGTGCACAATGCAGATAAGAATAAGTATAAAATATTTATTAATGAAAAAAAAAATGTGCATACAATATTAGGGTTCCGTTGTAAAAAAAAACTGCTGCATATCTAAATTGTATTTTTTTTTCATAATTAGAAAATAAATAAATAATCTTTATTTCCCACCTATATCAGTCCATAAGTTGTTGGTAACAGATTGTGCTTATATGCTATGTTAGTGTTATTAGTGCTTAATTTAATTAAACATGAACTTATAATTTTACCCAGTGTCTTTGGATGGGACAGTCCACTCTGCCAACAATCATTTTCAGGATGCTGATGCATGCAGGATGCTGTTCTGAGTGCTACGCAAGCGTTGCAGTAAGGAAGCCGCTTTCTTACGCATGATGGCGTGAAAGCCATTCGTACGAGCTTCAGAAAATATCCCGATGCGCTGCAACGTCGAGGCAACCGCAACAGCATCCCGAAAGCGTTGTATTGTACGCGTAAGACGTTGTAGGCTCGGCTCGTATATGACACCCACAACCCGCTTGTGTAGAAGGACTGACAGAACGCATTTAATAAAATCACTTTGACGTCTGCCATGCAGCGAGCAAACCTACGCGCGAGCATATCGCTCCTCACCGCCAGCGCCCTGCGCTCGCCGCTCGCGCTCCACCATCACGGCGGTCACTGGTCACGACATGACCCAGGTATTTAAAACTATACACCACATTGAGTACTACGCTGTTGAGATATCCTGGAGGTACACGACGGGGCTGTTGTTTAGGTGCCGTGAATACTAACACCTCACTCTTTTTTTAGTTGTATTTAAGGCCTTACACCTCCGCATACGTCGTGAGCTTCCTCAGTCCGCTCATCGATGAACCGAGCAACACCATGTCGTCCGCATAAAATCAAAATCAAAAGTCATTTATTCAAATTAGGCTGATAATCAGCACTTTTTGAACGTCAAAATTACAAGAGACAGTCCCCCAAAACGCCCGCCCTTCGCGTATTCACATAACTTATGCATATTCGCATAACTTATGGTATTGACACATATACCGTATTTATGACAGCCGACATGTGTGTTGCTTAGCAGCTCGATAAGTTGATTCATATATAAGTTAAATAACAGGGGCGAGCTTCCACATTCCATTCGATCCTCATCCGACAGAGTACCGACCCACCTCACCCGATGTATCTGGCAGGCCCGAAGGCACCTAATAAGCCGATTCCTACCGGCTTCCCTTTGTGAACAAGGTACTATACCTAGTGTCTATTGTAGTCAAATAGTAAATTATGTACACATCTGTAGGTATCACATCACAGTATAGACATTGAATACATCATAGGATTGAAAAAATTATAAAAATGCCAAAATTTTTAATGTCAACAAAGAAAGCAACGTGTGGCGCCAGTAAGCCGATGGTCGGGTGTCAGCATTCAGAACTAAATTCATATGGACGTAGACACGTGACTTCGCGGCTATCAGCAGCGTTTTGTAGGAACTAGGTAAGCCGAAGTTTATCGAGTTACGACAAAGTTTCTATGTCTAAAAAGCTAAATTAGAACCACTTCCAGATCTCTGATTGAAATGAAATTTTGCACACACCTTTGGTTCTAAGAACAATACATTCTTATGACAGACATAACTGAATCCTGCAGCCAGGATTGTCTCCTCACGAGGGAACTCCTCAACGGTTAATAGCACAGATACGAAACTTTGCATACGAGTTTATATTTGATGGATAATCACGATTTGTATCATGAACTCATCCTACCGCCAGGATCGTCTCCTCACGAGGGAACTCCTCAACGTTTAATAGCATAGATACGAAATTTTGCATACGAGTTCATATTTTATGGATAATTACGATTTTTATCATGAACTCATCCTAAAACCAGGATCGACTTCTTACGAGGGAACTCTTCAACGGTTAATAGCACAGACACGAAAATTTGTATGCACGTTTATATTTGATGGATAATCACGATTTGTATCATGAACTCATTCTACAATCAGGATCGACTTCTCACGAGGGAACTCTTCAACGGTTAATAGCACAGACACGAAAATTTGTATGCACGTTCATATTTGATGGATAAACATGAATTCTATCATGATCTAATCCTGCAGCCAGGATCGTCTTCTCACGAGGGCATTCCTCAACATTTTATAGCACAGACACGAAACTTTGCAATCGAGTTCAAATTTGATAGATAATCATGATTTGTATCATGAACTCATCCTACCGCCAGGATGGTCTCCTCACGAACAGGCTCCTCAGGGAACTCCTCAACGGTTAATAGCACAGACATGAAACTTTGTATACGCTATATATTTACGCGTTCACTTTTTATAAATAAACATAATTTCTATAGTTACCTGAAGCTTGTCGAGTGAATGGTAAATGCTTTAAAAACTAAACGCGACAAGCTTTTGTGAAAATTATCCTATATCATTTTCATTTACTCAAAGATTTATTTTCTTCTTTTCAGTGCATCTTTATAAAAGCTTGTTTCAAAAAGGTTTTTAAGCTTATATTTTATTTGTTAATAGTTCCTGTGCATTTAATCGTTACAAAAAAAAGGATCAAGTCGGGTCCTTAGATTTTATTTGGTATTTTTATCATGGGTGACATTTTCGTGGTTTTTGGGGTCGCTGACAACGATACTGACGCCAAAATTAAAAATAGTGCCGAAGCGTGACGTAAAATTCTGGTATTTTCGTCATGGGTATCATTTTCCGAGTTTTCGGGTTCGCTGATGACTAAAACGAAAATAAAAACTAAATTTTAAATTCTCATTTTTTCTTCGGCTTCCCCTTTCAAAATTTTCACCCTTCGCCACTGGTATCTGGTGAGCATACCAGTATCGGAGAAGGACTGTGTGTGCTTCGCCGGCACACCCGTGGTCATCAACCTGTCGATGATGTTGTAAATAATTAAATGGTTTTGCATAAATCTATGTTAAGTTCAGATACGTTTTTGTGCCCTGTGGTTCAGGCGATCGGAGGTATATAATAATTCATTAAAGAATTACAGCACTTAATTAAATTAAATTTAAATATGATAAAAACAAACTGTGTGGAGTATAATATGAATAAAACTGCGAAGCAGAGTCAAAGAAAACCAATATAAAATGCAGAAATTATGACAATTTTAGTTTCTGAAGAGAAATTAGATTATTTTAAAAAGATTCCAACTGACTATGAAAAAAGACAAGAACTGCATTTGTTAAACACTAAGTGGCCTTACCATAACATCTTATAGCATGAGGGAAAGAGAGAGCTTTCCAACAGGGAAGATACATTAAATTCGTACTACTAAATCATAATCATTACAAGCTTTGTTACGGGCTCAGAGAGCTTACTGCACTATGCGGAACCAACTCGGTAGGCAGACTCTAACTTGACCGGTAAACAATAGATTCCATTCCTAACAATATTGCTTTATCGGGCCTATTTTAAATAAATTTAATACCTATTTTACCTTATTAGAGTTTTGTTCCTATTTCCTTAATTGCTATTAAGGAAATAGGAACAAAACTCTAATAAGGTATTCTAAACTCTAATAAGGTTCCTATTTCCTTAATAGCAGGTAGTTCTTGCAAATGTGTCAAATAATTATTGTTAAAAATATCTTGTCTCATCCAAAAGAGAAATATAGGTATACCAAATAAAATACGAAATATTCATGAAAGTAAACTTATTAATGAATAATAAAATGTTTCCTTAAAAAAATAAACCGGTGAAGTATGATTCACAATGAGGAGCTGAATGTTGTCAGTTTGCGGAGGGCTGTCCCGTACACCCTGTGTAATGAGTGCTTTAAAACTGCTATATAACACTGAAGCGTGGAGCCCTGTGGGTCGTTTTATCTTATTTAATGCCGCCACGAGTCAATTATTAAATTAATTTGACTTCTCACAGAGTTCTCTTCCTGAACAATAGCCTCAAATGGCTTTTGAATCTTGAGGACTTCGGCTTTGTTCCAATTGTAATAAATGTTGGATAAGTAGACTTTTATACATTTGATGGACAGGGCTTTTTATATTGTTTACTAATTTTTTTTGGTTCTGTTGATTTTAATTTTATCATCAGTTTCCTGCTCCTACTGCATCGTATTGCTTTAGCTACCTATTGTATAAGCGATAGCTGTAGTCCACACTGATATTAGATGGAGATAAAGCTTTTAAGTTTGTATGTAGGAGGCAATCTCCGAACCTACTAATCCGATTTCAAAAAATCTTTTGCCAATATTTATTATTTAGATGGCCTGGTTCATGGCCATATGGTATCTATTGCGTGTGGTAGTGGGCGAAGCCGAGCGCAAAAGCTGGTGCGTTGTATATATCTGAATGCAAAATGGCATGTTTATTGTTTATAGTCCGGTTAAGCAGACGACAACCTCCTAGGTTGAACTGCGAGATGCCATTTATAAAAAAAGGCATGTTTATTGTGTACCCCATGGTACGAAAGACGCCCACAGCTGGATGTCTCCTCAAGTATCGCCACATCACCCGGTTCCGTGCTTCTGACATCCACTCCCGCATTCTTCTTCAGGAGATGGGTCCGCTTCGTAGGAGACCTTCGAATGCCAATGCTGCACCTTTCTGTACATGGTCGTTACTCCAGAACCTTCTGGCCATTCGTTCGCCAACAATGTTGTCTACTACCACTGATCAGTTCTTCGGGCTATGTTAGGGTTACCAGACCTTGGGTCCCGAAAGTCTGACAACCAATCTTACATAGAGGTATATTGTACGGGCGTACTACAGGTAAAAACTGGTGGAAAATACTGGTATTGAGCTGCATCCAGTTAGACTGCAAGCCGACCCAACATTGTTGGGAAAAGGCAAGCAGATGATGATATATTTTATCCAACATTAAATCAAACTGAATTTTCTGTGATAAACTGTTAATCGGACAAGTTGTTATTGTAATTGAATATAACATAAATATTTTGTATATTCAGTTAATAGTGATAACTGGCAGGATGTAGATAAAAGTTTATCCCGTCCGTTCGGTCATTGTGGTTAGACATTGTTTGGAATCTAAATATATTTAGAGGTGTAATATAAACCTATATAATCAAAGAAGTTTAATGGCTGTTTCGTGGAGTTTTAAATTAAGCTAAAGTATGTGCCTGTAACCTGTGTGATCTTGTATGTAGAAATTACTTGCCAAACCCACACCTTCAGAAATAAGGCAGGTAATCCTATTAAGTATACTGTCATAGCGACCGGTTTAAAATAATATCGCTGATGTGTATTTGAGACAAGCAATCCCCTTTATATCTTTATCAAAATTATTCAGAATATTAAATTATTTAGAAACTCAAATATAATTAAATCAAATCTCTGGTAAAGTTTGGACCCAGTTATTCGGGACTACTGATATTCTGAAGTTTTATTAAAGACTAGCAGCCCGCCCCGGCTTCGCACGGGTATTTAACAATACACAAACATAAATAAACCCTTCTATTTGCGTCAGGTAACTAAAAAAATTCTCTGTGGTGTGAAATTCTGTATGGACACCATACAGAATATCACACCACAGATATTTTTTTTGGTTCTGTATGGTGTCGGACGTAAAGAATAGCACCATTCCATATCTTCCCGTGGGTGTCGTAAGAGGCGACTAAGGGACTTGCCAGAGAATGGGCAGCAGCGTTCTGTGGGCTTTTGTAACAACTGTACTGCGATCGCCAACCCGCCTGCCAAACGTGGCGATTATGTCAATATCAATGGCGACACTTGGGGGAGGTCTATGTCCTGCAGTGGATGTCTTTTGGCTGAAATGATGAATGATGACGAACTAAAAAAAAAAAATTATAAACAAAGTTTGAATATTCCCCTCCCGTACGGCCCGTACCCCAGTGATGCCTAGCCAGCTGAGCAGGGTCAGCGGCGACCACGCAACTTTTTTCTAATAAGTACTTACATTTTTAAACTCCTGATATCTTTCGAATGGAATGTCCGAATTGAATAATTCAAAAAGTTATATAAAGGTATTGAAACAGTCTTGAATATGAAGTAATTTATTTTGATAAGGATTAATACCAAGATACAAATACAGAGCCTTTTCTAACGGCGGCATTAAAATATTTTTTTTTTTTAAATAAAAGAACACTTATTGTGGCATAAATATAATAGTTAGACATATGCTGTCGCGACACTTTTGGTAATAATGATGTGTTCTGCAAAGTCGTAATACATTATTTTATTCTATCATCAATAGTTTTCGCAGCGCACGCGATGTAAAGAATATTTTAGGTAATTTTTATACACCTTGGGTTACATAATTGCAGTTTTAGTAAGGATACCTAATTTTTTTGAAAATATAATATAGCTTAGGTCACCCGCGGATAGTGTAGCTTCCCAACAGTGAAAGAATTTTTCAAATCGGTTCAGTAGTTTCGGAGCCTATTTAATGCAAACAAACAAACAAACAAACAATCAAATCTTTCCTCTTTATAATATTAGTTTAGATGTATTCTTCGTGGTATAACCAACCGTATTTTGAAAGACAAATCAATAATAAAGCTTTGTGGACACTATCCCAGGCGGAACGGCAAGCTACGCAACTATTCGCACTAGTTTGAAAACCTTCATACAAGGTCAATTGTCACAATCAGTGCGGGCGAATTTCGTTAAGCATCCCGCACGGGATTCCTTTCAGCTTCGGCACGGGCGTAAAAGTTCTCTGGATTGTATCACCAGATATGGTAAAAAGGACTGTATGCTACGCAAACACACCCCTTTTTTCAAGGGGGGTCAGACAGAAACTATCAAAACGCTACCTGCTGCCATCTTCACATACTCCTTTTGCTGCATCCACGCTACAAACCCTTTGCGACTACTACAAACTTGATTTTCCTGAAGAACATCACCAGTTAGGTCAGAATAAGTGAAGGTTCCTATCTCTGCAAGACCTGGAGACAGGGTTGTGGAGGTCAGATAGACACTCGCTCTATGTAAAATACTGGTGTTTAGCTGCAATCCGGTAAGACTGAAAGCCCGACCCCAACATAGTTGTGAAAAGGCTAGGCATATGGTGATCCCCGCAAGACCGAACGAGGCTTGAGGCTTGTTTTGTAATTGTTTTTTTTTTGTTTTTGCATAGTTGATTCATTCTAAGAACTATATCTAAACTTAATATTATAAAGAGGAAAGATTTGATTGTTTGTTTGCATTGAATAGGCTCCGAAACTACTGGTCCGATTTAAAAATTCTTTAAGTGTTAGATAGTCCATTTACCGAGGAAGGCTATATATTATCACGCTACGACCAATAGGAGTGGAGCAGCAATGAAAAATGTTTCGGAAACGGGGAAAATGTGACGCAAACGAAGTTGCTCCGGACAGCTAGTAGGTTATAAGTTTTTGTAGATCTTGTTTACGCATTGTACGCTAACAAAATAATTGAGAGTAGTGTAAAGCCATTTCGTATAATCCACATGCATTGTCTTTCATTCATCCTTTTGTGGCCTAAAATAAATTCTGATCCAAACGAGACAGCAGGTCTAACAATGGTTTTATAAATCTTAACTGTTAGCTTATGGGGGGCGTCGCATACTAATAATAAATAGTTTATTTCTAATTTCATTTAACAATACATGCATACACACATAAACTTACACCTTTTTACCATGAGGTAGGCAGATACAGTTTACAATACAATCAAATAGTAAAACACAGTAGCAAGTGTTCATGCTATGTTCTTCTTCTTAGCGTGTCGATAACAATTTAAATTGAGGCAGCCCAAAATTTGGCGACGAGTTTGGCACTTTCATGCTACAAAGCATGAAAGTGCCATAAAATCATAATCAAATGTTGTCAAGGTTCAAATACAGAAGGATTGTCTAACAACCTTCAATTTAAACACAAAATTACTTTATTGAATTAGACAGTTGCAAATACTTGTGAACGGTGGCGTGCTTACACACCCAAGGAGCGAAACCGTCTCGTTTCAAGTTTTATGAAGACAAAGTTCTTTAATGTTCTCGAGATTTAAGATAAATAGAAGATTTTCATAACAGACTGTATTGTTACAACTTTTAAGATTTAGGTTTTTTGAATTGATACATTTTGATGATCAGCAAGACTGTCAGATTGTTCAGTAAATTATCGTACCGGTTTGTACGATACTAAAGTGTGTGTGTGTGTTGTGTGTGTTGTAACTTTTATCCAACACGTGTCGATTCTGTCTTCGGTTCTTTTTCGACTTTTTGTTCTGTCATATTAATAGATAGCAATATCTTTACTTACAGCAAAGTTTCTAAATACGCAGAGTCTAATAATC
Source organism: Cerastis rubricosa (assembly GCA_949152445.1). Lineage (NCBI taxonomy): Eukaryota > Metazoa > Arthropoda > Insecta > Lepidoptera > Noctuidae > Cerastis > Cerastis rubricosa. The sequence goes on along the minus strand of OX424527.1, from coordinate 1,735,620 downwards.
TGCCTCAATATGTGGCCTGCCTACTTAAAATCATCAATCATCTAAATATCAAGCCAAAAAATCGTTGTAGACATCAGCATTTCCATAGAACCAGTCTAATAAAAGGTAGTAATTAAGAGATAGCTGAGAGGAGGTCAGCCGCTCGGACACTCTCGGACGAGGTCGGACGTGCTCGGACGTACTCGGCGAATCGCGTGTCGGGGCGCAAGTAGTGGGCGGTATACGGAGTAAATTGTTTGCCTCGAAGTTTGCTAATTAAGTACTTAGCTGTACTGCGACGGTGTTGGTCGGGGAGTTGGGTTTTCTGCATTAAGTTGACCTTCAGGAGATTAGAGGCTAGATTGAGGAACCATGAAGTTGGTAATTATGGATGATTTGTTTGTTGTTACTTACCTATTTGTGTCGCTGCACGCGTATTGAAGAGTGGGTTCTATGGTTTTATTAGTTACCATAATTGTAGTATTGATAACTTCTTTTTTATTGTAAGCGATAAGCAGCAAGTTTAGATTTTTTCCCTGATTAGGCTAGTATAATTTTCAGTCCGAATTTCACTCATAATAAAGAGCGTACTCTGTTATTCGATCATGTTTCTTTTTTATCAAATTGTCATTCTTTTCTATCTATGTAATTTATTTCACTGAAAGCTTATTACCGAAACATGACCACGACGGGGGTGAAGCGGAATCCATTTGTATATTTCGCGGTCGCCATATTTCATTCCTGTAAAAAAATCAAAACAGACGCCTTTGCGCTGGACCTCGACCGTATAAAGCACATTCATAAGAAAAATTATTTTTTAATACAGTTGCTCAAAAAGTGGCGTATTGCAGGGACGTATAGCGTTCGGGATGTGGGCTATTACACACTCGAGCTTTTACTTTACCTTTCCCGAACTCGTGCGTTCTCTTTCCCAACTGTCAAAATAATGTCTATTAAAAAGAAAAAAAACCAACCACGGAGTTAGCTAAAAAAAAATCATAGAAGTTTTTATGATTCATGCAAATATTTCTAAAAAGAAGCTACTAATTTGTTTCAATATCAGATTTAATGATTTGATTCAATGAGTTAGGTTAGGTTTCATTTCATTTTCATTTCATATCAATAAAAAAAAATCTACTGAATACTTGGCTGTATGGGCATAGTTCCCTTTGCCTACCCAGAAGGGATGAAGAAAACAAAAAAAATCTCTGCTTCTATTCTTTTACGGTTGGCGCCATTTTCCAAAAATGTTCTTTATTAAATTGCTTAATTTTTTCGCAACTGTATTAAAAATAGTTGTTCAGTACACGTGCGGAACCGTCATTGCAACTTGTTCCGACTGTCAACCCTCACCTTCGGCTGCGCCTCGGCTCGGGTAGACATTTGTCGGAACTCTTTGCAATGACAGGCATTCCGCACTCGCAATGAAATATACTATACCTTACGATCCTATCTTTTTCCTCGTTTTCCTTCCTCCTCTGAAGACCCGTGGTTGGACGAGAATTTATTTACACCGATTCATTTATATGCTAATTTTGAGTGTAAAATATTATGAAGATTATTTATTTTTTAGTGTTATGAAGTGGAGCTGCATGATAACGTTTGCGAGTAGCTTTTAAATTAAATTTTGAATAGTCCGTCCCACAGTCAGGATCAAGATTAAGATTTTATTTATTTTAGGTGTTATTTTTAATTTTATGTTTGTAAATTATTTTCGGTGTTATTTTCTATTTTACGTATGTATATTATTTGCAAACTACAAATACATAGATCTAAAATATGGATTTATAGTGTAAGGAACATGAAAGAGAAAGGAGTAAATGATGCCGTGGCGTCTGACGGGGGAGAATGGAAGAAGAAAACGTGTTGCACCGACCCCGAGTAGACTGGGATAAGGGCAAGAAGATGATGATGAAGAAGAAATAGATCTAAAATAATAATAATATATACGTCAAAGTCAAAACGTATATTACGAACTAGCTGTCCGGCGCAACTTCGTTTGCGTCACATTTTCCCCGTTTTCGTACCATTTTTCATTGCTGCTCCACTCCTATTGGTCGTAGCGTGATAATATATAGCCAATAGCCTTCCTCGATAAATGGGCTATCTAACACTGAAAGAATTTTTCAAATCTGACCAGTCGTTTTGAAGCCTATTCAGTGCAAACAAACAATCAAATCTTTCTTCTTTATAATATTAGTTTAGAGACTAAAGGTACAATGTTGGTGTTATTGGTATGTACAAGTATCAAAATGGAAGAATGAAATGAAGAAAGGGCGTTAAAATATTCGTCACATCGCTGTCAACAGAACTTTAGGTTTAGGTATTAGTTTATGCTGTATAACATAAAAATAAAACACACTTATATTTATATTTAATGTTACTTCAATTGCTCTGCAAACCAATTTCCATCGACCTAATATTGGTGGCTCACTGTTGGCCGAAGGTATTTCAACAAACAAACATCAAAGTCGGACGGTTAATATCAGTGCTTTGACAAGAGGGAGTTGGTTGGGAGCAGTCGGGCGGACTCGGGCGGACTCGGGCCCCGAATATGAAATACGACAGGTAGCGTGGGTAATAGTTATCTTTATAAAGGTTGCAAACTGTCCAAGGTCTGTCCCTGTCATACTTGACCAGGCAGATGTTGTATACTTATAGGCCTTTCAAGATCGCTGCAGGATGGTGTCAAGAATTTAATTATTTGAAGGGTTTTTTTACCATCTAGCCTGTTTTTCCGATATTGACAGAGTTGAAGTACATCCATCATATATCGCCATTTGTGAAAATGAAAACGACTCTTTTGTCATTAACCCCGCACACAAATACAAACTCCGAATTGATGATAAGAATTTCATGAAAATTCCAAAGGGACTGAACCGACTTGGGGTATCGAGGATTAAACCCAAGACCCCACGTTTTAAAGTCGCGCTTACGACCACGAGACTAATGAGACAGGCGTTATAAAAAAAAACCGGCCAAGTGCGAGTCTTACTCGCACACAGGGTTCCATAGCTCCAAACAATATAATAACAATATTTTGAACTGTCATTCATTAGTTAGTAGTATTAGTTAGTAAACTTCCACACAACCGCAAAACTAAATTTGTTTTTCATAGTATGTTTATGAAAAACAAAGTTACTGCTGCAGTTTGATGAAAAAGTCCCATATCTCAAAAACTAAACATCATATCTTATTGAAACCAATTCTCGTTGATAGTTTTTTTTACGTTTTACAATCCTAATTTTCAGAATTTTCCTCCTCTTACTTTAGAAATTAGAGGGGGGGGGACACACATTTTACCACTTTGGAAGTGGGTCTAGCGCAAACTATTCAGTTTAGAAAAAAATGATATTAGAAACATCAATATCATTTTTGAAGACCTATCCATAGATACCCCACACGTATGGGTTTGAGGAAATTTTTTTTTGGTTTTCAGTTCTAAGTATGGGGACCCCCTTAATTTATTGTTTTTTTTTTTATTTTTGTGTGAAAATCCTAATGCGGTTTACAGAATACATCTACTTACCAAGTTTCAACAGTATAGTTCTTATAGTTTCGGAAATAAGTGGCTGTGACATACAGACGGACAGACAGACAGACAGACATGGCGAATCTATAAGGGTTCCGTTTTTTGCCATTCGGCTACGGAACCCTAAAAACCGGCCAAGTGCGAGTCGGACTCGCACACGAATAGTTCCGTACCATTATTTATAAAAACGAGCAAAAAAAAAATCACTATTTTATGGGAGCTCCCCTTAAATATTTATGTAACAGAAATACATAATCTGTAGAAATTTCAACTGGCCTACCATCACGGTTCATGAGATACAGCCTGGTGATAGACGGACAGACGGACGGACGGACGGACACCGTTTGACCCTTTGGGTACGGAACCCTAAAAACAATCACATCTGCCCGACCTTATCCCATTTAGATGTGGGTTCGGCTTCCAGTTTGACCTGCAGCTGAATACCAGTATTTTATATGGAGTGACTGCTTATCTAACCTCCATAACTCAGTACCAGGTGATACGATACCCCTTGGGAAGACTGGTTGTCAGACTTTCGGGCCACTGACTACCTGTAACGACTGTCAAAGATCTTAAAACGACAGCCGGTACCAACGGCTTAACGTGCTTTCCGAGGCACGGAGGAAACTCTGTATGTATTGGATGGTCACCCATCCACGGACCAACCTTGGCAACCTTGGTGACCGCGGCTTAACCTTGAATATCGACCCGTGCGGCTGTTATCATTTTCTCCTCCAAAAAATAGCTGCTATTTTTAAGAACTCATTAGTTAATCGCCATTTGTTTAATTAGATTTCGTCTATCATCCAAAATGGTCGCCGAAAGAACGTACAAAATAAAACTTGTAAAGTCAAAACAGTCATTTGTTAAAATCTAGAGAAATGGAAGTTGTTCAGAAGTTCTGATAAATTCTCTCGTACAAAGCGAAAGTTGTCTTTAACAGGTGACAAAGGTAGCCGCAAATTGCGGGCACAATCGCACGCAGAAGTGAAAAGAAAAAATTGGGACTTCTAAAAGGCCAGCAATATTATAGAGACTCTTTATGCTGCCTTGATTAAAGTACAGGACTGAACTTTTGGAATTGAAATATAAATAGCTTTTAATGCTGGCACTTTATTACCTATTTAGATTCTAGGAGCTATAAGACATTTAAACAGGTGTAAAAACTTCAGGACATATACAAGTTGGAATAAAAACCGGCCATGTGCGAGTTGGACTCGCGCACGAAGGGTTCCGTACCATTATTTATAAAAACAAGAAAGAAAATCACTTTTTTGTAAAATAAATATTTAGGGAGGACTCCCCTTAAATATTTATTTTCTCTTTTTTTAGTATTTGCTAAATTTCTACTGAAGATGTATTTCTGTAAATACATAATACCTTACATAATATCTTCAACTGGCTAACTATCACGGTTCATGAGATACAGCCTGGTGACAGACGGACGGACGGACGGACAGCGAAGTCCCAGTACGGAACCTTAAAAGCAGCTGTTCCATACATTTTGACCGTGGAGATATTGCACTTTTGTAGGAAAAAGCTGCTTTTTCCGACGAAAATTTCTAGGCGAGTTTTTAATGATGTAGGTACTGATTACATGATAACCGTTTTCGCGTCATCGGTACCCTTCTACCCTGTTTATTCTTATTAGGTTATACGAGTACATGATGTATATAAAGCGTTTTTTTTGTCTATTACTAGTTGTTTTGCATGTCTGCAAAGTTTATATGTCTGTCAGAAGATTCCTAGATTCCTAAATGCTTGTCATATATTTTTTTTTTTTGTAAATGACCTCTCGCAGTTCAACCTAAGAGATTATTGTCTGCTTAACCGGACTATCCTGTGGGTGCCTTGAGTGTAAGGCCTCCAGCCAGGGCATAAAACTACTTACAAACTAAGCGACTACATATGCTAAGGGCACACCCTATGGGTTACGAGCCTTGGCTTAGGGCGTTTGTAATTTTCTTATCTTGTTCTGTTTTGTAAGCAACGACTTAGTGTCGAGCCTACAATGTCCTCCCATACTTAATTAATAACGTTGTTACATAGATACAAAAATTGTAAAACCAAATTATTTTAAAAGAGTAACCATGGAGTTTCTTGTCGGTTCTTCTCCATAAGAAAAGACCAACCCGAACCGTGTACATTTTTGTCGAAGTTTTATAAGTGGCAATTTAGGGCTATGTGAAATAAAATATTTTGATTTTGTCACTTCGGGTTGTAAACCCTGTTCATATAGCAGGCCCCGGTCAGACTGATGAAGGGTTTATAATTAAACCTGTATCAGTTTAATGCCTACGAATTGATGGTTCAATGTAAGTGATCCTTTCGGGGTCGCTACAATTATCTCAAACCTAGGGATTACAAAGCTTTGATGTGTAGTGTAGTACCTACCTACCGTCCTACATACACCATGTATGTATGTGTATTGTTGGCAACCTTTCGACTATGGACCCGATGATATTACAATATTTTTCAACGACTTCAAAAAAAGAAATAGTTTCTCTAGTCGGCAGTTTTTATATTCGTTTCGTCATAACTCCGTCATTTATGAACCGATTTGAAAAATCGTTTTTTTTTATTTATCCTTTCTGTTGCCCCAATATAAATTTCATCAAAATCGGTTCAGTAGTTTCGGTTTTAAGAAAAATAAAAAAAAAAGCTGAACAAAATAAATAGCTCGACAAAATATGTCATCTAAGTAAACGAATGCGACGTATTTTGCTTTCCTGCTACTTTGTCTTTTACGTCTCTGCTAATAACTTCTAGTTACAATGTAAATTTCATACTTAAGAAGAACTTGTGTGAGATAGCACACACCACAACTAAAAATGGTGTTTGCAAAAATATAACCGAAGAGAAGAGAAGAAGAGGTTATAACTCACAGTACATTATCGTCTGCTTTTCCCAACTACGTTAATGACCTTGAATACCAGTGTTTTTCATGGATTGACTTCCTATCTGACCACCACAACCCAGTCACTGGGTCATAGGATATTCTAAGGCTACTGAGGCTGTAAAGCAAATGACAGCCGGGACCAACGGCTTTGCATCCTTTCCTCGGCACGGAGGGAACTCGTTTTGAAATTGATGGTAACCCATCCACAGGACTACCATGGAAAGCGTTGTTTAACCTTAAAGATCGACCTGTGCGGCTGTATTATTAAGCCATGAGCCTCTCCTTCATCACTATACAAAAAACCGACCGCCAAAAAAAAGGAAACAACGATCCGTTTTTCTTGGAAATCCAAGAAAAACGGATCGTCGTTTCCTTTTTTTTTCGTATGACCCAGTGACTGGGTTGTGGAGGTCAGATAGGAAGTCAATCCATTAAAAATACTGGTACTCAAGGTCATTAACGTAGTTGGGAAAAGGCAGACGATAATGTACTGTGGGTTATAACCTCTTCTCTATTGAATGTATGCCATCCATTTTAGTAGTTCCATAGTAATCACAAAAAATATCGAATTAAAAGTGTATGAGACAGCTAATTATTTTTAGCGACTATGTGTTGGTCCCATGGACAAAGTTATACAGTAAACAGTTTGATTTTCTATACCATATGAAAAAATGACCGCACTTTTCTGATTCTCACTGTATGTAATAAATAAAATTATCATGTTTGTTTGCAGTTTAGCCTGTACAGCTAACATGTTTTGTCTTAATTCCTTGTATGAAAAAAACGTGGTATATATCCTCAACAACATCACCATTCTCCTGCCCTCATTCCAATTGATTTGGGGTCGGCTCAGCATGTCTACATCGCCCATACTTTTCTATTAATCGCCTTTTCATGAGTCACCTCCATAGCCATATAAATCCTCAACATTAGTTTAAAACATATCTATTGGAAATGTACTTCATGTTCATAGTAGTTCTAGTCTATATAATCGAATGCTGTAGAAGTTTATCTTCCGTCTATTAAACTTAATAGTTGAAGAACTTGGAGTGTTCGCTCTCGGAACTTAGTTAATAGTAACAACGGCGCTTTGTATCCGTTTTGTGGTGCGCTGTGAGAAACGGCTGCTGTTTTCTTTAAAATAATAAATAACCGCTATTACTTTAGAAATATTGACACGTAACAACCGGAAAATACTACAGTAAAATGTCCACATTAATAGCCCTGGGTCGAGAATACTGAAAATTATATCCATATCCATCATACTGCCATTTACGGGATCCATGAATGTCCGTGATTAAGTGAGTTCCCGATATTTCGACGCTTTTGCAAGCTCTGATGGTAAATTAATAATTAGAAGCAGAGAAATCTGTCTACCCTCTCTCTTAGCTGTAGTATAGCACCATTAAAATGTCCAGGGTCGACAATCACCTCGTCGCCATGTAATTTCACACATAATTGCATTGTGCGCCAAACGTCGCGTTCACGCTTCTCTCGAGGGACTGTGCCCTTCGACCCTGGCACGTAAATCAACTAACCTTTATCGATGGACGGGTTGCCGGCAGATTACGTTCTACCCAAGGGTGGCTCGGGTGTGGTCGCACTTCTAACAGTCTAATCTTTACTTTTAATTTATTTTACAGATTTCTGAACGATTAGGAAGATCGGGGAAGTCATGCCTTCTGTTGATTGATTGTAAAACCACGTGGATTTTTAATTAATCTTATGTATTTGGATTTGCACATAGGAGTGGCCGGAGAGTCACTTACGTTACTATTTATTTAAAAAAATGCATGTCCAAGGCTGTACGGTGTTTTGTTAATCTATTATTCATTTATTAATAAAAATAACAACGTTCTTATCCGTTCTTTTCGTTGGTGTTTCGTCGCTTCCGCGAACAAGTGCCACATGTACGCACAGTGACGTAGTGTGCAAGTGAAGTGTTACTAATATATATTTAGTTTTAAGGTTTTATTTACTAACACAAATTGTATTTTATCATACGTATGTTAGACTGTAAAGTATATATCTATGGGCCAAAGTTGCTGAAAATAAATGTATGTTGTTGTTGTTATCCAAGAAATAAATAGGACTAGCTTGCGTGCAAATTGGTATGCTCCTCTACGACTAAACAAATCTTAGATATATTCTCATGAGCCCGCGATCAGTTGCGCCAACCCCTCCGATTGCTAACGGAAGGTGGATCTCACGTCGCACTCACAATGGAGTATGCCGTGCCTACTTATCGCGAACGTTTCTCCAAACGGACGGCGCGTAATCTCTGAAGCTTTTTCTGTTTCGATTTACTTCCAATTGCTTTTCATTTACAATTAGTGAACTTTATCTATTATATTCATTACAGATTAGCAAAATGAGCCTACAATATTCCTACAGCTCGTTATGGTGTCGGACGTAAAGAATAGCACCATCCCATATCTTCCCGTGGGTGTCGTAAGAGGCGACTAACGGACTTGCCAGTGAATGGGCAGCAGCGTTCTCTGTGCTTTTGTAACAACCGTACTGCGATCGCACACTTGCCAAGCGTGGCGATTATGGCAGAACCCCCCTTATGTCATGTGGCGACACTTGGGGGAGGCCTATGTCCAGCAGTGGACGTCTTTCGGCTGAAATGATGATGATGATGATTCCTACTGCTGAGACTGCCTCCTCTCTATGAGAGGGAATGGGCTATCATCCACCTATAGGCCCAGTGCGGGTTGGTGCATTGCGTCGAATTTTTAGTTCTAGAGAGGCTATGACTACTTTTCCACCAGCAATTTCTTTGAAGTAGGCTGGGGTCTGGATCCGTCCCCGATGAATGGCAATAGGCCCGTCCTCTACTACATAATTGGTTGAAACCTTGCTGTGGGTGTTCCATACAGATCTACCCGGATTTTGACGATGTTATGTTATGCAGGAGGTGATTGATACCGAAGGTACTCTGTCAATAAGTACCTTAGTAGGCTATCCGTCAACATTTTATTTAATTTTTTTCCCACTTTTTCGCATAAGACGCTGATCACACAGGTGCTTACTGATACACTACCTAAACAGGGTGTAAGGGACACCCACAAGAAAACGGTTACCATGTACTGACATCATCTGTATCACTTTTAATAACACTAGCAACGGGATATTTATATTTGTTTCGAGTTCCCGATATTTCGGCGCTGTTGCAAACGCCATGATCACGGATAAACTGAAGTTATTGCGGGTGGGTTGTTTATGTGCAGACAAATCGGTCTAATCTCTTCCTTGTTGTCTTGTGTTGTTCCTTGATATCCCGTTGCAAGTGTTATTAATAGTGTTAGTGACCATGTCAGTTTAAAAACTTATCATCTGTATCATTCTGCCACACATACATTTTACAGTTGTTTTTTTTAATTACCTATGACTTTTTTATGTGGTGGACTGATGCACTTGGTAACTGTTTTCGCTTTGGGGGCGCTTCCACCCTGTATAGCATATAATCACGAGCAAAGCAAACAAACAGGGTTTAATAATTAACTTAGAAGTCATCAAGAAGGAGTCGTGCTATGCGTGCTGTAGTCAGTAAAAACATTACCTTCCTTCTGGGCTTTGGCGAAGTTGGGTAAAAAGTAGTAGTAAATTAATCTCCGAAATATTTGGCTCACCACGGTCAATGCTAAAGAACTACGTCATCAAGGTCAGTAGTTCAATAAATAACACAAATGGCCAATGAGGCTAATGTGTCTTCTTGAATATTGATAAAATTGTAACGATAATGATTCATTTATTTGCAAAAACATGTGTAGATAATGTACCTACATAGTACCTATGATGTTTATTATAGGTGTTAGAAGGTCTTCTTTGGCTCAACATGTTTGACCATGGCTGGTGTACAAAGGTCGAAAGACAATAAGATTACAAAAAATAAAATAATAAATAATACAAAGAATAATAATATAAATCAATAATAATAACAGCCTGGCTACGCTCGGGGAACTCTTTCTCTTTTTCGAAGGTTTTGTTTGTGCAATTATGGATGAAGTTATGATGACGAATACCGGAAATTTATTGTGAAGGATGGCACGGTTGACATATGTCGGGCATGCCACCGTCCGGGCGAATCGATCCATCACATTATCTCCGGGTGTTCTCGTCTTGCTAACGGAGAATACTTGCATAGACACAATCTTGTAGCCAGGATTATCCATCAGCAACTTGCTCTGAAATACAGCCTTCTGGAATCGGAAGTGCCGTACTATAGGTATGTGCCCGACCCAGTTCTTGAAAATGGCAATATCTCACTGTATTGGGATCAATCCATCATCACTGGCAGGACTATTGTAGCCAAAGAGCCTGATATAGTGGTGGTGGATCGATCAGAGCGGCGCGCAATGATTGTCGACATAACGGTTCCACATGACGAGAACCTTGTGAAGGCTGAGAAAGATAAACAAATCAAGTATATTGACTTGGCTCGCGAGGTTGTCGACATGTGGCATGTTGACTCAGCGATCATTGTGCCGATAGTCGTATCAGCCAATGGCCTAATTGCCAAGAGCCTCGACCAACATCTGATGAGGCTCTCGTTAGGCAGCTGGATCAAAGGCTTGATTCAGAAAGCGGTACTCCTAGACACGGCTCGTATTGTTAGGAGGTTCCTTTCTCTGGAGCCCTGACCGCCGGTAGCTTGGACCCTGTTCCCGATACCGGTGGGCTACTATTTTTTATATTTTTAAATGTTTTTTTTTATTGATTTTATATAGGAATATTTAAAAATGTAAAAAATATGTTCTATAAATGAATAAACGGAATAATAAATCAATAAAAGAAAAAAAAACAATAGGCAAATAGTCATGCAATTCAAATTCAGTTATAGAGATTTGTCCGTTCAAAATTGATTCACATTATAATAAGCTTTTTCTTTTCTTTCAGATTTTTTTTTAAGTTTTCTTAAACTGGTCTGTATTTAGTTTTTTTACACAGTTAGGAATATTATTATAAATTATTTGCATTCTGCATACAACGCTTTTATGCAGTAGCGCTGTTTTAGATGGTTGAACACGAAGTTTACTATTAACTAACATAACTACTATACATAATACTAACATACGGCGACTCTCACGGGGCTTACACCAACCCTTTGTCCCGGGATACCGGGAATTGCTCATCACTAGTAGGACCTGTTGAAAATTCAACAGAGCTTACAACGGGTAAAGGTCTCTCAGACGATATAGACATCCTTTTGTAGGTTACTTTTGACGTAGTTGTTTATTCTTTTCGTAAGAATCAAGACACAAGTTGCTTTATTCAGTTTTGTACAGACTTCAAAAAAGAAGGAAAGTATTCGGGGAGTTTATTTATTTATTTAAACTTCATGTACAATAGTGGTACATAGGCGGACTTAATGCCACAAGGCATTCTCTACCAGTCAACCTTTGGGTTAAATACGACAACATTGTGATAGGGGTACAAACAAATATTCAAAAAACCACTAGTTCTCAAAAATTCATATACTAACAAAGATACCTATACACATTATACAAATAAAATAGACTAATAAATATTATAACAAATACTGAAATAAAAAACGAGAATCCTAATAATAATTACTATGACTAGACTTTAATATACTTTTGTTAATATTTTATTCTCACTGTTTTTTAGGTTACCGTACCTCAAAAGGAAAACACGGAAGCCTTATAGGATCACTTTGTCGTCCGTTTGTCAAGACCCTTTATCTTGGCAACGCGAGGAGGTATCAATAAAAAAAATCTTGTCGAGGGCAATTGTATTGAACCAGTGAGGTTTATTTTGAAATGCAACTTTAATTTTAACTTTCAGGAGACTGTAGACATTTGAGAAACAATTGAGCATTATTTTAGATTTCTTTAGTAACCTAACCATACAATGTTTTGTTTGTTTGCATTGAATAGGCTCCGAAACTACTGGTCTGATTTGACAAATTCTTTCAGTGTTAGATAGCCCATTTATCGAGGAAAGCTATAGGCTATATATCATCACGCTACGACCAATAGGAGAAGAGCAGCAATGAAAAATATTGCGAAAACGGGGAAAATGTGACGCAAACGAAGTTGCGACGGACAGCTAGTCATCTATATTATCAATTTCCTAAATGTGACCACCACTCCTATATAGGACTCAGTCACACAGTCATACTAAATACCGACGAGCTAATAAGCGATAAGGTCGTTTATCCCCCTGAAAAAACTTACCTATCTAATAGACCACGAAGTTCTCAAATAACATAAGACGCAGACAATTTAAATCGCAATTACATCCGGGTATAAATTCCTTTCGACATTTGACAGACCTCAAGCCCGGGTAAGATTTCCCGGAACCGGTATTACGGTATTACGGCTATAAAGTGAAGAACGCTTGAGGATAACGAGTGTTCCGGGGTTCGTTTCAAATAAGGACTGCGGTTGTTTTACGCGTTTCGTGTACTTTCGGATGAGCTCGCGAATGTTCGGAGATCCGGAGCTGAGAATCTACCTACCTATACCTACCTGCTAATATTTTGTGGAGGTAGGTTTGTACGTTTGGATGTAAGTGGTAATCTTCGGTACTACTGGTGGCTATGACGTCTTAAAGCAGTATTGTTTTAATCTAATTCCAAAGTGGGAATAAGATGACGCTAGACTTCCTCTATAGCTCCATCATGGTAGGGGGGGACAGAACTGATTTAGAAAATACTTTTATTGATGTGAAGCTACAGTATCATATGTGGGATACATTTTAAACTATAACGAATCTAGTTTTAACCCGAGTTCAAATGTATAACAAATAAACTTTTATTAATGTAATGTAGGTACTGTCGAATTAAATACGAGGATTCATAATTACTTCAGGTCATTTGCCATTTTTAAATGCACATTAGGCAAAATATTTATTTTTTAATAACCTACGCAGACATTAACGCTAAAAGCATCGTGTAAATTAAATATCATCTAGAAAATTACAACAAAAAGTGATATGAAGACGAGAAATTAAAAACCACAAGTCTCATTTTAAATATTTGAGTATCGTTTGACGCTGGACTGCCAATAATTCTTAATGAAAACTGAATCTTAGAATAGAATAGAAAACTTAGAATAATATTTATTTTCGTACCACTTGCTCAAAAAAGTGACATTCTATGCCACAAAAAGCGAATATAACAATAGTCATTTTTAATCTGTTAAAAACAGTGAAAGAAAATTGTACTGAATTTCATTCATCCTCTAGGGGGAGAATGTGATTTAAATTTGGAATACCTTTGCTTTTCCGACAAAAAAAATATTAGTCTCGGAATTTGCCGCGTTTTTGTTTTCTTCAAATACATAAACGATAATTTTATTTTAATTTATTTTTATAAATAAGTTAATGTTCTAAAATACGTTACGATGTTAAATCAAGGCGACCGACAGTGACAGTGAATTGTCGGATTCCATCAGTGCAAATGCTGCCGCAATTATAAATAATTTGCTTCCAACAAGATCCAAGGAAATACTCAAATCAACTCATCAACAATAAATGTACCAACTTGCTCTGAAATACAGCCTTGTGGAATCGGAAGTGCCGTACTATAGGTATGTGCCCGACCCAGTTCTCGAAAATGGCAATATCACACTGTATTGGGATCAATCCATCATCACTGACAGGACTATTGTAGCCAATAAGCCTGATATAGTGGTGGTGCATCGATCAGAGCGGCGCGCAATGATTGTTGACATAACGGTTCCACATGACGAGAACCTCGTGAAGGCTGAGAAAGATAAACAAATCAAGTATATTGACTTGGCTCGCGAGGTTGTCGACATGTGGCATGTTGACTCAGCGATCATTGTGCCGATAGGCGTATCAGCCAATGGCCTAATTGCCAAGAGCCTCGACAAATATCTGATGAGGCTCTCGTTAGGCAGCTGGATCAAGGGCTTGATTCAGAAAGCGGTACTCCTGGACACGGCTCGTATCGTTAAGAAGTTCCTTTCTCTGGAGCCCTGACCGCCGCGCCGGTAGCTTGGACCCTGTTCCCGATACCGGTGGGCTACTATTTTTATATTTTTAAATGTTTTTTTAGATCTTTTTGTAAAAATATTTAAAAATGTAAATGTATGTTAATTTAATGAATAAACAAAATGTACCAAACAAAAATGTAACTCTCTCTATCAATAATTGGACCAATGTTTCGAATGTTAACTTTTACTTTTAATTGTCATTATTTTTAATAAATGGCTATCTCATATTATTATTGTGTTATTTTTTTTCAGAAAAGGTACGAAAAGTAGAGTATTTTCCTCGGTGATAAAGCTGTCTTAGTCTTGGGTGAACTTAAATCCCTCGCTACACTCAGGGCTCGTCTTAAATCCCTCGGTTCGCTCGTGATTTAAGTTTTTAACACCCTCGCTACGCTCGGGAGTAAACCTCGAGTCCTTCGTTACGCTCGCGATTTAAATCATCACCCGCGACAGAATACACTGCTTTATCCCCTTGGTTAATAATCTACTATTCTGTCTGAGTGGTACATTATGATCTTAGACACAAAATACCTACTGAAAAACTGCCGATTGTCTTAAGATTGCATTAAGAAAAGTGAGATAAAAAAAAACACGAAAGTTAATTTAATCAGTTAGCAAATAAGAATTTGTATTTGTATATCTAGCGCTGTATTGTTACTTGTAGTTAATATATGTATAACGCTGTGGGCTGCAAAATTTTTATAGGATTTGTGTATTTCTTGTTCCTATTCTTCATATTGTAGCTGTTTGTATACTTCCTGAATAAAAAAAATGGAATAAAAATGTTACCTAAAAGGGTTGTTTTTTTAAACTAAAATAATAAATAAATTCTCGTATATTCACAGCAAACTACTTAGAAGATGATGAAAAGGAAAAACTACGCTTTCAACGCTCGGTTCAAAAGAATTTTCAGGTTAATAAGGCGAAGGCGTTCCGGAGTAATGAGCTGTACAATTTACCTTTGACTAACAAGTAGAAAATATATTCATAACTCGTGAAATTCATGCGAGTTCCCGACTTAATGGGAACCGCATTGCTTAAAATATTACCCCGGAGCGAGAACCTGGCGCTTTTCATTTAAATTACACGAATGTGGATTGCAAAACTTGTAGGTGTTATGATAAATAATAATAAAAGCCGTCTGGAGTCTACATTTGTGGGCTTTTGAGCAAAAGGCTCGCTCCTGTTATACGGGGCGTAAATCACCTCATCACGAAGCCGTCAACCAAGCATTCTGTACATGAAACTAAGTAACTTTACGCAAAAATTATTGCTGGGTAACGACTTTTTTTTGGGGGGTGGAAAATCATGTTTTGTGGTAGAACTCAATGTAACGCACTCTAAACATTGTGCTGATGGGCGGATTGAATAGTACGGGGGTCGTAGAGGTGTTTAAAGTAAAAACCTTCTATTAAAAACTTGTATTTTAAAAAATACTTGTCAAAAAGTTGGAACTTTGACCCTTAATATCTCCGTAACTAGAAGGTTCCCAGGTATGATGTAAAAAAAAAAATGATCGCAATGACAGGGAGAACCAGTGCCTTTCGGCTTCTTTAAGAGGTGTTTTAAACCCTTGTATTGTATTGTATTGTATAGCGGGCTGGTTTCCGCAACTCCACGTCTAAAGCGCGTATTTTGCGTACGGGTGGGAACATTACTCCAACCACCCCAGCTCCCCGAGAAAGGCCAGCAGCTCCTTGGTGTTGCTGACGATCTCGCGGAGAGTACCTGGGTTACCTAAGTACTTCGCCCTGTATGTTGCAACCTCTGGGCAGTGTAGAAGCACGTGGGCTGCTGTCTCGTCCTCCTCCATGCAGGCTCTGCACAGTGGGCTATCTGTGACTCCTAGGACAAAGAGGTGTTTATTAAAAGAGCCGTGACCAGTGATGGCGGCTGTGACTATGCGGAGCTGTAATTTGGTCAGCCTAAGCAACCGTTTGGTGAGACGGCCGTCTATAGAAGGAAGTGCCTCCTTGGCCTGCCTACACTCACCATGGTCTAGCCACAGTTTGTGGTGTTGATCACTGGTGCGTTTCCTTACCAGAGTCCGTAGATACCCGAAGGGGAGTGGCACGATGGGTTCTGGTCCCACTGCTGCCATACTGGAACCCCTTCTAGCGAGTTCGTCCGCTGCATCGTTGCCCCGGGAATCGCTGTGGCCCTTTATCCATTGTATGGTCATGTTGTTGTGCTTACCGACCTGGTTAAGGCGCTGGTGACACTCGTATATTAACCCGGAGTTGACCGTGTGGTTGTCAAGTGCTAACAGTACAGCCCTGCTGTCTGAAAGTATACGGATAGAGTGGTCCCTAGCCTTCCTGGCTAAGATTGTGGACCCCCAGTGGTACAGCTATATGGATGTTGAGATCCTCTGAGAATACTCCAGCCCCAGTACCTGTACCTGTTTTAGATCCGTCCGTGAAGATCCGTAATTCTGCGGGATTTAACCCCTCGCAGCGGTGATCCTCGTGGAGCTGGATCTTGTATTTTTTGTCGAATACAAATTGTTTTGGTACCCGATCGTTAATGGCTTTCGCCAGGGGGAACTCGTTGTAGAGTCCCTCTAGTACCGCAGTGTGTTGCGTGTTTGACTTACTCCAGAGTTGAAGAGTTTTAAGGCGTGCTGCCGCCATTGTTGCCTCCTGTTGTATGTACAGATGAAGCGGCGGAAGCTCCAGCATGGCTTCGAGAGCCGCTGTCGGTGTGGTTCTCATGCAGCCTGTAATTGCCATGCAGGCAAGCCTTTGCATGCGTTGGAGTTTATTCGAGGCCGTGACTAGCCTGGTGCGTGGCCACCAGACCACCGCCCCGTACGAGATCATGGGACGGATCACCGCACAGTATAGCCAAAGTATTATTTTGGGAGATAGGCCCCACTTCTTACCTATCATCCTCCTGCACTGCCAGAAGGTGATGCACGCCCTGTTTATTTTGTTGTCTAAGTGACTGCTCCAGTTTAACTTACTGTCTAGGATGACTCCCAGGTATTTGACTTCGGTGGCTAATTGAAGTTCTGTATCAAATAGTTTAGGCAAGCGATAAGGTCCTAAAGTACGTTTTTGGGTAAACATGACTAACTCAGTTTTCGTGGGGTTCACTGAAAGGTCATATTCCCTGCACCATCGTTCCACGATGCGTAGCGCCTGTTGGGTGAGGTTACAGATTGTTCCTGTCACTCTTCCCGAGATGAGAATAGCGAGGTCATCTGCATACCCAATTGTGTAGAAATGACTGGCGTTGAGTTTGGTGATGAGATCATTTATCACCAGATTCCAGAGAAGGGGGGAAAGTACTCCACCTTGGGGGCATCCTCTGGCTATCAGAGCCATCTGCTGCTCTCCTTCCAAGCGAACCGCTCGTTTGCTCAGCATGTTGGTGATCCAGTCAATCAGCACTTGTTCCACCCCATGACGAGAAAGGGCGGAGCTGATGCTGGAGAAGTTGGTTTTATCGAAGGCTCCTTCGATGTCTATGAAGGTTCCAAGGCAGGTGCCCTTCTGATGTATAGCATCTTCAATCCGACTGACTACCAGGTGGAGTGCCGATTCAGTGGACTTACCCGAGCTGTATGCATGTTGGTTACTGTGTAGTGGTATAGATTTCAACGCGCCCTCCCTCAGCTCTCTCTCGCAAATTCTCTCCATGGTTTTTAGAAGGAAGGAGGTTAGGCTGATCGGTCGGTGGGATTTGGCATTTGTGTAGTCACTCTTACCTGGCTTTGGAATGAATATGACTTTCACTTCCCTCCATCCTTTCGGAACGTATCTAAAGGCCAGGCACGCTCTCATTAGGGACACCAGTCTACCGGCAACGGAGATTCCCCCCCACTGTAGTAAGGCGGGAAATATCCCGTCCGGACCTGCTGCCTTAAAAGGATGGAAGCACTGGATCGCCCACTGGAGTTTTTCCAGCGTTACTACTTTGTGTGCGTAGCACCAGTCGTTCTCTGTTGGTGTTTGATTTGTCTCGGTCCACTCAATTACCTGAGCGAAAGCGCATCCTGGGAAGTGAGTTTCAATGAGGACGCGCATCGCTTCTTCTGTTGATGTGGTGAGTGTACTGTCTGGTTTTCGGAGAACAACAGGCCCAGTCGTGTTTTGCTGTGCCAGTATTTTCCTTACCCTGTTAGCTTGTTGGCATGATTCGATGTTGCCACAATATTTACGCCATCCAGTTTTGCTCCTGAACCTGATGCACTTTTTGTAGCAGGATTTTGCCGCTTTGTACGCGTCCCAGTCCTTATCAGCACAGCTGTTCATGGCTCTGTTCAGGGCTGTCCTTACCTTCCTGCGCTTGCGCTCCAGATCCGCTCCCCACCAGGGTTGCTGCCCCGGTGTAGAGGACGGAGTGGTTTCTGGGCAGGCTGAGTGGTAGCTTTCTAACATTGATTCTGTAAGGTGATTGACTTGGTCGTCAATCTGCAAGATGTCCTCGAACGTCGACCGATAATCGGTCAGCGCAAGCTTGGACTCTAGGGTTCGTGTATAGGCAGCACGATCTGTGTTGCGTGGGTTACGCCGTGGCAGTATTGGCGTGACACTAACCTGGAGGTCGAAACGGATCCACCTATGGTCCGAGCAGGAGGCCTCCCTGGACACCTGCCACCCGGTGGCCATGGCCGCTGCACCTTCTGAAGCCAGGGTTAGGTCTATGATTGTGCGACTGCGCCTGGTTACGAAGGTTGGTTCGGAGCCTGTGTTTAGTAGGGTTAAGTTCGTAGTGAATAAATAATCAACTAGAGCCTTACCCCGTTCGTTTTGTGTTTCCATGCCCCATAGAGGGTGATGTGCGTTTGCGTCAGCGCCAATGACAACCTCCAGCCCCAAGCTCTCGCAATGTCTCACGAGGCGGGCGAGGTCATGCGGCGGCGGCTCCTCAGCCTCAGGCATATAAGCCGAGGCGAAGACGACTGCAACCTCTGTGTCATCACGCTGTATTTGTATCTTTACTGCAGAGATATCCCTGCAACAGAAGTCTGTTAGTGGCTGTATTTTAATATTGCCTGTCGTATAAATGCACGATCTTGGGTGATCGTGATCTGTACCAACGAGAAGCTTACCTCCAAGATTGGAGAGGCCTTGTATGTGGCCAGCCCTGATCCACGGCTCCTGGATCAAAGCAACGGCCGTATGTTGAACCTCCAACCACTTACGCATCTGAGCCGTTGCGGTTTGGCTGTGGTGGAGGTTAGCCTGCAGCACTCTACAGGTCGACGAATGGGACGCCATCACTGGTCGTGCCTTCCTCGTCGCCCTCCAGACGCAGCCCGGCAAACAGGTCGCCCGCGTCGAAGCCATCCCCGTCCGAGCCCGAGACCGACGACAAGTTATTGCCATCGAGCTCGTCACCCGATGTGAGGACGGCGTCCACGCCGGCGGCGGCCGGGACGGCCGTAGATGTCAGCACCTCTGGCGCCGAAGGCGCTGCCGGCTCCGCTGGCGCTATTGGCGCCTCTGGCGCTGCTGGCACCGTTGGCGCCGGCGGCGCTGCTGCCGCAGGTGCAGGTCGTTATGGGAGGGAGACACTGCCTTCTCCTCCTTCTTCACCTCCACGATCGTCTCCGTGGCCGGGTCCCATCCCTGAGGGACGTCGACAAATCTGCCGTTCGCACCCTGGAATTTCACGTACGCCGTCCCTACCCCGAAGGAGAGACGACGTTCGGCCTTCATCAGGGTGGGAATTTGGTCCTCAGGGATCCCGACCACCACGAACCACGCGTCGGCCTGTCTGCTGGTGTGCAGCAGTACCCATCCCTTGATGTCGATCCAGGGATTTTGGTAGCACAGAGCGCGCCCAATGATGGACTGCTCTGCGAAAACCCCCTGAGCATCCGGGATGAGTATGCCGCATCTCACCCGTCTTTTGATTTCCGCCTGCCTCCTGACCACTAGCGAGGTACTAGTGGAGGGAGGCATCTCGGATATAACGGTCCTCAGCCAGGCTAAGGTGTGGTCACTGCCAGGCCACAGTTTCAGGACCCCTCCGGTGAACATCGGCCTTGCTCTGAAGGCCGGTGCAGGTGAGTCGTGTTTGGCGGAGAGGCACTCGGAGACTATCCTCCTTTGTATGGCCGCGAGCACCTCCTCTGAAGTTTCCTTCGTAATGAACCCCGTACGTTGGCAGGTAACTGCTACGTCGAGCTCGGAGCCCACTGCTTGGGCGTAACTGCGGTTGGCGGCCCGTTTGGATTTATCAAGCCGCGGCCGCTTGTGCTCTCCTCGAGGTGACGAGGTCTCGTTGAGAGCTCGCTTGGCCGCGGCCTGATCCTTCCGATCGGGTCCCTGTGCTGCTGTTTGGGCTGGTCCCTTCGTGCTGGTCGACGATTGGCTGGGTCCTGGGCGACTACTGTCGACCTTGGCCTGCTCCCGCCTGCCTGCGGAGAAGTTGACATTACCGCTGGTCGGTCTAGCCGAACCTGCGGCGTTAGCCTGTAGATTACGTGGATTTTTACCTTTCCACCGTTTCTGCCGCCGTTCCTTTTTGGACGGTCTGTTTCTCCTCCAGCCGTTGCCCGCAGTTGGGGCCGGAGCTACTGGCGCTGAGGGTTCAGCGCGTTGTGTAGCCGGAGTGTTCTTCGCCGTCCTCCGCCTATTACCCTGCACCTGCCAGGTAAACGCGGACGTGTCCCCGGCGGTGCTGATCTCCTCCGGTTGGTCAGTGACGGCCAGCGGGGGAGGGGTGGCTTGAAGAGCCATAGGTGGAGGTGTCTTGAGTAGAGGGGCCCTGCCACCGGTATTAACCGTCGTGGGGGGCTGTACACCTGTAACCAAAAGAGGATCGGTACTGGTCCCAATCAGCGCCGATGTCCTCTGCATTTTCCGGGACTTTATTTTGGTCTTGGCCGCGGTTCTCGCCGCAGCCGGACCGACACCCGCGCTGGAGCCCGCTGTAGTGACAGCGGAGCACCCAGGGGCGAGAGAGGTGCTGTATGCACCCCTCTTAGGAGTATCCCTGGCTTTCGCCTCCACTCCGATGTGTGGTTGTGTGGTGTGTGTGTATGTGTGTGTGGTGGGTGTGTTTGTTTGTGTGGTGTTTGTGTGTGTGTGTGTGTGTTTGGTGTCGTATGGGCTTGAAGTATCCATAGTAAGTTGTAGTTGTGTTTCATCTCTTTGGCCTCCCACCCTCCACGGAGCCCGCACCTGGGAACGTCTCGCTACAAACTAGCTTTAAACCCTTTTTTTTTTAAACCCTTTATATGGGACTTGTATATTTATACCTTCGAATATTCCTTTAGGAAATCACGTGTTTTCAATTTAATTTTATATGTAACGCTTATTGTCATCTGCCTAGTTTTTTTCCAACTACGTTAGGATTGCCTATCTGACTTCCACACTCACAACACACACCTGGTTGTAGGATAATACGATACGACTTGGTAAGACTGGTTGTCAGACATTCGGACCAATGTCTACCAATAACGACTGTCAAAGATCTACAAATCACAGCCGGGACTATCGGTTTAACGTGCTTTTTAAGATCCAGATGAAACTCGGTATATAGGGTGACTGTAAATTTGTGACCGATACTTAAACACGTGATTATACTCGTGATAACAAACAGCTTTCCCAAATAAACATTTTTTAAACTCATTCACTTTTATCACACCAATACAGCAGCTGTATGAAATTCGAGCTTATCATAAAAGTGAATGAGTAGAAAAAAAATGTTTCTTTGGGAAAGTTGTTTGTTATCATGAGTAAAATCACGTGTTTAAGTATCGGTCACTAATTACCAGTCACCCTATATAATGGTCAGTAACCCGTATATGACCGATCTCGGCAAGCACAGCTTTACCTTGACGATGGACCTGTGCGGCTGTTATTATTAAGCCACGAGGCGTTTATGTAAATGCTTATTAAACTAGTATTATCCTTCTCTTGTATTGGCAAAAGTTTACGGTAACAGCCTACAGCTATGTATCCTGTTTAAAAGATTACCAATCTAGAACGTTGGCTGACTGCCCAGATAGGTAAAGTTTGTAAATACACTTTTTAGGGTTCCGTAACCAAATGGAACAAAAAACGGAACCCTTATGGATTCGTCATGTCTGTCTGTCTGTCCGTCCGTATGTCACAGACACTTTTTTCCGAAAGTATCAGAACTATACTGTTAATAAAAATTATATGATGTACATTACCGTGCAAACTTCCAACGTAACGAAACGAACGAACGTTTGAATAAGATTTGATGTTTAGTTTTTGAGATATGAGAATTTTTCATCAAACTGCACTAGTAACTTTGTTTTTCATTAACCTACTATGAAAAACAAATTTAGTTTTGCTGTTGAATGTATTTTTTTTTTTTTTTTCAAGGTCTTTATTATTACGTGTGGTTTATAAACAGTTTACAAATGATCTTATTCTATTTGTACACAAATCACAATTTATATCGTTACACAGGCAGTTATCGCCTTTATAAACATTAAAACATATTGTTACTAAATATTATTTTACAATGATAAAACTTACTTAATACTAAATGTTCAGCTAGGGGGTATGTGCAAGTCTTAGTATGGACCCACATAAGTTAACCTCTCTATCCTTTCGCGCGAACAGTAAAACCCCGCGTGTAGCCCTTCGGGGGCCACTTGATTACGCCATCGCGTGAGTCATCCGATATCGTAAAGATAAACACTTATAACTCGAGTTATATTAGCTCTAATCTTAAACGGTAAACAGTGTCGGGTTCGTGATGAACGGGGCCATTTATTAATAATAAACAGCTCTTTTAGAACTACTTGAGAATTATACATATCCCATAGATATGAGAGAGATCGCAGCAAATACGTCTGTTTTCGTTGCTTATTTTTGTTTGGTAAAACTACTCATTCAATTTACACGAAAATTTATATCTAACAACACAAATATACAAGTAATCTAATGACAGTGTTTTTTAGGAGTCCTACATATATTATTCTTATAAGATCCTAACTCAAACTTCTTGTTAGAATCGGCCATTTTAGAATTCCGCTGTTCAAAGCATGAAAATACTTGAAATATCAATAAATATGAATAGATATGCCTCGAATACATGAAATAATGAATTATCACTATTTTTTCTTTGCTACTATTGTTTCCAAGACCATTTTACATGGTTAAAGAGTCAAATTATATTTTTTAATTTCGAATAACAAACTTCACAACAAAGGATTTTTTGTTGGCTCAAATCATAATTTTTTTGTTATTTTTTCAAGCAAATGACTATCTAAAAAGTTGCATTATACACTTATAACATACTATACATTTACTTACCAAAGTTTTACAACGTATATCTCACAAAAACAACACTTTTCCGAACATAATAACACGGGTTGCCATTGACGTTTGACATTCGACATAGACGAGTTTTTTTTTTAAATTTAATAATGTTGTGCCGTTTAGTATTACTAACGATTGGTTTTGTTTGAATCGACTACTAGTTGACCATAGAGGTAAATTTTGACAGAACGATTTAGAAATTTACTTTTTTTAATATTAGCGTTTAAGTTTGCCGGTGCGCCGTTGATCCTCGGCGTACCGAATTCGGTACGGCGAGGATCAGCGGTAACGCCCGCGCGTACCGAATTCGGTACGCGCGGGACGGAAAGGTTAAGAATGTTTTGTTGTACAAAATGTACGATAACATCATAATTATGTTATTCTAATATAAAGTAAGTAGCGGGTAGTTCCCAAAAAGATCTCATATTCTAAGGCCGTACGAGCGGCGTCGGCTAGTAAGCGAGCTATCGTCATGATGCGTCACGGAGGAAATAGTGATGGGGCAGTCGGTATCGATTGTACGTATGGGCGTACGGTAATGTACTGAGTCTACTTTTACCAATTGACGATATTAAGATGTTACGGTGTGCTGGATTTTTATACAAATAAAAATTACGTGAAGTTTTTAAAATGAAATCTTTTATAAATGGGTACTTTAAACGGTTGTGTAATGTTTTAAGGTTGGTGCGAAATGGTGTGTTATACGATAGTTTGAGGGCTTTATTTTGTATGATTTGCAGTTTGTTATATTTTGTTTCAGTTAGACTAGACCAAACAGGTGCCGCGTAAGTTAGGCAGGGTCTAACAAGTGTAGAATAGATGAGCAATTTGGTTGAGGAACTGAGAACAGACTTGCGATTCAAAATTGGTTTTAATGAGTTTAGGGCTTTTGCACCTTTGCTTATGGTTAGTTCAGTGTTCTTATTCCAATTGAGTGTCTTGTCTAATATAATACCTAAATATTTAACCGAATCACGCCATGTAATCTGGAAGTCGTCAATTTTTACAAGTTTGGTGGGAAGTGCGCGTTTCCTGGTAAACAGAATGCCTTCAGTTTTCGTTGAGTTAACTTTAAGTTTCCAGGTTTTAAAATATTTACTGAGTAGATCTAGTG
The DNA here is from genome assembly GCA_949152445.1 of Cerastis rubricosa. NCBI lineage: Eukaryota > Metazoa > Arthropoda > Insecta > Lepidoptera > Noctuidae > Cerastis > Cerastis rubricosa. The sequence continues at coordinate 1,710,851 of OX424527.1, read as the reverse complement.
AATATTGTAATCGTCCAGTTACCACATCAATGTCTTTGTGTGTCGCGAATGTTGCTGTATCGTCAGCGTAGATGGCGAGATGTGTGTGAGCCTGTTTAGGTAAGTCATTCAGGTACAGTATGAAGACGTATGGGCCTACGAGCGAGCCTTGAGGCACACCGGCTGGAATGGTCTTAGGATCAGAATGATATTTGCCTATATAGACGGAGAACGATCGATCTCGTAAGTAGTTCTGGATGAGTTTTACTAGACATAGAGGAACTTCTAATTTAATTAATTTGTGCAACAGACCATCATGCCAAACGGAATCAAAAGCTTTTTCTATGTCTAATAAAATCATGCCTGTGGAGAGACCGCCGTTTAGCCCGTGGGTTATGTGCTCAGCCACTCTGGCTAGCTGTTGTGTGGTTGAGTGTGAACTTCGGAATCCAAACTGTTCGGGGATCAAATTATGAGCTGTTATTTTGGTGAGACGGGATAAAATAATGGCTTCTAGGAGTTTCCCTATGCTGGGTAATAAACTAATTGGTCGATAGCTTGATGGGATCGACTGATCTTTCCCAGGTTTTTTAATAGCTATTATTTTAGCGTGTTTTAAAGTACTTGGAAAGTGTGCCATGCGTAAACAACCATTAAACACTTTGGTCAAATAGACAATAGCTTTCTGAGGGAGATTTTTCAATAAACCATTACCCAGGCCATCAAAACCTGGCGCTTTGTTAGATTTTAGTTTGCCTAGTAGTTTACGGATTTCATTCGGCCTAACAAGTGATGGGTAGTCACACGTCTGGTAGCAGTCGAGCAGCCTCATCGATTCTTTGACTGCCTCTTCAGTATTAGGATCACTAACCCAATGTTTAGAGTTTCGATCTTAGTCTTAATACATTTCTGCAGGTTGTTCACTTGGGAGAATAGCTGACGTCGTTTAGATGGATCATACTCATCTATGGCCAATTTTCGAAGACGATTTTGGTTTTGATTTGTGATTTGATTCGACGTGGGAGTTTATAACTACCATCACCTGGTAATTTAGGAACAGCTTTGTCTCTTGCATTAATGACAGATGTGGTTAAGCGTTCAATAGCAAGGTCAATTTCCAAGGGTGTGTTAAAAGTGTTTTTGGTTCAAAGTTATAGATTCATTCAAGTGAGATCTATAACCTCTCCAGTCCGCTTTTGTATAATTAAATAAGATGCGTCTTTGTCTGTTGACTTTACCAGTTGCCGTGAAGCAAACAGGTAGGTGGTTTGACGAAAGGCGGGTGATTACCTGAGGCTCTGAAAGGTGATAGACAGAGTTAGCTAGGATAATGTCGGGTGTAGATGGTGTGTACGTACTATGGTAGTGGACAAGAGTAGGACAAGAAGGAGCAAGGATGTCATATTCGTTGCGTAACATGTGATCGAAAAGTACCTCGCCATGGATGTTAGAGCGAGAGCAGTGCCAGTAAGGGTGTTTGGTGTTCAGGTCACCCATTATTAGGGTTTTTGAATGAACATGAATCATTTGGTCTAAGTCTGTAGGTAGTAGGGCTAGATTAGGCGATTGATAGGCCGAGATGAAAGCAATTGTCTGTTGTTGAATGTAATACAATACAACATAATATGAAAGAGCCTTAAAAATATTTTTATTATATTGTTTAGTGCTACGGAACCCTGTGTGCGTGTGAGTATGACTCGCACTTGGCTGGTTTTTAAAGTTGGTGTAGTGTAGACAGAAAGAGTGATATAGGTACGTTTATTCTGTGCTTAACCCGTTTTAATGTAATTTTATTGTTTAAGTATTATAATAAATTATGATAAGCGCTACTTCTTTGAGTGAGATTGTGGGTTTGATTCCCAGTTCAGGAAGATTGTTATTGGGTGTTCTAGACTAGCCGTTGAGCGGTCCGGGCGTACTTATACGCCTAAAAATTTTTCCCGTCAAACGTCCAGCACTCAAAGTACGCCCAAAAATTTTTCCCGTCAAACGTCCGGGCGTACTTATACGCCTCGAAGAGTTGTAACAAAAAACTTACTAAAACTTTTAAAATCTCTATGAATTTACCATCTATGGTCCCTCTTATGGATACAGTATTAAATTCCGCGTCTATGGCATAAAGAACGACACTATCAGCCGTCAAAATTAAATGTCAAAAAAGTTTTAAAAGTCAGTTGTCTAATTTTACCGTAATGCCGTGTTGTGATTTATGTTCTCTGGTTTTAAAACGTGAATACTATTTAATTTAAAACCCAATGTTTATAGTGTTATATATCAAAATAAACTTCATCAATCAAGCTTTACGAATATCTAAGAATATCACGTTCGGACCTCCAAATACGCCTACAAATTTATCAGGTAAGTCAAATGTCCCGGGCGTAATTATGGGCCTCGATCATTATTTTTAGAAATTATTGAAAAAATAGTTAAAAAAGTGCTCGTATTATGAAAATTAGTTCAATTAAGTAATTATTAGTGTCTCCGCAATATAAAACAGTAAAAAAAAACGAAATCTTAGCGAATTTTTTACGAAAACACGACAAAAACAGTAGGTATCGAATCGATCAGAGCAGGGGTTGATTTGTTTGGTTAATTTAGCTACTAAGAAAGTGCCAAAGTAAGGACATATGGGTATTAAAACAAAGCTTATATAGTCTAGTTTAATTATAAATAGGTTTTATTGATACCAATTACAATTCTAATTGGTAAAACTTGTATTCTTATTGGAGAAACTGACTTTCAACATATATGCTCAAGTTCACATTTTTTTCCAAATACTTCTATCTAATTGTTGTAATTAGTTTTAACATAGTTAGATTCTGCATTGTTTCAGCTATACACACGTATTTTTTGTTTTTGTGTAGCTGCAGTCGTTTACGAGATAATAAGCTTTAAGTGCGCCGTGTTTCGCGCCAAAAATTCGTGCATGCGCATTTTTGAGAATGAACGTTGAAATTTGATATGTTTTGTGACCTTGACTCAAATTACTAGGCGTATTTTGAGGCCCGGACGTTTGAGCGGACTTAGACAACTTGTCAGACTTTCGGGCCACTGACTACCTGTAACGACTGTCGAAGATCTACAAATGACAGCTGGGACCAAACGGATTACGTGCTTTAGGAGGCACGGAAGAAAGTCTGTATGTAATGGGTGGTCATGGTAACCCATCTAAGGACCAACCTTGGCAAACGCGGCTTAACCTGAAGATCGACCCGTGCGGCTGTTATTATTTAGTCACGAGCCCTACTAGTAAGTGAGCCTATTGCTATCAATTGGGCACAAATCTTGTTCCTTATGGTGTCGGACGTAAAGTATAGCACCATCCCATATCTTCCCTTGGGTGTCGTAAGAGGCGACTAAGGGATTGGCCAGAGAATGGGCAGCCGCGTTCTCTGTGCTTTTGTAACAACTGTACTGCGATCGCCAACCCGCCTGCCAAGCGCGGCGATTATTGCAAAACCCCCCAAAATGTCAATGTGCCGACATTTGGGGGAGGCCTATGTCCAGCAGTGGACGTCTCTTGGGCTGAAATGATGATGATGATGGGCACAAATACTGAATCCGTGGCTGCTGCTAAGATGTGCTTAACAGGAAACCCAATAACACGCTGCCCGACCTGATAATCGAACCCACGATTTTATGCTCTTCAGTCGCGTTTGCTACCACTAGACCAACGAGGTTTTGGTCAATTTAAATAATCCCATACCTATGGCGTAAAATTATTATGAAAACTTAAAAACTAAAACAGAGAATTTTAGGAAACTCTTGATTCAGTGAATTAAAAGAGCTGTCTGCCACTCAAGAATTAGGTTCTAGCTGTTGTTTCAGTCTCAATAATGGTGTGGGGCGCAGCTGCCCAAGCCACATAATATAACGTTGTTTTAGTACTCAACTCTTTGTTACTCTGTGGCTCAAGCCATCAGTTATATAGCCTACAGTATATAGCCGGCTTGTATAGTCAACAAAACAGTTTAAGAGCGTCTACGCCTTACGACATTTCAAACAAACTTTCAAAAATCATTTTCGAAATGTCTTTTTAAAAGAAAGATAATTGAAAATTTCTGTTTCAACATTTTCTGTAACACTATTTTTTGAATATGTTTTTTTACACCGTATCCTGCTTATGCGAATGAAGTTTCATTAAAATCGGTTCAGTCATTTCGGAAAATAAGGACTTGAAAAGTTGTATGAAATGCCTTAAGGCATAAACGCTCGTAAGTGTCTGTTGTAACTGCTTGTTCATATTTTTATGTTAGAAACATTGCGAAAACCAATAACACTTTGCCCGACACGGGAATCGAACGAAAAACTCCATGAAGATTTATATTTCATCATCATCATCTGCCTAGCCTTTTTTCAATTGGGGTCGACTTCTAGCCTAAACGGATGCAGCTGAGTAACAGTATTTTACATGGAGCGTTTGATTGACTGACTTCAATGTTATTTTTTTTTTGTTTTTCAAATATATTTTTCTAATTATGGTGTTGACTGTACCACTTACAGTAAACAGGTGTAAGCGAAGACAAGCATTTTATACTAACTTCAGTATTTTAAAGCTTCATTTCAGAACTTTTAAGCTTGTTCGTTTATGTTTAGCGAAAAGTGAAGTAAGCTTGTAATAATTTAGGTATTATTATTGGGCTATCTACAACTAAAGAAGAACAATTAAAATCGTGCATCGCTTTAACTGATCAAACGCTTCACTTGAGGTATTCAATCCAGAGCACAACAAACAGGGGCACACTTTTAAGATCACGAAAAGTATTCTACAAAGAACACACTTAGATGGAGACATTGAAAATATCGATAGTTAAAAAAAAATGAGGTGGGGTACTCTTCTCCGCATAAAACCTTTTTTTGAAAAAGACTGCTCTGGATAGAATACCTCCTTTACTCGACTGAACAGTTCCCTCGCGGGTTTTTTTTTTTCATTCTACGTTCATTTTTGATTCAGTTCAGACGTTTCAATAAAAGACATAAATAAACAGAAAGTGTCCGATTGCCTTAGAAGCTGGTCAAACGTAGGTACGTATCTTAAACCCTCGGAGCTTACAGTTAAACCCAATACATTTGTGGTGTCAAATGGTGAGTTTCAGTAAATTTATCAGGAATACGGTCCGACCCAGTAAGCTGTGGGATTATCCTCAACAAAAAACAAATCTGACATAGATGAGATAGAATCAGAAGTTCCACTCCTATAAAAAGCAAAGAATATGTTGCAGCATTATACTGCTCTGTCTTCACTGACCAAATAAACGCTTTTATCTTTTATTCTACTACATTATGCGTTCCAATTTACTGTACTGCACATGCCTTAATGCTTAGATTTCCATGATTTTAATAATTAACAGTCTCAGAACAAGCATTAGAAAGCCGAGCAAATTAATCTTCCGTGCGGGAATCGACCTCGCGACCCGTATTACATAAGTTGATTACCTTGCCACTGCACCAATCGTGCTAGTAACACGTACGATTCTTTTATGTGTAGGTTACTGCATTGTTAAGGAAGGTTCACTCATGCAGTTTTTTTCTGTCAGTTTTCACTGATGTCTCTTATCACATCATCTTGTTACTTGGAATGCTCTCAACACGTTTTTAACCTACTTCATTTCTTCCATTTTCCCATATTAGGCGTCACGCTATAATTTACTTCTTTTTCTTTCATATTATTCCTCAGACAATTCATCAAACGTCTTCCTCTCCCTCTCCATCCATCTAAATATATAGGTATTCGTCTCTCTTTTAGTCGCATGCGATTCTTGTCTACACGTGATCAGTTCTATGTTATTGGAGTAATTATTCTTATTTCTTATTGCGCATAAAATTAAAAGATATACACACAAATTGCGATATATAGCTTATCTCCTTTGCAGACTTACACAACGGCGAGCTTAACCCGGAATTGAGTTTTCTTACAGCAAACCTTACTTTGATAGCGACTTACCTACTTTCGTATTTTTGAGCAGACGAAAACCGGTGAAGACATTGGGTTAGTTATTCGTGTTAACCGAGCCCTTTTTGCTTTTCAACTGTATTTATGGTGCTTATTCGACATTTACGGAACGATATAACCGACCGAGTCGTCTGAGCAGTCAAATCTTTATTACTTTTTATAAAAGTAAGCGTTTCACACTCTACTTTAAAACCAAGCTTGGCACAGGTCACTTCGCACTACAACACAATGACGCAACTGACAGCTTATAGATAGTAAAAATAAATATCTTTGACTTTGAAGTCGGTTCGTGACTGAACGCAATTTCGGCGTTACTTGTATTAGTAGGTACTATCGTTTCTTGATGCTGTCAGTGGCGATTCTGTCTTCTGTGATCGAGGCCGATGTCACGTAAAGCCCGGTTTACACTGCAAGAGGAGCGAGCTCCGTGTAGGCCCGTTCAACTGGCAATCAAGAACTGCATAAGGTTGATTACACCGGGAAAGAGGTAAGCGAATCTGACAATACGAGCAAAAATTGTAAACCTTTGGCCGCATCATCGCTTCAGAACAGGCAAGTTGCGGACTTTAATGCAAGCCTATTTGGTACAATGCGTTCTCGAGATAAAGGGTCTTCACAGACAGACGGACAACAAAGTGATCCTCTAAGGGTTAGTTTTTGCCCTTTGAGGTACGTAACCCCTTAAAAGAGTTCGGGTTCGGGGCGAAACCATAAAATTTGTCAAAATTGTTTTTCTGTTGACGGTAGGCTTGATTGACTTAGCTTCTCGGCTCACCCTACCCGAGGAAACTGGACTTTAGAATTTGATTTCCAATCCCTGAATAATCCTGAATTTAGCAGGATGATACCTTAACGGTAACATCTGTGACCTACTTCTGCAAGCCTTTGTCTGGCTCTTAAAGTGAGTTTACTACCTTCATATTTTATACCGGTATAAAATTGACACGACTGTTTTATGACAATGTATTACGTACTTGATTTTTGCCGTTGTGTATGGATTTTAGTTAGACGTTGTCCATTAAATTATAATTTTTAAGAGTGAGCAATTAGCTTCTTTTTAATTATTTTTACCCGAGACATAAAATCAGATTTATCTTCACAAAAGGTTTTAAATCATGTAGTTGCAAGTAGGTAGTGAAAACTATGTATCTCAAAATCGCCAACGTTCATCAAAATTTAAAAAATCTTCAATAATACTAACTGAAATATACTACTTCCCCAGGGTGGAGTTCTTAGCTCACTCCTATTCTTGCTATACATAAATGACCTACCTCATCACATCAAACACCCCATGGTCTTATTTGCCGATGACAGTACCGCACTAATTAAATGTACAGACATTAATAAATACGAACAGGACGTAAATAGTACACTTAAGGACATCGTGGATTGGCTTGACAAAAATAACTTAATAATTAACTTGCAAAAAACTAACATAATGCACTTTTATCAACGCACATCAGTACCGAATTTAATTATAGAAAATAATAACTGTTGTATAGACCAAGTAAAAGTTGCAAAATTTCTAGGTATTCTGTTGGATAGCCAGTTGACTTGGAAACCTCAAGCAGAGGAAGTCTGTAAAAAACTGAGCGTATCCGCGTATGTCCTACATAATCTAGCGAAAAAGGTTAACACCACCACAACAGTAGTCGCATATCATGGTCTAGTCGCGTCCATTTTAAGATATGGAATAATTTTTTGGGGAAATTGTACTCTACGAGAACAGGTGTTCAAGGCTCAAAAACGTTGCGTAAGAGCAATACTTAATATGAAAGTGACAGATAGTTGCGTTCCAGTGTTTAAGTCTCTCAAAATTTTAACTTTCCCTTGTATGTATATTTTAGAAGTCGCAATTTTCGTTAAATGTAATATGAACCTTTTCACTACAATGTCAGAAACTAGGAAGAGACCTATAAGAAGTCAGTATAAGAACTTACTTAATGTCGAGAGATGTAATACTGCTTTGCTCAAAAAAAGTGTTATTAGTATGGGCCCAATCATTTTTAATAAAGTACCCAATATTATTAAAAATGACACATTACAAAATTTTAAAAGGAGACTGATTTCATTATTGATTACAAAATGTTATTATTCAGTAAATGACTTTTTAAATGACACTGACATATGTATTGAACAATATAATGTATAAGATTTAATTTATTCTGATTTTATATAATTTACTGACATACCTAATGATCTCGTTGTTTAAATTTGTATGATTTTATTCCAATTATGTAGATTTTAAAAATGTTTGTTTTTTCTTTTATTTGAATGCACTGTGCCAACTATTGTCTTAACTATTGTCTTAACTAGAAACCATTATTTTATTAATTTTATTTCAATTTGTTACAAATTTCTCAAATGTTTGCATGCCTAATTTATGGTAAATTGTACAAGGCTCACCCATTTTATTGTTACACCTTATTTTATGTACCTACAATCTATGCAAATAAATTTTACTTTACTTTACTTTACTTTACTTTACTTTACTGAATTTCACACTGAACAACATTAGTAAGGCTTGGCACTTTACAAAGTACCTGAATCCTATTGATCCTTGTGTTACCCTCCACGAGAAGAGGTATCTACTCCACCTACCTACATACACAGCTTACTGGAAATTATTGAACCCTTCGTAGATTTTTGCGGTAACCCTTATCTAACATTCACATTCTGGACCAGTGAACATCTCTATTGTCGATACGTCGATAGAGTGGTTACCAACATCCCTTTACTTATTGCTTCACATTTTCTAGTTTAATATGGTTTTTGGTTTCGAAATATTTGGCCTGCCTAACTTTCACCTTTTTATTTTATTTTCATAATAAGTTTCGACGGCACGGTTGGCGCAGTGGTTGAGCGATCGACTGCTGCGCTGCGTGTCGCGGGTTCGATCCCCCCTCGGAACAAATATTTGTATGGCCTACAGATAGTTGTTCCGGGTCTGGCTGTTTGTGTATGTGAGTTTAAATGTTTGTAAACGCACCCATGATACAGGAGAAATTCCTAGTGTGGGGAAAAAAATAAAAAACTGCCCTTTTTTTTGAAAATAAAATAAATTAATAAAAATGGTTTACGTTATCGCATTCATATTCACGTTCACATCCGCGACTGAGAATGAGCTCAGCAGTCGCACATATCACCACCACATCTGTGCTTCAGTTTGTATAAAAAAAAAAAACAGTGTTCTATCTATCTGTCGTAGTTGTCATGATTTATTTCGTTAGACACGGTCATCATGTGGGCAGAACATGGGTTCCGTGCTATGAAAACACACACTACACGAGGTACACTGGTTTTCTCGAACTCACTTACTACTCACAAATTACTTGTAATTACAATCCAACACAATAACACTGGCTCCATGAATCGGGGAACAGTTTCGGGACGTCTCGACTCCGCCGCAATCAGACACTGACTGTCCGCCTCACAGCGAGTTCGAAACATCACGACTCTGTAGAAGCGCACTTAGGTTTGGGTAGACTGGTAAGTAGGTCGCGTGATGCTACCTTTGGCGCGCTTGCCGATTTATTTTCTGTCCCTACTAATGACCGGATCCTACATATCTTTGTCACTTTGTCCTTGTCGCTGTGTCCTTTTACACAACGTGTTGTTTTGCATCCTAGTCAAAATTCAGAAGGTTCTCACAAAAGACATAAATAATCAATGAAAATTACGGAACCTAGTTAATTATTAATAAACGCGGATGTTTTTGGTTGTTTAAGTTTGTCAGAATATCAGAATAGCCCCCTTAACGTGGTTCAGGGACTAAGAAATTATCGAATAAACGTTTGAGATTATTTGTATGTGTGAAAGCGCGGTTATAGGGCGGGGAGCAGACGGGCCGCGTTAAAAACACGGGGAGTTCACGCTTATCGATTTCCGTAAATAAGAATAAAAATCTAAATACCATTTTATCTACCCATTTTATTTTTGATTCGGGTCGAGAATCATTAGCATAGTTGCCTCCTTGAATTTGACGAGGATGCAAAACAACACCTTGTATATCTACACGTATACACATGCTTATGGAGGTATATGGGAGCCACTTTTTGACACTCGGCGTGCCACAAACCCGGGTCCTGTGCAATGTTTTATTTTTCTTGTATATAGTAAAAAAACATTACCTATTACCCTGACCTTTTCACTTTGTACAAAACGTTCTGTTCATTCTAACGTTGTCTGGGGCAAATTACCCTGAGCGGTAAGACCAGCCATGTATATTTCTGTTTGTAAGTTTAATATTGCTTTGATTTTAGCGAGTATATAGAATTTTGTATTGTACTTGTGTAAGTCGTACTGAAACGTTTAATTACAATAAATTCCGTTTATTCATTTTTCTTTCTTATAAATTATCTTTTTTAATATTTGAATATAAAAGACCAAAGTATGATGAAAAACTAAACCATCGGTGGTCAGAGCTCTTGACAGAGACACCTCCTAGCAATACGTCCCGTGTCCAGAGGTACTGTTTTCTATCAATTATTATGAACCCGTGTACATACAATGCTTATAAATCAAGGCGAAAAAACCAAATTGCCTGTGGCGAGAGTAGGGTCCAAGCAATCGTTGGTTATACACGTCAACCGCCCCGTCCTTCATAATGTCTAGGTAGTTTTTCATCAAGATAACTTCAACTTATTACATACTAGCTGCTACCCGCGACTTCGGTTGTGTGGAAATTTTGATGTGTTTTTCTGAAATAAATTTTACACATAAACCATCCTCTTGAATCATTCTGTCTATTGATGAAAAACCGTATCAAAATCTGTTGCGTTGTTTATAAGATCTAAGCGGCGGGAAACGACTTTGGTTTATCATCATTCATCATTATTGCAGCCCAAAAGACGTTACCTACACGGTGCGATTTTGTGACCTTTGGAATATCATAGAAAGAAGCAACAAGTAAACGATGCAAGTTATTTGTGGCATACAACGGGCGAGTAATTTTCATCCGTGTAAACGGTTTTTTTCGTGGATGCTTGCTGTTGCTGATTGTGGTTTACTAATAGGGTTTGTTTACAGCGACCAACGTAGTGAGAGCGCAACAGTGGCTAGTGGCATACTTTCATAACGATTGACGGCACGGTCGGCTCAGTGGGTGAGCGATTGGTTGCCGCGCTGCGTGTCGCGGTTCGATTCCTGAACAAATATTTGTGTGGCCTACTGGTAGCTGTTTCGGCTCAGGCTGGTTGTGTATGTAAGTTTAAATATTTGTAAACGCTTCCACGACACAGGAGAAATCTCTAGTGTGGGGCTAAGTTTTAAAATTTATCTTGCCGTCGCTTTGCTTACTCGACCGTAAAGAAATTGACCCTAAAATAAAATTGGCCCGAAAAATCAGCGTTGAGACGGCTGTAGTTATGCTATATTAATAAAAGAACAATTCATTTTTTTAATCAACTTAAAGTACACAGCAATCAAGACAATTCGACGAACCAATCAATGTTGAGCCCCTTTTCAATTGGAAAAACCACTCGGTGTTATTAATGTACGCTTGTACAGTATTAAAAAGCTCTAAATCAATTTGTGAAAGAAACCGTAATAATTGTTTTATGAAATCGAAGGTATATTTTTACAGAAAGATTTATTTTATGACAATAGATTTATGGTTTAGTTAGTTTTTTTTGTGTATGTACATTTTTCACAAACTATAAATGGACTTATGCGGATACGCATCGGCCCAAGAACCCGTTTGCCTAGAGACAGTGGGATGACCCGCTCTGCAGGTTGGTACGGAATAACTTATTAATACGTCTACCAATACTGCTGAGTGTGCCCGCCTGCTGGCTGTGGGTAAGTGGGAGTCCGGCATCTGGCTTCACCTTCCGGCTCGCCACATGTCTGCGATTGGGCGCTCGTTGTGGGGCTACACATCGCTGTCAATGTGGTGAAACAGTCGACTGTATCAGGTACTCGGCGGCGCTGTTGCAAACGCCATGATCACGGATAAACTGAAGTTATTGCGGGTGGATGTTTATGAGCAGACAAAACGGTCTACCCTCGTTCTTGTTCGTTTTTTGCGCGCCGGACCAATAATAGTTGATTGCGTGTGGAATGACGTTATAATATTATGTACGCTGTATATGAGTACATTTTATTTTACAAAATATCAAATATCCAGTCAAGGTGGATGACATACCTCACTGATTTATTTAACCTTTTCAGAACAGAACATATCATAATTATCTCAGCAAGTTAATTTGTATTTATGTTATATATATCAAAAACAATAAACGGGCTCATATTTCTGAATTATTAAGCCCGCTGGAATTTTACTCTGAAATAGACATATTTCAGAGTAAAACTCGAGCGGGCTGTCAGCAGCAATTATTAAAATTATTGTTCATTATAAATTAAAATTTACATTGTGACGACACTGACGATCTGCAAATTGGATAGAAAACAAATGATATTTTAATCATAATTATATTTGTAAACAAGCCGCGAGTAGTTCAGTGTACCTTTACAATTTCTATCAAAATTAATGTGTCCTCTGAAGTAACTAAAAGTTGATCAGCGGATTCAGATTGACGTAGGTATTTGCGGCGCATATAAGCAATCTGCGTATCGTATAAGCAAGCCGCGAGAAGAGCGCGCGCGCGCATCCGCGTGGTCACGCCAGAAAAGTAAAGTAAAGCGCGAGTGCGCGCGTTCGCCTTTTTGAAGTATAAAATACGACTCGCGTGTAAGCGCTGCTACGAGCTTACACTTAAAATACGCTAGTCTGAAACCGATCTTAAAAGACCTAAATACAATGTACTTTATTGCCACCAAAATGATTTCACAGCTGTTTTACAATATAGCTAATCATATGCGTGTAATGGCAGTCTTATCGGTGATCGGGATAAGAGTGCCTAGCGGTTCTTATACATCAACACAACTAAGGGACCCTATACCTTGTGCCCTATATCCACACTCACTGCTCAAATGTAACATGCGTCGAGACTATAAAAGTGAAGTATTTACTTCGATACTTCTATATTTTATCGTTTATTCGTGTCTTTGACAACGTCTCATTTTAGGGTCCTGTCAAAGACAGAATTGACTTATAAAATATAAACCAACATTATTTTAAGACCACTCGTAACTTTAGTCGTTCAAAGCTATGGGTGTTTAGATTAATAAATCGTTCGGTACAATTTAATCGAATTCTGTAACTGATAGAACACAAAATAGGCTATTAAAATTATACATAGTACGACCATTAAAGAAAGCTTTGTAGACTTTTTTTCTGTTTCGCATAAGTTTATTTGAAATAAAATACTTTGAATAAATGCTTTTATTTATCTATAATCTAACTATATACATTACCACGATTAACAAACTAATAAATAAATAACTAAAATAACAATAAACTATAATAGGGCGTCAAAAAACTCCTCCTCAACGCTGTCAGCCGAATTGAATGGATGAAGCCCGTTAAAAGCTAATTGTAGATGGCACGACTATAGCTGGTTCTCAATCTGACCAATGAGGTCGAGCTATTATGAAATGTAAAATGACTTTGATAGATTTTCAACCAATGACGATGCTTGGAACCAGCTATGGTAGCGCCATTAGTTCCACAGTTTCCATCCCCATTGAATACACAAATTAACTTACGCCTTTTTTACAAGACGTTTTCACGTTTTAAAACCCAGATGTAATGTGTTATCCCACAGTTTTACTGTCTTCCAAAATATATGTGGTACAGATATAATATATCATGTATAAATGTGCGTCTCCACTCTGTCAACTAAAATGAAATGATAACATGGTGCACTTTCCTCAAGATTGCTGAGCCAACAAAGGTTGAGTCCTCCATCGTTCGCGTCTGAAGTGTTATCATCATATTACTAGAATCTTATCTTAGTTTAAAGTAATTCAGCCCAAAAGACATCCACTGCTGGACATAGGCCTCCCCCAAATGTCGCCACATTGACATTTTGGGGGGTTTTGTCATAATCGCCACGCTTGGCAGGCGGGTTGGCGATCGCAGTACGGTTGTTCAAAAGCACAGAGAACGCTGCTGCCCATTCTCTGGCAAGTCCCTTAGTCGCCTCTTACGACACCCACGGGAAAATATGGGATGGTGCTATTCTTTACGTCCGTCACCATACAGAAAAAATAATAACATAGCAGCCTGTAATTCTGAGAGATGTATAGCACAACTATACTTGGCCGGTTATGTTTGGGTACCATGTAGGACGAAGGTAGTAGATACGAGCTTGCTATTAACCAGGCATAATCACAAACGGGCTGCTATAGAGAACTCCATCACCTGCCTAGCCTTTTCCCAAACTGTCTTAGGCTCGGCTTCTAGTCTAACCGGATGCAGCTGAGTACCAGTATTTTACATGAAGCGACTCCCTATCTGACCTTCACAACCCAATTCATTATCAACATTTTAGCCCAGAAGACTTCCACTGCTGGACATAGGCCTGCCCCAAGTGTCGCAACATTGACATTTTGGGGGGTTTTGCCATAATCGCCATGCTTGGCAGGCGGGTTGGCGAACGCAGTACGGTTGTTACAAAAGCACAGAGAACGCTGCCGGACGGACGGACAGCGAAGTCTCAGTAATAGGGTCCCGTTTGACCCTTTGGGTACGGAACCTTAAAAAATATATAAATAATGATATAAAGATATATAAATGATTTTAAAAGAGTAACCATGGAGTTTCTTGCCGCTTCTTCTCCATGAAAGGAAATGACCAAACCGGACCGTGCACCTTTTGTCGACGTTTTATAAGTACCCGTGTAGGCCTGGGAAAAATAAAATATTTAGATTTTGACCTAGGCCTTCTGAAACAACATTTTTTTAATAGAGAAAATCATTCGAACTTAATAAGGGTTTTGACTGACGCCGCGCTGGTCAAAACTGGTTTTGTCCGATTAATAGTTTTTACTGTAACAAATACACGCAGCAACTTTTAAAAGTGATTTTCTCGTACTGTATTCTCAAACGTCTCACGAACATAGTATTTTGGAAACCATACTATTATGAAATAAGTCTTTCTCAAAGATGAAAACGTTATTTCACGAGAAAATCATTCATAAATTTTGCTAAGTGTATACTTTTCATTGTTCGTAGGATATAATATGTATACCCTCTCGGACTACGGAACACCATATATATATGAAATCCCTTATAGCATCCGCCATATTGTATTTATGACGGTAGGAAATTCGAAATAAATCTTTTAGACCCGCAATAAAATATCCTGAGGATGTATAAAGCGATGTGCAGTGACCTTTTTACGGTCAATCTGGCTGGGACGTCTGGTTTGAACGTAGCTAAATAAAATAATACGCTTTCATAGAATATTATAGGTAAGATAAATAAGCAGAACTAGTATCTAGCAAACTTCAGACTACTAGTAATATTATAAAGCTGAAGAGTTTGTTTGATTGGTAGAACGCGCTAATCTCGGGAACTACTGGTTCGAATTATGTATTTGATAGCCAATTTATCGACGAAGGCTATAAGATCACAATACGCCCAAAAGGAGCGGAACATCAATTAAAAAGGTTGCAAAAGCGCGGAAAAAGTGACGCAGACGAAATGCGCGAATGCCCGGGTCAGCTAGTAGCGGTATAATAAGAATGTGTTTTGTAAGTAGTGCTAACACTTACAACGTCGTCAATGGTGTTGTAATATGTCTGCTTTGTGTTTGGATTTTTGAAGTGAAAACTTTTTTAGAATTTGAACTTTATGACACCTGTCACACAAACATAACCTTCGGTTTCTCCAAAGAAGTAAAATTCGTAAGACGGATTGTAATAGTTCTGAAGTGTTAAATTTTAATGTAATATAAATTGTCATGTTTGTGTACGATAGCGCAATAAATGAATATTGTATTTTACCCCATAAATGATAGTACTTTTATACTGATACTTAAAGCAATTCGTGCAAAATTATTCCCTAAACATTCCAAAATATCAAAATCGCACAACATTAATATTCAATTTTTCACTTCTGCCGGCACTCCCGGAGTGCAACCCGTTTTTCGGATAAAGTTAGCTATGCTAGTCACTGGAGAGCACATGAAAGAGCAGCACACTAAAGCTCTCGACAACCACTAGAAAGCCAACGAAAGCAGTCACTTTTGAAATCGGTTAGATGGCATCATCATATTTTTTTATATCTTGAGTACATACAGTTACATTTTCTTAACTTGATAATAAGATAGCTCATGAGCACTCCTTGAATCCTAAATACCCTATTTGTGCCGTGTCCAACAAAAAAATCATTTCATCTTAACGCTATTCATTCACAATACAAATACTTCACCAAGACCTCATTTCGACGATTCTGAACGCGCGCTAAGAATTTATTCGACATTAAAATGTCTAATTAAATCCTTTGAATATTTTCATGTTCACGTAAATGGGAATACTCGGGTTAGTATTGAATGCTTATAAGTCCGGATCGAAGGTTTAGTAGAAGACTAGTTTATGCCAACGGCTTCGCCCGCGTTTTGTTGGGTGATTGCCCCACGGGATCGTACTACCGGGATAAAAAAAACCTATGTGTTAATCCAGGTTATAAACTACCTGTGTATCCAAATCCGTTCAGTAGGTTTTGCGTGAAACAAACTTCCATCCACCCTCACAAACTTTTGCATTATAACATGAGTAGGATAGGATGTGTTGATCGCGTTTTTTTTTGTGTTCTCTCAAGTATGTAGAGGTCGATTTTCAAACCAACCCCAGATTTAGATTATTTTAGACCCACACGAGCATGAGAGCAGAGGTGGCCGAGTGGTGGCAGCCCCGACTGTTCGAACCCAGGCAGGCGCATTATTTTGCGTAATTTATTTCATCACCGTTGCCCTCAAAAACGGTGAAGGAAAACATCATGAGGAAACCGGCATGTCCTAGAATTTAAAAATTCGAAGATAAGTGACATCTACCGACTCGCACTGGGCCCGCGTGGTGGATTAGAGACCACTTCCTCTCATAGAGAAGAGGTATGTGTCTCAGCAGTGGGAACACTATAGGCTAATGATGAGGCCCACACGATAAGTAATTTGTCAATAAGTTTTCCATTAGTACTTATTATGGATTTTCTACGTCTAGTCGTTTGTTGTTGTGGAATCGAATTTGACGACAAAGCGAGCGATTAAAAATAATTGCCATGACTTTCTGGTTATTGTTTTATGAAAATCCATGTACAATATTTGTTTAGGTACACGTTCTCGTGCCTGTCAGTAAGACCACGTTGTTATTCTTAACTACGGAACGGGTTTGGATACGGATTCCGGAAGGTAGATGTGTGTAATTAATAAAGGATCTTGGATATTTGCGCGCAGAACACTTGCGCGAACCCACTTGCGCAAATGGTTTTTTTGCGCGAACGGACATTTGCGTGCATGGAAACTTGCGCGAATGAACATAATTATGCGCGAATGAACAAATTCGTGAATGAACATATGCGAGAGTTAATGGCCAGTGACCTTACAGAAAAACATAATATCACGCCTTTTATTACTTGAAGTGTGGGCTGAGTTGTGATTGTGTAGGGTAAGTCGCAGACAGACTGGAATTATAATTTTAATAGATGTAATTTTCAGTCATAGGAAATAAAAAAAAATCAAGATAGCGCCGAGGATAATTTTCGGTTTTACCATCATGGGTGTCGTTTTCGTGGTTATCGTGGTCGTTGATAACGAAAATGAGGGGAAAAATGAATGGAAAGGTGCAGCATGTCTTCTTCTTTCATACTTTTGTATTACTCGTCATCTTATGAGTCACCCCCTTTCTTGCCATATCATCTTTCACACAGTCCATCCATATTTTCTGTGGTCTCCGCCAACTCGTATAGCCATCCACATTCGTACTCAAAATGATTGGTAGTTGAAGTTTAATGTAATGTAAACTCAAACCTTCTAAGTACACTATATTTAGTACATAGGAGAGTTTCAATACATTTGTATCAATAGCGATCGATGTTCACAAAGAGGACAATATTACGCTTAATGTGTACATAAACGTTATAAATCAAAATCAAATCAAATCATTTATTTCAAATAAGCCAGTTACAGGCACTTTTGAATGGTCGAACAACAATAAAAATGGAGCTACAGTCCCAGTCACAAGACATAATAACTGTGAAAGTACTGTAGTTGCCCATTCCAAGGCGTAGATCTCTATGGAGAAGAATGGGCAAGAAACTCCATGGACACTCTTTTAAATCAGAATCTTACACCTACCTACCTACCTACCTGCCTGCCTACCTGGTACCTGTTATACCTATTATAGTTGTATTGAATAGTATATAGGCGACGTAAAATACAATTTAAACTGACCTTGTTCTGTATATAACCTTAACCTTTTAACTAATTACAGTGTCAATCAATTATACACACTACACTAGGCTCCTAGTAGTAAGTAATGTCATAAATTTTGAAAATCTGTCTGCCTGTGTCTTCGTCGTTTAAACGTATAAACGACTGAGCGTGTTCCGATGAATTTGGTACGCAGATAGTCCATGACTGAATTAGTACACGGGACTATTTCATCCCGGCATTCTCCTGGGATAATGCCAGCAAAGCTGCGGGTAAACATTAGTAATTTTTTTGTAGTTTATTAATAATGTTCCATCTTGTTTAACAAATTAATGCTACGAACACTGCACTGTTTATTAAATTCACACTTTATTTAAATAATAAAGTATGAATGTAATAAACCGATTAACAAAAAAACAATTTTTATTCCCTTGAAAATATATTAAACATTTCTTCAGTTCAGAGCATCGGCCCACTTTGAGAACAACCTGCGATAGAACACATGCTAAATAACCCGTTGAGTGATTTACTTTGAATCGCTTTAAGACGGAACCAACGAATGTATCCATCCAGAGCCTACCGATGACAAAATATAGGTGAAATGTTTAAAAAATTTGGTTATACCTTTTTCGTAACAAGTCCTGAGAAGTGATGACTGATGATATTAAACTCAAAATTAACCACAAATGGTCAATGGTTAATGGTCATACTCAATGATTGGAATAAAACCATCATCAGCTAGGCAGTTGGTTTCCATTCTAACTTGATGCAGCTGAATACCAGTATTTTACATGGAGCGATTGCTTATCTTACCTCCACAACCCAGTTAGTACTAGGTCATACGAAACCCTTTGGTAAGACTGGTAGATAAACTTTTGAGGCAATGACTACCTATGAATAACTCTCAAAAATTTACAAATGGCAGCTGGAACCAACAGTTTAGCTTGTTTTCCGAGGCACGCACGAAACTCGGTATACAAGGTGTTGTTTTGCATCCTCGTCAAATTGACGGAGGTAACTATCCAAATGATTCTCGACCCGAATCAATAATAAAATGAGTAGGTATTTTTGGTTTTGTTTTCTTATTTACAGAAATCGGTAAGTGTGACTCACCCGTGTTTTAAACGCGGCCCGTCTGATACTTCCCTACAACCGTGCTTTCACACATACAAATAATCTCAAACGTTTATTTGATAAATTCTTATTCCCTAAACCGCGTTAAGGGGGTTATTCTGAAATACTGACAAATTCAAAAAACAACAAAAAAACAGCCTTTATTAATAATTAACTAGGTAAGAACCTAACCTAATAAGCCAATAATATATGGAACAGTACAGTGTGAACGTGTCCACAACAATGTATGGTGCGCGATATTGTTGTGCTATGAGCTATATGCTATTTTATTATAGTTTAGTCTGAGAGCACCTTAATAGATGGTCATCAATTTACAGACCAACCTAGGCAAGCGCGGCTTCACCTAAAGATCGGCCCGAACTCCGAAAAGACGAAGGGAATGTAGATGATATTTCGAAAATATTCGCACAACGTCAACATCGACATAAAAAAAAATAGCTGATAGATATGGTTACTGAGCTCTACAAAATATTTCATGTTGCTGCGTTTTTTAGTTTTTTATGCTTTATTTTTAAGTTTATATTAATTGTTTAAAGATTTCGAATGGATACGAAGCCTTAAATTGTAAGTGCTAATATAGCACTAGCGTTGTAGTATTAATATTTTAACAAATTTATGTTTCGTATTAAAATTCACGTTTAACATTTTCAAATATTTGTATGCCATTCTATGGCAAAACATGTAAGTTCACAACCCTATTTATAAGACCTAAATGTACCATGTTTTTACGCAAATAAAAATTATTCTATTCTATTCTATTCTATTCTATTCTATCGACAAGGCGTTCTTCTATACAGACAAGACAGCTGCTATTTATCATGAAAACAAGCCAAGTCCATGATTGTGAATAATTAGTACAACGTTTTAATATTTATGTGTTCAGCGTCTTTGAATATCATTAGCATATTTTCCGCATTTTTTAACATAATGTTTTGTAATTTACTTTATAGTAGTGAGCGGAAGGCAAACAGGCTGTCTGTATGATTTGTAAATATAGACAACTAGCAGCCCGCCCCAGCTTCGCACGATTAAACAAAAAAATAAAAATTATAATGCAAACAAATACACTAACATTTCTTGACATTGATAGCCCTCCCGTACGGCCCTTACCCCAGTGACGCCAACATTGCATAGGGTGCTGCCTAGCTAGCTAGCTGAGCAGGGTGGTGGCGACCATGCAACTTTTTCTAATACTCACATTTTTTAATTATTTTGATAATGCGAGCGAAGCCGCTGGTAAAAGCTTGTCTAATCTTATGTTTTACATATCTCTCTCATCTCTTCTTTACTTATGTTATCATACCCCTCACTTATTTGATAAATGCGAAAGTTGTTAAAGATGGATGGACGGATATTTTGTTACTTTTCCACGCAAAAAAAATTGTACAGATTTTGATAAAACTAAACAGTAATAAAGCTTATACATTAGAATACCATATAGGCAAGAACACAAAAAGAATAAAATATATATTTATGCGAGCGAAGCCAAAAATTAAAACTAGTCATTTATAAACTAAAACGAACTGATTTTCCTCTTACGTAACAAGTTATAATTTAACATAACGAGCACATAAGTAACGGGATAACATAGCATCCCCAATCTCACCCCCCCCACCCTTCCGATTACATGTAGAGTTATTTTCATTAGAATTATTGCAAGCACATGGGGCTATGGCCTCTTATAGCGCCGTTGACGTCTTAAACAGCTTGTATCAGAAAGGTGTGCTCATATTTACGGGTGTGACAGAGACCATTAAACTAACCAACATTCTCCATGGAACCAACATGAAAAAATAATCAGCTGTCCAATACATTTCGAATGGGTATTGCAGTTTTTTATGAGACAGCTGTTTATTTTTTATTCAGTTTGATGATCTTATTGTGTCATTGAGAGCAGCGGTGGTCCAGTTGTGGCAGCCCCGACTTACGAGCAGTAAGCCGTGGGTTCGAACCCAAGGAGGCGCATTACTTTGTGTAATTTATTTCATCACGGCTGAAAAAAACGGTGAAGGAATTAAAAAAACTAAAAATTCGATGACATGTGACATCTACCAACCCGCACTGGACCCACGTGGTGGATTATAGACCACTCCCTCATAGAGAGGAGGCCTGGCAGTAAACATTATAGGCTGACGATGATGATTGTCTTATTCATTTATTTTTTATACATACCTACTGTTTACAATTATAAATATTATTGAAAACAAAACCAAATGAAAAAACATATAAATATTAAAAAACAGCCCATTGGCATCAGGAACAAGGTCCAGGTTGACGGTGGTCAGAGTTTCAGAGAGAGGAACCTCCTTATTATGCGTGCCGTGCCTAAGAGCACTGTTTTCTGCTTTTTGCTTTTATAATGAAGATCTTAACTATTACACTCTTCCATATGACCACACCTGTTTGCTACAGATTGTATAGCTTCATATATTTCCTAGTACAGTGCTATAAGAGGATCTATTACTGGCCCAGGTAGCAAGGCTTTCGTATATCGAGGTTCTAGGAACAGAGGTGAAGGTCACAACCTCACACAACATGTTACCATGTTTTAATTCGTAAAAGCCCAATATACATATTAATATTAAAATACAGTATTTCAACTCGAAACAAAATAAGTTGGAATTGACTCACACACAAAAGCTTAAACGTTTGCACGAGAGTATTTAGTCTGAACGGCCCATAACAAATGGACCGCCTGCCATTCGACCGTAATCAATAATTATCTACGTTCGAAAGAACCGGTGATAAAACATTAGCTCATCAAGTACCTTCGAGTGCAAAAATAAAAAAAAAATGAAATAAAAGATTTAATTTTTTACCATGCACGAATTCAAGTAACAAGTTACTCGCCAGTACGTCGAGGTCCAAAAAGTTGTTTAACACATTCAGTGCGTTACGGGAAGTATTTGGTTGTAATTGAGCTTCGCTCTGTGCGGTAGCTAGTTGTCCTTGTTTTGCACTCCGTGCGAGGGTGATTACTTGAAGTATTCGTACAAGTAAAAAAGAGACACCTGTATTGCCGGTGTCCTTGCTTGAAGTATATTAAAATTTACGAATAAAAATGTACGGGAATTATTTTTTCGTAACGCACAGAAAGGTAATTATTTTACAATAGTGCGATACGGGAACTATTTGGCCGTATCCTAAACCCCGTACCGCACTGAACGTGCGCGCGCGGCCCTCAGTTAGCCGTAGTGTTGTGCCCAGTAAACACATTTTTACAGAACGCGATAGGTATTTTATTCGTCACGCGTAAGTGAGTAAATTGTACATAAGTAAACAATGAAACGTTCACGTAAAAAACTTATTTTGGGGAAAGGTGTAAAGACAGAAGGTGAAGAGGCTAAAAACATTATTGTGAGTAGTGGTTCCAGTTCATCGAAACCATCTAATACAAAAAAAATCCAGTTCAATTTTTTTAAGTCCATCAACAGGAAGAGAATTTAGTGTATTAGAAGATGTAATAATTAATAAAAATAAAAAGACGGATCCAGACTCATTATCGCTGGACAACATTTCTGTGAGTAATCTAGTACCAGCGCTCGAAACATCATTGAATTCTGAAATGGTGTCTGAACTATTGTTAAATTTGTTAACACCCCGAAGTAAGTTTTCAAGTAATGAGTTTTCACGGTTTAATACACCAACTTGTTCTGTATCTAGAAATACCGATGGAAATATTAAAATTTTCCAAACACCGACTTCAAAACGTAAGGCTGTTCGAATTGTTAACATAATTAATTATTACTTTTGTTAAAAAATAGTTTTCGTTGATTGTGTACGATCTGAATAAACAATAATAAATCTAAAACAGAAAAATATGTTACTTGTTACACCCCATCCCTAGCAATGTGACTGTTGCATGCGCCACGACAAGTAATTTCCCGTAATATCAACCTTTTCCAAAATACCTGTAACTTTTAAGATATTGCTTAAAACCCCGTGCGACTGCAGCTATATATACACAAGGATGTAACCTATTGATTAGTACAACAAAAAAAAATATCTGTCGACTTTCCATGTCTCTGTGATGATTTAAAGTCAAGATTACGTACGGGAAAATAGACGTCGTAACGCATATCAGGCATTCTTGATACGGGAAGTATGTGACTTGTACAGCACTGGAAGTAAGTATTAATCTAGCGTAGCCGCAGGGACAGTGTTAATGTATATAGAGTCAGCATAATCAAGCTTCAATGTTCCAACTGCAAGGACACCGGCCTCCTCTCTATGAGAGGGAGCGGGCTGTCATCCACCTCACCACGAGGGCCCAGTGCGATGTCACATTTTTTCTAATTTTTGGTTCTAAAACAAGCCGGTTTCCTAACGATATATTGCTTTACGGTTTTGAGAGCAGTGGCAATGAAATAAATTACACAGACTTATGCCTGCGTGGGTTAGAACCCACTATGCCAGCTACATCACGTCGGGAATGTCACCACTGGATTACCAGCGATCACTGGCTTGAATGTGTTGTATACTCGTAACATAACAAACCATGCCAATGATATCACCAAAAAGGCCTACTTGGTTTTCTGGTTTTCTTTATACTGTAGTTAAAGGTACTTATATTTGGGATTTCTTGAAATTAATTAAATATTACATCAAAGTTCTGATTGGATTTCAATGTTTTATGTTTATTCCTTCGTCCCTGGCGTAATTAATTGCTGACATTCCGCTTGTATTTGTAGGGGCTAACAGAGGCGAATGGCACCTAACTTATTTTACCGTTATTTTGAAGGTCCCATGTCCCACTGACAGATACTGTAGTATGTTATGTATCAGTGTGCGAACCTTTATAGAGACTGTATACTATTGCCGAGACACCTCAAGGCAGGGCGAGTACGAGTGCGCTCGTCTAGCCTCGTTGTCGCTCGCTTGCTTTCCGTCTCATCTCGCTTTTTTGCGAGACATCTCGAGAGAGATATAGACAGAGCTCTCCGTCGAGATTGTACGCGCGTCAACCAATCAAAGGCATACCAAACCAGTTTATGCGGATCGGATTGAACGGGAACCCTATACAAAGCGAAGCCATGTTTTACTGGAATTGTATAACAAAGCTTTCCGTCGAGATTTTACAGCCATAATTAAAGATGCGGTGAAACCGAGCGGACTAAGAGCGGAACGAACTGCGGCCAACAGACTTGGGCAGTTAGTGTACTGTAAACATAACTATTGTTCTTTAATGGCATATTGAATTCTGTTTACAATTAATGCTGACGTTATTTAGATAAATAATTTAAAAAAACCATTTTGTTTCAGGTAAGTTTACTTAAATATGATGGTGGATGAAGAAACAACACATTAAATATAGTCGGCAGGTGTGGTGAGTTTTAAATTAAGTACAAAGTTTAAGCTAAGATTTATGATACAAATTAAATTTATTTACTCGGTGTAAGATTGAACTAAATAACAAAAAGATGGCGCTGCCGAGGCTGGACCGGAAAGAGGTGGCGTGGCGACAAGAGTTCATGGAAAGAGTTGAGGGAGGGCTTTACCCGCAGTGGGACAGGATAGGCGAGACAAGAAAAAAAAGCTTACTTATATAATACTTAAGCTTAAGCATGAAAACCAATTCAAAGAAATATACATTCTAACGTAAAGTTATTATTTTACTACAAATACACACACTCTTTCTAGCGCTGTATTCTCGTAGCATACTTGCTACGGCGTAGCCCGTAATCGTAGCGTTTGTCGTAGCACGTCATTGCCGTGGTCAACGACGCGGTAAGTTCTCTGTAGCAAATAGGAGTGATACATAGTAGTGTAGCACTATTAAATTCACATTCATATCTGTAATGAAAGTTAGGCAGAGAAGTACATTAGTACACCCACATTTCACTTGAAAAGTTTTGTTGTTGGTAAAACATACATACACATTCTCATGGTTTTTTTCTCATAGGGGTAAGCAGAAGCCACAGAACGCCACCTGCTACGATCCTTACATACTCTTATTGCCTCATCCACGTTCATACATCTCGTCATACACGCACACTGGTTACGGTTGCGTCAGATGCGTAGTAACGTACCTGACTTTTCTGAAGAACCTCACCAATAAGGTCAGTGTATGTATTTCTAGGGCGTTCCCTCACGGCGTTGCCACTCACATTTGCCTTGTATATCTTTACACATGACCAAAACCATCACTAAGCACATTCTTTTAAAACTCAACGTTCTCATATAACCTCATTCCTCAATTTATAACTCAGAGTTACACAACACATGCTTCTCCACAGCATTAATTCTACTTTCATGCCTCTTTTTGCTATTATGGATTTGATTTCCGGATCGGGCTGAAATATTCGATTTTTCTGTTTGGGGTGTTCAGAAAAACCTAAAAACTGATATAAAAATGGGTGGTTAAAATAAACATACTCCCGTGACATAGGAATTATGACATATGTAGCGCAATGTACATGTTTTTAACCTGAAAAGTAAAACAAAAAATTCAAATAAAAAAAAGTAGAATCCTCTATTAGACCATAAAAACATTAAAAGTATGTTAAAAAGTACACATTTTACATAAGGTTACACAATGGGCGGTCTTATCTCTAAAAGCGAAATGTTGTGTGATGTTTGTAAGTTATCACCACGGAACTGTTAATATTACAATTATAAAATATTTTGTTATTGATTACATCGTCATGTCAAGGTCACTTGGCTAAAAAGTCTATAGGTCAAGGCGAGACATGACCTAGAAACTACCCTATTTGTAATCATTAACCTGTTAGTTGTTTAGCTAATATTTATAATATAATATGTGATAAAGTGCTGCTGTATGAATAAAACTGTCTAGCGACTACATCAAAGGCATTTAGCTGATCTCTCGTAGCGGCTACGTCGTAGGCGTGTAGCTAGTCACACGTAGCGGCTAGACATAAGCAAGCATAAATATAGTTTTCCTCTCGAAGTTGCTACGTCGTAGGCATGTGGCTGGTGTCTCGTCGCGGCTACGTCGTAGGCCTGTAACGAGTCACACGTAGCGACTATACAAATACAATGTAGTTTCATTATCGGGTGGGTTACATCGTAGACATGTGGCTGTCTCTCGTAACCGCTACGTCGTAGGCCTGTAACTAGTCTCATTTATCGGCGAGACATAAGGAAGCATATAGTTTGTCACTCAAAGTTGCTACGTCGTAGGCATGTGGCTGGATTCTCGTAGCAGCTACGTCGTAGGCCCGTAGCTAGTCTCACGTAGCGGCTACATAAGCATGTAGTTTGTCTCTCGATGTAGCTACGTCGTAGGCATTTGGCTGGTCTCTCAAAGCGGCTGTGTCATAGACACGTAGCTAGTCTCAGTAGCGGCTAGACATAAGCATGTAGTTAGACTCTCGTAGCGGATTCGTCGTAGGGAAGAAGAAAAAGCATGTTTTTATTACATGCTTTTATAAAATATTCCAGTACAATGAGAATAAGGAAGTAACATGAAGCTTATTTAATTATAGCAATTACGTGTGAAAGCTGTTTGCTCGCACAATTAGCTGGCGGAGCGCCTCAAAGAGATTCCCTGATCATTGTGTTATATGAACACCGCTAAATTACTGTAATTAAGGTAACATGTAACGTACAGTTAGAATCCTTGTAACTTTATACATTCATGCATGATATAATCGTATAAATGCATATAAAAAATACTACCACCTACCTACGCGCCGCGTTGGGGGTTACCTCAGTGGTCTCAAGAGTTCAGTCAAGAATATTGGCCGATAAAAAAAAAAAACCTTCCTGCTATACACCACCATTGAAAACTCTGCCCTGCTTAAGCTTCAGTCTAAGCATTCCGGACAAATTCCGTACCAGCTGCAAACACCGGAAACTAACACATACATCAGTTTTCTATCTGCCAGTGTACGGTGTTTGGAGTCGTGACCGCAATTTCCCGTGCTGGTTTTACTGAAAACAGCAGCAGCAGTAGAGTTAGCGGTTCAATACCGGTTAAATAAAATCAGCCGACTGCGACCATCATAAGGATCGGTTTTGTAATATGACCGTTCTTTCACATTTCCTAAAGTAAACAATCCTCATCTTCCTAGCTTTTCCCAACTATATTGGGGCCCGGTTCTACTCTAACCGTATGTTGTAGCCAAATATCAGAATGAGTTTGGATGTAAGGATTATCTTCGGACAATTCTTTCACGAATGGGAAACTACATTATTACCGAGTGTTTATTTTTTTATTCCCCTTGGATAATTTCCAACCATAACGCGAACGAAGCTGCGGGCAAAAACTAGTCATCTTCCTACCCCTGTTACTTGGGGTCGGCGCAACACGTTTTTTTCCTCGAATCTCCCCTGTCATTCATCACGCTATCATTTACTCCTTTTTAGGGTTCCGTATCTCGAAAGGAAAAAACGGAACCCTTATAGTATCACCACAAACAAAAAGTCTAGGGTAAAGGGTACTTCCCGTGAACTCAGAATCTTGAAATTTGGTACGAAGCAACGTCTTATAGCAAAGATAAAGGAAAAAATGCGAATACCGTAAATTTTTAGTGACATCATATAATAAAAATATTTTTAATAATTTTTCTCCGAAACCCTCGGTGCGCGAGTCGGACTAGCACTTGGCAGGTTTTTTTCCTTCATATAATTTCTCACACGCGGGCAAAAGCTAAATAGTGATTAATAAAATTGTACCTTATTGGTTTTAAACTTGTAGTCAATCAATGTAATAAACATTAAACAGAAAACCAAAAATATAGAAAAAGAAAACAAACGAAAAAATCTTGAGCAAAAATAATGTGATCGAGTTATTTTCGCCACAATTCCGAACGAGCGAGTTTGTGTCACGAGCCATGATATTGACATTATCATTATTTGTGCCTTTTAGTTTCAAATGTCTGTTATCATGTTAACAGAGAACATGTGATAGCCAAGCGTTAACGGGCCAGTTTTGTGTCATGGAGGCCGTGGTTTCGAACCCAGTCCAGCACATTGCTTTGGGTAGTCAAAAAAAAACAAAATAAAAATATTTTATTTTACATAGGCCTACATGGGCTGCTTATAAAACGTCGACAAAAGAGGCTCGGTTTGGGTTGGCTGTTTCCTATGGAGAAGAACCGGCAAGAAACTCCATGGTTACTCTTTTAAAATAGTTTGGTTCTACAATATTTGGATGTTACAGCGTTAGTACCTAAGTATGAGAGGACAGCGTAGGCCCGACAATAAGTCGTCGTATACTACAAAAATTAGAAAAAGATAAAAGTGAAAAAAAAAATACAAAGCCTACAATGTCCACACATTCCCAAAAAATATGAATGAAAAAGAATTTATCAAAAGTAAAAATAAAACATAAACACAATTAATTAAACAATTGACACAAATGTAGTCATCAGTACTGTAACTATTCCGCACAATTAATAAATGGTGCAATGATTTGAAAACTATTGTAAAACATCTGAAAAAAAAGAATTAAATAAATAAAATTCAGAATAGTTAGAGACATCGACATATTTGTGTCGTTTATGAGCTACCAGGGAAGCCGCATGAGCAGAAGGAACTACAGCCAAACTTCTTTATCTTCAACGTAGTCCTTAATTTTGTAATATGCTTTTTTAGTATATTTCATTACCACACGCCTCAAAACGGTGAGGAAACCGCCATGACTTAGAACTAAAACTTTGAAGCCATGGATCATACACAAATCGGCTCTGTGTCCGCGTCCCAGCAGTGAAAACGTTTAAGTTGAGAAGCATTATATAGGTTCGATTTCGTGATTAGCTTTGTTTGAAAATTCTCAACTACGGAAAATTATATTTAGGGCGTTTAAGCCTTTTAGCACTGTTCATACTATTTTTAATACAGACACCGAGCGTGAACCTACGTGATTTTAAGCGAATGCCTTTAAATTATAATATAACAACCATAGAAAGAAGTTCTTAAATACCGTTTTAAAGTTAAGTGTTATTTAAAATTCTAATGTGAAATGTGTTTTCTGAAAACAAGTACCAAACACCCTCTTCTTCTTAAGTTTTATTTTATTTATTTAGGGGGCAATAAACAACTACAACATATATCTAAACTAATATTATAAAGAGGAAAGATTTGATTGTTTGTTTGTTTGTATGTTTGTTTGTTTGCATTGAATAGGCTCAAAAATTCTTTCAGTGTTAGATAGCCCATTTATCGAGAAAGGCTATAGGCTATATATCATCACGCTACAACCAATGGGAGTGGAATAGCAATGAAATGTTCCGAAAACGGGGAAAATGTGACGCAAACGAAGTTGCGCCGGTCAGCTAGTAAAACATTTAAGGTTAACAACACTAAGTAGTAATATTGCATTCCACTGCAATAAACATATTTAAAGATCAGTGGTTGCCACTAGACGAGCATAACATAATAGCATAATCAGCCTATAATGTTCCCAATGCTGGGACACAGGCCTCCTCTATATGAGAGTGAGTGGGCTGTAATACACCACGCGGCGTTTGCAGCATTACCACAGAAAACAAATATTATGAGATAAATTAATAAGTTACTATAAAGCTATAGCTACAAAACCAAATCAGATCAGAAACAATTTCATTTACATAAATTATACAATGATTAAATAATAATAATAAGATTACAATTGACATAAAAATATATAATATGTATTAGTTTTCAATTTATATTTAGAGCATGCAAATATATCAATATCAATAAAATTTGAATTATAAGATTCCAACGTTCTATGAATAGGGCAGCATACGCCAGAGTTTGTACGACAAGAATTTAGCGCGAACAGAGTACGAGCATGAACCTGACGCACATGAAACTGTTCGGGGGACAGAATAACACAGCTTACTCGTTAGATCAATGGCATCAAAATTATTGTTAACAATATAATTTATTATCATATAATATGTTGGGTAAAAATAGCTGTTATTTGGACGAGCTCAAGGCTAAGAGGCAATCAAAGGATGACGTCAGGAGATTGAGTGATTACTTGTTACTTTGGCATTCTTTTGGGAATAAGGACGAGCCTAATTTTGGGGAAGAACAAATTGACTTTTGACGTCGTTTTGCGCTTCGAAACGTGTTGTTTAATAACGCTTTGTGATTATTTTATAAAAGATTGTTAAAATCTCTTGGTTCTTTGGCAATATTATTTGGAATGGGTTTAGAGTTCTTTCAAAGGGTCTTGTAAAATTTTGTTGAGGCATTCAAAAAGATTATATTGAGATGGAAATGCCAGTGCAAAGATTTTTGCTCCATTTTTTGTTATGCTTTATTAGGTTTACTAGCTGACCTGAAAGACAAAGTCCTTTCCTCTTTTGGGTGTTACTCAGTTTCACTTACCAATTATAGGAAAAAAACTATCCAGATGAGCCCAAATACAAAACAAAATCATCAATATCGGTCAAACCATTTAGGAGAAGAAGTTACGAGCACAATCTCACCGGAATTCAGAAATAAAAGGTTTGGTGTTAAGAGCACGAAAGTAAACGAATTCTCTGGCCATGGTCCTTCTGGTCAAATTGAATTGTTACTTCGAGGTCAACCGGCTTGTGCTAAATCAGTACCTAGCTTTACTAACCTATGTACTTTGAAAATTGGACGTAAGTCAATCATAATTAACCAACCCTTAATTAAAGATGATTAAGATGAAATGCTTCAGTTAGATACGTCAATCTAATCCAGCATTATAAGAGCTGTAAAATCAATCTCATATACATACATCCGAAACGTTTACTAAGTGTTAAGTAGTTTTGTCTAGTTTTCATCATATCGTCATCCAACCACACTCGGTTTTTATCATACTTTTGCAAGACACTTTTTCATCTGCCTATACAAGACTGAAGCTAGGAACCCAATCACAGATTATCGGTAAGGATTTCTCTCAAAAATATATCACCATTCGCTACTGGATACTTATTACAGATTAAAAATTAATAAGCGATTACTGTACAAAATACACTGCGTCCTCAGAACTGCCCCCCCGCCCGAACTGCGCTGTTACTGTATATGAAAATCATCATCAATAATCATACAATCTGTACTATTACTGCGCAAAATGGAAGAAATTTTGGTCAATGCGGGAACGTACGTTTTGGCAGGACTAGCCTCGCTCAGGTAATAATCACCAGTCTGTATGTCGGTGTGCTGCCTCATATCTGTTAATTCTATAAACCTACGCTCAGCTTCATCGGGTTATAAA
Source organism: Cerastis rubricosa (assembly GCA_949152445.1). NCBI lineage: Eukaryota > Metazoa > Arthropoda > Insecta > Lepidoptera > Noctuidae > Cerastis > Cerastis rubricosa. Next base: position 1,679,366 of record OX424527.1, on the reverse strand, counting down.
ACAAATAATGTGTATATAGATTTTATCAACGGCCTTTTTTACTGATCCTTTCCACATCTACCTAAAAACAAAGACGTTACCTTTAACCCTGAAATCTTTTATAAAAGATTGATTCAATTTAATCGTATTTCCTTTGACGTCGCATGAAGGGTGGCACGTGCGTAAAAGATCGTATTTCTCGCCATCCCTCCGCGCTCAATTGAATTGTTGTTATTTAATTCTGATCGCGTGCGCTCGCAGCCGTATCATTCTATGGATAGACTAACTTCAGCCCGCGGTTTCGTCATTACGTTTGAATATTTTTCCGTCTACTCGCCCGCGATTGTTTTTTTTCATTATATTAATTGAGTACAAGTTTGATAGGTTTTACTTGTAAACGCGACGCTATAAAAGAACATACCATCAAGACTGTTACATCCGAAGGTTTCCCAGAGGCAGAGGTGTACCTAATAGTACTTACATCCACAATTCGCCAGTTATGCTTAAGTCCCATGTAATAGGCCCATATAGGGGGTTAGCCTATTACCATCAACCGAGCCAAAATCCAGACTCCGTGGCTGCTACTGAGAAATTCTTGATAGAAAAACCCAATCTCACTGATTTTGGTACCGATTTTTGTCATATTTTAATAAAAGTCACCATGATAAAATCACTGTGACAACATCCATACTAAACAAGCTCTACACAGACACGAGTATAACTCTCATCGATGTGACTCTACACTGGAGCAGGTGCACGAACTAACGAGCTCTCGTGATAGTTTCTACGTAGAGCCGTAGAGCAGTTGAGTGGTCGAGCTGTAGAGTTGCACTCTGCGTGTTTGTGTTTCAACCACTGTTTGCGTAAGTGTCAGTTTTTGTAACTAAACGTTGGTGTAGTGGACGCAATCGACACTACTGAGCATGAGGTCCTGGTTTCGATTCCCAGGTCAGGTAAAGCGTTGTTGGATTTTTCCATTAGGAATTACCCAGTACCAGCGACGGAGTCTGGATTGTGCCCGGCAGGCAATAGGCTTGCTCCTTATTATATGGGACTTAAACGTAACAGGCGAAACATGGATGTACTATTAGGTACATCTCTGCCTAAGCCTTCGGGGATTACAGTCGTGAGGTTACGTTGTACTTTTTGTGTTTGTAGCAGCAGATTGTGCGTCTGTGTTTCCGACCGCTCACAACCCTAAACTCTTAAAAGTTAGAGTTAACAGGCTTCTTCTGGGTAAGCTCGTACCATCGTCGTCTTTGTCTCTGTAATCTCAGACCTAGACTAGAGTCAAGAGCGAAACCCTCGCAAATAAAAAAAAAGCAAAAATTGCAGACTTTAAACGTGACTTAAAGTAAACGGGCATTAGAGAACCGGTGATTAAGTAATTTCTCTCTCTTTTTATTTAGTAAATCTAAGATTGTTTCCTTGTGTTTGCTATACAGGGTGAATTTTTTAAATGGGCGTAGATGGCCAAATCCGAAACTATGAGGAATAGGTAGTAGGTTACATACGACTTTAAAAAAACCCTTCTAGATATCAACAGATACTTATATGTCAGGATATCAGATGATATGGAGATCCATAGTGTGTGCCTATCTGCTTCTTTATATTTATTTTACGCGGAATCCTATTTCTATTTATAAAAAAACAATCATCATCATCAGCTTATAATGTTCCCACTGCTAGGACACAGGCCTCCTCTCTATGAGAGGGAGTGGGCTATAATTCACCACGCGGGCCCAGTGCAGATTTCACATGTCTTCGAATTTTTAGTTCTAGGACATGCCGGTTTCCTCACGATGTTTTCCTTCACCGTTTTTGAGGGCAGCGGTGATGAAATAAATTACACAAAGTAACTGCTCGTAAGTCGGGGCTGCCACCACTGGGCCACGGCTGCTCTCGAAAACCAATAAACTGAATGTTATATTAGAAGAAACGCTATTTTTGACATGACAATAATGACATTGTAATGTGCCGCGGCAACGAAACAAAACAACAAATAAACAATTTATAATAATGTCGCATTCAAAATACATACCCAACAGCAACTCAATATAATTCCTACTTTATAAGACATTAAAGTCTAATGCAGAATGATACGCCATCCAGATTGTATGAAGCAATTTTTTGTATAGGCTATAACTGGCCGTATTCTTTGTCAGCTTGAAGAAAAAAAGTATTTTATGTTCTTAATCCTGTTACGTTTCGCTCGCTAAAATTTGAGCAAAATTTTTGATAAAATAAAGTCTATTTTTGCATTTTTCGAGTGTTGGAATTAATATTTCCAACAAATTGACGTAGAAAAATCGCTTTGCCCTTGCAGCGTGAAATTATCTGTAAGTACGTTATATTGTTCTTCATTATGTTTCAATTTCATTCGTGAATCATTATTTTTATGTAGGCAGCATTCATTATGACCTCCCATTCCCCCAATTTGACTACTCTTCCTTTTTTTTGTTACAGAACAGACTAAGAAACGAAGTTATAGTCCTTGAAAACTTAGTGTTCTGAAATAATCAATCCGACAAAATTGCAGGCATAGCAAAATTTACTGAAACTTTCGGATTTCTGGTCGACGTGTTAATAAATGGTCATACTATTTTCTACTTCTCAAAAATTGTTTTAAAAGTTAAAGTATAAGTATATCCCACTCTCCGGATTTGCTTCTATGATTTCAGATTCTCAACACGGTGCGGAATCCCTCGATGTATTTCTCGTAAAATATTTATGAACCATATTTCCTCACATGCATATAAAATAGTTCTCGCCCGCGGTTCCCCTCGCATGTAACGCCCCGCACATGACCTCAGAAGATGCTTCATGCAACAGTCGCGACTCATTTGTTTCCTTCGTAGTACTGTCGCTGCGCGAGTCGCGTCGTGGTGTTTCGTGGAATGTTCCAAAAAACATGACATTTGTTTTTCCGCAAATACCGCCGCCGCCGTCGCGTCACGTGTGTTGGTGACGAGCTACATAGCTCGTGACCAAACGGTATAGTCCATTTAGACCAAAGACAATAAAATATACCGCTATAAGTGTCAGGGTAACCCACGAAACGCCTGACACTGATCAGCAAATTTCAAAAACCGTAAGAAAATTTGTATTTCGCGGTCCACCTTTGCGCATTCTCCTTTATATTTAGACCAATCCGACGAAGAACTTCTCACATTTGTCATTTGTCTTCAGTCATCATCTACGGGAGTAAGGGCCTGTTTCACGATGTCAAAATAGCCACTACTAACCGAATAAATTCGGGAAGGGAATAAAATTTGGATAAAATTATTTAAAATTGGTCTTCCGAACAGCGAATTTTTTATAATTTTACTTGAATAGAACAACAAACAGACTTTAAAATGACGTCATTTGCATTGGCCCTATTATCTAAAAAATCTGTCATAACATCTTCACTCAACCACTATAATTGGTTAATAAACAGTGATCTGTATGCTGGTATGATTGGTAGTAACCAATCATGCCAGCTGTAATGAGAACACGGTTAGCTACTATACGTTTATGATTTGCCTATGTTTCAAGCCCCAGGCGAGAGGTAAATAATGCATGAAGCAATTAATTTAACGCTGTTGTTGTATTACAGAATGCCCTGCCAATTATAATACATGGGTCACTGCGGGTATTCTGTTGTGTGAGCTTTAATGAGCAAACATTGGGATATTCATCTGTTTAAACAAAAACATATATACACATTACACATACATAAACGTACGTCTTTTTGTTCTGGTGGTAGGCAGTAGGAGTAGCAATCTGCTACGACCTCGTTCTACGTTTTGTAGTAAGCAACGACTTATTGTCGGGCCTACGATGTCCTCCCATACTTAAGTACTAACGCTGTAACATTCAAATATTGTAAAACCAAATGATTTTAAAATAGTAAACATGGAGTTTCTTGCCGGTTCTTCTCCGTAGGAAAGGACTAACCCGAACCGAACACCTTTTTGTCGACGTTTTATAAGTGCCCGTGTACGCATATGTAAAATAAAAATATTTTGATTATGATCATTACGTGCTCCTTTTGATTTGACCATGTTCATATATCTGGTATAAGTTCTACTATAAGTGTGTATTTTTTAAGTAACAAAAAAAATCTTGTGACAATCTTTATTATAATTAAACGAATTACCGTTTAATTTTAATATATTAAAGTCAAGTTAACGTGGTAGGTAGTATCTAATGCTAATCATATTCATTCCTAGGTTTCGGTTTAATAAATATAAAGCTAGAAAATACTTTATTGAAGGTACGCCAAAATTGTAACAAAGCTCTTTTACAACACTATGTGGCATAGTTTTATGTTATGTTTTGTTTGATGCACATAATAATTATGTTCTTCTAACCAAAAATATAAGTAAGCACCTGCTTGTAACTACTTTTTTGACAAAATGGTATGTAAGCTCTAATACATAAAGTTATAATTTCCGCAACGGGAGCAGGATGTAGGCACTATGTGCCATTAGCGGAGTAGTAGGCGAGCATCAATCAAAGTGTTTGCTTCTAACTTGTTCAAACTTCAAAGTTGCCTATCTCTCCATACCAGCATTAATACTTATTTTTGTTGTTAGATGGCGTTGACTGACGATTTTTTAGATCAAACTAAAAATATTGTCAATATTGTTGAAAAATGTTCCATGTTATGGAACAATTTGATTTGTCATTAAGAGACTAGTTTTTGAGAAACACGTATGTAGATTAATCAAAGGATTTAAATTGTTTATGTTTACATTAACTATCATTAGCAAAACAATTTGCTCAAGGTTTAAACAAAATGTCTTAAATATAAATCTTGTAACTTTGTTTTATTTCCAATCTTTGAATCTTTGGTCTGACTTGTTGAAAGTTTAGTACCTCATTGCTCGACTGCAAGAGTTGCAAGAGCCCCGCAGTAAGCAACGTGTTTTTGACAAAATCCTTTACGAGCGAGGACGAATTGTTCCGTTGGTTAATTACCAAAGTCATTTTGAAAGACCGAGACTAACTTAATTAGTGTTACGCAGACAAAACAATACACAAACCTACTTTAATAAACAAACTAAAGATATTATGTACACCAAAAGTTATAATAACTTTTAAAACAAACAAACATTATCCGATACCAAATAAATATAAGTTTCAATACAAAAGAACGCCATTGTTTCACAATATTCCACAGACCCAAATAAGTGCTGTCTGGGAAGTTAGTACAGTCACACAAAGAGATACATACGTCTACAAGCAGCTCACTTGCAACTATTTAACTAAATTTTATCATTAAACAAGACATACGAACAAGACAGTGGCAGCTCACTAATGTGTGCTAGGTTTTTTGTTTTTAGCAAAGTATGTTGGCACATCCCATATCTTCCCGTGGGTGTCGTAAGAGGCGACTAAGGGACTTGCCAGAGAATGGGCAGCAGCATTCGCTGTGCTTTTTGTAACAACCGTACTGCGATCGCCAACCCGCCTGCCAAGCGTGGCGATTGTGGCAAAACCCCCCAAAATGTCAATATGACTTGGGGGAGGCCTATGTCCAGCAGTGGACGTCTTTTGGGCTGAAATGATGAATGATGATGTTGGCACCACACACATTAAAACTCACATACACAAAGAGCCAGCTCCGGAACAACTACCTCTAGGCCATACACATATTTGTTCCTTGTGGGAATCGAACCCGCAACACACATCGCTGCAGTCAATTGGTCAGCTACTGAATTGCCATCCATTGAATTGTTAAAAAATCACTGGCATAAATTATATAAAGGTTAAGTGGCTCAGGGCTGGCCTCTCATGCTATGTGACATTTTCAATACATGTGTACTTTCTTAAGTTTTCGGATATTAGTGACCCCGGTGAAGGAAAACATTGGGAGGAATGAATACAAGTCTGAAATTCCGCACCCGCATTGGGCAAGCGTAGTGATCAAGCTTATGCTTACATGATATAAACTCTGCCCACATTTCTCTTATAATTACTAACAACTGCCTTTATTGCAAAGATGAATATTTTACCAGTAGATCTAACTATTTTGTTGGCTGTACATAAAGAGTTCTTGACTTGCGAAACTAAACACTCGAGCGAAAGGGAACACGTTGCAAACATGAGGCTTCGTTCAAGTGCGGGTAGTCGGCGCAACTATAAGTATTGTATTCTGGCGGAAGGAAAGCGATATTTTCGGTGGAAACGAATATTTAGGGAGTATCAGTATCTTAAATAGAATAAATATTAGGTATTTGTTACTGTTTGTTTTCAGAGTATCTTCGATAGTGATCGTATCTCGTTCCTCCCTAGGTCTTATAGTCATAAACGGTGTAAACCACCTCTTAACGAAGCCGAAAGGCACTGGTTTTCCCTGTCATTGGGATTATTTTTTTGTTCTACACCATACCTGGGAACCTTCTAGTTACGGAGATATTAAAGTTCAAAGTTCCAACTTTTTGACAAGTATTTTTTTAAATACAAGTTTTTAATGGAAGATTTTTACTTTAAACACCTCCACGACCCCCGTACTATTCAATCCGCCCATCAGCACAATGTTTTGAGTGCGTTACATTGAGTTCTACCATAAAACATGATTTTACACCCCCCAAAAACAGTCCTGCAAAGTTACTTAGTTTCATGTACAGAATGCTTGGTTGACGGCTTCGTGATGAGGTGATTTACACCCCGTATAGGTCGTATAGGTCTCTAGGTCTCTTCTTTTTGTGTGATAAAGCAACAAAAAAAAGAGTAAGGAAAAGTACATGCTTCGTAATCATCTTCCGAAATAATAAGATTACTACCTATTAAGTTTTTAACAAACATAAACCATATTTTTATCATACAACAATTAACCTGATCTTCTCATACGGCACGAAAATTAAAAGAAAAACTGTTCATCTGCACAAAACACAACTCGTAAAACCACGTGAAAAATTCTGCAACAAACACCGCATATAGCAACATTGTCAGAAAATGTCAAAGAAATCTCGTTACAAAAACTGTAAGCCCTAACAAGGGACGGTATTCATAATTCAGTATCACCGGCGGCAGCTGCGACTCGGAGAAAGAAAATCGAGTAAAACACTCTGAACGTACCAACGTAACGTGACATGCAAAGTCGGGGCGTCAAGGATGGCGGTCCGAAACTTTAAGCCATGTATATATGCTTCTAGAAATGACAAATATTTTTGGTAATGTTGTATTTTACATGGAGCGACTGCATATCTGACCTCCACAACCCAGTGAGTGCAGACTTTCGGGCCACTGACTACCTGGAACGACTGTCAAATATCTTTATATGACAGCTGGGACCAACGGTTTAACGTGCTTTCCGAGGCATGGACGAAACTTAGCATGTCACCCATCCACAGACCGACCTTGGTAAGCGCGGCTTAACTTCGAAGATCGACCCGATGTTATTTTTTTATCCACGAGTTGAACTTCGACAGACAATGGGATATCTCTGTCCGCAGCCAGTCCAGCTAGGTCACTTTGACCGAACCGTTGCAAAACCAGTCGTTTAGTTTTCCTATTTTTAAGCTTTTCCGTAGAAAAGAAAAGTTTTCTGCAGAAAAGCTGTGATATTGGTTCCATACATTTTTGATCTGTCCATCGTTATGGCGGATGTGTCCGTGTAGCTACCCTCAGGGCCTTATGAAATGGTGATAATTGACGATGACCAGACAAAACTTGGCCGTTTTTCAGCACTAATATGAAAATGTACTAGAATTGACTTCGATAAGGTCCGAGTGTTTTTCATAACTCGTTATAATTTATGGGTATCCAATCCCGATGAATCTTTCAGAACTTATTAGGGTATTTTGTACCAGGTGACTCATGAAAACTTCGTAACAGAAAAAAAATCCGGTTGTCATATGCGCAAATCTTTGACAGTCGTTACAGCAAGTCAGTGTCCCGAAAGTCTGACAACCAGTCTTACCAAGGGGTATCGTATTACCCAGTACCTACTAACTGGGTTGTAGAGGTCAGAAAAGCGTGGTTCCATGCTAAATAATAGTATTCAGCTGCATCCGGTTAAACTGGAAGCCAAGTTGGAAAACAGCTAGGTAAATTAGAGATTTAAAAGGAGTTAAACAAAATAGATTTTTTAAATGCCATTCGTATTATGCCTAAAAACTGAATTCTAAGTCATTACTTTTTCAGTTTTAATGCCTAAACTACATATGGAACAACTTTAAAATTAGTGTCTTATATTTCTTACTCTTGCAGGCTAAAACTACTGAACAGATTTGGATGAAATTTGGTACATAACCTGGATGGGATACTTTTTATCCCAGTAGTACGATCTTGTGTAACAATTATCGGACTAGATGCTGGGGAAGCCGCAGGCATAAGCTTGTTTTAAATATGAACGTGAAGGTAGTTAACTGCTCAGAGTGATACTGCTAATGCGTTATGTTAATTGTAGCATGTTGGCAACCTTATACGACACCTTCGTCTGCCTAGGGGTGTCCAATTATTTTAAGTTTATTAGTTACAGCTAGTAGCTGCCCAGACAGACTCCGTTCTGTCATAACCTAATAGTTTTTTTTTTAGTATTAAGTCCTTCCGTGGACTTTAAGGAACAGACAAAAAATAAATTAGCCAAATTGGTCCAGCCATTCTTGAGTTATGCGCTTACCAACACTTATTTTTATTTATATAGATAGATAGAAGAGGAAGACTAGCTTTTCCCCACGGCTTTACATGGTTATGGTCGGTTATTATCCCACGGAAACGTTACAAATACAGCTCATGACTTTCGAGGATAAAGTAACTTCCTAATAATGAAAGAATTTTTCGAATCGGATCTGCAATTCCGAAGATTACCCCATATACCCAAATATCCTAACTTTATCTTTTCATAATATTAGTATTTATTTGAGTGGTACATCTTTTACTAAGACTAACGATAACTAACGTAGTTAGGTATACCCATTTCTAGATACTCCTTCAAAAATATTCAATCTTCTATTATATTCTAAGAACTCGCAAAATGATATAACGCACAAATAAACACAGTCACAAACCTGAAAGACATTTAGGAAAATGGTTCAAAGAAAATTCTGTCGAAACAGTTTTATTCAATGTAAGCAGATTGTATCTACATAAATACTATTTCAGTATCTAAGACCCTTTTACGAAACATGTTCAACATGCATGAATTTCAAAAGGAGAAATATAGAATTTTCTTTCTCGTTATTGTGTCAGCCCTATTAAAACCGCATCCACATTTTGCTGCAGCGGGCCTCGCCAAATGCACTCCGTTATGTAAGCCGTAGAAAGTGGCTTTCCCTGATATCCTACAGCGCTGCAAATCGCTTTATGTTGGATATATTATAGACCACGTTATTCTTACAAGGTGGTGTTTGGGTAGCAAGAATTGTAAAGATTAGAGAGAATTACTGGCGAACTGAACTAAGATTATAGAAAGTTCTATTTCGGAATCTTTGATATTCTATTGAAGTTGAACCTAGTAAAGTCAGTAACAACCTTTGTTGTAAGTTACTTAAATTCTAGCCGATGTTGTAAAGGTTAATGTAGTCATTATTATGGTACCAACTTAATGATAATATTATAAAGATGTCAAATTTGTAAATTTGGATGTAGGGCAATCATCAAAATCAATTTAAAAAATTGTACGCTAATGGGAAGCTATACATACATGGGGATAATATAATCCCCGAGTGGCAAATGCTATAGGTATTTAAAAAGTACCCGCGGGATCATTTTAACCTGGTTAAAATAAATACAAAGCAATAACAGGTAGGTTAAGCGCGGAAGTGAATGAGCGTTGAGAGAACTTCTCGAAAATTCTACTTATTTTAACATCGATTAATTCTTTATGTGTTTGTATGGTCACTGTTCTAAGAATTTACTTATAGCAATGTTGTATGGATTATATGAAATTAAATAAAAGTATAATTAAATAAAAATAAATATAAGTAATCATTTAATATGAGCCACAGCATTTCTGAATTATAATGAATAATTTTGGTTGAACGGCATTACTCTAAAGGAATAATTTCATCAATTCAAACTACAATGCTGCTGAATAGTTACTGTGCATCGGTAAACAACTCAAGTAATTGTATTATAACTTCGTTACAAAAACGATTGACAAAGTATTAAAAACACACGCACTTCAACTTTTTCTCAAACAAATAAATGACTATATCCTATAAGTGTTTCTGTGTGTGTATTTTGTGACACGGCATGCCCAATATTTATTCTATACTACGTATGTAGTTTCTGTCAGAAAGAATAGCCTATAGTTTTGGAATTTCAAGTTTTGGTCCTTCTTCAATTCTTCTTCATCAGCTATACAATTTCTAGAATCGTTATTATTCAAAAGCCGTGTGTTACAGCGGTGTTATGTTGCTCCTTTTAGGAAAGCAGTACTATTAGATCTTTGTACGTCCTCAGACTTCTAAATTTTCTTCTAAACGTAAATGTGTCTTAAACGAACTATTCAGATGTTGAATTGAATTGTATCTTAATGTTTCCCTCTCGTTTCTTTATTTGGTGCAGTAAATTCTTCGTGTATTTTGCTGAGATAAATAGAACTAAATAGAATAGAAAATTATAACTTTAAATTTTATATTTCGTACCTAAACGTTGTCTGACGCTTATACAATTTGTAGTAAAACGCTACGGAATCAATTCACTCCGATCTCGGGATCATAATCATCATCAGCCTATAATGTTCCCACTACTGGGACACAGGCCTCCTCTCAATGAGAGAGAGTGGGCTGTTATCCACCACGCGGGCCCAGTGCGGTTTGGTAGATGACACATGTCTTCGAATTTTTAGTTCTAGGACATGCTGGTTTCCTCCCGATGTTTTACTTCACCGTTTTTTAGAGCAGCGGTGATGAAATGAATTACACAAAGTAATGCGCCTGCCTAGGTTCGAACCCCCGGCTTACTGCTCGTAAGTCGGGGCTGCCACCACACTGGGCCACCGCTACTCTCACTCGAGGCTGCCACCACTGGCCCACCGCTGCTCTCTCTCGGAATCGGTGGAGCCAAACTCATTTTTTTCGATAACTTTAGGTTTTAGTCCAACGTCGATGTACTTTAAATTTATTTTATATCAGGCAGTTTCAAGAAAAATCATACTAAAATATAATGAGAGCTAATAAAGACAGTTTATCAATTGAATCGTTGAGCTTTAGTGCTCCAATTTAACGTTTTATACTTTTAGTACCCACTTATCCTTTTTACTTCGCCTACGAGATCAATAGCTACTATTTCTCATTTAAGATTCTTGTTTTTACACAAAAATATGTATTTACGTTTAGGGAAGGTGTTATTGCCCCAAAGTGAAAGTCGGATTTAAAAGCAGGTATTATTGGCGCCCGAATGGGACTCGGAGTTGATGGTCGACGTTATTGGCGCCCAGGTTGGGACTCGTGGTCCAATTGATAGTGAAGTCTCAGATTACTATTTACTAACTACACCTGAATAGATCGATACCTTGGTGCGTTAAAAGTCGATTCAAAAGGTATGGTATTAAAATAAAACCAAAGAGGCAGACACTGTTGTACAGGCAACCAATACCAACGAGACAAGAAGATTAATATCGTGAAATCTAAATGATTTACGCATATACTTACATTATTAACAAACGAGTAAATATATAACCACATCATTTGTAGGTACGTCACACCTACACAATAACAAAACGATTTATTTAACTCCCATATCAACGTGGCTTTAAAGCGCTTTAAGCTAGCTAATAAACTTTGTGGCGACGTCAAAGCATGTTCAAGCGCGGTGTCAAGCTGTCTAGCTCGCTAAGCTTTATGGTATCAGAGAGATATTCTATTGTTTACCTGGGTGGGACAGACTCCTAACAGTATTACGGGTATTGCCCAGTTTTTACCTCGTTGTTGGCAGTTGTTTTTTTTTATTTTGTTCAGAAATTTCTCTCTAACATCCAGCGGGTCTGAGTTTGTACGCGGTTTATGGCAGTAGGCTCGCTTCCTTTTACACATCATCATCATCATCTGCCTAGCCTTTTCCCAAACTATATTGGGGTCGGCTTCCAGTCTAACCGGATGCAGCTGAGTACCAGTATTTTACATGAAGCGACTGCCTATCTGACCTCCACAACCCAGTAACTGGGTAATACGATACCCCTTGGTAAGACTGGATGTCAGACTTTTAGCTTCTGACTACTCGTAACGACTGTCAAAGATCTACAAATGACAGCCGGGACCAACGGCTTAACGTGCTTTCCGAGGCACGGAGGAAACTCGATATGTAATTATGGTCACCCATCCACAGACCAACCTCGGCAAGCACGGCTTAACCTTAAAGATCGACCTGGGCGGCTGTTATTATTTAGCCACGAGCTCCTCGAGCTTCCTTTTACATGGGACTTATTTTTCCAACAGAAATTTTGCAGTAGCAGCCACGGAGTCTGGATTTAATAATAATAATAATAAATAAGAAATGGATAAAATTGTAATAACGCCGTTAGATGTTGCCAGAGCAGTTCGTCCGTTACCGAACTGGAAATCTCCGGGACCGGACGGACTGCACAACTTCTGGCTTAAATGGCTAAGTAGTTCACACACTCGCCTGGCATCTCAATTCCAATCATGCTTAGAGTCTGGGTCGCTACCAAAGTTTCTTACAACGGGTGTTACCCACCTGCTCCATAAGTCAGGTAGTGCTACGGAACCCAAAAATTATAGACCGATCACGTGTTTATCGACGGTCTATAAACTTCTTACATCCATTTTGAGAGAGAAAATTAACAAACACATCGATAGTAATTCTATTATGTCGGCCTCTCAGAATGGATGTAGGAACGGGTCCCGTGGAACTAAGGAGCTACTCCTCATCGACATGGCCATTAGCCAACAGGTTCGTCGATCCCGCAAAGATCTGTCGACATGTTGGATAGATTACAAGAAGGCCTACGACTCTGTGCCACATACATGGCTCATGAGGGTGCTGGAGTTGTACAAGATTGATGCAACACTACGCGCCTTCCTTGAGTCATGTATGAGGCAGTGGAGGACGGTCCTTCGATATCCAGGATGTCGACAGATCCAGGGGAACGATGAGCCTGTATGGATTAAACGGGGAATATTTCAGGGCGACAGTTTGAGTCCTCTTTGGTTCTGTCTAGCCCTGAATCCTCTAAGCACATTGCTGGAGGATTCAGGTCTAGGCTACCGGTTGAGGAGAGGTGGTCAGGTCATATCTCACCTTCTTTACATGGATGATCTGAAACTCTTTGCCCCCAGCAAATTGCAACTGATGGAGCTACTGAAAGTAACAGAAAATTTTAGTAGCGCCATCAGGATGGAATTTGGTGTGGACAAATGTGCAGTCATGTATGTAAAGCGAGGGGAGATTATGGAATCCGAGGGACTTCAGCTCTCTGATTCCATACACCTAAGATCCCTTTCCTCATCTGAAAACTATAAGTATTTGGGTATGTCGGAAGCGTTAGGCATAAACGTATCTGATATGAAGCAATCGTTGAGGGAGCGCTTCTTTGGTCGCCTGAAGAAGGTACTGAATAGCCTTCTTTCGGGCGGGAACAAGGTGCGCGCCTTCAACGGTTGGGTCATGCCGGTTTTAATGTACTCTTTCGGCATACTCAAATGGACTCAGACCGAACTGGACGCCCTGGATAGGAGAGTTCGTACACTGCTGACCGCAAACCGGATGCATCACCCACGATCATCGGTGATGAGACTGTACATCCCGCGGAAGTGCGGGGGTCGAGGCTTTTTAAATGCGAAGACCCTCCACAACCGCGAGGTGTGCAGCCTCAGAGAATATTTTTTAAAAACAAAGGTGGGTATGCACCGAGATGTGGTCGCAGTGGACAAGGCACTCACCCCGCTGTCCATGGCTAAAGAGAACTGGCGCAAACCTGTAGTACTGACTACCGATGACCGCAAGGAAATATGGCAAGGCAAGGTTCTTCACGGGCGCTTTTACCAGGCTCTACATGGGCCCGATGTAGATTTTCTAGCGTCCGTGTCCTGGCTACGTTTCGGCGACCTCTTTGGGGAAACTGAAGGTTTTGTCTGTGCGATTATGGACGAAGTTATGCTGACGAACAACTACCGGAAACATATTATGAAGGACGGGACAGTGGACGTGTGTCGGGCATGTCACCGTCCGGGTGAGTCCATCAGACATATTATTTCTGGTTGTTCTCGTCTGGCTAACGGCGAGTACTTGCACAGGCACAACCAAGTAGCCAGGATTATTCACCAGCAACTTGCCTTGAAATACGAACTTGTGGAATCTGAGGTACCGTACTACAAGTATGTGCCCGACCCAGTTCTAGAGAAAGACCATGTCACGCTGTACTGGGATCGGCCTATCATTACTGACAGGACTATTGTTGCCAATAAGCCTGACATAGTGGTGATAGACCGATCAGCGCGCCGCGTAATGATAGTCGATGTTACCATCCCGCATGACGAAAACCTCGTGAAAGCTGAGAAAGAGAAACAGATAAAATATCTCGACTTGGCTCACGAGGTTGTCGATATGTGGAATGTGGACTCGGCTATCATTGTGCCGATTGTCGTAACGGCCAATGGCCTTATGGCCAAGAGCCTCGACGAACATCTGTCGAAGCTCTCACTTGGCAGTTGGATCAAGAGCCAGATTCAGAAGGCAGTACTCCTCGATACGGCTCGCATTGTGAGGAGGTTCCTGTCTCTGCAGCCCTAACCACCGGTAGCTTGGACCCTGCTCCCGACACCGGCGGAAACCTGTTTTTTATATTTTTAAATGTTTTTTTATTTTATTGATTTTATATAGGAATATTTAAAAATGTAAAAAATATGTTGTTTAAAATGAATAAACGGAATAATAATAATAATAATAATCCGTTTATTTCAGGCAGCTAAGGCCCATAGATAAATACACAAAATAATCTTATACAATAATAAACTAATACATACAAAAACCTTATTTAACTATAACTAAACACGTAATATTGACGGCGTCGTGTTCCGCTGCGTGGTGTCGCGTAACCGTCCTCGGAAACGTCGAAATACGACACCTTTCGGCCAAAAGTCCTCTCTCAGACAGGTCTGTAGATGGTGGGTTGGAACTCGTACCACGAACGACTTAAAGTTAATGTTGTGGCGCGATTCCAACCTTTCTACCCGCAGAGTCCAGTTGGTCTTCACTTTCACGTACTGCACGACATCCTCAACAGTCGTGGAGTGATGCAGACGCGAAATGTACAGCTGCGTCGTAGGCACAGCAGGACGCAACAGCATGTTAGGTCCACTCGGCGCGGTACCGCACTGGTTTCGCGAACAGGGCTTCTTGTTCTTCCTTTCCACTTTCGTGAAACCCTCTTCATCAACTTGACCCATCCTTGGCAAGGAGGTCCGGACCGCAGACAGGGCAGGTTGAGCAGCCTTCTTCGGTTTTTCCCCTGCTTTGTTTTGTCGCTTAGGCTGCGACGCAACTGTTTTGCCGGTGACAATAGCAGCGTAGGCACGTTGTGGGGTCGACGTACCTACTTGTGACGTTTCCGCAGCCGGTGTTGTAGTGCGGGCGACGGGGGCGGCGGGCGGCGCTTGGTCAGCAATAGCAGCTGGTGACGCACTTGTGTTCGCCGACTCAAAACTGCCGATTGATGCATTTTGCGCCCCTCGACGTGTGTTCACCTTAGAGGCCTCAGGTGACCCAATTACTGAACCCACTTTGCGCAATAATGCTATTTCCGCACGTAGTTCAGTATTGGTTTTTTCCGAAACCTCCATTCGGGACTGCATCTTGGTCACCTCAACTTTTAAGGTAGTGATGTCCTTTAGCAGCCGTGTAACGTCGACGTGATCGAACGTGACGGGTGGCAGCTTACCCAGCTCCTTCGCCACGAAATCTGGCACGTCGTCCGGGTCAGTCTTCTTCAACATATCAAGAATATCTTGAAGACTCTTCTCCGTTCCATCTCTGCGGCGAGAAGGCATCTGGTCCAGCTTTCCAAGTGACTGGAACAGTAACAGTTTACCACTGCTGATCTCGTCCTCCTTGAAATTGGAGCGGCAAATCTGCAGGATGCTCACCTCGTCCATGTAGTCGATGGCATGGACTAGGAATGCCAGCAATTCATTGACTATGAGTGGTTTGGAACTCATAGTGATAGCACGGGCAGCGGCTATGGCCGCGCAACACGCGAATAAAATTCGTTCCGTGCACAGTGGAAACACGTCCGTATTCGACCGCGCATCGCACTGCACTCTCGATTTGTGCCCGGTAGATGGTAATAGACTCGCCCCTAGTTCATGGGACTTAAAACATAACTGACGAAATGTGGGTTGGTTATAAGTCACCTCTGCCATACACCTTGGGGATTACATTGATGTTAAGTTATGATTTGGTTTTACGGTTTAGTTACATCTCTAGTCTGCATGATCAGGAGATTTATTTTTACAAATTAAAAAGTAATTTCTCTTATTTTTTAACGACCTACAAAACTTTTTTATACAGAAAGTTATATAATTTAAGTTATTCTAAACCCTCCTTTGCATAAAGAGGTCCATGATAAGTCAGTTCAAAGCGGACGACAAAATGGCGGCCAGACAGATAACCCGCTAGATTAATTCCACCTTTATTCTTATCGTGAAAATACCCCTTTGAAACTAAATTGAAAATGTTCTCGAACATTTTTAGGCACAGCTCAGCTTTAAAACAGTAAAAAACGGCCAGCTTGTTTTCGATTCTCATACTCATTGTGTGTTGAAGTTTTCAGACTACTAAATCTAGATAACTTTACAATGTTTTGGCCGTGTCCAACAGCTTTTTGATCGTGTCTGACCATCTTACCCGTTAGTAAGAGCAAATAACAATAAAAATGGTGTTCTAAAATTGTATTAACTAAACACGTTATTTTGACTTTTAAAAATCATTTCTTTATACATATATTTGATAACTTTGAGGTATTTTGGCTGTCATACAGCTTCTGAATTCCACGAACACGTTTTACCTGTGTGCATCGATGCATAAAATCAATAAATAGAATGGCTGAACGGATACCTCTATGGCACAGTGTTATACAGTCATTCGATCGTATAGTCTATGTAACCGAACGCCCCCCTGTAACACTGCGAATAAAGTCACACATTGCTCGTTTGTGTGAAAATCGATTTGTCGAGAGCGTGTGCGATTTTATCGATGCAAACGAGTTTATCTGTGGAAGGGTATTACGATTTTATTTAATCGATCCTTTAATGCCCTCTGCGGTGAATTCTTCCCGACTTTTATCTATGCAAATGTTATTGTGGCATTATTGGTAGGTAGGTACCTACCTATGTTTCTACTAAAAAGAAACTTGAGCAGAATTTCACGATTGGTGTCAAAATATGGTAGTTTTTGCGCCGTTGATTGCTCACGGTCAGGTCAATCTCAAGGTAGAGCAGTCCGTGCCGAGGTCGGTCCGTGAATGCGTGAGCATCTATTACGTCCTGAGTTCCCTCCGCACCTTGTGTTGTCTTTATTTTGGTGTAATTTGCAGATTGGTCACGATCTGCACCTATGCGACCTACATATCAACAGTGACTTTCAAATACTTAAAAATAAACCCTGTAGTTTAAAACAAATAGCCGCTTAATGAACTGCCCTAAATGATTCCGACTTACAAGTACCTATTAAGTTTCCAACCTTTTGAAATCTGATGAAGAGATTAACTGCTAAGTTTACAATATTAGTCAGTTACTAACTTGTACTAACAGGCTTGTGAAAACGCCCGGTTAATTAACTTTCTTGTTTGGAAGGTCAAAGAAGTGCCGGTTTAGGAAGGCTCAACTAATATTCAGGTTAATGTCGTGCTTGTTTATTGTAAGAGGTTCGGCAGAAGTTTGGGCAATGTTGACTCTAGCTAAGCTTAAGTTCTAGAAATTGATGGTCTACAATCGCAATATGGTAACGATCTTATAACTACTCTACAGCCAGATGTCTTCATTAGTTTGTAGCAATATATCCCAACTACTTTTGATTAAATTTACTGTTCCGTTGCTTGACAAAGGTCCCTTTTTCTGAGTGCCTTTCCTCATCAATCCGTCATGAACACATGCGTACCTAAACAAGATTATTATTCGTGCCGTCTCTCAGGATCGACTATATAACGACTCTGCACCTTATGTAGCCAAACATAATGTTCAGAGACAGCCTTCGAAAAATATAACCGCTTAATTCCACATCAGCCCAGTAAATTCGCGTTATCCGCATCGACTTTTCCAGCCGACTTTAAACTCATTAAAATACAATTAAAACAACATCAAAACGAACACGTATAAACTTCACGGGAACGATAGACAGTTATAAGTACGTTAAAAGAGATTCTATTATGCCGTGACACGTCGCTCGAAACGATTATACGTAGACACGCTTACTGCTTGCGTGTCACGCTAATACAAGCACATCACGTTTCCCTGAGACGTAATCTTTCACGCGAAATTGTAATTTTAATTTATAATCGCCTTTTGAAGAGTTAATCTTAAGTTTGCGACCTATTTACGAAATTAGGTAATCTGGATTCAAGAGCAATCGATGATTTAGGGTATTGAAATGAAACGATTTGGGTAGCTGTCATAAGCATATATACCTACCAAATAGGTTTTGTTGTGAAACTTAGGGGAGGCTTCTGTTTGACAGTGGACTACCGATTCGCCAAATTAATTAGAATAGACCTCGAAACTAAACAATAGGTACCTAAAATATTCTACATAATGTAAAATCAGTAGAACATTTATAGAGCCTGCCAATTTACATTTCAAAATCAACAACACGATTTATTTTATTGGGACCTAAAGTTTAGACACTCAATACTACTTCATTTAATGTGATATAAGTTGACCAGCGACACATATTTACTCCTTCGGGAACAAACATATCTATGACTAAACTTAAAATAAGGCTGTCTCTATTACCCCGAGTTTCTAAGTTATCAGGATTACTTATCTAATCAAATGCTTATCGCTCTGGGGAGCTCTTGCGTCGTTCAGTTTAAATCTAAATCGTTGAACGTTACGTCTCAAAGACGTACGAAGTCGCTGAGGGATCGAACTAATGTTAATTGAGTTATAAGTCTTGAGTGTCACATGATTAACCTTTCAGGTAAATAACCCTAAGGCCGTGCACACAGTAGACATCACTAGGCCTAATGGCGATTTAGTCACGTGCATCCATCAAGGTAGTAAGTGGCCCAAAAGTCTGACAGCCAGTCTTACCAAGGGGTATCGTTTTACCCAGTACTAACTGGATTGTTGAGAATCGGATATGACTTTCATGGAAAATCTATTACTGTGGAGTGTGTGGAGGTTATGTTTTTGCGTTTACAAACATTTAAACTGACACACACAAACAGCCGGACCCGGAACATCATATATCATACAAATATTGTCATACAAATATTTGTTCCGTGCGGGGATCGAACCCGCGACACACAGCGCTGCAGTCAATCGCTCAGGCACTGCACCAGCCGTCAAAATTGCGCTGATGGATGGCATTGAATACAACAAGGGTCGTAGAGGTATTTAAATAAAAATGTGAAAAAGTTGGATCTTTGACCTCTAATATCTCCGTACCTGGAGGGTTCCCAGGTCCAGATAAAAAAATCGCAATGACGGGGATGATCAGTGCTTTTCGGTTTCGATAAGGATCTTTTAACACCCATTATAGATGCACGCGCGAAGCCTAATGTAATTACTAAAATGATCTTCAAAAAAAACTTATTTTAAAAGTAAAGAGAGATTTTTATTTAATTAAAAGTTGGTTGTCTAATTAAATTATTAATGCCGATGTTTAATTAAAAGTATTACTTGAAACGTACTAGCTTCAGGCATTATTTAATTCTCAAGTAGCTGCGAACTTGGGGTTTAAATGATGGAATTAGCATAGGTACCATTATCGGCGATCAGTGGTGATAACAATATTAGGTAGGTTCATAAAAACGGTTTAGTTGAATTATTTCACAATGTTAAGTTTCTTTCATTATTCATAAGAGGGGACTCTACGCTCAAGGAATTCGAAGAATAGATATTTGAAGAAACTATTGCCGTCGCGCTGCGCCCGACCAAGCCCCCTTAAAGTGCGAAAGGGACAACTACAGCTCAGGCTGATTTTACCTACAAAAATCTTGACCAAACGACGTTTTGAATTCCGCTGTTTTCTTCTTCAAACCTAAACTGATCTAAATGATTCTGATATCAAAATTTAGAGGAAAAGTATATCTATGCTTCTATTATTTTCTTTTTTGTTAAAAACTTGTCCAATTAGTCTGATAGTCGTCTGAACATGGCGGTAAAAACTGTTTTTTTTTTTCGGGTTTTTGGATTGTCATAGTTCTTTTAGTGATTGTTTTGAAAAAAAAAATGAAATGATAGGGGCATGTATTAATAAGACTTAGATTTTTTGGAGAAAAATCATTGCTCTAGAAGCATTATCCACGAAGAAAACAGCGGAATACGTTTGTATGGAGAAAGGCCCTCTAGAGTCCCCTCTTAAATTTGCTTATTTTATTATGAGGTTACATTTGCCAGTGATTTTATCTGCTCACCAAGTAGGCCGCTACAAACATAATTTGGCAAAATGAGCGCTTAATTCAAAATCTCCTGACATTCAGTGTGAATGTAATGCTCCCAACCAATCCATGGCACACTTGCTGGAGTGTCCAGAGAATAAAATACCACGTTTGTAAATTTGAATATATGGGGGTAATCTTCATAACTACTGATCCGATTAAGAAACTTTTACAGAAGGGAAGCCACATTATCCCCGATTGTCATTGACTATATTTAAAACGTTCCTATGTGATAATTTCGGAACATAACGCGAGCGAAGTCGCGGGCGAGAGCTAACTTTAAGTTTGATAAGAAGATACGAAAAAAGAAAAAGAACAAATAAACTATATCTCATTTAAAGTCCGTAAAATAAAATAAACTCTATCTAGTTATAAAATTTTCAATCCACCTTGAAAATCTCATCAGAGTAATAGAGCTATTTCAATCACCCGACTATTCGCTATCAATATGAAAGTTTAGCAATATACTCGCAGACAAAGGGAACGAGTCGGTGCCTGGCTCGCGGTGGCACTGCTTGAAGGTTACACGTACTTTAGGTACACAGTGTAGAATATGAAGAATAATATGTTTATGTCTTTGTTTTTTGTTGGTGTTGTCTACTTTTAAGGTATTTTTTATGTTGTAAAACCTTTCATAAAATCGTGCTTGTAATCAGTGATGGGTTAGGTTAAGTTTGGCTTTTACGAGGTTATTTCTTTCAACTGGGCACAAATCCAGTCTCCGTGGATAGGTACTATTGAGAAATTCATGACGGACAAACCCAATGGCACTTTGCCCGAATCGAACCCAGGACTTTATGCTCAGCAGTCGCATTTGTTTAGGTTACAAATACTAGGATGCTTCGCGGAAATAACTCTAGCAGGCACCCGCCCGCAATAACTTCAGTTTATCCGTGATCATGGCGTTTGCAACAGCGCCGAAATATCGGGAACTCGAAACAAAAAATAAACATGGTAAATATCTCGTTGCAAGTGATATTAATAACCCTAGCAGGGTCATTTGCAGCCTGCAATTGTGTGAACAGTGTGCTAAAATAAATAAATCTTGCACGTAGTTTGGGGCGAAGCTCAAACATAAGAACAGACTAAAAGGTTGTCAGATATTTATATTCAGTCTCTCAAGTCATTACTTTAACAAAGACGATTAAAAAGCAAGGTACTAAAACTGCTGCTTAAGTCTGATAATATTATTGGCATACTTCTTAATTTTACACTTTTCCGCTTCTATTGAAGTCGACATACCCGCTACCAGCTTTCTCTTCGACCTCAGCCGCTGTCACTAAGAAGGTCTAATGACCAAAGTTTCTGGAAAGTTCTCGGCCCAATGGCTCGACTGAGAAATCTTAAATCAAAATATAATTGGTGCTGAATTACCCAATTAATTTATTAATGAATGGGGTGCATGCTAGATCTTAGGGTGAAAGGACGGACAAAACCGTCAACTAAGCATTTTGTAAATGAAACTAAACAACACTGCGTAAAAAATGGTGCAGGCTGGGTAACTCCTTTTTTTTGTTGTGTTAAAATCATGGTTTACGGTAGCGCTCAATGTAACGCACTCAGAACATTGTGGTGGTGGATGCATTGAGGAGTGGGACAGGAGTCATGAAGATATTTTAAGTAAAATTACAACATTTAAAACTAGTCTTATTGTAAAAAAAAAGGTGAAAATGTTGAAACTTTGACCTTGTATGTATATCTCTATCTGGAAGGTTCCCAGATATGTTCCAGTGACGGGAAGAATAATTCGCTATGGGTGCTTTAACACGTGTTATTGATTTACTTTACGATTATAAAGATATTAATTTTGGATCCGAAGCTACTCATCAGGTTTGGAATTTTTGTGTCTGATAAAAACTACACTATTGCCGAGTGTCGTAGGATATTTTTTATGGTAGATACAATAAATCATTTCAGCCCAAAACACGTCCAAAGCTGGACATAGGCCTTCCCAAAGTCAAATTGTCATTTTGGGGGGTACAATAAAACTGCACGCGAATGAAACGTGAGCAGAAGCTTGTACTTCACGATCGTTCAAATAACCAACACTGTATACAGCTTCGCTGCGCCTCAAGACTCCTCGAAGCGAAGCGCGTCACCGCGGGGCGTATTCGAATTCTCGCTTTGAAATGTAATCCTTTTTATGTAGAAAAAAAGTTCTAAATTGTATCGCTATGTTAAAAACGTCGCGCCGCGTCGTTATAAGTTGACCCATATGCTGAAGGCTTCCCGGATTCCATGTTCTAGGTATCTACTTCCCAAACGGTCTCTCAAAGAAGTTAACGTTTTCAATACTTGTCTAAATCATTTCCATCTGATTCCCATAATAATCTGACAAGATAAGGGCGTCACGTCAATCGATGATCATGAATAATAACGTTGTTGACGCGTTCGCGTCGCACGTCATGGATAAAGTGGCGACTTAAACCAATTAGGGACATGTGACATGTATGTTTAGTCTGACAGGCTGACTGGGTGTGTAGCACCGAATAAGAATGTATGGAAGTGAAAATTATAACATAACATCTCTTACCCCCTGAAGGGTCAGGCCGGAGGTGTATACCTAACAGAAGGCTCACGTTTCACCAGTTATCTTCAAGTAGGGAGCGAGCACATTGTCATCAACTGTGCATAGGTCAAGATTTGGGATGTTATCGAGATACGAATTGATTGCTCGGTCTGGGAATCGAACTCAAGACTTTATCAGCAGCGTTTGTAACCACTACAGCAACGAGGCACACAAAGCTGTATAGTTATTAAGTAAACACTTTAGTATAAAAAAAAAACCGGCGCTCCCTTAAATATTTATTTTATTCTGTATTTAGTATTTGTTGTTATAGCGGCAAAAGAAATACACAAACTGTAGAAATTTCAACTGGCTAACTATCACGGCTCATGAGATACAGCCTGGTGACAGACGGATGGACGGACAGCGAAGTCTCAGTAGTAGGGTCCCGTTTGACCCTTTGGGTACGGAATCCTAAAAAAGAACTGTGTCCTACAAAAGTGCAAAAAAGCTTTTTTTTTTAATTAACTATGAAAAATTGTGCGATGGGATTCATATTTATGAGTACGTAGTAACCGTTATATCGTCGGTGTATCTTCCATCCTATATAGTATGAGCTTCTCTTCTACAAGTGTTAATAGTCTGTGGTAGCAGTGAGAGCAGGCCACTTGAGACTTGCGCACGTCACTCGACACCCGCTGATGACGCTTTGACCGCCAAATCCGCCACCCTATGGCTTCGGTCGTAATTGGGTGGCGTGGGTCGGACAGCAATAATAACAGTGTTTTATTGACCCACTGCAACACAAAGGCTTCTTTTCATGTAGAGAAGAAACTAGCAATGAAGAATCACACGTGTGGGTTGTCAATTTCATATTTTTTTCAATAAAGTTCTAATTTTTCACAATATTCTCGATCTTTTTCGTGGGCGAGCCACGTAGCTCGAATGAGCCACGTTGAGGAAAATTTTGAGTTTGTATGTGTATGAGAGCAGCAGTGGCCCAGTGGTGGCAGCCCCGACTTACGAGCAGTAAGCCGTGGGTTCTAATCCAAGCAGGCGAATTACTTTGTGTAATTTATTTCATCACCGCTGCCCTCAAAAACGGCAAAGGAAAACATCGTGCGGAAACCGGCAGTCCTAGAACTAAAAATTCGAAAACATGTGACATCTACCAACCCACCTTGGGCCTGCGTAGTGGATTACAGCCCACTCCCTCTCATAGAAACGAGGCCTGTGTCCCATCATTGGGAACATTATAGGCTGATGATGATGATGATGTGCATAGGTAAAGATTAGAGGAAGACCAAAGAAACGATGGATCGACTGTGTGAAGGATGATATGGCAAGAAGGAAGGTGTCTGATGAGATGACGAGTAATAGAGAACTATGGAAGAAGAAGACATACTGCGCCGACTCCAAGTAAATTGTGATATGGGCAGGAAAATGAGGATGATGTATGTGCATATTAAAAGTATTGTGTGCATTACATAACGTATGTATGTGGGAGTGTTGGTCGGAGATAAGCCGGTAATCCCGCTGAAGAATTGCCGGGAAATGAGCCGCGGGATCGTGGATTACCTTACGGATATTGGTAGGTACTTACTTTGCTTTTAATAGCACATGCTTTTTTAATGCTTAACTTAGATAATATATATAGCGACCTAAAAAAAATCACCTAATAACAAAATGTACTACAGCGTCATCTATGAACAAACTGAAGAATTAATATGGTCTGAATCTCGCAAGCAAAGTCGATCGATCGAGTCAGATCAGTAATTTAAGAATAGATAGGAAAACCCGACAACAACTGTTGGGCAGTTGCCCACCAGACATAACACATTTCTGGTCGGAGGATCCTCCCTTTACTACTGTGGATGAGAAACTTCACATCGTTCCTCATTCGCCTAAACTGGTGTCCCTGAAATGGACGTCAGCGCAGCCTTCGAGCAACGCGACGTCATCATCATCAACATCACTTCCTCAAGCTTTGGAGCAGCGAGTCTCACCGCCAACCAGCTTTAAATGGGTATTCCTGACCACAAGCATGCAGCGGAAGCGCGTTCCTGGTCAGCACCCTCAGCCTCTCATCAAGCGACCGTGGCACAGTACACCGCACTTTTGGCCGGTCGCGACACTCATACCTCCCGTCGACACCTCTAGCTGTCTGCCACATCGCGGCGCTGTACTACGTCCGACGCACTGGAGTTTACGCAGCGCCGGCCCCGATTCACTGAGGTTCTTCGCACTACCACCGCAGACTGTTGCGACTCACCGTGAACAATGCGGCAACGAGCTTCCAACTGGCACGGCTAAATACTATAAGATGACTCGTTCTATTATAAACCTGATGGATTGTCTCCGGGGTCCGGTCTCCTAAATACAGTATGTTAGGTTAAACGAGGGACATATTCAAACCCATAATAGTACATGCTAACATGATACTAATAAAAATATAAACAAAAAAAAAACACTGATAAATAACAAAAAGAACCATACCAAAAATTTCGCAAATGTCTCGCAACGTGTAAACACCCTTGCGCTAGCGACTTATTACTATCGCAGAACATGTGATCGGGTCAATGACTCTTAGGTATACCTATCCATTTTCCCTTCATACTTTAAACCTTTAAACATTTTTAAATCTTCATTGCAAATGTTGATTGTGATTCGCACTAATTTAAGACAAAGTTAATTATTATGCACTTAGTATTTTTGGCGTATTTAAAAAATGGAATCACACCTATTTACAACGATTAACTTGATTGACTATTTACAACGAATTTAGTGACTATTTACACATTTTTAGACTAATCTTAAAAATTGTTCAAAATGAGCACCTCCTCGTGTTATGCAAAGTTCGGCACGTTTTCGCATATTGTCTTATCGGTTAAAAACAAACGAATCACTTCTTACACTATTAAAAGCGTTCGTGATACGTACCTTTAACTCTTCCCTATTTACACCCAGCATGAGATTGTACGACGGAATCTGGCGGTTGGGAAACATCACTCGGTACAAATTAATGGCTCCTCGCACACTATCATTTGCTAACATGTAGGCACGAACCATATCCCAATATTCTTCATTGGAATATTGATAAGACGTCATTTTTTTATTGATAATTATTCAAGATCACGTTAACAGGACACTCTTATCGCGAAGTAAGCGGGGTTGTTTATGGAATACGCGGAATTATTGATTATTATTTAAGATTACGTTAACAGGACACACTTATCGCGAATTAAGCGGGGTTGTTTAAGGAATACGCGGAAGCGCAATATTGGACATGCGGAAATAGCGGCGCACACGCATGGACTGCGGTCAGCGCGGGGGTGTCCCGTCGGTGCATCGGCGAAAATTCAAAGGAAAGGGGCGGGGTTTGCGTACGCGCTTCCTTTTCGGCAAGATAGGCACATGTTTAGCCGCGTGACTATTTTACAGTTTACAAGTTCACTACTTGCGCGCTCAGTGTTTATGAATAATGTATTTCATAGGACAATTACGTCACAAATTAAGGTTATAGGTTTTTTACATATTTGGGATGAGAATCGAATACTGAATACCCTCCCTAAATATGTCCCTCGTTTAACCTAACATACTGTATATATGACCTAGAAGACTCAAATGTACCCTCAAGGGATTTTAAGTAAATGTTTATCCTAATACTATTAAATGAGCAATATTTGTGCTTACATAATCATATTTGTAATCACGTTCTCGAAAACGGCTTTAACGATTTCGATAAAACCTGCGATACGGTGGTTTACGGGGCGAAAAATCGATATAGCTAGGTATCATAACTGGTAAAATTCGTTTTCTCTATTTTCACGCGAGCAGAGCTCGGTCGCCCAGGTGATACTTTACTACTTTACTGATTAAAAGCGACTCAGTAATTTACTACAAGAAAAATTTTGCTGTTAATTTAATTATTCATACGAGAGTGGCGTGTACAATCATCATCAATCATGCACACGTAACTTTCATGATGATTATTTTTCCTCTATTTTTCACATGAAATAAACTGAAGTGAACAATGTTACATATTGTTTTCCACAGCTTCTCGATAGCAAGATGGCTCTTGAACATGGTATCGAGGTATTTTTAACAAGATTGATATACCCACGCAGTAAGTATGCACGACCACCAAT
Organism: Cerastis rubricosa; assembly: GCA_949152445.1. Taxonomy (NCBI): domain Eukaryota; kingdom Metazoa; phylum Arthropoda; class Insecta; order Lepidoptera; family Noctuidae; genus Cerastis; species Cerastis rubricosa. Next base: position 1,652,179 of record OX424527.1, on the reverse strand, counting down.
CAAGCTAGACAACACCAGTTTATGTGGATCTCTTATTGTACTGGAAACCTATACAAAGCGAAGCCATGTTATCTTGGAAATGTATAGTTGGATGTGTCGTCGTGTATGTAAATACTTGAAATTGCATTTATTTTATTATTTCAACAATTAAGCCGCAGAATAAAAGGATACAAAATGACATGGTTTTTTGCTTTAATTTACGATTCCACTCCATAGGATCATCGTAAAATATTTCTGACTTTAAATTTCGTTTCAGGTTAGTAAGTTATTCCATTTTAAAATTACTGTCTTATATTTTATTAATAGACAAAACACAGAAAGAGAAAATTAAAAAAATATATATGTCCACGGACCCTTCAGTAAGCCGGCAACCAAGCATTCTGTACATCATATTAAGTAAACCTACGTAAAAATGATTGCTGGGAAACGACTTTTTTTGTGCCTATTGTCACCAACCGGCACAAATCCAGGCTCCTTGGCTACTAGGCACCGAGTAATTTTTGATGCAGAATGCCAATAACAATTTGCTCGACCTGGGAATCGAACCCAACGTAATAATCTGAGGCACATAAAGATGCTTTTGTAACAACCGTACTGCGATCGCCAACCCGCCTGCCAAACGTGGCGATTATGGCAAAACCCTCTAAAATGTCAATGTGGCGACACTTGGGGGAGGCCTATGTCCAGCAGTGGACGTCTTTTGGGTTGAAATGATGATGATGATGACATAAAGATGTAAATTATCATAGTGTAATTGATAGACCGTAAAATGAATTGCTGAAATTAAATTACTTACAATAACGTTGTTAAAACACAATGAGCGAGGCTGGTGACTAAAGTACGTCCTTATGAGACTCTTCTTAAAAAAATCCGCTTGGTGTTGCTAAGGGACGACAATAGGCAGGTCATAATTATATCACTGACATGGTGAAGAAACCTGGAATTCGAAATGGCGACCCCGCCTAGTGCAAGCATGGTGTTCACAATGTGCCTGCCTTCTCTGTGAGAAGGCCTTTGGCCTCCAAGGAAACAATTATAGGCTGGTATTACATTACTCCGTTTTTTCTTTAAAGAAGTTGTTATAAATGTTACACCTATCTGACACTGGAATAACCCAATAAATTTTCCTTTGATACCTAATAACCAAGTCGATGAATAACCACAAAGTAACACACATATACTCGTACATACTAGGTATAAGGGTGGACACCCCAAAGCCGTCTAACACTAGAATTATTTATTGGTGTCCGTATGAAATATGCGAGAGGTGTCGTGTGTCGCCTCACATGGCGTATCGCGACCTTTCCTAAGCTTATTACGTTTTTATTACCAACATTTTCTTGGAGGAATTGTTGCAAGAAACGGGAATGCCGCCCCCTCCCTTCAAATATGAAACGTTTCATTATATTTTTCGCAGAATACTTTCGCTTGGCAAGACTAGAATGTTTTCCAGCAACCGTGGAGTAATCCGGTTTTATAAAGCTTTAGTGAAGAATTTTCTGTGGCTTTGTAGTTAAGAACTTTTCCAGCAGATAATTCTTTCAATTTGTTATTTGTAATTTTAAACACCGACACTGCTGTAAAGCCGTAAAGTACTGTACCAAACGATGGGCAGAGAATATTGTGGACAGTGAATATTTTGCTACAAATACTATTGCTTTAAAAACTACTTAAAACTTTTTTAGACATTATTTTAGGAGTCTTTTAGTGTTTAGTGACTTCGTGGCAGTATCTGGAGTTCGGCATAACCGGTGAGTGACAATAGGGGTGCCCCTTTTACCAAAGGACTTCAACACAACTGGTGAACTCTTTGTAAGGGCATGATGCGCCATTGCCGAAACGTTTCGAGAAAACCTAGTTGCATTATGTCATACATCATCATCATCATCACTTAAGCCCGAAATCTCCCACAGCTGGGTAATAGTCTCCCCCTTTGGCCATAACTTCCCTGTACATAAAATTCATCAAATCGTACACGTTTACGAGCATTTTCAATAAAACTTCCATCATCTTTGAATACGAAACCGATCAAGTTTAAGATAAATTGAGCCAATATAGATAGCTCTTTATCATTTACAGCTGTAATCTAACCACTACAAAACAAAGATCCTCGATTCTCGGGCAGAGATATACAATTTGTTACCGCATTTCCAGTGTCAGCACATAAAAAAATAAAATAAATAAAGTTAAGAATACCGTTTAATTCTCTTTGAAGTAAATATCTCGCTATTGAAAGAGGCCTTTTAATTTCCGTTTTTGAAACTCCGATTTTAGTAGCTAAGTAGGTATTTTATTTCTGTTTCATTGCTAATTGAAAGGCACAAAGTAGGTAGTAAAGGTAAAGGTAATAAAGGTAAATTGTAGTCTGCCAACCCGCATAGGATCCAGACGGACCATTCCCTCTCACAGAAAGGGAACCCGAGTCCCTGCTGTGGGGACATTTTATACAGGTTGTAAACGGGCCTTTCGCCAAAGCCGTTAGCCAAGCATTCATTGGTGGGAAAAGTCTTTTTGGGAGAAAATTCACGATTTTCAGTTAGTCTCAATGTAACGCACTGGAAACATTGTGCTGATGGATACATTTTATAGTACAAGGGTCATTGAGCTATTTCGTTATAGCGTTATAACATTAAAAACTTAGACCAAAAACAAACTGGAAAAATTTCAACTTAGTCAAAGTTGAAATTCAATAACTCCGTAACAAGAAGATTCTCTGGTATGGTCCAGGTCTGGTATGGAAAGGAGAGAACAAGTCATTGACTTTCGGGTTCGTGAAGGTGATATTTGCACCCAATATTATTATTATAGTTACATATTATGAACAGATGATAAGTCAATTGAGATGTCTCACTTAAAGTACTTATAATATATACAGTATTCTAAATTGACTAGGTAAAGGTATGGTTGTTTTTTATTTTCTTTTCATATGGTCGAGTGGCGCGTTAATCCAAAATCCAAACTAATATTATAAAAAGGAAAGATTTGATTGTTTGTTTGTTTTTTTTCATTGAATAGGCTCCGAAACTACTGGTCCGATTTGAAAAATTCTTTCAGTGTCACATAGCCCATTTATCGAGAAAGGCTATAGGCTATATATCATCATGCTACGACCAATAGGAGTGGAGCAGCAATGAAAAATGTTGCGAAAACGGGGAAAATGTGACGCAAACGAAGTTGCGCCGGACAGCTAGTATTCTAATAGGACGATGATCCCAAGTTTCTGTGAATTTAATAATAGCTCATTATTTTCGTACAAGTGGTAATTGGCGTACGCTCTGTAACTTTATACCGAACATGCTTTTCACTTCATATTTTATACGGAGAGCAATGGTATAGACCATTGCTCTCCGTATGTAAGAAAGTATGTAAGAAAGTTTCTTTAAATGAAATACTATCTTTGAACGTCCACTCCTAATTAACATTCGTGAATCAAAGGGGAATTTATAATAACTATAGTTTTGCACACGGGTTTGCCCTCGTGAGGGTACAAATCTTTGCAACAGGAACGGACTACATGGATAAAAGTTTCCTATTTCCAACTGTTTGCAAAACTTATATAAATCCGTTAAGCATTAAGGCATGACAGGGTAGCATAAATACAGTTTTTTTACAGTTTTTTATAGTTTTTTTTACAGTTTTTTATAAGTTTCTTATAAAAATGTGGCTCCGTTCTAGGAATTTCTCCTGAATCGTGGGTGCGTTTACAAGCATTCTAAATCCAATCTCTCATACACAAAAAGCCAGACCGAAAACAATTACCTGTAGGCCATACAAATATTTGATCCGAGTGAGAATCGTACCCGTGATACGCAGCGCAGCAACCAATCGCTCAGCCATTGCTCCAACTATGCTGTCAAAAACATAACTTTGACATATTTTATGATATTAATTTATAGATTGAGTTTTTTTTTTTGTATTGTGTCCTAATACGGTTACATCATAAAAAATACAATCTAGCTTAATACTAAAGCTAATGAGTAATTCTATTTTGACTTAATTTGCTAGGGAGACTATGACTAAGAATGTGTCCATTAACACTTTTCTTATTGTCTCTATTAAGGGGAAGACACTTTTTTCTTGTGTTCTTTATAGGTAGCACTCACTTCACTACATTAAACTAACACTTCACTAAATTAGCTCGAAAGGTTTTGTCCTTTTTAGCCTTCTCACTATGTCCGTGTTGTCGAGGAGCTGGATAGCCTCGATGTTCACATGATGGTGAAGCCTTCGTTCATGAGCTTCGGCGTTCTTTTTAATTATGTCTATGACGAGGTTTACTTTGAGGTCCCGATGAAGGTCGTCATTTCGAATGTACCAGGGCGCATTAACGATACCTCTGAGTACTTTGTTTTGAAAACGCTGTATAATTTTGATGTTACTTTGTTTGGTACAGCCCCAAAGCTGAATACCATAAGTCCATACAGGCATGAGGACTTGTTTGTACAACAGTACTTTGTTGTGTACTGACAGCGAAGAATGTTTTCCTATCAGCCAGTACATCGACTTGTAGCGAAGCTCTAGCTCGTCGCGTTTCTTTTTAACATGAGCTTTCCAGCGAAGCTTTGCGTCTAATGTCATGCCTAAGTATTTGGCTGTATTTTCGTATGGTATGACATGACCGTTTATGTTTATCGGATGATAATTTTGCATTTTGTTTGTGAAGTCTATGTGAACAGATTTTGTTTCATTAAGTTTCACACGCCATTTTTTTGTCCAGTCAAAGATGATATTGACGGCTGTTTGAACTTTTTTCACTGCTTCTTCTTGAGTGACGCCTGTGGCCATTATAGCTGTGTCGTCTGCAAATGTGGCAATGGTATTGTTCTCTAATTCAGGAATATCGCAAGTGTACAATAAGTACAAGACGGGACCTAGGACACTTCCTTGCGGTACTCCTGCTTTTATCGGTTTTAGTTCCGAATGTGCATCATCTTGTCTTACTCTAAACATACGCTGTGATAGGTAAGACTCTAAGATGTCAGCAAACTGTTTAGGGAGCATATTTCTTAGTTTGTTAATGAGGCCTTTGTGCCATACCTTATCAAATGCTTGCGCTACATCGAGGAAGACCGTTGAGCAAACTTTGTTTTCCTCTAAAGCCTTTTCTATAATGTTGGTAATCCTGTGTACTTGGTCTATTGTCGAATGTTTTTCCCTAAATCCAAATTGGTAGTCAGGGATCAAGTTTCTTTCTTCTATGATGGGTTTTAGCCGCTTCAAGAGAAGCTTTTCAAATGATTTTGACATGATCGGTAGCAGCGAGATCGGCCTATATGATGTCGTTTCGTGAGGTGGTTTACCAGGCTTTGGTATCATTATAACTTCGGCAACTTTCCACAGGTCAGGTACAGACTTAAGCCTGAACGTTGCGTTGATAAGGGTCGTAAGTTTTACGATGGCTTTACGTGGGAGGTTCTTAAGAACTTCTCCGGTAATAAGATCGTAGCCAGGTGATTTCTTTAGTCGAAGACGCTTGATTTCGTTGTATACTTCTCTAGGTGTTACCAATTTTATTTCTTGCTCATCATTATTTGATGTTTCATCTAGCAAAGCGCTGTCTTGGTGTTCTTTATTTGGCGTAAAAATTAGTTCCAGATGTTGTGCAAACCTAATAGTTTTTTGCTCGTTGCTTATTGCCCACCGCCCGTTAGTATCCTTGATAGGGGGAATATGCATAATTGGCTTTTTTAAATTTTTTGTAGTTTTCCACAGAGAGTAATCTGTCGTGCGTGAGCTAGTTAGTTGTTTTAGATAACTGCTCATTGATTCATTTTTGAATTTCTGAATTGCACTACTTAGCTGTTTTGTAAGGTTGTTCAGAATCCTTTTATCTTGTGGAAATCTTGTTTGTTGCCATATTCGTCTCTGTCGCCTCTTTTCATTTATGAGTTTTGTGATTTCTGCTGGATAGTATGTAAGTCTGTTTTTGATCTTAAATGTAGGCGTGTTTTTCCAGGCGCATTGTTGTATTTGTGTAATAAAATGACTGATATCCCGATCCAGATCTTCTGGTTTCTTTAGTGGAACTTTTAAATCTATTACAGAGTCCAAGTCTATTTTAAAGCTTGCCCAATCAGTGTACTTATTTACCAATGTCGGGTAGGTTTCTTTCAGCAAGAAAGTCTCACTTAAAGTAAGTAATAAAGGTGAGTGGTCTGAGCTCATATCATAACCTTCTTGAATGCGGAGAAGGTTAGGTGATATATTTTTATATATAAAAAAGTCTATGAGATCGGGAATCTTTTTTGTGTCAGTAGGCCAATAAGTGGGCTTACCTGTTGACAATGTTTTGCATTGTGTTTCTTCAATTGCGCACAGTAGCTCTCTTCCTTTGGTTGTTGTCAGTCTAGATCCCCAAAATGTATTTTTAGCATTAAAGTCGCCTCCTAAAATGAATCTGTTTCCAAGAAGGTTTAGAAAATTAATGTACTGATCTGCTTTTAGTGAATACCTAGGTGGACAGTATATGGCTGAAATAGTGACAAGACAGTATTTCGTTTTGACACAGACAGCCACTGCTTGTATTTCTCCTTTTTCATATTTGAGTTCTTCGTAGTGAAAAATATTCTCTTTTATAATGACAGCACTACCACCTCTTGGTGTGTTATTGGGATGCAATGCATGGTATACGTCATATCCTTTGATCTGAATATGAGATTCTTTAGTGAAATGTGACTCTGATATAAGGCACACATCAATACTTTCCATATTTAGGACTGCCGTAAGTTCGTTCTGGTGTTTCAGCAGTCCATTCGCATTCCATGCCATAATTTTTAATAAATTAGCCATGGATATTGCTTTTTTGTTTGGTAGCTGCTTTAGTGCTACTTTCAAGTTTTTTCAGCCTTTCATCGAACGTAGTTAAAAGATTTATGATTGTGTTAATCTTTTCATCCATGTTAGGGCTCATTGGTTTCATATGTGACTGTGGCAACGATTGGACTCCTTTTGTCATTTGTGCGTACGAAACACTTTTAGTAGCAAGTTTGGTGACACTAGGTATTTTGTCTTTGTTTGTACTTGGACCTTGAGAGTTTGGTATCGGCACATTCTTTCTGGTATTTTTATCTTTAATATTTTGTAGCTCTTTAGCTACTATGCATCCCCTATAGTTAGCTGGGTGGGGCTCACCACAGTGAACACATTTTGGCTTTGCTTCTGCTGGTTTATTGCAGTCTCTGGTTAGGTGCTTGCCTGTACACTTCACACACCGGGGTTCTTTGGAACAGTATTTCTGAGTGTGGCCATATGCTTGACACCTTTTGCATTGTGGAATTGACTTCGATGTTTTTAACGGCTGTATATCCACTTTACAGCCCAGTATGGATTTGATTCCGTAGATTTTCTTAATGTCTTCATCTTTTTGGAATGAGAGCATAAACATACTGAGGGGCTCTTTGCTCTTCCAACTCAGTTTGTTGACTGCATCTTCTATTTTATATCCTTGAGTTGTCAGGTCTTCAACTATTCTATTTGGCAGGCAGGAAGAATGAAGGTTTTTTGCCATCACCCTAATCGGTCTGTCTTGTTTATTCTCATACGAGTACCACAAGCAGTTATTCTGTAACAATAACTTGGTGATGGATCTGTATGAGTCATCATTATGGGAGTTAATTTTAACTTTTTCTCCATTCATCATTTTTGTAATGAACGAGTCTTTCGTTAGATTAGCTGAAAGAAGATCATAGAACTCTTGGTAGTTTTTAACATTTTCCACAACTATCGGTGGTGGTGTGGGCTGTTTCTTTGTTTTAACATTTTCTTTAGGTTTTTGGCTGGAATCGGCTCCTTGTTGAGGTGGTGAGGACAGTGGTGATGAGTTCAATTTCCTTTTTTTTCTGCTCTTCTGTCGTACCCACTCTGTTTCCTTTGCTAGTTCCTCTTCGTCTGTCTCGTACTCGATTGGCATTGGCTTCTCAGTAGTGACATTTTTCTTGTCTAGGTCTGCAGTTTTTTGCTCCTGGATGTTTTTAAGCTGCTGCTGAAGTAGTTCTAATTGACCTTTGAGGTCATTTACCAAACATTGTAACTTTTCGCGTTCCAACTTTTCTTCGGTATAATGTTTATACAACAATTGTTCCGTTTCAGTTTTGATTTTAATTGTGCATGACGAAGCCATGATTATTAGAATAATAACAACTTCACCTTAACACTTTGTTTATACAAATAGTTGTGCAATAAATTCTGTAACTGGGTCATCGCGGCGACCGCGCACGGCTAGAGGTAACGAACGGTATGCTGCTGCGTCAGCGCTATATCGACGCGACGCGACGCGACTGTTCTTATTGGAATTCGATCGGTCACTCTAGATTGAGTTGATCACTATATCTCTCATTCCAGTCGGTAATCTTATTCATTCTCGTCAAGTCTTATTTATTATTTTTGACACAGGAGGACAAAACAGTCCATTTTCTTGACGTAATCTACGTAGGTACTTAGTTGATTCACTTCGACAGTAATAGACCGATGAAAATAACATAATTCTATAGAAGAAACTCGGTGAATTAGTAACATCAATCACTTTGATAGCAGCTCATGCGTATCGACGATAAAGTGAGTGCTTGTACATAGGCGCTACCCAAAACTGTCAAATTTTCTCAATCAACATTGAACCTGCTCCTTTAACAATAAAGTTGAAAATCTACTACAGAAATTTGGCAGACTGTTGTAGGTTGATGTGCTGGCGTGTGTACAAGTATCTCCAATCGTTTTATACTAAGCCTTTGTATCAAGAAGAAATTGTGCAGTGAACGATGTCAAATGACATTTTGGAGGGCTTGCTCATACTTTATTGTTGCCTATGGCAGAAGCATGAGCGAAGTAAATATAACATATATTCGGAATTATTTTCGAATCGAACACACACATTACATTTTACCACAAGCAGAATACTACCTATAGTTATGAATTGAGTCTTAAACTAAGTAAATATTACTAGCAAAATGAGTATTACCAATTTTGATTTACTTCATATTTACTCTGCGCGTTCGTACATACTAGGTCCACAGGTAATAAAATACAGAATATCTATGCTTAATATTATACCTAAAGAGGTAAAGGTTGGATGACTTTGCTTTCACTAGTGGTAAGCAACTTTAGATACACTGTCCGTAAGTGTCATAGGCTATATTGAAAACGTCTCCGTGGGATAATAACAGGAAAAAGCCTGAGGGTTGAAGTTAGTTAATTTTTACCTATTCTGAACACCACCACCACCTTTATTCGAAGACTTACTACTACACTATATACAGAGTCTTTTTGAAATCAATGTGTTCGATTCCAGGCTAGGAATATTGCTTTTTAAAAAATCTAATGATTCAGTTTTCGTTTTAATCAAAATTGAGACTCCTTTGAGTTTTTCGCTATTCTTCATAGTCTGGGATTAGGCCATCCACGCCCACTTAAAAAATCATCCCGTATATGCTCAATTGCCATCAGTAGCTCTGTTGTAATAATAATACATCTGTGTTTCTTGGTAACCTAAATTCGATAGAAACAGCAATATTTTTGTAACAGTTTAGTTACCAAAATATTGCAAGATATTCGTGCTACAGTAACCGTATACTGGAGAGAATGTAAAGGCGAGCCGGATGGGGGTGAATAGCGACCGGTAGTCGCCTTATCCGGTCGCCTGAAGCGCACCGGATAACACGGCCGTATTCGCTCACCGTGACCGTGTAAATAGACACTAGGGTGCCGGATACCAGCCGTATAATGTCAACAGTTATTTAATTGAGCCAGTAAGCTACGGAAAAGGGGGTATAGGTAGTGTGCTGTTTGCTCACTGACTTGTGACACATTTAATCGTGCATTATGTCACAGCATAATGCTGAACGATGGAAGGGTTTAGGCTTAACTAGCCCCTTGGCTCTTGCCTCTTTCGATTAAAATTTTCCCGTCACCCCGTTTTTCATTATTTAGTGTAGTGATTCGCCCCTTACCAAGAGGCCAGTGGAAAAAAGCTTTGCGTGGTTCTGACGTTCTGACGCATATTTTCCCGTTATTTATCTTTGTTTTGTGTGCTTATTTGTATGTGTCACAATAAATGTTTTTTTCGGGTGCGCCAAAGTTCACCTAAATTTTCAACTCCGATAATTGGAAATCCGAAAATGTTCTTCCTAACATTTTTCATCCTAACAATCACAATTCCTAACTACTCTGTCTCTAATGTTCATAATTCCGAAGCATTCAACTTCATAATGTTAGTAGCAATAAACATCTATTATACTTTTATTTGTTTTCCTATATTTTCACAACATAACCATCTTTTACACTATTATTCAAAGTCATATCTTTTTTGTTTAGATTTCTTTTTATTCATAATAATCAGTATTACATACATTCATTTTGCGTAACTTTTATTTTTTTATTTACTGTGGTGTGTACCTGGAAAGATATCCATAGGTTAGGTTAGGTTAGAACTGTGACCAACTACGAAATTGGTCATTGATATATATTATCTTATCTTATAATTAGAATATTATCTTCTACCCACATATATTTAAAGGCTCTTACCCGCTGCATCGGAATTACTTATGATATGTGGCACCAGATTTAATTAGATTAAGAAAACAGACGTCGGCGATCCGTCAACGTCTTGTTACGCGCCACCTTCCTTGACAACTACTCAAGTCAATATGGCATTATGGCTACCCGCAAAGACTTGACGTTTCGCCAGAGAGAATTGTAGACCGCTTCTCTCTCGTCTGTGGTCACAGTTTAGTTTGCAACGTGAATCATATGAAGCTTTTCTGCAAAGGCGCCGTCACGGCCAGACTGACATACGACCGTCCTCGGGCGTTATTGTATTCCTGGAACAAACAATGTCTAATCACCAAGACATCCGCTCTTCCATCCTGACAAACTATGACAAACATTATTCTCGTCGTAACTGTAACTGTTTCAGAACAAAAGAAAGCGTGTATTCTTTCGATCACTTACGGACTAGACGGCATTTTTCTCCTACCAAGAAAGCGTGTGTCCTTTCGACCACTCATGGACCGGACGGCACTTTTCCCCTACAACGAAAGCGTGTGTCCTTTCGACCACTCATGGACCGGACGACACCTTTCTCCAACAACGAAAGCGTGTGTCCTTTCGACCACTCATGGACCGGACGACACCTTTCTCCTACAACGAAAGCGTGTGTCCTTTCGACCACTCATGGACCGGACGACACCTTTCGCCTACAACGAAAGCGTGTGTCCTTTCGACCACTCATGGACCGGACGAAACCTTTCCCCTACAACGAAAGCGTGTGTCCTTTCGACCACTCATGGACCGGACGACACCTTTCTCCTACAACGAAAGCGTGTGTCCTTTCGACCACTCATGGACCGGACGACACCTCTCTCCTACAACGAAAGCGTGTGTCCTTTCGACCACTCATGGACCGGACGACACTTTCTCTAAACAGTTAACACCTGGACCGGACGGGTGTGTCCTTTCAACCAGCCGCTATCAGCTGCATGGCCCGGACGACACTGTCCTTTCGACCAGTGAACACTTAAGGTTGGACCGGATGAATGTGTCCCCTCAACCAGCCGCTATCAGCTGCATGGCCCGGACGACATTATCGCTTCGACCATACTAACGTTTGGACTGGACAACTGCGTCCCTTCGACCATACCAGTGTACGGACCGGACAACAGCGTCCCTTCGACCAACGTCATCACAAAAACATCATAAACCGGGCACCTGCGTCCCTTCGAGCAGTATAACCTGGGCGAGTCCCTCAACTTCGATCCCATCGCTCCTATGGAGCACACCCACTATTCCCACGACCCCGACCAACGTCCGGACGTTCTCGACATAGCGCTACTCAAGAATGTCAACCTTAAGTTGCATTCCATCGAGACTTTACATGAGCTTAACTCAGACCATAGACCAGTGCTCATGCACTTAGTTCCCCGCTCGGGTCCTTCTGACCCCAGCCAGCCCCCGCCGACCCAAGTGATAACCGACTGGAGGAAAGTCAGCGAAAAGCTGAAATCCACCACGTCGCCTCACCTGGAGGCCATCCCCGACCACATAGTCTCAGTCGCAGACACGACGGCCGCCATCAACTCGTTTACAGAACACGTGCAATCCGTACTGAAGGACTGCTCACGGGAAGTCCCAGCAATGAGCGATCAACGCTGGATACTACCCGCTGACGTACGTGAACTGATAACCGAAAAGAACGCGGCCATCCGTGCCTACAGCAGCTTTCCCTGCGAGGCAAACAAAGCCCACATGCGTAATTTACAGCGTGCTGTAAAGGATCGCACCAGTGAGCTTCGTAATAATCAATGGGACAAAACGCTAAGCGAACTCGAGCCTACCCACCTAGCCTTCTGGCAGCTGCAACGCAAGTTGCGCTCCACCGAAGAGGCTTCGATGCCTCCCCTCACCCGACCCGATAAGAGCGTCGCATTCGACGACTCTGCGAAGGCCGAATGCCTAGCCGACAGCCTGGAGTCCCAGTGCTCCCCCAGCTCTCAACCAGTAGACAAGCGACATCTCGATGAGGTGAACGCATTCGTCGAACGTAGAACCGCCCTACCCCCCGAGGAAGACCCTGATGATCCTCTGCCTCCGGTCACAGCTGACGAAGTGCAAGACATCATTAACAAACTTCAACCGCGGAAAGCACCCGGCTCCGACGGAATCACCAATAGGGTGTTCAAATTCCTCCCCGCTCAGCTCGTCGTGTTAATGGCGGCCATCTTCAATGGCGCCCTGAGCAACAACGCGTTTCCCCAAATATGGAAAGAGGCCACGGTCATCGGTTTCGCAAAGCCAGGCAAACCCAAGTCTGAGCCTTCGAGCTACAGACCTATCAGTCTCCTGAATGCACTCGGAAAAATCTACGAGAGACTTATGTATAAGCGACTCAAAGACTTCGCCGAGGCTAAGAGTCTCATCCCCAACGAACAGTTCGGCTTCAGGACCGGACACTCTTGCATTCAACAGGCCCACCGCATCGTAGAACACTTGAGCGCTGGCTTCCAGCGTGGAGCGATGACGGGTGTGTTGTTTTTCGACATAGCAAAGGCATTCGACAAAGTCTGGCACAACGGCTTATTATATAAGTTGTACAAACTGGGAGTGCCAGACCGTCTCGTGCTCATCTTACGAGACTTTTTGTCGGATCGCACCTTCCGCTATCGCATCGGGAAGGCACTGTCTTCCCCCCACCCCATTCGAGCCGGAGTCCCTCAGGGCTCCCCGCTCTCTCCCCTTATCTTTACTCTGTTCACCAGTGACATCCCCAAGAGCAAGAAGGCACAGTTAGCCCTGTTCGCGGACGACACGGCCATCTATTACACTGGCCGTAGTCACGACGCTATTTACAGCACCCTCCAAACCTCAGCCAACGTCTTAGGCGCTTGGTTCCGGAAATGGAGAATCGAGGTGAACCCCGACAAGAGTCAGGCAGTTCTTTTCTCTGAACCGCGTAAGAATAAGCCACCCGCTCTCAGCCCGATCACTATGTACGGTAAGCCTATCTCTTGGGAGAAGCAAGCCAAGTACTTAGGAGTCTTACTTGACAACCACCTGTCTTTCGCGGCGCACATCAAAGCAGCTCGCGACCGAGCTGCCTTTGCTATGGGTAGGCTTCATTTCATGATTTCGACAAAAAGCAAGTTGTCACTCAAGTGCAAGTTGCGCCTTTACATCGGGGTGATCCGCCCAATTATGACGTACGCTTGCGTCGTGTACGCTCACACCAAGCCTAAGTACATCCATAGGATGCAAACCTTGCAGAACCGGTTCTTACGTAGAGTCACGGGAGCCCCTTTTTATGTCCGTAATGACCGTCTATACGTAGACCTTAGAATGCCCACCGTCCTTCAGTTTATGAAACGTCTTTCGAAGCGTTTCTTCGATAACGCCATTAAACACCGTAATCCCCTGATCGCAGCGGCCGCCCGTTACGAACCCTCGCGCATTAGTACAGTACGCCGTCCTCGGCATACCCTCGTCACTCCCGATGATGCTATCACCCTCCTCCAGGAGAGTAGCAAAGAGACTAGCACTATTAAAAAGTTTAGACACAAACCGCCGTCTTTCCGACCTCGCCGTCGAGGTCCGTCGCGACGTCCCGGTCCATGCCCTCCCCGACCCTCGCTCGAGCCAGCCCGCGATGCTGTGCCAGTAGTTTTAAATCAGCCCCTAAATAATGATATCATTCAGATCCAGCCTGTCCCCATGCAGTCCTCCCCCAGCGACGCCCTAAGCCGAGGCTCGTACCCCACAGGGGGTGCCCTTAGCGTGTAGTCGCTTAGTTTGTAAGTTTTATGCCCTGGCTGGAGGCCTTACTCTTAAGGCACCCACAGGATAGTCCGGTTAAGCAGACGACAACCTCCTAGGTTGAACTGCGAGATGCCATTCCCAAAAAAAAAAAAAAATCCTGAACTTATTGGCCGACAACCTATTTTATCAAAATATCGCCTATTTTAATGGTACGATCTCCATCGTGCATTTTAAATCATAACCGATGCCAGTAAGGTTTACTGATTATGATGTCACCCATAAACCAATTAAACAAGCCATGTTTAAGCAATGAGTCAGATGACCTACTTATGGAAAAAAGAAAAGAAACGGTCTCACCCGATGATGTTGTGAGGGTACCCTCTTGATGATTTGTGCTCGCAGGTTTGGACGCTTTCCTTGTTGCTTGAAAAATTCTTTGGTTATTTTCCTCACTTTGCTTTACTTTCGTGGAGGGCGCGATTCTTTATCCCACTTATGATAAAGGCTCTTACCCGCTGCATCGGAATTACTTATGATATGTGGCACCAGATTTAATGAGATTAAGAAAACAGACGTCGGCCATCCGTCAACGTCTTGTTACGCGCCACCTTCCTTGACAACTACTCAAGTCAATATGGCATTATGGCTACCCGCAACGACTTGACGTTTCGCCAGAGAGAATTGTAGACCGCTTCTCTCTCGTCTGTGGTCACAGTTTAGTTTGCAACGTGAATCATATGAAGCCTTTCTGCAAAGGCGCCGTCATATTTTTATTAAACTTTGTAAATGTTTCTATCTGAGTATCAGTGAAAATATTATGGTAATTATGTTTGGGGATAAAAGAGTTATGATAAAAAATAGTAGGAGTTTAAATTATTTACATTAATGATATTAATTAATTACAATTTTCGGAAACATGAGTGTTATGAACATCGCCGGTAGCACTACAAATAGTATGAATGAAAACTTTAGGATGAAAAATTTTAGGAATAGAATAGAATAGAATAGAATATCATTTATTTCTGAGTATATGGTAGGTACATACAGATCTTACAATTTATAATAGTTCACATATACTACCGTTGCCGGTGTAGAAATATTAGAATTTTAAAATAATCATAATGTGGATACACACAAATATTAAACTTATTAAGAGAAACCACCAAATAAAAATAAATTATAAGTACATTTACAATACATTTCCTTTTTTTAAATTATTATTATTATAAATTAATTATTAAAACTTATGATTAATGAACTCGCTTACAGAGTAGAAACACATTTCCAGAAGCCACGAAAATAATGCACGTTTGAATTTATTTATAGGCAGCTGTCTAATATGTGATGGTAATTTATTAAAAATCTTTATAGCCATGCAGTAGGCATTTCGACTATACAAACAAAGTCTTTGGGCTGGTACTAGTAGCTGTTTGGGTTTTTTTTTTTCAATTCTTTTGGAAACATGTTCAGTGATGGGAAATAAATAGGAATGTCTTTTCACAAATAAACAGATTTCAAGTATGTAGAGACACGGTAAGGGAAGTATCTTTAATTGCTTGAATAATGGTTTACAGTGGTCTAAATAATCAGCTCCACATATGGCTCTAACACATTTTTTTTGCACTATAAAAGCCCGGTCTACATCAACTGAGTTGCCCCACACAACCAAACCATAACGCAGCACCGACGAGACATATCCATGATATGCGTTAAGAACTGTTTCTTTACTGGTTATACGTCTCAATTTACGAAGAGCGAATACAAATCTGTTCAGTCTACTACATATATTATCAATATGGTCTTTCCAGTTTAATTTGTTATCAATACTGATACCTAAAAATGTAGTTGATTGTACTGGTTTTAAAACGGTATTGTCGTAAAGTATTGAAATCGGAGTAAGTGTAGTATTATGTGTTTGAAACTGTACAATTTTAGTTTTATTTAGATTGACATGTAGACCATTCTGCTGTAGCCATTGTACTGCATTTTTCAATTCACTATTAGTTTCGGCTTCTATGCTACTCTTGTCTAAACATCGAATGGTTAATGTTGTATCATCAGCAAATAATGTGCATTTGTGTTTCAGGGTCGAATGTAAACGTCAGGAAGAATGATCATTCGGATTACAAATCGTTAGGAAGAACAATTTCGGGTAAAAAACTTTAGGTGAGCCAATATGGACCCGTTTTTTTCTTTCATTACTGAGTAACACCTAGAAAACGCCATTGAAATATGGCCCCAAAAGTAAAAAAAAAACTGTAATGGAAAACTATGCTAAATTTATACAAAAAGTAAAGACCTATAGTGATTGAAACTCCAAATCGAGAATCCTATAAAGTATCCTTAATTACGATCTAACAAAAACTCATTAATTAAGTTAACCATGGAACATGAATTGAGCAATCCGCCCGGACCGAGTGCCCCTACTCAACGCAGCTCATATGTCAACAGCCGCCAAGGGTTGAAAGCCGAGCTCTCAATTAAAAACACACACACAAAAGGATCAGGCACCCAGTACAGTAGGTAACATTTCTAGTATTTTTAATGAAGCTGGCAAACGAAATGAGGTCCTACACGTTAGTAATCTGCATAGTTTTCAAATGATCTCACCGGTCACACCGAAAAATGCAACTGTCTTTTATTACAGACATCATCTGTAATAAAAGACAGTTGCATTTTTCGGTGTTTCTTCTCGGAGAAGGAAGCACCCTAAAACTAACACAAAAGAATCAGGTACTTAGTCAATACAGTAAATGGTATTTTAATGAAGCTGGCAGATGGAGCTTGGTCATATACTTATGTGAAATATTATGTCAAACTATGCGACAGTGACAAATATGCTATATGGTCCTCATATGGTGACCAAGATGATGCCAGGAATAAAAGACTGTGGCCTCTAAGTTTGTGTATCTCTCGGGTACAAAATACTACCCTTACTGTTACGGCATAAAGAAGAAATAACTTCCACAAACGTTCTCACGTAAAGTCTATTCAAATACTTGTTTCCAATTAATGTTTTCTCAACATTAAGAAATATTTTTCAATTTAATCAAATTCTTTATATCTGTACTACTGAAAACGGCATAAACATGTGGATTGACAAACTGAACTTTATGTGTAGAGGATGCATGATAGATACCGTAGACCAGTACACGACCGTACCGTACTTAATTATTAACACAAATTCATTATATTAATTATTTTTTTCCATTTAAATTGAAATGTAATTTAGCAAGCTAAATGAAAGACAACTCAAACGACTCATTTTAGCTTTTCTTCATTTGTAGCTTACTGTAGCGTTAACTTTTAAGATTCTCAAATAAGAAAATATTTTTTCCGCTCAGTACCTACTCAAAGTTGTTTTTCTTAGGCACTTACACTTTTTGATTTACAATATTGAATTTAGTACATCAAAGCTTACTTATCTGCGATGTTTTAGTGCTTTTAATAAATAATTTGAACACATTGTAAATTTATTTGTATAATAAAATTAAGAAAAAAACATTAAGCTCTAATTTTCGCAATAAATACCTGTGGGTACCGATAGATCTTGGTACCGATAGTCAATTTGTCACTACTCGAAATAATTAAAAATTAAAAGAACTTCCACTGATCTTAAGGAAGAATAACATAATCATTTATTTTTGTGAATATTGTTGGTCCAGGACTGTAAAAACCTATACTTAAGATTTGATGTATATAGAAGCTGTTGGTGAACCTATTTGAATAAACAATGAAATAAATAATCAGCCTGTAATGTTCCACTGTTGGGAAACAAGTCTCCTTTCAAACTTACAGGAAGAAAAATTAATCTGGACGAT
This sequence comes from Cerastis rubricosa, assembly GCA_949152445.1. Lineage (NCBI taxonomy): Eukaryota > Metazoa > Arthropoda > Insecta > Lepidoptera > Noctuidae > Cerastis > Cerastis rubricosa. The sequence goes on along the minus strand of OX424527.1, from coordinate 1,634,120 downwards.
CAATGGAAAATTCTTTTTTAAACGTAGAATTTATACAAGGTATAAACAGACCCTTCACGAAGCCGGCAACCAAGCATTTTGTACATCAAACTAAGTAACACTGCGCAAAAATTATTGCTGGGAAACGACTTTTTTTTTGGGGTTTAAGGTCACGTTTTACGGTAAAACTAAATGTACCTATCGCGCTCAAAACATCGTGCTGATGGATGCAACAACTAGTAAACAGGTCATAAAGGCATTTAAAGTAAAGTTCTAACTTTAAATACTAGTATTTTTTGTTAAACTTGTGAATAAGTTGGACTTGGGAACTTTGACCTCCAATATCTCCGTAACTAGAAGGTTCCCAGGTATGGTCCAGAACAAAAAAATACTTGCTATGATGGGGAGAACAACTGCCCTTCGGCTTCGTTACGGGTTGATTTACACCCTTTATTCTACGTCACCGTCGTCGTGGTATGATGACATCACACTGTCACACATTAAGCTAAAGATATCATCAAATTCCTGCGTTCCATTAGTTTTTATACAGGCAAAGAAAATTCCTGGCATGTGGCGCAAAGGTACTTCATTCCGCCACCCACCGCAGGGACTTCCTCCGATAGCCAACTAATGAAATCAATCTACGACCGACGATACAGCGTGATTGCTTTTTATACGTATTTTCCCCGCGTCGCGCCACGTTCAGATATTCCCAGGGTATTCCGTCGCTGCTCGTGTGTAATTTGTGATGTACGGTTATTGTTTTACACTGGATTTTTTCGTTGATGTTTGTACGTCGAGCGCTTTTTTGGTGCTTGAAGTTGATTACCAAATTAATTTGTTTTAGAAATAAATTAATGAAAAAATACACATAGCTTTTGACGCGCGGCCAACATGGACACCTTGTGTTTATCCAACTACGGCGGTGGGTAATTATTTCACCTCATATGTTTCGTGAGGTTCACCTGTTCCCGCAAAAAAAGGCACTATCTCCTTATTAGACCCTGATGAAACAGATCAGAAATATTTTATTGAAAGAGTAGCTAACCTAAGGTTTTGTAAAAAAAAATGTTCTACAGGGGAAGCATTCATAACTTTAGTCTCATAAATTAGTAAGTAGTGAATAAACTTTCAAAAGATTAGTACATATATACATATCCACATATTGTGACGACAGATGAAGTAAAAAAAGTAGGAATTTTAAAAAAGAACTTCCTTTTTGTACTAAGATTACCCCAAAACCTTTACGGAATGGCGGGATTATGGTAAATACCTTCTATCGATCACCGAAGTAGTGCCACGGCTACAAGCTTATGAAAATTACGATGCTATACATTTTCTTCGTCCTTCGATTTTGTTGACCCAATCGTGTTAAAAGACAGCTTCGAAAAAAATCCAATAAAAATTACAATCTTTTTATTGCCCATCACGTTCTCATCGGGTGAAATTATTCCAAAATCGAATTTAATATAATAAAGGGCAATTTATTATTTTGCTGGTCGGCTATTTTTAAGATTCTTTTTCTTTCTGTGTGAACTAACATTTATTTATTTAACTACTTACATCACGTGTGTGTGTCATCAAGTGTAAGAATAATATGTATGCTCCTTTAGTTTAGTAAGTATGTACGCTACTTTATAACCGTATGTATGCTGAGTTTGCACTATACCTTACATGCATTATTTTAGAGATTACCAAGGCATTCATTAAATAGTTCGTAACCGATGTGGTCGTTTCCTTGAAAACACCCACTTAGAAACCCCAACATTACATGGCGACCCTGCCAGTGACCACTCTGCCAAGGAGATTGTTTGTAGTACAGTTAACGTAACTACTTAAATAGTATATAATGTGTCGGTCAACTGTGGAAAAAGAAGAGGTTTTCCTCAGCCAAAACGCGGCTGGAGGCAACAATGACGCCACGTTGAAAGAAATCGGAGGCCACGTGGAGCGGCTCAGCATTGTGACCTATATTGTTCTGGCCATTATTGGACTCATAGCAGTTTATGTGGGCCTGCGGATGTACAGGAGCTGCCACCGCACATGGATCCAGCAGGAAATTGGGATGAGTGCCATGCAGAGAATTAGATCATCCATCAGAGGGCGCATAGAAGGTGTCGAGAATCAGTGAGTAAAAGTGAATGAATAGTGAAAGTGAAAAATAAAAGTTTTGTGGATTGTCTTTTCGTAAAAATACAATAAATATCAGTGAGCGAGCTAGTTACGCGGTATCGTATTTCATAACGCTATAAATGTAAAGGTGCTAAAACCATGCGCGGACATTCAGCAATAAGACACCAAACGGAAACAAAATGCAACGTCGGACTTTTTTATTTTTTACCGCTTCTTCGCATTTATGTAGAATGTGTTGTGCAATTCTATTATTAGATTAAGAATATGGTTGATATTTTGGAACAAAATTATGCCTTTTTGGTAGAAATACGTAATTATTTAGTAAAAAAGTGACAAAGTAGATATAAGGGTAATGAAATTTCAACTAAGCTAGATCAAGCCAAAAGCGCGTACGAAAACTGTTGTAAAATATATTTACTTAATGAAAAGAGTAAAGATATTAAATTAGAAACGGCTGTAGATCTTTATCAAAGAGTAAAACAAAAGTACGAGGAAATAGAGAAATTGTGTATTTTTCCCGATACAGTAGATTTAGATTTAGGCAAAATGGATTTTGACATTAAGGTGGCGTGTAGTCTGATTCCAGTAATGGACGGTGTAGAGGCCACTACTAAGTGCTTAATAGACTCAGTGGAGATGTATGCTGACATGCTGGACAGCCCAGGTAAAGTATTATTAACTACTTTCGTTTTGAAAAGTCGGCTGAATGAAAACGCAAAATTACGAATTTCGAGCTCATACAAAACCATCCAAGAATTAATTGATGATTTGAGGAAATATCTTTTACCCAAAAAATCATTTATGGCTATACAGTCGATGCTTCAAAATATTCAACAAGGCTCGAGATCCATTGAGGATTATGGTACGGAGGTAGAAAGGTTATTTACAGAGCTGACAATTGCCCAGGCAGATGGAAAACAGGAAATATTTTCTATTTTAAAACCAATCAATGAAACTTTTGCCATAAAACGTTTTTCAGATGGCCTACGTAGCTCGAAAATGAGCACCATCATCTCGGCACGCGGCTTCAGCAGCTTGAAAGATGCCATACAAGCAGCGAAAGACGAGGAGTGCACGTCTTACCAACCACCAGGTAACATTTTGTATGCATCTAAAAATGGACGAGTGGCACACAACACTAGACGTCCTCATGATCAAAGAGGTGTTTATCGTAGTCAATATGGTAACAATTACCATCGTGGGCATCAATTTAATAACCACTACAATCAAGGACAGGGTTCTAGAGGAAATTCTAGGTCTTTATACAATAATCAGCGAGGCAATAGAGGTTCGAGATTTGTTAGGAACCGTGGACGAGGACAAAACACATTTCCGGTAGAGAAAGTAGTTGACACTCGTCAATGCGATAAAGATGACAATGCAGCTACATCGAGTCAGTTTTTTCGTTCCTAAACATTTTATATTATCATTACAAGGTGATGCGAAATATGTTAGTTTTTATTTTAAAAATATTAAATACTATTGGCTTATTGATACGGGTGCAACATTGTCAATTATTAAAAATGAAGTGTTACCGAAAGATATCGTTGTTCATAGAGATAATACTATAATAAATGGAATAGGTGGTCAGCGACGAGCACAAGGTTCTGTAAATTTAAAATTAAAATATGACAATGCCACGTTTCAGCATAATTTTCTTGTTTTTAATTCGCTACCTTTAAGAGCTGACGGAATCATAGGCTTAGACTTTTTAGAAAAATTTGGAGCGAAGATTAATTTAGGTTCAAATAATTTAACACTTTTTAACAATAATAAACAACATTCTCTACAATTCGTTGATGAACATGACAGGATGAAAAATTCAATGATTATTCCGGCACGCTCGGAATCAATTCATTTTATTATTGTGAATGAGAATGTAAATGGAGAAGTTGTAGTGTGTAGTAGAGAGTTAGCGAAGGATGTGTTTATAGCAAACGCAATAACAACAGTTAGTAATAATAGAATTCCGGTTAAAATACTTAATGTTAGTGACAAGGAAGTAAGCTTGCCATCTTTTACACCAGATTTGAAAAGTTTGGACGATTATAATATTTGTCAATTTAATAAGACCAATATTGACGTTACTAGGGTTAAAACTTTGATATCAGAATTAAATATAAATTATTTAGACGGAGAAGAGAAGCAATCAATTGAAGCAATTTGTGCTAAATATTCTGACGTTTTTCATTTAGAGGGAGATAAGTTAACTACAACCAATATTTATGAGCAATCGATAGTTTTTAAACAAAACTCAACTCCAGTTTACGTCAAGCCGTATAGGTTACCACAGGCACTAAAACCAGAAATAACTAAGCAGGTTGATAATATGTTGGAAAATGATATAATCGAAGAGTCAAATAGTGAATGGTCCAGCCCAATTTTATTAGTACCTAAGAAAAGTAGCAAAGGGAATGAGAAAAAATGGCGTTTAGTTATAGATTACAGAAAAGTGAACGAGGTTATTTGTGACGACAAATTTCCTCTACCAAATATTAATGAAATTTTAGATAGGTACGCTTACTGGAGCCATTTATTTTACTCATCTTGACCTTCACCAAGGCTACTATCAGGTAACTTTAGAGCCTAATAGTCGTAAATTAACAGCTTTCACTACAAATACTGGTCAATATTGCATGAAACGTTTACCAATGGGTTTAAAGATCAGTCCTAATGCCTTCAGTCGTATGATGTCTGTAGCAATGTCAGGTTTAACATACGATAAATGTCTAGTATACCAGGACGATCTCATTGTATTTGGAAGAAATCTATCGACCCATAACAAAAATTTAATAAGTGTAATGGAAAGATTGAGAAAAGTAAATTTAAAACTAAATCCTCAGAAATGTGAATTTTTAAAGAAAGAAATTCTTTATTTAGGACATTTGGTTACAGAAAAAGGTGTTTTACCAGATCCAGAAAAAACTAAAGTATTACGAAATTATCCTACTCCCAAAAATGCAGATGAAGTAAAACGTTTTGTAGCATTCTGCAACTATTACCGTAAATTTATAAGACATTTTTCGGATATAGCAATACCTTTGAATAAGTTAAGTAGGAAAAATGAACCGTTTATCTGGTCTGATGAATGTCAACACGCTTTTGAATTTTTAAAAAATGCTTTAATATCGTCACCGATTTTACAGTATCCCGATTTTTCAGAAAATCATGAATTTATTTTACAAACAGACGCTTCGGGTACTGCTATTGGTTCTGTATTATGTAATAAAGATCTTTGACCAGTTGCATATGCCAGCAGACCCCTGAATAAAGCAGAAAAAAACTATCCGACTATCCAAAAAGAACTTTTGGCAATAGTGTGGTCCGTTAAATATTTCAGACCATATTTGTATGGAAACAAATTCACCATAATGACAGATCACAAACCATTATTATATCTTTTTGGTATGAAAGATCCATCAAGTAGATTACTTAAATTTCGATTAACTTTAGAAGAATATAAATTTAAAATTGTCTACGTGAAAGGAAGAGACAATGTTGTGGCAGATGCTTTATCGAGAGTATGTATAACGTCTGATGAACTTAAAAGTATGAATGAACAAGTAATGGCTGTAATGACTAGGGCGCAAAAGAAAAAGCTGAATGAGCTAAATAAGAGTAACAATGACGATGAAAAGAAGGATCTTAATAAATCCATTAACAATTGGACTGATCAACCAAAAGTAGTGAATATATTAAGAAAACCGTGTGATTCGGTAGAAATGTGTTTGATTGAAGGCAACAAATTAAAACGATTTAGAGATAATGACATGATAACTGAAGAACTAGAATGTTTTACATTTATAGAGAGTAAAAAGACAATATACATTAATCTTGATTTCAAGGCGCATTTCTCGCGAGCCGGATTTGTGCAGAAATTAAGCTATTTTTGTGAAAAGATACGTATCAATGAAGTCTGTATAATTAAAAATAATGATAATATAGAATTTATCAAAAGTGTTTGTGATGAAATAACAACACTTAGTAATTGGTCCGGACCGCGAATATGCATATTACGAGGCGTAAAAAGAATAGATGACGACAAAGAAAAGACACTTATTATGAATGACTTTCATTTACTGCCATCCAGTGGTCATGCTGGAGTGCGCAGAATGATAAATACAATCAAAAGTCGATACTATTGGCCAAGTATCGACAAGGATGTCCAAGAATTTGTTAAAAAGTGTACAAAATGTCAAAAACATAAATATTTTCGTTACATAAAAGAACCGATGGAAATTACCACAACAGCTTCCTCGGCTTTTGAAAAGATATACTTAGACGTAGTGGATCCCTTAGATAGAGACGAAAATGGTAATTGTTATATACTGACTATGCAGTGCGAGTTAACAAAATTTGTACAGGCTATTCCTTTGCAAAACAAAGAAACAGTGTCCATTGCAGATGCATTTGTTAGACAGTTCATATTACGATTTGGTATTCCGGCGACAATTGCTACAGATCGAGGAACAGAATTTATTTCTGCAACCATGGAACAGGTTTGTAAAATACTTAATATTGAAAAATTATCTTCTACAGCCTATCACCATCAGTCGATTGGAGCTCTTAAAAATGCTCACAAAACTTTGGGTGCATTTTTAAGGATCCAGTGTGACAATCATACGGATACATGGAGCTATTGGTTACCATTTTGGTGCTTCAGTTTTAACAACACAGTCCATTCAGAAACAAATTACACGCCATATGAACTTGTTTTTGGTAAACTGTGTCAAATACCTGATAGCATAAGCAATACTGTAGAACCATTATATAATATCTATAGATAATTATCCATTACAATTAAAATACAGGTTACAATTTGCTCATGAAGATGCAAAGAAAAATTTGTTGTTTAATAAACATAAACGCAAAGAAAAATATGATAAGTCTGTCAATTCTACAAAATATGAGAAAGATGATTTGGTTTTAGTAAAAAATGAAGCACGTAGTAAATTAGATGCACTATATAAAGGTCCTTATACTGTTATAGAAGATTTAGGTTGTAACGTAAAAATAATTAAAAATAATAAAATTGAATTAGTACATAAGAATAGGACTAGGCCTTTTTGTCAATAGATTTGAATGTAAGATTTAATTTTAGATAACATTGCAATGTATAATGATAAGGATAAATTTATGTACCATTTTATTTGTAATAAGTAATTTTATATCTGTCAAACACAATTACTTTGAAAGTTGATACTTCAAGTAAGTAACTAGTAATAATTAAGTAAAAAAAAAAAAAAAAAGAAAGTATGTACCATTCTTTTTTTTTTTCTCTATGTCCCCGGGAGGTGAAGTGTAAGAATAATATGTATGCTCCTTTAGTTTAGTAAGTATGTACGCTACTTTATAACCGTATGTATGCTGAGTTTGCACTATACCTTACATGCATTATTTTAGAGATTACCAAGGCATTCATTAAATAGCTCGTAACCGATGTGGTCGTTTCCTTGAAAACACCCACTTAGAAACCCCAACATTACACCAACAACACACCTGTAAGGCTGCCGTGCGGTTCCACTGAAGCGGAGCGGGGACGAGCTGTGCCGCGATTCAGCAATCACATGGCTTGAAATCCACATCTCTTCTCCACTCCGCCATATGATTGGTGAATCGTGGCACAACGGCTTAACGTGCTTTCCGAGGCACGAAGAAAACTTGGTATGTAATTATGGCACCCATCCACGGACCAACCTCGGCAAGCACGGTTTAACCTTAAAGATCGATCCGTGAGGCTGTTATTTTTTTTTCAAAATCAAAATATTTTTATTTTACATAGGCCTACAGGGGCACTTGTAAAACGTCGACAAAAAGGCGCTCGGTTCGGGTTGGTCGTTTCCTATGGAGAAGAACCGGCAAGAAACTCCATGGTTACTCTTTTAAAATCATTTGGTTTTACAATATTTCTGTTACAGCGTTAGTACTAAAGTATGGGAGGACATCGTAGGCCTGACAATAAGTCGTTGCTTACTACAAAACGTAGAACGAAATAAAAAGTTACCAAGGATCTAGGAATCTATAAGGCCTACAATGTCCACACATTTACAAACAATCGGTAAATAAGAAAAAGAGTCTATACAACAACAAAAAATAAATAGAAAATATCACAAAAAGACTAGATCAAATAAGTGACACAAATGTTGTCATCCGTTCTGACTATTCTAAACAAAAGGTGTAATGATTTTAAAACTATTGTAAAACATCTGATTAAAAAGAAAGGAAAAAAAAATAAGCTTGAGAATAGTTAGAGACATCCACACATTTGTGCCGTTTATGAGCTACCAGGGTAGCCGCATGTGCGAAGGGGCTAAGGCCAAACTTCTCTATCTTCATTATATTAATATCTCAATTAACCACGAGCTCCTCCCATCAATAACACTTGTAACGGGATATTTACCATGTTTATTATTTGTTATGAGTTCATGATATTTGCATTATGTTTTGCCATTTAATTTATAATCTAAGCTCGTAGTCATGAAACTTCATACTCTTCAGATCGTATACTTACTTCTGAGTGTCGCAATATCCTACAGATTTGTTGAAAAGATGATAATTCTCCGTGAAGGATAAGCTTAAGTAAAACATTGTAACGTCCTCGCGTCGACCGAATTAAGGCCAGAGCTCGACCAGAATTACGAGCAAGATTAGGACAAGACTGAGCATTGTGTCTGCCCTTGAATATACAAGTAAACAATGAAGATTCCAGAGTTGTTCTAGCTTGCTGAGTAGCGGTACTCGGTTTTTATAAGAAAACTAGCTGACCCACACCATCTCTAACAGTTGTCGGATTTTCATGAACTTAAAACCCTTATTTCACCCGTATAAGAGCTGAATTTTCCTAAATCTGCCTACGTCATAATAAATTAAAAGTCATTTATTCAAATTAGGCTGTTATTCAGCACTTTTTGAAGGTCAAAATTACAAGAGACAGTCCCCCAAAACCCCGATCCGTCCAGCTGTTTGAGCTGTGTGTGGGTTGATGTCAGTCAGACCAAACGATTTCACAAGAATAGATTCTCAGTAGCAGCCCGAAGTCAAATCGGTAATATGGCCGCTATTATATGTTACTAATAACGTAACAGACAAAATGATGTTCTTACAGTAGGTGTTTGTACACCTTTGGCGAAGCCGAAAGGTACTTTTTCTCCCAGTCACTGCGATCATTTGTTTGTTCTAGACCATACCTGGGGACTTAAAAATTTGACGCATACATACTTATCAATGTCAAACTTTCGCAAGTTTTTTTTTTAAATACAGGTTTTTGTTTTTACAACGACTACTGCACTTTTTACTAATATTTTGAGTGCATTACATTGAGGCCTAGTACACACGGCTTCATTAAGTGCTTACCCCCCCCCCCAAGAGACATGTGAGTTCAAAGTTGTGTTGGGCCTGGTTGATTTTTATATTTTGCAAAAACATTTTATTATTATAATTATAATTTATTTATTGATTTAGTGATTAAATAAGTTTATGTTAGTATTTTTTTAAAAGTCTGTTTTAATTAAAAATGGTTTTTTTTCAATAAAACGTTAATGTTTTTATTATTGGGTATAACGACAAGCAATAATAGGGTTTACATTTACGCGAAGTTTTTTTTGCGTAGTTACTTAGTTTGATGTACAGAACGCCTGGTTGACGGTTTTGTGAAGGGTCTGTTTACATCCTGGACACATAAATACATGTTTGCTCCCCTTGGGGAAATAAATGTTAAGTAAAGTAATAAAATAACAATAATACTGTTGTTTGACGCATTAGTGGCGTAGATAAGTGAGACGCGTGCTCTTGAAAGGAGGCAGACGCCCACGTACGTTGATTAGATCCCACGAGATTAGGGCCGGCCTTATCGGCATTCATTGGGCGCAATTAGGTACCCAACGAAATAGAGTAATTACACTTTTCTTACAAGTGAATATTGATTGTAAGACTGTGTGGAGACCGGACCAAGACCTTTTTTGTTCCATTTAAAAGCGTTCCCCATATAAAAAAAAAACTTTATTTCAGATCTTGATCCATATGATGTTAGTAATACACACTACTTATAAACTATGTTAGTAACAAATGAAAAAAAAAGTACCTTACCCGTACCTATATAAAAGTACCTTCTGTCCCCATATAGATATATCATATATGATTTCAGAGCAAAAACACTAACAAGGGAAAGTGAAAAATTCACACTGGTTCTAACTCCACTACTGAATATTCTAGACAACCACGACCAAACATAATAAAACTGGTTCAGCCAACATTTATTTCTAAATAATATTAGTCGTTGCCTGAAATCTAAATCATGTAAATCACGTTACCCAACCATAACAGAGTTACCGCCGGTCGCGAAGCCCTTGAAAACGTGTAAATAATGAGAATTTATGCTTTATTCCCGATTTAAATGGTCCCCTTTGTGCAAAACACCGGGATTTGAACTCTGTGGGGAACAAAGCGTTCTGGTATAGTGTGGCGCCTTTGTCGATAACATTGTGTACGCTTTTGCTGTGACTGTAGTCACGGACATACTAGTATTAACATTCCGCTCGTCTTTTGCCAACTATGTTTGGGTCTGTATTTGCATTGCATTTCCGACCTCCAGAACCCAGTTACTGGGTAATACGATATCCCATGAGTGTTAACATGGCTACAGTATTTTAAGAACAAATTATCGGGATCAGCTGGCCCACCATGACGTCTTAAAGCAGCATTGTTTTACTCCTTTTCCAGTGTGGGAAAGAGATGGTGCTAGACATCCTGTATAGCTCGGTCTCTTTCCCACACTGGAATAAGAGTAATTTATATATAGTATATTTCATTACGAGTGCGGAAAGCCTGTCATTGCAAAGAGTTCCGACAAATGTCTACCCGAGCCGAGGCGCAGCCGAAGGTGAGGGTTGACAGTCGGAACAAGTTGCAATGACGGTTCCGCACGTGTACTGGACAACTATTTTTAAAACAGTTGCGAAAAAGTAAAGCAATTTAATCAATTCGGAAAAGGTAAAGAAAAAAGCTCGAGTATGTAATAGCCCACATCCCGAACGCTATACGTCCCTGCAATACGCCACTTTTTGAGCAACTGTATTTAAAAATATGTTAATGAAGTCGTGGTAGCCACCAGGTCACACACATGCAAAACTTTTATACCATTTTTATCCAAGCTTCAGGTAATAGCTTAGTCGTGAGTAAGTCGGGGCTATCGCAGAGGGACAAGTGGTTGCATTTTATGTGTTTAGTGCAACATGAGATAAAGTTTAATTGAAAACACTGTCACCGGTGTGGCGTTTGATAACACAAAAAGTACTTATTTGGTTTAAAAAAGAAAGATAAAAAAAAATGTCGCAGGGATATGACTTATCCAAAAATATTAAAAAGAACAATAAACATACAACGCAAAACAAATATTTTTAAATACAACAGGACGAAACAAAAAAGTTGACAGCTTGCACATCGTGACTGCGACAAGCCGGTTACCACTCAGCATGATGCTGTGCTATGGACCCACAGCACAGCGATGGTTTTCTTTAGCCACCCGTGAGAAAACTGGTTATATTATTCCTGTACTACAGTCTTTACGCCTATATGAAACGTTCCCCTATATACTCGTATTCTTTGTGTAAAAGGATCCCAGCGGATTATTTACGCCAGGCAAAATAAAAAGATTGTGTGTGCTTTGTGCGTCTCCAATTTCGTGCTCGACAGTGAGATATAAAATGTAAGTGAATATTCAAAGGACGACGATATTGTGTCCCCGTTCACACATAGTCGTGGTTATTTATTTTCTTGCTGAATTGTTTTATTCTGTGATGTGTTTTTTATTTGTTGTCCCTGTTTTTTTTTGTCAATTTTGGCTTAAGAGCCTTTACGCCTTATGACATGTCATACAAAATTTCAAGTCCTTATTTTCTGAAATGACTGCACCGATTTTAACGAAACTTCATACGCATAAGCAAAATACATAAGTCTAAAAAGTTAGGTACTAAAAACATAGTGGTTTCTAAAATGCATCGGAGCCGAGATACACAGGGTGAACTTTTCAAGTGGGTGGATGGCCAAATCCGAAACTATGAGGAATAGCGAAAAACCCTCAAAGGAGTCCCGAGCCTGATTTTGATAAAAAATAAAACTGCATCATTGGTTTTTTGAAAAATCAATATTCCTAGCCAAGAATCGAACCTGTTAATTTCGAAAAAAAAACAACGTGTATTATTACATCATTCGATAGTGTTGCTGCTAAGGATAAAATTCTGGGACATACGGCAAACAATAGGAAACAGTTCATTTTTGATAAAATACATAACAGTATGCAAACTGTTAGTAGGAACAATACAACTTTGACATCAGATATTTCTGCCCCGATATAATTTTCGACAAAATTATTTTAGGAGTCTTTATTATTATATATTCCACTATACGTTAGCAACAATTATATTTGTGGCCGCTGTGAAAAAAAATGCCACTGGTCCATACAAACTTACCCAATGCCCTTTCCAAGTATCTTTTTTTAAAAAGAATGGCGACGTCGCTTCAGATTGGTCACGCGCGAACAAATCCTTCTACAACTTCAAGCACCTAAAATATTCCATGACAACTGACACGGGAACGATAGGCGTCTATCGTACCCCTTCTATTTTTCCATCTCTCGCCTCATTTCTCCCGCGCCTCGTTCGTGACGAGGCACTTATTCTGTGCCTCCCGCGTAGCCTCGTAATGTCGAGCTATCAAGGTATTAAGATAATGTTAGTACGCTTTGAATATGAAATTCTCAATGTTTGACTAAGTATAAAAATTATGCAAAATTAAAGTGGGTTGAGCTTATTATTCGAATACATGTGGCATCCAGACTTGCCAGAGAATGGACAGTAGCGTTCTCTGTGTTTTTGTAACAACCATACTGCGATCGCTAACTCGCCTGCCAAGCGTGGCGATTACGGCAAAACCCCCCTTATGTCAATGTGGCGACACTTAGGGAAGACCTATGTTCAGCAGGGACGTCTTTCGGCTAAAATGATGATGATGATGTGACATCTACCAACCCGCACTGGGCCCGCGTGGTGGATTAAAGTCCACTACCTCTCATGAGGAGGCCTAGCTGTGACCCAGCAGTGGGAACATTATAGATGACGTAAATACAACATAGACAGTGATAGACTAGTGGTGTCAAGGTCTGACTACCAAGTTACAGGTCTCAAGTTCGAACCCAAGACTGGCACCTCTGATTTTTCGGATTCATGTGTGTATTGTATAATGATCACTTGCTTCGGTGAAGAAAACCATCGTGACCAGCGTCACACACATGCCTGAGAGACATTTCTCGTCGGCATGTAAAGCCAATTCCGAGGCCCGTGGGCGGTATGAAAACTCTGATACCAAGTTAGGCACTGTTCACGATAAGGAAACGACAATGTTATAGTTATACCAAATACCCTACTAATTCAAACACGAATTTAATATACTATAGCTATATAACGTGGTTCAGCCGTAGCTTGTACTTATTCTTTTACTCGTAGGCTTATGCTAGCATTATAAATCATCGCTCGTGCGTTCAAGAAAATAACTTTTCATTACTCATACTCTGAAAGTAGGTCTGAAGAGCGGGATGAAAGTAATACTTTTCATCCCTAGGGAGAATCGCTTTCAACTGACAGATGTCAAATTATTAAAAAAAAACTAGTTCTATTTACACATGTTTATTGAACCATGTTCCAACTTTCTATGCACCCACGATGTAAAATTGAAATAACATAAAAGTTAGTATTGATTAAAGAATATATTTTTAATTAACTTTATTATAATTTAGTTTCAACAATTTCTTTAAAATAACAGAGAGTTGGGCAAAATGTTTTCCATTTTTAGTTAGTTAGTTGTTTAGTTTCGACATGTCCGTCTGTCTGTCTGTCCGCGGTTTAGCTCAAAAACTATTGGAACTAGAAAGTTGTAATTTGGTATGAGAATACATGTTAATGACGCCGATAAAGTGGTAAAATAAAATTTTGAAAAACACAATTATTTAGTGTACATCCCCTACATGTGAAGTGGGGATGATAATTTTCTTTTTCGTCCTTCCCATAGTATGAGATATCGTTGGATAGGTCTGTCAAAAATATTAGGGGTTTGGCGAGACCGTTTTTTGATAAAGTAAACCGTTCGTGACTTATGAAGCTTTAAATTACCCATTTTCGTTAGGGTCAATTGTCCCCCCCCCCCCCTCTAGAGACTAAACGGTTGTAGTTAGAAATACAAATATCACGGCAGTAGTACCTATATATAACGAAGTTTAAAGGAAAACTATCACAGTTAAGTGGGCTTTACAAGTTTACGAGTAATAGTCGACCAAGTAATATAGTTTTATAAAAAAAAAAAAACAGTTATTATTGATGTTTGTATAGGAAGTCAAATTAGGTAGGTAGTCATGTTTGGCTTTTAGTTAGAGCTTGGTACGAAACTATCAGTCAGCGAATACGACCCGCACTTGGCTATTATAAAAACTAGGGAACCCTACACTGCGCGTGGCCCGACACTCACTTGACCGGTCTTTTTCAATGACGAAAATGAAAAATAATGGCTGAATAGCTGTTTCTTTAGCTAATTCATGCTTTTATTTTTACTTTCCTTGTATTCGTAATGAAAAGCACAGTGTTTATCTCGGGTTAAAGACTTATTTAGTCCCTCGAACTATTGGCCACTCATTTATTATTTATTTATTTCACTTCGTTCAGGCGCCAAACCCCGTCTCGGGACTGAATAACTTACTTTCACTCCTGGGGTAACAATGTACTATTTCAGAAGGTTAGGCACACTTCAGTCTCAGGTTCTTTCTCAGCCAAGATTAAAGGATGGCATTTCTATGAATTTGTAGGCAGACCTGCAGGCTGCTACCTTCCTTAAATACTCTGTTTGCCTCGTTCACGTTTGAACATAACCTGATCTGATCTGTCAAGGCACGCTGATTGCGAGTACCCTACATCTGACCTTTCTGAAGGATCTCACCAATAAGGTCATTTTATGTTCTTCTAAGGCGTCCTCTCCTGGCGTTTACACTGACATCCCTTACATCTTTAGCTCTATTTAAATATACTTACTTATGATAATCTAAACAGGTTTCCAGTTTTCCACTATAAACATAAAGACGATTCCGAATCGACTACATAAACCAACTGTAGGGACCCATCTATAAAAAATTCACAGGACTATCTTATCCAGATTCCCTACAAAGTAACACAGTTCAAGAGCAATTACATAAAAACTTACAAGCACGATAAGAAGTCGTTCCGACTAAGTTCACCACTGATCTCACTTGCAATGTCGTACAATTAACCGCACATCAGGTAACTCGTTGAATTGCAAAAACCATCCTTACTGCTACGGCACAGAAACGCTATAAAGGTCGAATAACTAGCTGTTCCGTGCAGTTGACGGTACGTTTTGGTAAGAGTTGCGCTATATCATCGGAAGGCGGCAGATTAGATGGCGCAGATCGGTAATCTTAGGAAATAGGACCGAATGATACCCGAACAGAGATTTAGGGCTCATTTACGCACACGCGGCGCGTCGGGCGGGGCGGTGCGCGGGGCGGCCCGCTTTAAATTCAAACGTATGGCGATCTATGAGAGCGTTTACGGAGGAGCGGTTTGACGCCCGTTTGCTTGAGATGTAGGCGGCCGACGCGGCGTTATGTCACTCTGACAGATACAAGTATACGGCAGTGCCCGAGTTCGATTCCCACACGGAACAAATTTACAACGTCGTAGTTTTATCCGAAAATAATCATTTTGTTTTTATTTTAAATTTTATAGTGATATTTTTTTCGTAAATTGGTCAATTTTTACAAGCTTTTATTTAACTTGCAATGTATGTATCTGTTTGTTCGGGTACATTCTTGGAAACTAAATTAGAACCATTTGCCGATGACCGATTGAGCTGAAATTTTGCTCACATCTTTGGTTTTAAGCACAATATATTCTTATGAGAGACATAACTTAATCCTGCAGCCTGGATCGTCTCCTCACGAGAGAACTCCTCAAAGGTTAATAGCACAGACACGAAAATTTGTATAGAAGTTCATATCTGATGGATAAACATGAATTCTATCATGATCTCATCCTGCAGCCAGGATCGTCTTCTCACGAGGGAACTCCTCAACGGTTAACTGGGTTGTGGAGGTCATATAGGCAGTCAAAGGTCGCTTCATTTCAAATATGGGTATGCAGCTGCATCCGGGTAGACTGGAAGGTGACCCCGACACAGTTGGGAAAAGGCTAGGCCAACAGAGATGATTATGATGATGGTTGAAAATCGGCAATTCATAAGCCTTTTCTTCAAGGAACGAATAGGTTATTGTTTCAAAGCGGTTGAAACAATAAACAAATGTTACTATCCAGTTTAAAAAAGGTTTTCGATGATAGGCCGTGGCGTGGGTCGAGTCACTTGAGTGTAGCCGTGAACAGCCCGGCACAGCTACGAACCAGAACACTCAGGGCAAGAGCCTTACTCATATATTTTGTAGTTTTGTTAAAACATTGGTTTCATAGTTTTTTGGGTTGCTATTCCTAAACCAAGCTTTCTAAGTATCAAAAAGTATTACTTAGTCGAAGAAGGGAAAAGATAAACAAAATTCGAAAGATATGGCAAGCCCAGATGTGGGACAGAGCAGGCTCATAGAAAAAATAATTAAACAGTGAATATCAAAGAACCATTTTAACCTCATGGCCATAAATAAATATAACCACACCTCCTAACAATAATCAAACTACAGAATTCTTTTTTTTCCTAATCTTACTGAGATCCTGGCCATTCTACTAACCTTCGGATAGTTTAAACAAAATTCACAATAAATACAATATAAATTAGAACAGCGAACGAATTCCTAATTTAAATTTAAATATGGAAAAAAAAATCGGTGCGTCAGAATGTACGAAAAACAATTAACATTAATAATATAAAAGCTTAAAAAAAGAATATAATTAAAATGTATTGTAAACGCTCGTACGCACGTACTCTTAAAACAAATTTATTTTAATTTTCATCTTTGGATTTCTTAATTCCTTAATTTAATACTCGAGTTGATCGAAATTTACAAAAATAATCTATTGGAATAATCGCTTTCACAAAACCCAATATAAAAAAAAATGGACATGACGCCGCGGCGCACGCTTGCAGCCCAACGTGGGACCATTTCCTTGTATTTAAGCGTGTGACAAAACGCCGCGGTGCACGCGGCGTCGACCGCCGCGGCGCACGCTTGCAGCCCAACGTGGGACCATTTCCTTGTATTTGAGCGTTTGACATAACGCGGCGGCGGACGCCGCGTTTTCCGCTTGCAGCCCACCGTGGGACCATATTCTTCAAAAATGTTTGAAAACTGACAACCGTCATATCATGCATTAGAATAGAACGTCTATTTTAATCATAACGTCAGAGGAGTATCTAGCCTGGTGGTATTGCGGCTGGATTGGGAATTATTTGTTGCAGGATCAAATCTTTGTATGTAAGATTTTTCTTTTTGTGTTTATTTTGTGCTTTTTTTTGCTGTAAAATATTACTTTTTGTAACTAGGTACCTATAACTGTTTTATTTTGATGCATTATGTATGATTTTCAAATCATTATAAAATATCGAGTTTAATCATACGTAAACATTTAGTTTTTGAACCATTCAAAAAACAGTACTCGTAATTAATTTTTACTTACTATAAGTAAAAATTGCCCAGAAATTACGAAAAATATCACCAAAAAAATTAAAATAAAAACAAAATGACAATTTTTGGGTGAAACTAGGACATTTTAAATTTGTTGCGTATGGGAATCGAACCCGGGCACTAACATTTACTTGTACTGTCCAAACGCCGCGGTGCACGCGGGCAGCCCACCGTGGGACCATTTCCTTGTGTTTGAGCGTTTGACAAAACGCCGCGGTGCACGCGGCGTCGCCCGCTTGCAGCCCACCGTGGGACCATTTCCTTGAGTTTGAGCGTTTGACATAACGCGGCGGCGGACGCCGCGTTGCCCGCTTGCAGCCCACCGTGGGACCATATTCTTCAAATATTTGAAAACTGACAACTGTCAAATCATGCATTAGATTAGAACGTCTATTTTAAACTAAATGTCATCGTAATGCTTAGCTTGGTACTGTTGCGGCGGGACTGCAAATCACAATGTTGCAGGATCAAATCTTTGTATGTAAGACTTTTTTTTTGTTTTTTTTTTTTTGCTGTGAAATATTACTTTTTTAACTAGGTATTAAGAACTGTTTTATTTTAATGCATTATGTATGATTTTAAAATCATTATAAAATATCTAGTTTAATAATATGTTTAACCGTTGAGCGGTCCGGGCGTACTTATACGCCTAAAAATTTTTCCCGTCAAACGTCCAGCACTCAAAGTACGCCCAAAAATTTTTCCCGTCAAACGTCCGGGCGTACTTATACGCCTCGAAGAGTTGTACCAAAAAACTTACTAAAACTTTTAAAATCTCTATGAATTTACCATCTATGGTCCCTCTTATGGATACAGTATTAAATTCCGCGTCTATGGCATAAAGAACGACACTATCAGCCGTCAAAATTAAATGTCAAAAAAGTTTTAAAAGTCAGTTGTCTAATTTTACCGTAATGCCGTGTTGTGATTTATGTTCTCTGGTTTTAAAACGTGAATACTATTTAATTTAAAACCCAATGTTTATAGTGTTATATATCAAAATAAACTTCATCAATCAAGCTTTACGAATATCTAAGAATATCACGTTCGGACCTCCAAATACGCCTAAAAATTTATCAGGTAAGTCAAATGTCCCGGGCGTAATTATGGGCCTCGATCATTATTTTTAGAAATGTTTTAGTTTTTGAACCATTCAAAAAATACTAATCGTAAATAATAATTAAAGACTGGACAGAATTTACGAAAAAAAACACAAAAAAATTAAAACAAAGTTATTATTGTTGGATAAAACTATGACATTGTAAATTTGTATTGGAATCGAACCCGGGCACTGCCTTAGGCTTGTATTGTCCATTTGACATAACAAATCAAATACAAGCAAATGGTCCGTTGGGCTTCAAGCGGTCGCCGCGTCTCCGTAAACGGCAAAAACGTCCGACGCGCCGCGCAACGCCTATGGCACCGCCCCGCCCGACGCGCCGCGTGTGCGTAAATGAGCCCTTACTGTTCGTAACCGCACGGAAAATGAACGGTTTTACTCTTGTTTATGACGTGCGCCCAAAGCTATCTGAGACTCGATAGTTCTTATTTCGTTGTTCTTTGCAGTAGTACAGACCAGGATTTTAAAAATTCTGCGCATTGTTTATATGACAGTTGCGATCGAATTGAAAAACAAAAACCACAAGAAAAATACATCAAATACAATCTCGCAATGTAAGAACACATTTATGCAAGACTAGCTGTGCCCGCGACCTCGTTCGCGTGGAATTTAACAAAAATGTTTTTAAGTCTTTTTAAAATAATTTAAGATTTTTTCTAAAATAGAAGTTGCCTAAGTTACTCCTTATTACATCGAATCTACCAGTGAAAGTCCCGTCAAAATCGACGAGATTTCCAGAGATTAGCCGGAACAAACAGACAGGCAAAAATCAAAAACACAAAAACAGACAAAAAAACAACAAAGCAGAGAGACAAAAATTGTAAAAAAATATTTTGGTGTTTAGTACTGTATATGCATTCATATGCATGTAGTAAAAACGGTTATTTTAATATTACAAACAGACACTTCAATTTTATTTGTTTCTATATATATGTATGTATGTATAGAATATGAGAATGTAAAAGCACACTCTCGATAGCAACATAATATCACGACTGTAATCCTCGAAGAGTTACGCAGAGTTATTTATACTTATTAACTAGTACAACCACATTTCGCCAGTTACGTGGTGAGCGTATTGCTATCAACTAGGCACGAATCTAGACTCCATGGTTGCTAGTGAAAAATTCCTTATTCCATAATTATAACCCAAAAACAGATTTCTTGACCTCTATCTCTTTCTCTGAAGAAAATGGTAAAGTTACCTACACATTACACATTAAGACGCCAGAATCTTCAATCCGAAACACACAGTAAGTAATCAGCTTTCCAACTTACTTTACCGAATTCCGCTTGTAAGACCGCAGAGCCGCAAAGTTGCCAGCCGAGCCGACCCGACGCGGTCGTGGAGTGTAAACCGCAGGTACCTCGCTGAGGCACCTGTCCCACCGTAGACGAGGATACGACTAGCTGTCGATTTTTGCGCTCAAGAGACGTACCAAAGACTGTACGTCTCGTGTCGAATAGATAATTTTTTAAACTTAAAATTCCGATGTGTGTGTGTTCGTTAAACGGCTTGAAAGGGTCAAAATGTATGGAACAGCAGATTTTTAGAATCCCGTACCCAAAAGGTCAAACGGGACCCTATTACTGAGACTTCGCTGTCCTTCCGTCCGTCCGTCCGTCCGTCCGTCTGTCCTTCCGCCCGTCTGTCACCAGGCTGTATCTCATGAAGCTTGATAGTTAGCCAGTTGAAATACTAAACAGCAAATACTAAAAACAGCATAAAATAAATATCCCATACAAAACAGTGATATTTTTGCTCGTTTTTATAAAAATGGTACGGAACCCTTCGTGCGCGAGTCCGACTCGCACTTGGCCTGTTTTTCTAAACAACGGATGAAACATTACGATGTGAGGGTTTGAAATAATGTACTCAGTATGTGGCAATCGTTTTCGCGTCGGCGGCGTCCGTACCAACTTTTATAGATGGATAGAAAGACATAGGAAAACCAAAGAGAAGGTAGACAGATTGTGTGAAAGAAAAAGGAGTAGGTGATTGCGTGGTGGTTGACAGGGTAGTGAAAGAAAACACGTGACCCCATGTAAGATGGGGCAAAAACAGCAGATGATGGTCTTGATGTGTGTATTCGTACTTCTCCTTCTATACAGCTTGATGGATTTTTGATGATTATCACTTTGGATGGTAACTAGTACATTATAGGTAGTTGAACTCGAGATATGACAAAGACAGGACAAATTCGCTGATTTACCAGTGATCACACCACAGGCGAGAACTTTGTCAAACAAACATCTCGTCTTCAGGTCCTCTACTCGCCTTACTCGCCAATCGCCGACTGTGTGACTGGTGACTGAAACTCACTGCCATCAAATACATTTTGAAACCTGCCATAACTTTACCGGAATGATACTGATATTGCCGCCGCGGGTAATGAACGCAGGGTATTTTGAAAATTGAGGTTCAAGGGTTGGTTCAGAAATAGTAATAGCTTATGAAATACTACGTAGATATGTCTGCCATGAGGCACTCTTTTGCTGCTTTCCAGTTTGTACGTTAGGACATTTTAGGATTGCGATTGCATTTGCAATGCACCTGCTATGCCGTCAGCAAGTATTGCAAATAACTCTGAATGGTCAGTGAGTACATACCATCCAAATAAGTAAACTACTGGCTTTCCACCAAAAAACATGGCCTGGCTAAGAAGAATAACCACTTAGCCACAAGCTAAGCGCTCGAGTGACACACGTGTTGCGATAACGACAAAGAAGAAAAAAAAAAGAAATTGCTTAGAGCATGCCACGACCCAATACAACGCGCCGGTACTTACAGGAATTAAACAAGTGACATGCGAGTGTCACTTGCCACAAGTCGAATCACATGAGGTCGTGAACGAGGCGTAATGAGTAAAGTGTACAAAGATAGATTGTGCTAACTGATTGATGGCGGTAAAAATCGTCGCCGCAGAGAGATTGAAATTGAATCCAATGTTTTTTGCACCCCTTTATACACATAGTACTGAGTGGGAAAAAAGAACAGATTGATTGATTGACAAGGTGTAGCCTAAATTAAAAGAGCCTCTAGGTACTCTTAGAGGCTCTTTTAATTTAGTACCTCACGTGACGAACCTTGAATACTCTCTCTCTTTCTCTCTCTCTCTCTGTGGCTAGGGTATAGAAACCCGGACATTTTGATGTGTATGTGTGAGCCTGTCTCGTTGGGCGAGTAGTCGCAAGAAATACGACTACTGACCATGAGGTCCTGGGTACGATTCTCGGGTAGGGCAAATTATAATTGGGTTATTCCATTAGGAAATTAATAGCAGCCACGGAGTCTGGATTTAACTAGACCAACAAGTCAGTCAAACGAACGTTAAGTAAACGATAACCCTAAGCACATGCGGTAACAACTAAACAAAAAAAAAAAATTAGCAACATTACAAGTAGTCTCCAACCTTTTGTTGCCCTACCCTCGAAAATTAATTACAGGGACGTGATTGGGCATCAAAAAGAAACTCCAGCTATCATAGGGGTGGTGCGAAATAGCTCACGTTCCAACATAAGCTGTACATTTAGTAGGCAATATAAGCTACACATTAGTGGAACATCTTTATTGACATACTTGACTTTTCTAATGATTTATAGCACGAACATTGAAGGCATTTTTAGGGTTCCGTGCCTCGAAAAGAAAAAACATCACTTTGTTGTCCGTCCGTTTATATGTCTGTCAAGACCCTTTTTCTCAGGAAAGCGTGGAGGTATCAAGCTGGAATTTATATCAAATACTCAAATCTACTGTTCCTTTGAGCTGTGAAAAAATCAAACTTCTAAGCCAACGCAATCAAAAGATACAGCCGTTTATGCCGCAAATTTCCGCAAATTTTCGACACTCGCAAGGGAATCAAAACCTATAGCGTACTTCCCGTGAACTCAGAATCTTGAAATTTGGTACGCAGCAACGTCTAAAGCAGAGAAGCACTGATAAAGGAAAAATTGCGAAAACCGTAAATTTTTTGTTACATCATATTATAAAAAATATTTTTAATATTTTTTTTATGGAACCCTCGGTACGCGAGTGCGACTCGCTCGTGGCCGTTTTTTTTTGTATGTAGTTAGTGTGTGCTGAGATATAGATATACCTGTAATACGAAGCCAGTTGGGCTGCAGACGTAATGTTTTAAAAACGAAAACGGGGATTCACTGCTTAAACCGAATTTAGTGAAAATTAAGAGGTTAGATTGATTGGTACTTCAAAATATGCATATTTACAAAGTATATAAATACCGTACTCATCATCATCTTCTTGCTCTTATCACATGGCTACTTGGGGTCGGCGCAACACGTTTTTTTTCTTCCATTCTCCTCTGTCAACTGTCATTCACTCCTTGGTTGGTTTGATTTCGTTCTATCTATCATCATCATTAATCATTGCAGAGTCGAAACACGTCCACTGTTGAACATAGGCAAAATCAAAATCAAAAGTAATTTATTCAAATAAGGCTGATAATCAGCACTTTTTGAACGTCAAAATTACAAGAGACAGTCCCCCAAAACGCCCGCCCTTCGCCACTTCCTAGTGTTTTACCTGGGAAGAAGAAGTGGCGGAACAAACTCCCCAGCAACACATCTGTCTGTTGGGTTGGAAGAACCAGATTCTAGACAATAGTGTACAACTTATATCCTCCTCCCCCAAGTGTCTCCACATTGACCGGTCCCGTGCGACTCGCATCCAGCGGATTCCCGCGACCTTCACCAGGTCATCGGACTACCTAGTCGGAGGCCGTTCTATCTATCCCATAATAATTTAAAAATCTAGGACTTATTACTAGTTTTTTTTTTCATCGTGTAGAATTGATCAAAATGTGAATTGGACTGAAAAATTACATCATTTTACCTTACCTACTGAAATTGAAAAAAAGTTTTGTTTGTTGGGGCTATCTCATGCATGAGTATTCAGGCTTAACCCATGCTGATAAAAAAAATGCAATTAAAGCAAAAGTTACATTTTAACTTAAAACCCAAAAGTTTTCTCTTTAGGGATTTCGTATACAATAAATAAATGATTTATACTTTTGTTGATTGCATCTTTCGTATGTGAACATTTAGTTTTGACTACAAACTTATGAAAAATACATAAGATATTTTTTTTTCTAGTATTTACCAAGAAAAAAAAACTGAGAACATACTCAAAAAAGAGTAGGTTAGGTAGGTACTCTAAAAACAACCAACCTGGAAGGAGGAACGTCGCCTTTCAATTCGATTAATCATTAACTCTATTACTTTATCATTTACTTTATTACTTTGTGATGGGTTTTCCATTCTCTTCTTGTTTCTTTCCCCTTTTGGGGTTGCCAAGATGTACAGTCTTACACTGTACGCGTTTTGCTGACGCGGTGCCTCGCACCGTACGTGCGTCATTTCATTACTATAAAACTACATAACTTACATAAAATCACTGAGTGCAATTACCGCAACGCGGTGACCAACATTAGAGAACGGGCTCGCCAAACCGTACTACTTTTGTAACGTATTAACATAATAAACATAGTGGAAAACAAGTGATCTTTTCTCTGCGTACTCCAACCAGCAACGCTGCAAGTGTACACATTGTACAATAATCTAGTAAAAAAACTAAGTTTTTCGGTAAAAGAGATTCTAAAAACCTTTGTCTTTCTGTAATGTATATAAACAGTAAATACCAAGTACTTCAAGTTAATGTCACAAGATAAAACTTTTAATTACACAAAAATAAATACTGCCCTTTAAAACTGAAGTGGTTTAAGTAAAAACTCCTTATATACCCACTTCTTGAAGTGTGTAAGAAGGAGAAATGTTTAACTTCCAGTCTGGAAATAATGGTAGGCACTTAACTTAAAGATGAAAGGATATTTTTCCAGGTAAAAATCGTAATTACTTTCGGGAAGAAACGTGAATTGGATTTTGTTAGTCAAAACAAATGTACAAAATTACTAATAGGCCATTACTTTGCTTACAAATATTATTTTCGTGGAAATTCTTTTTATCTTCGGCAGTAATTAGTTTGTAAGCCTGCTTGGGACTTATGGGGCACTATGAACAAGTTGTAAAGTTCTTCACCCCGATAGAAACGGGAGAATCCTCCTATCAGACGAGCGTTGTGTCAGGTGGGCTACCTGCCCGATAATTGTTGTCAGGTTTTTCTATGTAGTCGTTTTTGTACTATGATGCTCTAGTACCTACTTTTTGCAGTGTCGCTACAAACTCTTTTGAGTTTGTGCAATTGAGCTACTGGTTGTCTGACTGACTTGGCTGCATAGTAACATAATATTACGTTTAGCCTGTGAGGGCGATTTGGATCAAAGATAAAAAGGTAGGATTGGCCTATTTACTCCCACTTCTCCATTTTTACGTTCCTTACCGGGTTTCCTCCATGCCTATAGAAAACACGCTGACCAATTGCTCCCGGCGGTCATTTGCAGATCTTGGCAATCGTTACAGGTAGTCAGTGGCCCGAAAGTCTGACAACCAGTCTTACCAAGGTGTATCGTATTGCCCAATATTAACTGGGTTATGGAGGTCAGATTGGCAGTCACTCCATGTAAAATACTAGCAAACAGTTGTACTCGGTAAGACTGGAAGTCGACCCCAACATGGAAAAAAGGCTAGGCAGATGCTGTCTCCAACTACTTTATTTTAAGTAGATCAAAAAACCCCAATTGTTTTTTTTTTTTTTGTGAAAACCCCAGAAGGAGATTACGGAATGCACTGGACTAAAAAATTTCAGTCCAGGATATGATTAATAAGTATTAAAAAAAAATGAGACATTTACTGCACTAGTTTAAGCTCTTATTATTATGGCCTAAGATCGGGATCATAAGCCATAATAATGAGAGCTAAAACCAGTTGTAATTTTGATAATGGGTCTTAAAATTCACTGTTGAACTTCATCATAATAGGTCCAACGCACATATTCACAACCCAACTGACATGCCACCGGCACAAAGGCCTAATAAAAGCCGCCATTGCAATATTTTGACATGGAGTTTAATTAAAACGTCGCTCGCTTCTGGTCCGCACCGGTTACAGGCAGTTTCAATTGGTTCAAAGCAGTTCTAACCGGTATCGCTTTAGATATTTGTTGGTGACGACAATATCTGTGCTGTAACTTTAATTAAATTTGGTTGAAAGGGAGGGGAGGTAAATAGTATGGCGGAAGGGAGATTTATACATACGTATACTCACGCTTTCCCCATGGGGTAGGCAGAAATCCTTACATACTCTTTTCGCCTCGTCGTTCATACATGTGGTCATACATGCACGCGAGCTCGCACGCCGTTCGGGCGCCAGTTGCGAGCTCTACTGCTGCGTTTTATTTAGGATAAAAAAACTGGTAGGTAACGTAAGTAAGATCTCAGTTGAAATAACTTATCTGAAGCATAGATTATCTTGCTGTCGTGGGTGTCGTAAGAACTCAAAGCACGATCGCTATTTAGCAGAAATAAAACAACAATATCTTGATCTCTCAAAGTCTCTCGTTTCACGCTCATGCCTTCTTTGTGGCGAGGAGGGGGTGGCGTGTAAGATACCCCCTTACCCCTGGAAGCTTGCAATTCTCACGTTTCAAGTCATATCGCGATCGGCGACCTCTTTCCTCCGAAAACTTGGTTATTTGAAGAACCTCACAATCTTTGCACCGTCATCATTAATTTATTTCATGGCCCTTTATAAGCTTAGTTGGTAGTAATTAATGGTATGTGTTAAATATAAAGACTTTTATCGGATTAAAATTTTTTGCTATTGGTCGTAGCGTGATTATATATAGCCTATGTCCTTCCCCAGGTTGAAATCTATCTTCTTGCCAAATTTCATTAAGATCCGATCAGCCGTTTAGTCGTGAAAAGGTAACAAACAAACATACAAACAAACAAACAGAGTGACTTTCGCATTTATAATATTAGTATGGATATACGGACAACGAACAATCATTCAAATCTTTACGATTCGTCTGAAAGACGGTACATAATTCTTTAGGTCTCTGTTTTTTTTTCCAAATTTTATTTGATCATAGAATTGTCGACTAAAGGTCAATACCCTTATTTTAAAACGTTTAAAACCTAGTCACAAACACATGTCAGCTCCAATAACTTTTGTTATTTATTTCTCTGGAATAAATGCTGTAAATTAAAAAAATGTGATTCGAAAAGAGTTTTATTTGACACATAATGAGTTTGACAGATTAAAATACGACCGTTCATAAAATTACAGGAATTGCGCCTCAGGTAGTAAGTAATCTTATTACAGAGTAGGTAAGAGTTGGCGCTAGACATCCTCTTTAGCTCCATCTCTTTCCCAGACTGGAATAAGATTAAAAAGATATTGTTCTAAGACGTCATAGTAACCCCCCTAATACCTAAAGTTTATGTATACATATATAATATGGTATTGTGAACGGGCAGTTTACTCTTACCTTATCGAATGCGATTCAATTTGACCAGCGGATATATTTCCCCATTAATTGAAGCGATTGGATATCTAATCTGTCTGTTTGTAACTTACGTCTAGATCCCTAAACATTAATACGTGTGGAAGCTTTCAAATAATAAATGCTTATTAATAGTGGTTTCTGAATCAATTAATTGAAGGTGTTTCATTCGGCAAGCGTAAGGTGGGATGCCCTCAGGCTCGGTGGAGCGACGATCTTCGCAGGGTAGCTGGTTGCAACTAGACGAGAGTTGCCGAGCATCGAGCTAAATGGCATGCTATTGGTGGCTTATGTCCAGCAGTAGACTGTTGTAGGCTAATGATGAATTGAAGTTTATGACTTGTTAATCCCTTCTTAAAATATAAATTTTCAATTTCGAATGCTACATTGAAGGAATCACGTCAAATAGAGTTTGACTAGATCATCATTTCAGCCGAAAGACGTCCACTGCTGGACATAGGCCTCCCCCAAGTGACGCCACATTGACCGGTCCCGTGCGCCTCGCATCCAGCGGATCCCCGCAACCTTCACCAGGTCATCGGTCCACCTAGTGGGAGGCCTTCCAACGCATCGTCTTCCGGTTCGCGGTCGCCATTCCAGAACTTTTCGGCCCCATCGGCCATCCGTTCTGCGAGCAATGTGCCCTGCCCATTGCCACTTAAGTTTGGCAATTCTTCGGGCTACGTCGGTGACCTTGGTTCTCTTGCGGATGTCCTCATTTCGGATTCGATCACGCAAGGAAACTCCGAGCATAGCCCTCTTCATTGCCCTTTGGGTGACTTGAAGCCTTCTGATGGGGCCGGTTGTGAGCGACCACGTTTCGGTCCCGTATGTAAACATTGACTAGATCAATGTTTATATACTCAATTCAGAAATTAATCAACACTGAGTACGAGTATGTTGGCTTTTTTTATATTATGTAAGATTTACAGTTTCACGTGTTCAGCCACTAGCTCAAATATGTGTTGGACACATAGCAAGTTCTAAAACGTATTTCTTGTGAAAACGCTTTTGGAAAAATCTATTCACAATAGTAGAATGGGTTCCTGAATACTATAATCGTAAAAACAATCAATACACTAGGAAAGAATTACCATTACAAGTCTATATTATGGTGATTCTACAAATAAATTACTCCCGCTGTGTCGATTCCTTTTAAGTCGACTCGTGATTTTTGATGCATTGTCTTTTTTTTCACCGCGGCGTGGTTGTCACAGAGTACAGTCACATTAAAAACGAAATACGGCTGTGCTTTTAATTAATATAGCTATTTCGTTCATCCGGTAATACAACATTAATGAAGAGTTACAAGCTACTGACATGGAATGCCATAAGTAAACGAATAAATATTTTAGTACGTAAATATTTTTTAACTATAAAAAAATCTTAACAAGAACCATCATAATAAAATATGCGGAGAACCAGTAAATATTTTTAATCAATTTACTCGCAGCCGCCATGATGGTTTTATTAAAAACGTTCGCGAGGTGCGGTTATGTAATGTGGGTTTCAGTAATGACTTCGCGTCTACAGTTACTATATAAAATTATGGTGTTGACAGACATTATGGGATTAAAAGTCTTTAAAATATTATGTAAATGTCAGGCTTATACCTACGTAACGATGGTTTCCTGGGAATTAACTTAATTTTAGGTTAAGAAAATACTGTTGTTGCCAGCGGTTTGACTGAGGATGCGAATCCTAGGGGAACCAACGAGCCGGAATAACAAATACATCCTGACAGACTGTCAGACACACAGAATATATAATAAACTAATTTATGATCACAAAATTATGACTATATGAGTGGAAGCTCTCACAGTCAAAATTTACCTAACTCTTGACGTGTCATGTTTGTAGATGGAAACTGCACCTTATGTACTTGAAATATAAGACATAATTTATCTCAATAACAAACATTTTTTTTGCAGTTTAAACGTGATATTAAGGCCTGTTTACACCACACATCACTAAACGTATCCATCTGTGTCAAATCTTTGGAACTGATTAAAGAATTATGTTTATTAGAGTGCTAAATGTATTTGGTAATGACGCAAACGGGCCTATCAAACAACTAAACTTCTTTAAAAACTTAAATTCGTCTTTTATTTACAAAAGCTTTTTGCCATATTTTACGCGTTACACATAAAAGGCTACTTTATGTGTTAAGATGTTAAAATTTATATACAAGTAGGACCGCAGATAAAATGTAGTTATTTATTAAAATTCTAAATGAGACGTTTTTAAAACATCGTTAGTCTGCGTCTAACCATTCAGCAGTCTCGCCCGACTTAACATTTAAGAATATTTAAGTTTCCTAAAAATTAAAAAAATTAAACTTTTAAGAGATTGTAAAGAAACTTGTGAAACATTGTTTCTTTTCTTTTTTATTTCAAGATACAAAGTGCGTTGAGATGTTTTTAGAAATTAAAAGTAAATTAGAAAACTTTGAATTTAACGTTGGGATACCAAAAAAAAATAACTTAACACTTTGTGTTTTTCTTTTTCAGGTGCGTATCAGTACTACAGGGTTCGTTCAGCTCCCAGCAAAACGTCCGGATAAGTCTCCGACTAGCTATGGGCACCGGACACTGCCAGATACTTCAGCAGTATTTTTAGGTGTCCGTGTCCACACTCGCATCCGCAATTTGTTTACAATTTATATAAGTTCGCAGAAGCAAACAGTAAGTATGTAGTTATAGGCTTTTATTTAAACCCTTTTTTAACGGAAATTCGCATACCATGCCTCGGAAAGCACGTTAAGCCATTTTGGTCAATTGGCCCGGTTGTCAATTCTAGGTCTTTGACAGCCGTTCAACATTGCAAAGTACTCAGTGGCCCGAAACTTGAAGAACCAGTCTTATCAAGGGGAAGACTGAAAGCCGACCCAAATATAGTTGGGAAAAGGCTAGTCAGACGATATGGATATCCTATGAACCCTGCAATCAAGGGTAGGTGGAATGGTTTGTGGAACTCCTTTCAACTGGCACCTGGTCCTTGGCAAGTCAGAAAGCTTAATAAAAACCTGAATAAAACACTTACCTTAACCCCTATAGGGTTCAATTTCGCTAGTTCAAACGCAACATGCCCCATCACTTCACTATTGGCAGTTTCTCAACAAAACTCGTCAAAGATTAAGCCGTAGAAGCGTCATTATATTAAGTCCGCGCCGTTTCTCCCCAAACGCTTGAGCAACCGTCTGATTGGTCTCTAAGGGCGACAGAATGTCATTATATCTAAACTTTCCCGTAGGAAACTTTGACGTGTTCAATTCGGGGGTATCTCCAGGGGTATGTGCGATGTAAATGTGTGTTACAGAAGGCTAATTTACCTTTATTTATGTGTATTAACCAGAGATCGGAATTAGGTAGAGTTATTTTTGTACTTGCATCGAAATGTTGATATTAATATGGATCTTCTCTTGTGTGTGCGCATTGGAAGAATGCAACTTCGGACATCCGTTGTCGGTTGGTCTAAATTGTGTAAAAGTAAATAAGTTTTTTATTTAAACATATAAATTAATTTCGGGATTTGAGGCATATCCACTTTATTCTTTCGCTGTATGAAATCAGTGTAAGTTCACAAATAACTCTACCTAATTCCGACCTGTGGTCATAACCGTTGAGAGAATAAAACATGCTGTGAACTTCTGGCTAATCATTGGTAACGTGGATTAGTGCCTGGTTACTTTGAGTAGCTTTGTGGACGACAGGCCCTAAAGAGGTAGTGATTACTCATCATTCATTAATTATCACCATCATATACAACCCGACTTTCCCCATTGCTGAGTATATAAAAGCTTCTATTTATGTGTGCAAACCTGGATGAAGGGGAACAATGTCATCTGCTCATCTTACCTTCGCGCGCTGGAAGACCAAAGCTTCTGTTTGCAGTTCTCTAGACGTCTCCACGTCCTCTTTGTTACTCTTTTTTAAAATAACCCCACAATTGTCGGAAAATTAAGTCGACACTCATTTGTTTGTGTACCTTCTGTATCTAACCCTCGCATAGTCCCAAAGGGAGTCACGCCTGTTGGAATCTTCATTCTGTTGTCCAATTTAAGACTAAACTCAATTTGATAGTTGTGATGCAACTTCCAGTGGAATTCACATAACTTTGTGTTGTATTAATATGTGTTTAAGTACTAAGTGTTCGTGAATTTAGTTTGAGTTCTAGTCTTTGCTGTTTGGGTTTGATAATTAATAGTGTTATTGAGATATGGCCGTAAGCTTGACAGGGCTTGGTGTTACCTAATTGTTGTTGAATTCTTCCATTAGGAATTTCTCTTTTTTTTCTGTGCTTAGCTGCCGTGTCTAGATTAATGATAGGTGGTTGGAGAAGGCCCTACTCCTTTCCATAAACGAATAAACTTCCTTGGTGATAAATGATGATGCATGGATTGTGTGAGGAATTATATGAAAGAAAAAAACCGGCCAAGTGCGAGTCGGACTCGCGCACGAAGGGTTCCGTACCATTTATTATAAAAACGAACAAAAAAAACACTTTTTTGTATGGGAGGCCCCTTAAAATATTATTTTATTTGTTGTTATAGCATCAACAATAATACATAATCTGTAGAAATTTCAACTGGCTAACTATCACGGTTCATGAGATACAGCCTGGTGACAGACTGACGGACGGACAGCGAAGTCTCAGTAATAGGGTCCCGTTTGACCCTTTGGGTACGGAACCTTATAAAGGAGTAAATGATAGCGTGACGGATGACAGAGGATAATGGAAGAAAAATGTGTTTTCGACCCCGAGTAATGTGGGAGAAATGAAAATTGTATACTCCTTTACCCCCCAAATGAAAATACAGCTGAAATATTATGTGTAAACATAACAATCTTATGTAGGCCACGGCTGCCACGCTCGATCCCCGACCACTCTCATTTATCAAAATAACATAAAAAACGTTTAAAATTGTTATTTCGTCATTAACGCCTTGCTGGCGACTTGATTGTGTATTCAAAGCAATTACAAAGGTAAATATTGTTACTGCTTATCTAATTTAGTCTTTATAGTATCGAGGGACCCGTTTTATTTTCAATGGCGAACAAACAGCCTAAGTAAACAACTTCGATTTTAACATAAAGGTGTTTTTACGGTAACCTTAATTTAAGCGAGAGAAGATTTGTTGGCTTTGAAATTTCCAAAACATTATCCCTATTTTCTCCTGCGTTTAGTCCTGTTGCCCACAAGCGAATTGCTCGTTTTTAAATGTAAAATTTTCGTAAGTAGGGTAAAGTCAAATCTCTGTCCTTATTAGATACAGCCGTAGGTCATCTGTCTACATAATAATGTAGTTAACTTTCAGTCTAAACTTAAGGTTCAAGCTATCAGATCGCCCGGAGGACACGCTGGAGCACCGCATGAAGGTCTGCTTTGCTTGGACTGAGCACCGCCGTGTCCTCGTAGCGGTGATTGGCGGCGGCGACCTCTCGTGTCCGGCCCTGGTTCAATCCATAATCCGGAGCGAGAGTGAATGGGAAGGCGTCAAGCCGTCACCTCTTTCTGCGAAGCAGTCATGCGAAAGATATATATATAGCATAGAGGAGGAGGTGGGGGAACGTGAGAGGGAGTAAGCCTCACGTCTCAGCTGCCAAGGGAGACGCCCCGGGCACCTTAGGCACGGGTCTGTGGATGGTGAGTAATGGGCTAGATGTCTGTCCGTCCGTCTTATGATGACAGACCGTATCGTAGACCCGTCCGTGTTCCACGCGCGACTCAAAGAGATTTCAGCAAATCAAAAGGGCTCCGAGAGTGTCGATTGCCTGCCGGGACTGAGGGACTGTTCGAATGAGAAACCGTGGTCCAGGAACAGAAAGGGCAAGAAGGAACATGGATGAGTTTTAGTTCTATCTTTCATGGGGTACTGTTTAAAATGTTACAATAAAATACCTCCCCCCATTCTACAACTGAATGAAACGAAATTTAAATCTTGCATAAAGCGCACACTATGTAGGCAAGCATATTATAAGTTGGGGGATTACATTGATGATAAAAATGCTTGGCTCAATGCTGGTCCTGCTCCACAACCATAGGGGCTATCAAATTACCATGTGAAGTTACTGTAGAAGCTGCAGAAGATTGTATAAATATCTTTGCTTTGTATAGATTCAATCTCTTAGTAATATATAATTGCATAGCACATGTGTGAAAACTATGTACTGTAAAGCCACCATTTACTGAGTACCTACATCTTACACTGACGCGAATTTACCCTGGCGGTTGAGTAAATGTCATGCTCACTTAAATGTCACGCTGATGGCGGCGGGTGTGTCGGGTCATTTAGTTCGTCATGCTCGTGAACGGGCGCTGTCAGTTGTGCCTGGTCATCTCTCAGCTGCCACGGTTTATTTTAATTATTTTATTTTTAACTTTATTTTCGAATTAGTGATTTCGTTTTTTACTCTGGACGCTCTTAACTTGCCCGTATTTCTACATCATTCTCACATACTAGTAATTCTCAACACGATTGATGTAACCAAGATTTTGTAACATATTTTGATTTAAAAGAGTGTCCATGGAGTTTCTTGCCCATTCTTCTCCATAGAGATCTACGCTTTGGAATGGGCAACTACAGTACTTCCCAAGTTATTATGTCTTGTGACTGGGACTGTAGCTTCGCGTTCTTCTTTTTTGTTCTTTGACTTCTTTTTTCTTCAAAAGTGCCTGTAATGGTCTAATTGAAATAAATGCTTTGAGTTTGAGTTTGAGTCAGTACAAGTCTGACACTCCCTTCCGCTCCGCCCAGAGCGGATCATTTGAGAATATCCCATCCGAAAACAAAAATGGTTCCAGCTATCATTACTTATTATGTACAAACTATATAGCAGTGCTCTCCATTTTAATAAAATTCAGGTCCCCCACGCTTTCAACACGTGGAGTGTTGAAAGCGTGGGGGACCTGAATTTTACACACCACCACACTTTTAATTACGCTAAGTGAAACCCCATTTGTAATAAAATAAACTGACAACCAATACACTCGATGAAAGCCTTTGAGAGCCCGTATTAGTACAGTAGTATTCAAAATTGG
Organism: Cerastis rubricosa; assembly: GCA_949152445.1. Taxonomy (NCBI): domain Eukaryota; kingdom Metazoa; phylum Arthropoda; class Insecta; order Lepidoptera; family Noctuidae; genus Cerastis; species Cerastis rubricosa. The sequence goes on along the minus strand of OX424527.1, from coordinate 1,599,743 downwards.
CGTCACGTGAACGCACAGAGAAAACACGGGTAATATTTACATAGTTTGTTTTTTTTTGTTTCATATCTATAATACCAACCTATTACTGTCCCACTGCTGGACAAAAGCTTCTTCTCATACAGAGAAGGCACCAGCATAGATCACCACGATTACTTAATGCGGGTTGGCAATTTCAGAATCATATCTATATATCTGGCTATATTATTACTAATAATAAAGCTGAAGAATTTGTCTGTTTGTTTGCTTGAACGCGCTAAACTCAGGAACTACTGGTCCGATTTGAAAAATTCTTTCAATGTTAGATAGCCCATGTATTGAGTAAGGCTATAGCCTTACTCAATACATGGGCTATCTAAGGGCTATCTCAATACATGGCTATATCATCACGCTACCACCAATAGGAGCGGAGCAAGAATGAAAAATGTTGCGAAAACGGGGAAAATGTGACGCAGACGAAGTTGCGCGGGACAGCTAGTTAATTATAACTCCAGGTGTCCTCTGATGCTCTCATTCACCGATGTGAGTAATGTCTAACATAGACTCAGAAAGAACTCATACTACGGGTGATACTAATTAGTGCTTGCCGCAAAACTTAAACTTTCACATAACTATCACATTCAAATAATTATCTACATCTAAGTGTTAATAGTTCTTTTAAATCTCTTTGCAAAACCCTAAAGAATATTGTACGTTCAAAAATCATTCGAATTCGCTACGAACTTTACTTCGACGACACGGTTGGCGCAGTGGTTGAGCGATCGACTGCTGCGCTGCGTGTCGCGGGTTCGATCCCCGCACGGAGCAAATATTTGTATGGCCTACAGATAGTTGTTCCGGGTCTGGCTGTTTGTGTATGTCAGTTTAAATGTTTGTAAACGCGCCCACGATACAGGAGAAATTCCTAGTGTGGGGCAAAGTTTAAAAAAAAAAAAAAAAATATCTGAAGATTATCTGGGTTATTTGAAGCCCATAGTTTTTCACTCAACCCTGTCGCGCGCCGTCGGGCAACGAACAAAAGCACTAGCTAATAGAATTCTCGGCACAATCGATTGTTTACGAAATATCGAGTTAACGAGAACCCCTATTGTTTTGCTAGTGATGTTTTAATACAAGTTTTCGTTGATAGTTGCAGAAATAAAGATCTAACAAATTAAAAGAAAATTGATTTTTGTTATCTTTATGTAATACATAGTTTGTGCCAGCGGCTTTAACCGCGTGGAGGTCGGAAATGATCGCACGGGACGTCTTAATGTTTGAACGGGTTTATTATTTATTTTAGTTTATTTAGGTAACCAACAGCGATACATAAAAATACTTAACAAAATATGCGTGTTACAGTTGTTATGGCCAATTATAGGTTTCCCTGTATAACTGTGATATATGTATTAAGTATAATACATGTGAACGGACTAATGCAAGATATTTCCAACTAAGCAATAAAATAAAATTACAATACAATACCAAACTACATACCTAAGGTTAAATTTGACCAAATTTAGAAAAGAAAAAAAATACAAAAAAAAGGTTAAATAATAAAAAAATAGTAGAAAAAGAAGAAGATTGGTTGCCTATCATCTATCTCCGCTATAGGCTAAAAAAAAATCGATAAAATTTACCATATGGATAGACCATGCCTTAAATTAGAACATGGGATATTTTTATCCCGATACTACGTTCCCGTAGGATAATTTCGAGCCTAAACGCAGGCGAAGCCATCGGCAAAAGCTAGAAATCTCATGTAATAGGGGGCGAGTCTATTGCTATCAACGGGGCACTAATCCAGACTCCGTGACTGGTAATGAGAAATTCCTAATAGAAAAACCCAATAACACTTTTGCCCAACCCGGGAATCGAACCCTGGACCTCAAGCTCAGCAGTCGCGCTAGCAAACACTAGACCAACGAGCCATTCCTGGCTAGTAAGTAATAAAATACGCAATACAATAGATCCCTCTCGAGTCTCGACATTAGTTTGGAGTGGAATCATCTCAATATTGAATAACTATTCACGTATAAACAAAGAGGAACAATACAAAGGCAATAAGTTCAAACAACTAAAGTAGGTATATCTGTATAATATATAAATATAGTCAGTATTGGATACTCAAAGCGTACTTGAGTTGTAAGCTTCGAGTTGTTAGCATGTAAATCGCACGTACCCTACGTGAGGTTTCGCCGCCCGGCTGTGCCGTCATTTAACAATATACAAGGGCATGTAGACAATAACTCATCTTCCTTCCCTTGTTCTTTAGGCTCGGCGCAACACTTTCCTCCCATTCTCTCCTGTTGTCTGTCTGTCACCATACATCCTTTTTCTATACTCCTTACTACCATACTCCTTTTTCTTTCATATGATTCCTGACATAATCTAATCAAACTATTGTTTCTTCAAAATCAAACGAACGATGCGATCCAATCGCCTTGTGCCTCTTACTAACATGATTCAAATATGGAAGAGAGAGTTTGCTGATCGGCAAAAGACGAATGAAAGCCGAAAAAGTCTAGTCATTACTGCGGGTCAACTTTGTTGATCAACGAATACTGCCGAATCGAATACCGACTCCGCTAACGGATATATATGTAGGATCCGGTCATTAGTACGGACAGAAAATGAATCGGCAAGCACACCAAAGGTAGCACGCGACCTACTTACCAGTCTACCCACACCTAAGCGCGCTTCTACAGAGTCGTGATGTTTCGAGCTCGCTGTGAGGCGGACAGTCGGTGTCTGACCACGGCGGAGTCAAGACGTCCCGAAACTGTTCCCCGATTCATGGTGCCTAGTGTTATTGTGTTGGATTGTAATTTCAAGTAATTTGTGAGTAGTAAGTGAGTTCTACAAAAGCAGTGTACCTCGTGTAGTGTGTTTTCATAGCACGGAACCCATGTTCTGCCCACATGATGACCGTGTCTAACGGAATAAATCAAGACAACTGCGACATCAGAAGTGGGATAAAGAATCGCGCCCTCCACGAAAGTAAAGCCAAGTGAGGAACATAACCAATGAATTTTTGAAGCAACAAGGAAAGCGGCCAAACCTGCGAGCACAAATCATCAAGAGGGTACCCTCGCAACAACATCGGGTGAGACTGTTTCTTTTCTTTTCGATAAATAGGTCATCTGGCTCATTGCTTAAACATAGCTAGTTTAATTGGTTTATGGGTGACATCATAATCAGTAAACCTTACTGGCATCGGAGGTTATGATTTAAAATGCACGATGGAGATCGTACCATTAAAATAGGCGATATTTTGATAAAATAGGTTGTCAGCCAATAAGTTCAGGAATTATTAGATGCTGGCGTAATTTGTAAAAGTTCTTTGACATCTGGAGCTGCGCGCTTCCCTGGTCCACATGTTTCAGTCGAAAAGAAAGTGTGTTTAGTCGAAATGTCACTGTTGTCCGGTTAATGCTTTAGATGATCAAAGAGACGCAGTTGCCCGGTTTATGATGTTTTTATGATGAAGTTGGTCGAAGGGACGCTGTTGTCCGGTCCGTACACTGGTATGGTCGAAGGGACGCAGTTGTCCGGTCCAAACATTGGTATGGTCGAAGGGATAATGTCGTCCGGGCCATGCAGCTGATAGCGGCTGGTTGAAGGGACACATTCATCCGGTCCAACCTTAAGTGTTCACTGGTCGAAAGGACAGTGTCGTCCGGGCCATGCAGCAGATAGCGGCTGGTTGAAAGGACACACCCGTCCGGTCCAGGTGTTAACTGTTTAGAGAAAGGTGTCGTCCGGTCCATGAGTGGTCGAAAGGACACACGCTTTCGTTGTAGGTGAAAGGTGTCGTCCGGTCCATGAGTGGTCGAAAGGACACACGCTTTCATTGTAGGAGAAAGGTGTCGTCCGGTCCATGAGTGGTCGAAAGGACACACGCTTACGTTGTAGGAGAAAGGTGTCGTCCGGTCCATGAGTGGTCGAAAGGACACACGCTTTCTTTTGTTCTGAAACAGTTACAGTTACGATGAGAGTAATGTTTGTCATAGTTTGTCAGGTTGGACGAGCGGATGTCTTGGTGATTAGACATTGTTTGTTCCAGGAATACAATAACGCCCGAGGACGGTCGTATGTCAGTCTGGCCGTGTAGGATCCGGTCATTAGTACGGACAGAAAATGAATCGGCAAGCACGCCAAAGGTAGCACGAGTTAAGTGTGACGACCCTAACTCTATTCGCTTTATCAGCAAATCCCCCTCCACCTCAAAGTAGCAAATAAGTAGTGTATAAGAATATTGTTAACTTAGCAATAATTAAATATAAATACATGTCTCCTTATTAGAATAAACATTACTATCTTAATTACTGTAACGCTGCTTGTCTGTTCGCGACGTATACAACTCTACAAGCACAGCTGGACGTCTGTTTCTACAGTTCAACGGAGATTCCCGAACAAACAAATCTATTAAGTACCAGGCACAACGGCTGGCGCAGTATTTGATAGTAGTCACAAGGAGGAGATGGGAGTAACTACAGGACTGTGAGTAAAACTTTTTCACTATCCTCTCTGTTTTCCTTTATCATTTTCCTCTTTGTTTTAATTGTATGTGTTGTGTTATTAGGGGTTGAGCAATACCGTGATAACATTATTTTATTTTATTACGATATAACTGGCGTAATAAGATTAACTTAGTTAGGTATTTAGTGTTTTAGTTTACACCCTCTTATTGTGTTTCTGTTCTTTTAAAATGGATCAAATCGTGCAGGTTCCGTCAACAATGGCAAAAATTATTCCAGAGTTTAGTGGCGATTCTAGACAACTCCCACTTTTTATAAAGAAATGTGAATATATTATAAATACATTCCAAGGGGGAGAAGTACAAAATGAATACCTATTTCACGTTCTTACTAGTAGATTAACAGGGGACGCCGCGAATCTAGTAGGCGAACGGGATAATATTCGTACTTGGTTGGAGTTGAAAACATTATTGGCACAACATTTTGGTGACCCAAGAACCGAAGATTGTTTAGTATTAGAGTTGGAGTCTATGAAACTAAATCATAACGAAAGTTATTTAGATTTCTGTCATAGGATTCAAAACTTGCGTAGTGTCTTGATTGCAAAAATAATTGAAACCGTAGACGATGCGAATTTACGTCAAGCCAAACAGCATATTTATACTAATTCGTCATTGAATGTTTTTCTATATAATTTACCTCCTTATTTAGTTAGATTGGTACGATTAAGGAATGTGACGACACTAGAAGATGCCTTGAAAGTAGTGTTAGAAGAGCAAAACTTTCAGACGGTTTATGAATCTAGAAATAATAGAAGTAAAACTAGTTCAAAACCGACAGGAAAATCTTTCAACAATAATTGTAATTCCCAACGTACGCCCAATCCACAAAACCAACCTAGTACGCCAGTACAAAATAGTTCAACAGGAAATACTACTCAAACGAACTCTCCAAATAATTCAATTCAATATAGAAATTCTTTTAGGAACCAAAATAATGCGCAAAATCAGTTGCCACAACAAAGTAGGTCAATGCCGTGGTCGAATCAACAGGCCGCGCCGCGAACGTCAGCAGTGCATAATGCAACGCCGGCAAACTCGGGTTCAAACACCGATGTTACCATGCGAACTGCTAACTCTAGACGCGTAAATTATACGAATAATGATTCACTTATGACATACGATAATAATGAACAAAATACTTGCGATTACGAACCGCAAGCAAGCACGTCCCATGAAACTGAACAGATTGAGAATTTTTACCTGAGAGCCTCACACAGAGAGAAAAAATAGTTTTAAATTGTACTAATTATCGTTCTTTGCCTTACATTGTCATTCCAGAGCTAGGTAATGCAATTTTTATGTTAGACTCTGGCAGTTCTAGATCATTTATAGGTCGGCGTGTCGCTTACCATTATTTTAAAAATGCTATCTACAAAGAGCCATTCGAAGTAGTCAGTACTCATGGTGTTAGTATCCATACAGAAGTCGTTTTAACTCCTTTGCCTAAAATATTTAAGAGTTCTGAAGGTCATAAGTTTTACGTTTACGATGTTGACAATAACTATGACGGTTTATTAGGCAGCAATTTATTAAAGCAATTAGAGGCGAAAATTGATTACCAAACACTAACTTTATGTACAAGGAATACTGACATACCTTTTGTTTATTCTTCAGCTCTAAAAGATACTTATATTTTACCGCCACGTAGTGAGTTAAGGGTGAAACTGCCCGTAAATTTAACTAATGGCGAGGCTATTTTAGATTTTAAAGAATTGACTCAAGGAATTCGAATGCCCTGTGCGTTAGTTAACTGCGTAAATGGTTATGCATATACGGTTATTCAAAACTGCAAGAACATAGAAATGACCCTCAAGGTCACTAACCCCTTTCAGGTTGAACCTTACAATCACCGAGAGATCTTAGTTAACAATTTAAGCGACAGAGACAGAATGGATGAGTTATTATTAAACAACTTAAAAAAAATAAGGTTAGATCATATGAATGAGGAGGAAAGAACGATGATTATGAATATTTGTGAGGAATATAAGGATATTTTTTATTGTGAGGACATACCGTTGTCTTTCACTAACGAAGTGAAACATAAAATTAGAACGGTAAACGAGGATCCCATTAATGTAAAAGCCTATAGGTTGCCGCCCGCTCAAACAGATGAGATTAGGCGCCAAGTGGATAAAATGCTAAAGGACGATGTAATCCGAGAATCAAATTCTCCTTGGAGTGCACCGGTCCACCTTGTTCCAAAGAAATTAGATGCCTCTGGACAACAAAAGTGGCGGATGGTAGTAGATTATAGACGTTTGAATGAGATAACTGTGGACGATAAGTACCCTTTGCCAAATATCAATGATCTTTTTGATAAACTAGGAAAGAGTATGTATTTTTCCACCTTAGATCTTGCGTCTGGCTATCATCAATTACAAATCCAGAAAGAAGACAGGCAAAAAACTGCGTTTTCAACACCATTTGGCTTATACGAATTCAACAGAATGCCTTTCGGTTTGAAAACAGCGCCTGCCACATTTCAACGTGCAATGGATAACGTCCTCAGGGGTCTGCAAGGTTTGCATTGCCTTGTGTATCTTGATGACGTCATCATATTCTCTACCAGTTTACAAGAACACATAGAGAAACTACGGGCTATTTTCGAGCGATTTCGAAAAACTAACTTAAAAGTCCAGCTTGATAAGTCCGAGTTTTTGAGAAAGGAAGTAATGTACTTGGGTCATACAATAACTAGGGATGGCCTTAAGCCTAACAACGATAAAATAGAGGCTATTCTGAAATACCCTTTGCCCAAAACAGTTACAGAGATTAAGAGTTTCTTAGGGTTAATCGGTTATTATAGAAAGTTTATAAAAGATTTTTCTAAGATAACTGCACCTCTCACAGCATGCCTGAAGAAGGGAAAAAAGATCGAGATAAATGATGAATATAAAATAAGTTTTGAAACATGTAAAGAGTTGCTGACACATGCACCTTTATTACAATTCCCCGATTTCACAAAACCTTTTATTCTTACAACAGACGCTTCAAACGTTGCGGTAGGTGCAGTACTTTCTCAAGGTACTATAGGATCAGACAAACCGATTGCTTTTGCCAGTAGAAAACTAAGCGATACAGAATCTAGGTATAGTACGATAGAAAAGGAGTTATTGGCCATAGTATGGGCAGTTAAACATTTCAGGCCTTACTTATACGGCAGAAAGTTTACAATATATACCGATCATAGACCTTTGGCATGGTTGAATTCATTAAAAGAACCTAATAGCAAGCTAACTCGATGGCGTTTACGCTTAGAGGACTATAATTTCGATATATATTATAAGAAAGGTAAACAAAATACAAATGCAGATGCCTTATCGCGTATTAAAATTAATATAACAAAAGATGACTCGGAATCAATGATCGTTAACGTAGACGAGAAGGAAGCGAGATTACAACAGCATTTGAAAGAAGTGACGGACGAAATCGTAAAACTTAGCGTTAAAGAACCACAAATAGAGACGATAGAATTATCTGATTCTGAAAGCGACGCCGAGACAGCAAATTCAATATCTAATAGGGAACACGAAGGTATTCCTATTCTTAACGAAGCGATAGATACCAAAGCTAGGCAAATTCATGTTTTCACCTGGTACAGGGACGATATCTGTGTAAAAGATATTTCTAATAACAAACAAAAAATTTTTGAAGTCCATCTACCCCCTAGTAACAGCGAAAACTTAGTCAAAAATTTCCTTAAAGAATATATAGATTACAAAAATAAGTACTTCATTTACTTTGAGGACCATTGCCATAGAAAAACATTTGTTAATGTAGTTACATCACTCTACAAAAAGGGAACGCAAAACTTTGTCGAATGTACTGAAAGAATTGTGAATGTTACGGATGAAAGTGATCAGAAAGACCTAGTCGTCAAATATCATCAAGGGAAGACTTGTCATAGAGGTATTAGAGAGACTCTAATGAAGTTAAAACGAGCATATTGGTGGAGCAATATGAAAGAAACAGTTACAGCTATTATTAATGCATGTGAAGAATGTAAGAAAATGAAGTATGACAGGAAACCTCTAAAACCATTTATACAATTAACACAAACTACAGACAGTCCATTCCAAGAAGTTTTTATAGATCTGTTATATATAGAGAAAAATCAATACTTAACTATAGTAGACTCATTTAGTAAGTTAGGTCAAGCAATACAGATTCCCAATAAAAGCACACCCGAGGTAGTGCGAGCCCTAATTAAATATTTTTGTATGTATGGAATACAAAAAAAAATAAGTAGTGATGCAGGCACTGAGTTTAACAATGAATTGCTTAAAGAAATGTTAAGTTTATACAAAATTGAGCAACACATAGGGACACCTAACAACCCTAATTCAATGGCAATAGTAGAAAGATTTCATTCCACAATTATCGAAATATATAGGTTAGCAAAATATGAACAATCTAGTTTAGATGCAGCTTCTGTTATGACATATGCGATCATGGGTTATAACAATACTATTCATAGTGCGACGAGTTTCACACCTTACGAAGTAGTCTTCGGGCACACAGAGTCTGGAAATGCTTTTGATATTGACAGGGACAAAACCTTAATGCAAAAGATATTACAGGATCACCGTAAACGTTTGAAAACTCTTTATGAGCATTTAAGCAGTCAAATGATTGGACATAAAAACTTAGTTAGAGACAAGAAAGGAGGGGAGGACCCACCAAAAATAGTGGATGGTGACACGGTTTTTATGAAAAATACTAGGACTAGGAAAGCAAAAGAACTGCCGCGATACGAAAAGGCAATGGTCACCGGAAAACCTAAACGTAACATAGTCCCAGTTAAGCTTAAAAATAGAAACACTAAAGTAGCATTAAGAAATGTCAAACGCCCTTCACGGATGGTGGTTGATACTGCTCGTCCTAGCGGATCAAGGGACGACCCTGAACATCCAGAGGATCGACCAGAATCCGGGAATAGTTCCGATTCGGATTGGAACAGCTCTGATGAGGACTAACCATTGGGATATTATTAAGACTATAGATTTAAATTCGCTAACTGTCCAGTTAGAAAATAATATAGAAGAGTATAATAAGTTAAAAATTATAAGTCATAGTAATAGCGAGATACATAGAGAACTTTTAGGGTTGACAGTACAAATTGAATCATTTATTGAATTGACAAAAGATAGGTTAAAACAGATTATACCCTCTAGCAGAACAAGAAGAGGAATTATAAACCCATTAGGATCTCTTATTAAGGTAATAACAGGAAATTTAGATAACGAAGATGCTAGAAAATATAATGTAGAAATTAGTAATTTAGGAAATAGGGAACATTCAATATAACGAAAAGTATCATTAATGCAGAAGGCTTTCGATAAATTACTCAATGTTTCTGATGACATTAACTTTAATACTAGACATTTGGACTTCAAAATAAGACACTTTCAAACACTTATTCAAAACCAAACCAAGTACTCTAACCTTTTAACCATAATGAATAGTATGAATCAAGTTTTAAATAATTGTCGTACTATTTATTCCATTATTTTTGAATTGGAAACTGCTATTGCTTTTAGTAAAATGCACATATTACATTCAGCCATAGTAAATACCACGGAATTATTTAATATTCTTAATGTCATAAGAAAACATCATAAATTAATTTATCCATTAAGATTAGATAACTTAGTAAAATTAGAAGGAAATATAGAAATTAAGGGCTATATAGATAACAGAAAAATTATATTTGTATTAGAAGTTCCAGTAATAGACAAAAACACATACAATTATTATAAAGTTACTCCTATCCCAATCTACAACCAGCTAACTCAAAAACCTAATATCATTATACCCCAATATCCTTACCTAATAGTGAACAAGTCGAAATACAGATCCGTAGTGGATGGCTGTAAGGAAATAGAAGATCAGACATATCTCTGTTCCGATGAAAACGTGGTACAGTACGCAGAAGAAACATGTATCCAACAGCTCATGTTATTACAACATAACTTCAGTAATTGCAAGCAACACCAGGTGCAGATAGAAGAAACCAAGATGCAGCCTATATCCAGCATTCACTGGTTGATATACACGGAAAAGGAAACTATTGCAACGGAGCACTGCGAAGAGGAGACCCGCAGACACAATCTACGAGGCACATACATACTAGTGCCAAGTCAGCGTTGTACCTTACAGATTGCTGATATCTCAATCACAACACCCATGAACACCAGTTTAGTCTCCTTCAGACTACCACCAGTACAGATGCCCGAACTACGCAGAGATGTCACCCCATCAGCCAAGCAGATAGATCTCAGAGGAGTAGATCTAGGCGACGTCAAGGAACTGCTGAACCAAGCCAAATACAGTGATAGTGTCAGTGATGGTGAAACTATTATAGTCAGTGACAAAATCAGTGTATGGACCATAAGTATTTACGCCATTATAATTGTATTCGTCATTGGGTTTTTATTTCAAAGAAGAGAGTCTTTGACTAAGAGATTTCGACGAAATTCTCTAAAGACTACAGAGTTGCCCTTAGATAATTTCTCTCTTAGGGAGGGAGGAGTTAAGTGTGACGACCCTAACTCTATTCGCTTTATCAGCAAATCCCCCTCCACCTCAAAGTAGCAAATAAGTAGTGTATAAGAATATTGTTAACTTAGCAATAATTAAATATAAATACATGTCTCCTTATTAGAATAAACATTACTATCTTAATTACTGTAACGCTGCTTGTCTAAATAAAGTATTTTTTTAAACTACTCAAGTGTCGATCACTTAATTCACGCGACCTACTTACCAGTCTACCCACACCTAAGCGCGCTTCTACAGAGTCGTGATGTTTCGAGCTCGCTGTGAGGCGGACAGTCGGTGTCTGACCACGGCGGAGTCAAGAGTCCCGAAACTGTTCCCCGATTCATGGTGCCTAGTGTTATTGTGTTGGATTGTAATTTCAAGTAATTTGTGAGTAGTAAGTGAGTTCGACAAAAGCAGTGTACCTCGTGTAGTGTGTTTTCATAGCACGGAACCCATGTTCTGCCCACATGATGACCGTGTCTAACGGAATAAATCAAGACAACTGCGACATTTATATAACAACAAATAACAACATCATCATCATCTGCCTAGCAAAAAAAACAAACTTTCGATACACGAATGGCGGCCCAAATGTTTACGTTCCAGTAAATCAAACGCGTTCCAGTGCCACAAAATATTAGACGGCAAAAATATAACCCGACCAAGTAGTATTGCTCGTTAGTTTCGTACTACACGTATGTTACTTTGAGTTGGTTGAATTTGGTATTATTATTTTTTGATTGAATCGTCGCTACGTAACGTAGAAGATCTTTGTTTACAAAAATTATAAGTTCCCGTGGTGCGAAGTATACAATAATTTCTTTTTCATTTCTCCTTTCATAGGTCTGCTGACAGTATAACAGTATAATACTTAATAGACAGTAGTATCGTTATACTTAAATATTTTTTGTCATTTTCTTTTGTTGTCTACTGTGTGTACATAAATAGTAAAAACAAAAATAGCCATCCATATTTATACTCAACGTAATCATTCAAAACAATGTTACCAATTATCCAATTCCGTCGCATGAATACAACAATTATCCACATTTGCATTAATATGGACCGAGTTAACTGCCAGTGGCTATCCATATTCATGTAATACATCTCTCTTAACTATTTCGACTGACACTCTGTAATTAGTGATCAACGAACTGCATTATCTAGCGGTTTGTATTAATTTAACAAGTTTTATTATTTTACATAACATCACGTAATCCTCGAAGGATTAGGGGGTGTTGGGCTGCGGGTTGTTCGAAAGAGATACCGTGGCCCTGGAACACAAAGGGCTAAGAAGGTACATGGATGGGTTTTAGTCAGTCAAGTCTGACACTCCCGTCCGTTCCGCCCAGAGCGGTAGAAGTCATTTGAAGGGTGTACTTTATCCACGACACTCCGATGATGGGATTACGAGAACGACGGGAACAGAGAAGGACTGCGTCCCTCACTGTCTGCTCAGAGGCAGTTTACAACCGTAAATCTGTACTAATATTATAGTAGTAGTAGTAGGCGCGGGCCTGTGGACGGTGAGTAATGGGCTAGCTCACCGTCCGTCCGTCTTATGACGACAGACCGTGCCGACGGCGCGTTCGTGTTCCACGCGCGCCTCAAGGAGATGTCAGCAAATCGTCAACAGCAAAGTCAGGGTCCGAGAGGGCCGATGCCTGCCAGGGCTGCGGGTTGTTCGAAAGAGATACCGTGCCCCTGGAACACAAAGGGCTAAGAAGGAACATGGATGGGTTTTAGTCAGTCAAGTCTGACACTGCCTTCCGCTGCGCCCAGAGCGGGAGAAGTCATTTGATGATTTCCCATCCTAACAAAAAAAAAGGGTGTACTTTATAATTATAGTACACCCACATTTCGCCAGTTATGTTGTAATAGGGGGTGAGCCTATTGCCATCAACTGGACACAAATCAAGACTCCTACTGGCTGCTTCTGACAAAATCCCTGATGGAAAAACCCAATAACACTTTTCCCGACGTGGCAATCGAACCCAAGATCAGATGCTCATCAGTCGCAATTGCGATCACTAGACCAACCGCACAGTATTTACAGCGATCACTTTGTATCCATTTATTTCCGTCCACAACAACTGCCCAGAATTTTCCCAACTACGAGTATGTTCGGGTCGGCTTCCAAGCTAACCATGCCGCTGGATGGATGCAGCTGAATACCAGTATTTTACATGCATCGACTGCATACCTGACCTCCACAGTCCAGTTGGTTACGTGTCAGTGGCGTAGCTTTAACTAAGAACATTCATGGACCTGTAAGGGCACAGCAAAAAATTTTTATTTATTCTTTAATTGTGTTTTTGTGTCTATTACACATGTTTTATAATGTGTTGTTACAAAATAAATCCGATTATAAAGTGTGAAGACATAAATACATAAGATCATGCCTGTTTACGCGGAAACTTAGGTACTTAGATGTGTAGATATTTACCGAACCGGTTTTATGTCAAATTCATATGCTGTCTCATGAATAAAGCTGTAGAACACGCTACCCCTCAGTATTAAAAAAGCTGAAAGCATTTTTAAAAGAAAAGTTCGTGACCACTATTTAAATCAGACGAACTAGATCGCAATTAGAAGTCTAGTCATAGTAATTATTATTAGGTTTCTCGTATTTTTAATTCGGTATTTGTTAAAATATTTATTAGTCTATTTTATGTGTATTAGTATCTATGTAATTATATACAATTTCGAAATTAATTATATTATTTTAGATATTATTTTATAACCTATCGCAATGTTGTCCTTTTTAACCCAATGGTTGACTCGTAGAGAATGCCTTGAGGCATTAAGTCTGCCTATGTACCACTATTGTATATGAAGTTTAAATAAATAATAAATAAATATTTATAATTCACATAAATATTTTTGCCAGTTTAAGTCCCATGTAAAAGGGGCCTGTTGCCCTCAACCGATCACAAATCTGGCTACTGTTGTGTTGTTTTCCAGATGGAAAACCTCAAAAACATTTATAGACAGACCTGGAAATCATTCCCAGGACTTTCTGCTGCAGTACCTAAGAAGCAATGGAAATGTAGTTAGCAGTATAGGTAAAGTTTGAGTGGCTTTAATGCAAGATTTTCAAGCCAATAAATATCAGTGTATTAGCAATTTAGTGCGCTCTATTTTTTATTGCTGATTGGCATCAGCTAAGTCTATTGGTACCATAAACTAAATTGTATTGTATGTGTGTGTACGTTTGTTTGAGTACTACGTAGTGAGAATAACTAAGCGATCAATTTAGGGCACTGTTCCATACGCATCTCTATTATGGCACGATACTGAGATATCGAGGGCGCTAAATTAATCGCACTTAAATCGAGACAAAACCCAAACAAAGGCAAAAAGGTTTTAAAAAAACTGCTTTTTTGCAATCGACATTCGATTCCAATTAAAACCAAAAACAAGTCTCTGAAGTGCTGTTTGTGATCCTCGCTACCCCAAATACAGGACATTTTAATGAATATTGTAACGACCCTAAACCAACGTCAACACAGACCTCTTATAATAACCTGTCAGTCCCGTACCGTCCCGTTTAATAACATAATATATATATATTAATATGGAAATACTCAAGTGTCGGTATGTCGGGGTGCCGACACAAAGCCATTCTATCTCATCGTGTCAACAAATAATCTTTTTTTGTAAAATGTCCCTAAATCGGGACTTGCGGAGCTGCGGGTATCGCTTTTTCAACTTTTCGAGGTCGTATTTTCCGACCCAGTTATTAAATGTCTTCGTTCGTGCTCTTTTCCCGAATAATGGGCAGCTTCGAGGGTGTGACAGCATTATTCGAAGTAACATGCTGTGACGTGATAAGTTTAAACATCGTTTTGTGAAGCTACATTGTGACTGGCTTTTGAAAAAGACACCTGTATTTTTGTATCGATGCTCTTGAATTTCTTTCGTGTTGTTTATTCAAATACTAGCCGATCCGCTCCAGCTTCTCCCAGTGACGGATTTCTATACAAACTTTTAACCCCTATTTGAGTTTTTCAAAACACTTTCTCTGGGCCAAATTATAGCCGGATCCATCCAGTGGTTTGAGCTGTGCGTTGATGCAGTCAGGACATACGATTTTATATGTATAAGTCCATAGAAGTATTGGTCACTTAAAGAAATATTTAAAGGAAATTTCTCTAACGACATCAAAAGAAAACTATTTGACTCAAATATACTACCAACTCTTCTATACGGATGTCAAACTTGGACTACAACAGATGCCATGAAAACTAAATTAAGGTCATTTCAAAGAGCTGTAGAGAGAAGCATGCTTGGCTTAAAAATAAGCGACCGGATAAAGAGCAGCGACATCAGAGCGAAGACCAAAGTAACTGATGCTTTGTTTATGGCCGAGAAACTGAAGTGGAATTGGGCAGGCCACATCGCGAGAACAGCAGACAACAGATGGAGCGAGCGCGTCTTGCACTGGTATCCACGAAACGGAAACAGACGTCGCGGAAGACCATTACAACGATGGCGAGACGATATCGTTGCACTGGCAGGGATAGAGTGGACTAGAACGGCCCAAGATAGAAATAAATGGAAACAGATGGAGGAGGCCTTCGTCCAGAGATGGATGACCCCTTAATAGTTTAAGTTTTGTGAAATTATTTATATTATGTAAATTATAGGGAAATAAAGGCTATTTTTTTTTTTTTTTTTTATTTTTTTTTATTTTTTTTATTTTTTATTTTAAGTCCATAGATAAGTTTCATCAGCATCATCATTTTGGGAGGTTTTGCCGTAATCGCCACGCTTGGCAGGCGGGTTGGCGATAGCAGTACGATTATTACAAAAGCACAGAGAACGCTGCTGCCCATTCTCTGGCAAGATAGACAGATAAGATGGATAGATAAGTTTAATATCTGTGTTTGAATATGCGCGGTTGACTGCTCATTTTGTATGCTGCATAATAATTTCTTTACATACAATAAAAAGTAAAAGTATCTCATTTATTTTGTTGCATTAAACTAACTTTCTTGTAAGTTAGAGCTCAAGCAAGGTCAGCTAAGAAGAACATTAAAAGAAACTAGAATGAATAGTTTAACAGTTCAGAAACAGTTTTATTTCGGTAATTCATGGAGTCATGAATCAATCCTTGTGAATCAATCAATCCTTTGTCGACTCGACGATTGACTTCTCATCCTCCGGCTTCAAGCCGTGCACGGTTGTTATCAGGAAGTACGCCAGCTTTGAGGCATAAGTATGGGGCGCTAGTAAGAGTCTAATTGTGATAAACAATGAGTAGTGTTACACTTTTGACACTCGTCTTGGGATAAAACAACATTACAACGTCAGTGTGTCGGAATTTAAGGAAAAACCGTTCAACATATACAATTAAAGACAGATTTTTAGCAGACGTTACAGGCAGTCAGCGGCTCGGAAGTCTGACAACCAGTAGGTATTAAGGGGTATCGTATTACCAATCGTAAATACAGGGATTCAGCTGACTGGTTAGACTGGAAGACGACCCCAACATAATTGTGAAAAGGCTAGGCAGATGGTGATATACGATTACGGATGGTTTATTTCACTTTGGAAGTAAACAGTAATTACACTTATAAACGCAGATCTTTTTCAAAGGGCACGCACAATCTTCAGAACGCCTGTCGGAATCTGCTACGATCCTCAAATATTTGAAACTGTGTGTACACTGTTAATGCATTTTGAAGTTTCTATAAAGTTAAAGCTTAATTAAATATTTAATTCAAAACACTTTACATTGAATGATTACTCAGAAAATAATGTAGTAAATCCCCTAGCTACTTAGAACCGCAGGTTATTGCCCTGCCAACCACAGACCTCGTTGACATTGACAGGTGCCTATCACCTTAATTCGCAATTTCGGGCTCAATATATTATCAGAGATAGGCACTAAATTATCGTCAAGTCTAGTCAGCCTGTTTGTTATCTTAAACTAATTAAACTAGCCTGGTTCACATTCAAATAATTCGTAGGTTAGTTTTAGAATTGTTGAAGTTCTAAGCCATTGTTATTTGCGGGGCTGTTCGAAAGAGATACCGTGGCAACAAAAAGAACTAAGAAGGAACATGGGTGGGTTTTAGTCGGTACAAGTCTGACACTCCCTTCGGCTCCGCCCAGAGCGAGAAGGGGTCATTTAATGATTCCCATCAGTAAATAAAAGGCCATTGTTATTAATTAATAATTATATATTATCGTAGTGATTGTGTTTGGGATAAGAAGATTTTACTTCAAATCTTAGGCCTCGGAATGCACGTTACGTCGTTGGTTCTGCGCCTGATCTCTCTCCGGTCGGGTCGGATTGCCGTCCCATCGGACGGGATGAGAGTTAGGGAACAGACAGGGTGTACCGGTGCCCGCGCACACACCTGTACTATAATATCTCCCGTGCCGATGGCTAATCTCCACCAAGATTGGCTGCCATGACCGAAAACGGTCAGGAGGACTATTTAAGAGTTTTTTGAGAATGGAATGATATGACATCATTAACAAACTTCAACCGCGGAAAGCACCCGGCTCCGACGGAATCACCAATAGGGTGTTCAAACTCCTCCCCGCTCAGCTCGTCGTGTTAATGGCGGCCATCTTCAATGGCGCCCTGAGCAACAACGCGTTTCCCCAAATATGGAAAGAGGCCACTGTCATCAGTTTCGCCAAGCCAGGCAAACCCAAGTCTGAGCCTTCGAGCTACAGACCTATCAGTCTCCTGAATGCACTCGGTAAAATCTACGAGAGACTTATGTATAAGCGACTCAAAGACTTCGCCGAGGCTAAGAGTCTCATCCCCAACGAACAGTTCGGCTTCAGGACCGGACACTCTTGCATTCAACAGGCCCACCGCATCGTAGAACACTTGAGCGCTGGCTTCCAGCGTGGAGCGATGACGGGTGTGTTGTTTTTCGACATAGCAAAGGCATTCGACAAAGTCTGGCACAACGGCTTATTATATAAGCTGTACAAACTGGGAGTGCCGGACCGTCTCGTGCTCATCTTACGAGACTTTTTGTCGGATCGCACCTTCCGCTATCGCATCGGGAAGGCACTGTCTTCCCCCCACCCCATTAGAGCCGGAGTCCCTCAGGGCTCCCCGCTCTCTCCCCTTATCTTTACTCTGTTCACCAGTGACATCCCCAAGAGCAAGAAGGCACAGCTAGCCCTGTTCGCGGACGACACAGCCATCTATTACACTGGCTATAGTCACGACGCTATTTACAGCACCCTCCAAACCTCAGCCAACGTCCTAGGCGCTTGGTTCCGGAAATGGAGAATCGAGTTGAACCCCGACAAGAGCCAGGCAGTTCTTTTCTTTAAACCGCGTAAAAATAAGCCACTCGCGCTCAGCCCGATCACTATGTACGGTAAGCCTATCCCTTGGGAGAAGCAAGCCAAGTACTTAGGAGTCTTACTTGACAACCACCTGTCTTTCGCGGCGCACATCAAAGCAGCTCGCGACCGAGCTGCCTTTGCTATGGGTAGGCTTCATTTCATGATCTCGGCAAAAAGCAAATTGTCACTCAAGTGCAAGTTGCGCCTTTATACCGCGGTGATCCGCCCCATTATGACGTACGCTTGCGTCGTGTACGCTCACACCAAGCCTAAATACATCCATAGGATGCAAACCTTGCAGAACCGGTTCTTACGTAGAGTCACGGGAGCCCCTTTTTATGTCCGTAACGACCGTCTACACGTAGACCATAGAATGCCCACCGTCCTTCAGTTTATGAAACGTCTTTCGAAGCGTTTCTTCGATAACGCCAGTAAACACCGTAATCCCCTGATCGCAGCGGCCGCCCGTTACGAACCCTCGCGCATTAGTACAGTACGCCGTCCTCGGCATACCCTCGTCACTACCGATGATGCTATCACCCTCCTCCAGGAGAGTAGCAAAGAGACTAGCACTCTTAAAAATTTCAGACACAAACCGCCGTCTTTCCGACCTCGCCGTCGAGGTCCGTCGCGACGTCCCGGTCCATGCCCTCCCCGACCCTCGCTCGAGCCAGCCCGCGATGCTGTGCCAGTAGTTTTAAATCAGCCCCTAAATAATGATATCATTCAGATCCAGATCCAGCCTGTCCCCATGCAGTCCTCCCCCAGCGACGCCCTGAGCCGAGGCTCGTACCCCACAGGGGGTGCCCTCAGCGTATAGTCGCTTAGTTTGTAAGTTTTTATGCCCTGGCTGGAGGCCTTACTCTTAAGGCACCCACAGGATAGTCCGGTTAAGCAGACGACAACCTCCTAGGTTGAACTGCGAGATGCCATTCATAAAAAATAAAAAAAAATGGAATGATATTTGTTTGTAACTTTCTCGTAAAATCTAGACCGCCTGATTTACAGAACAATTCTATTATATTTTAAACTTTAATTAAAACACAATTTAACCTCCTAGCTTTAAACCCTAGCTCAAACCCCAAGGAGAGATCCGTGATTGAGTATTCTTCAGACCAGGTTTCCCTTTACAACTATACACACCTGTATACACACCAACTATACACATTTGAAACTATACATCACCATCGTCGGCTTCCAGTCCAACCAGTTGCAGCTGAATCGCCACATCTCAGTTAGCACGGGGTAATACGATATCCCTTCAGACTGGTTGTCAGGATGTCGGCTGCACAGCCTACCTGTAACAAAACAGATCTACGACCGCCGGAACCAACAGCTTAACGTTCTATCTGAGGCACGAAGGAAAGGTGGTATGACTGAGATGGTCACCCATCCAAGGATCAACCCTGGCAAGCGCTGCTTAACTAAGTTAGTATAGCTTAGCTCACATAGCTGACGAAATTGTTCATACAGTTTGGACACAAGTATGAAAAACTGCGTCAGCTATGCGAGCTAAACTAACTTTTAGCTCTTGGTCTGTGGTGGCGCGAAGGGCTAATTTTGTTTGTAAGTGGACTGTATTTGCGATGCGTAACGTGCGCGTAACAAAACGATTGACAAACACTTGGCGATAGGTTTAGACGAGTTGCGAGGGTGTTGGACAGTAGAATGCAACCCGAAAATTAGGAAGGGAAAGCACAAACCTTTGCGGGAGACGGGAGCCACGTGCTTTCGCCGACGCCGGTGCACCGGTTCACTTTTCCAAGTTCAGGGGCAGTTGAGCTTCAGTTTACTGTCTTCACACATTGAACACAAACACAAACTGTTTTGTTTAGTCTTATTACATGCGAAAATGCGGTGATTCCAGAATTATCAATAATTTTGTGCAGAGCGGGCCGACGCCATGCGCGCGCGATGCGGTTCGATCCGGAAGTGATTTCGCGACAAAAATGGCGGGGCGAATCTTCTTATTCACTCGCTAGGTATGTGCTGGAAAGGGATGGGTATAGGAAAGCGGATGTCAATCAAAATTTTAATGTTGGCGGCGTTGGCGCAACCATTCCCCCCGGGTTTGAAGGGTTACCTTCAAAAACAATAAGCAAAACTAATCAAATTACTAAATTCTGGAGTGATCTCTAATAGCTAACCTATTCCTAAACTATATATATAAGCGTTGCTATAACTACCAGGCTAAGTTGAAGTCTGCTGCTGATTAGGCAGAGGACAGAGACGAATAACCGGACGTAAATACGAACCGGTTGCGGTTTTCACTCTTACTATACGCGTTACTCCCTTTGAATCGGGGAAAACTTCCTCCACTACACCTAGAGGCCAGTGTAGAGGGGGCGCACTCTCGGTCATTAAAACTACCACAGTACCAACGGTGACTGGATTCGATGGAGTATTCCATTTTTGACGCGACTGCAGCGTGTGCAAATAATCTGTTCTCCAACGCCTCCAAAATGATTGAACTAACCTATCCAAAAGAGCGTGACGCTTTAGGAGATGCAGTCTGTCTTCATCAACATCCATAGCGGGCAAATACTTAAGAGGAGTCGTGGTTAAGAAGTGAGCCGGCGTTAAAGCTAATGACTCCGACGGGTCACTAGATAGAGTTCGACACAGTGGACGAGTATTCATCACTGCCTCTACCTGAGCGAGTACAGTACTCAGCTCCTCATAAGAGAGAATCTGTACGCCTACAACGCGGAACAGATGCGACTTGAGGCTCTTAATATTAGTCTCCCAATTACCACCAAAGTAACTAGCGGCGGGCGTATTAAAATGCCATTCAATACGATTTTCGGCCAAAACATGAGCGAATTCACTCTGATAATACTTTGACCGCAAGAGTGCGTGTAACTCCGAGATACTACGGCGAGCTCCAACATAATTAGTACCATTGTCCGAATATAAACGTTTGACGGGACCACGGCGCGACAAAAACCGTTTAAACGCGGACATAAAACAATGCGTACTTAAGTCACCGGTCAATTCTATGTGAACCGCACGAGTTGTCATACAAATAAATAGACAAACGTAAGCTTTTGTGGAGCGTATACCACGACCACGGGCCATAGTTACCTTAAACGGGCCGGCGAAGTCTGTACCGGTGTGTACGAAATGTTTAGCGGATTGAACAACACGACAAGATCGATAATCGGCCATTTCAGGCGCGGAAAAACGCGGGCGAAGCTTAAAACAGGGCACACATTTGTGCACTCTAGCGCGAATCAAATTGCGAGCGGAAAGTATCCAATACTTCTGTCTAAGGATAGACATCAACAAGTCCGGACCTGCGTGACAATTCACCTTATGATGATAATCTACAATCAAATCTAAAATATGGTCCTTGCGGGGCAAAACTACTGGATGCTTTTGCTCAAATCCTAAATCGGAATTTCTCAAACGACCACCTACTCGAATGAGACCATTCTGTAAAAAAGGTTTCAAATGTTGAAAACCGCGACTACAAGGTTTGTTGGATTCTAAACTACTAAATTCTGATACGAAATAAAATCTCTGCAATTCACGAAGCACGACTAATTCAGCTTTATCCAGATCAGCGGCGGTTATATTACCACGCGTGGGCAGCAGGTTTATAAAACGACAGACATAAACCACACAACGCAAAAGTCTCGACCAAGACGAGACGCGATTAGACAACGATAAAATGATTGACTCTTCACGTGGAACCGAAACTACAAGCGAATGTTTCTTCTCCTCGGGTGGTTCTGAAACGGTAGCTGGGCTAAAGGGCTTAACCGGCCATTCCTCAAGCGTGCTATGAATCCAAGGCGGAGCGCAGAACCACAGCGGGTGATCTAAAATTTGCGATGGAAGCAATCCACGGGAGAGACAATCGGCGGGATTGTCTGAGCCAGCAACGTGAAATAGATTTTGTGGTGGCAATTCGGACTGAATCTTAGCCACCCTATTGGCGACGAATGTGTCCCAGCGATGGGGCGAAGAATGCGCCCAACACAAAGCTACTGTAGAATCAGAAAAAGCCATAATTCTATTAATAATAATGCGGTGCCTACAAGCGTTGACAATAGAGCTGATTAATTGAACTAACAAAAGTATAGCGCACAGCTCCAGACGCGCTAGAGAAACGACCTTACGAGGGGAGACCTTGGATTTAGCGCTTATAAGACTAACCGAGACCTTGTCATCATTCAAAACGTGAAAGTAAACTACTCCCCCGTAAGCCTTTTCACTGGCGTCTGCGAAGCCTACAACAGTAACTATACTGTCTGAAAATATACCAACATGGCGTGGAATTTTTATTTGATTGAGCAGTGGAAGCTCTTCCCGAAAGCGAGCCCACAATTTAACAATATTGTCGGGCGCGGGGTCGTCCCAATCACTATTGGAAAGCCAAAGTTCCTTTATAAGCAACTTGGCATATAAAACGATGGGAGCTACAAATCCCATAACATCCCATATACGTGCTACACACGACAGGATAATGCGCTTAGTACAAATTTGCGGAGTCGAACTAACTTTAAGACTGAACATGTCAGACGCGGGTGACCAACTTAAACCTAGAACCTTGTGCGTATCATCACCATCAAATTCCTTCACCGAAGATAATTGATGTGAAAGTGGTATCGAATCTAGAGCGGTTTGCGAGTTACTTGTCCACTTCACAAGATCAAACTGACCGACTTTCATAAGACTTATTACTTGAGCGGCGGTCGCAACGGCCTCTGCCTCGCTGGCTACATATATAAACAAAGTCATCCATGTATAGCCCTGTCTCAATAGTATCTTTCGCTTTCGGGAATCTTTCGCCCTCATCAGCGGCTAATTGCTTGATAGTGCGAAGCGCATGGAAAGGACTCGACTTAAGCCCAAAACAAACACGATTAAACTCGTAAACTTTCAAAGGTTCTTGAGGTGAAAATCTATACAAAAAACGTTGAAATCTGCGGTCGCATTCGCGAATACCAATAGAAAGAAACATTTGCCTTATGTCGGCGGAAAGCGCGACAGCAAACAAGCGGAAGTTTACAATAATGTCAAATAAGTTGCCTTGAAGGTTTTGACCACAATACAAAATATCATTGAGCGATACAGAAGTGCTAGTCTTAGCACTGCCGTCCAAAACCACGCGAAGCTTAGTAGTAAGCTTATCTTCTCTAACAACTCCGTGGTGCGGGATTATGTAAGATGGATGACTGCGAGTCTCGTCAGTCTCGGCGGTGGGCACAGGTGAGATGTATCCTTTGTCTAGGTATTCGATAACAACCTCATCGTAGGCTTGCTTCAACTTCGGAGATGCTTGCATCTTACGTTCTAAACAAGAAAAGCGTTTTTCAGCGGAAGCGTAGGAGTCACCGAGCGAAAAAATATCTCCCTTGAATGGAAGCGCGACAATATAACGACCATCTTTATCTCGAGTAGTCGTGCGACAATAAATCTCCTCAGCCACCTTATCGTCAGGGCTTAGGATAGGCGGGACATTGACCTCTTCCATTTCCCAGAACCTGCGGATGGTAGACTCCAGCGGCGGCTCAACAGTGCAGCAGTGTGACACAGTCGAGTAACTATCTAAACGTGCGGGTGCGGAACCAACAATAACAAAACCTAGAACTGTTTCTAGGGCGTGCGGTGCGGGATACGACGAACGACCTTGAACCTTACGTGATAACTGGAGGTGCGGGAGAATCGATGCGCCGATCAACATATCGACGTCGCCAGGGACACCATAAGTTTCATCTGCCAACGGTAGGTCTTTAAATTTGGTCAATAAAGACGTGTCAACCGGGACAGTAGGCAATTGTTCCGTAATTTTATCTACGACAAGCGAATCCATATCAAAACAAATATCGGAATTAAAACGCGATGCAAATTTAATTTTAATCGAACCGTGAATGGTTGATTTTAAACCACCGAACCCCTTAACTACTGAGCGGGCTGGCCGGTAATTAATACTAAACCCAAGGCGATGACAACAATTTTGAGTTAAAAAATTACTCTGCGAAGCGCTATCTAACAAAGCTCGAACAAGACACGGATTACCTTAAGCATCGTCAACAACAACGTGAGCGGTCGCGAGCACCACGGTAGTACACGCACTGCTTGCGGACATCGAACACAACGTGACGTCACTCACGGCGGTTTGCGAGCGGGCATTGTCGCGCGCTGGCTGCGGCTGCGGCTGCGAGGCGGTCGCAGAGTTAGCACTGACTGCCTGCGACGGCGTGTCGCCGCTTGATTAACTAACTGTGCTCACATTGGATGCGGCATTATTATAACTTTTCTCCATGTGAAGTAAAGTGTGGTGCTTTGAAGGGCACTTACGGCAACTTTGATTACTATTACAAGAAATAACTCGATGCTTGTCACTTAGGTAGTTAAAACACAAATTGTTATCGCGAACAAACTTAAAACGTTCGTATGGCGTAAATTTTAAGAAACCAGAACACTTGTACAATTGCGTATGTTGACTATTACACAAAGAACAAATAGATTGTACAGGTGCAGGTGCGGTATTCACATAGGTATGTGTCGACCTTTGTGATTTCGAAGGCGCATCCGTTCTATGGTCGGACTTAGTAACTACTTTCTTCGTTACTTCATGGTTTGACGAAGTGCGTTGCAATATTTTAATATGATCGCGAACAAAACATTCTAAATCATTGAATTTTGGTATTTTACTACTGCTATGGTTCATTTCAAATAAACGAACAGTTTCACTGTCTAATTTCTTTAAGCCCAGATACAAAAACAAAAAGTCGCAGAGGTCATCGACCTTTAGGTTCTTTACTGCGCGAACAGATGATGCAAAATATCTAAAAACTTCTCTAAATTATGTTCATTACAAACTGTGGTATTTTTCAAATCGAATAACTGATCTAAATATGCGGTAGCTACTAATCTTTTGTCTTCGTATTTAGACTTTAAAGTTTTTAAAATTATTGAATAATTTTCGGCACTAAAAGTAATGCCGGCACAAACAGTCTTAGCTTTACCGGTTAACTTTTCAACCAGATAATGTAATTTTTCATGATCTGTCAAAGAGACGTTCCTATCTATAGTGTTTTCAAAACTATCTATAAACAAATTCCAATTGCGAATATCACCATTAAATTCAGGTATCTGAATGGGCGGTAATCTTGGTCGATCGCGAGTGTGATGTGCCTGGCTTTGATGGACAGACGGGAAAGGGATGGGTATAGGAAAGCGGATGTCAATCAAAATTTTAATGTTGGCGGCGTTGGCGCAACCAGTCTGCAACCCGTATAAAGATGGACCCATGTGGCTGTTACGAGAGTTCCTCAACTCTTAAACCCTTTGAAACTATACAATAACTTGCGAATGTAATCACTCATTCCTCGGTTAACCGGGTGTTTTACTTGAAGCTTTGATTACTTTTAACGTAAACACAACTCGGGCAAACAATAACGTTCCGGTGTACACGTTTACAAGTTGTGAGCGTCCGCCTTTGTTCTACATGTTATTACTAACAGTTTTGGGGGTATTACACCGAAACTTTTATACAACCTTCTGTTTTTGAGCGAGTGTTTGCATAATTTAATGTCTTGGTTTTTATGAAAATATTTGTTTATAGCACGTAACGTAAGCGCACGTATATTGTTATAATATGTACATAAACTTAGTATTTTTTTATAACTGACAACATAGGAGTGCAAAGAAAGGGTGATGTTTTTTTTATAAAATTGTGCGCCACTGTGGAAGTAACAGCTGGATTATTCTTTTCATGGCACTATAGTGTTGCTGTTACATTGTCATATTAACTTATTTATATTTTTACGCGAAAAGAAAAGCTCCATCGCATTTTCAAAAAGTAAGATTTTTTTATTTATTATAGTTAATTAAGACGGTATTACACTAATTAGAGTAATTAACATAGAAACAGAAAACAAAAGTTATACATCCAGTAGACAACATTCAATCGTTTAAATCAAGTTAAATTAAATTAAAACTAACACGAAACAGTGGACACTCTTGCATACTGTCTCTCACTGAACGCCAGACATACACGCATTAATTTAATCCATTCATCCGCAAACACATCACACTCAGGGTTGGTAGTCAGAAGGGCGTTGAGAGTCATAGGAGTACGACACACAAAACAAAGCCCGAAGTAATTACTACACGTTTACCGGCTAGTACCGATCGGCTAACTCCGTTCGGCATTTACCATCACTGCATTAAGTCAAGGTTGGCTCGGTTAAACTCGACTTGTGCCGAGCAGCTTTCTCCTAAACCTATATTAATTCTATTTTTAGATATTTTTCATCATAATCCATACACGTAGACACACGGTCCCTATTTTCCCTGTTTAAAAATAATGTTTATGCTTCGTTAGTTTATTTATTACCCTCTGATATTTTTAGCACGAAACGTAAAATTATAGGTATTCGTTGCATAAAATAAAGTGTTTCTAAGAGCAGGTAAACTTTTACATTGTACCTAAATACCTAATTAATGGCTTGAATTTCCTCGAATCCCATTAAATGACCTTCGCTATATAAGAAGTCGTTGGCCCGAAAGTCAGATAATCAGGCTTTCCAGCGGGTATCTTGTTATCCAATTACTAGGTTCTGGAGATGACATAGGCAGTTGTTTCTTGTAAAATGCGGGAATTCTGCTGCATAAGGTAAGACTAGAAGCCGACACTAACATATAGATGGGAAAAGGCTGATTATGACGTCGTGAGTCGATTTCTAAATTAAGTATTTGATTAGAGAACTAGTTAAAGTGTGCCTAAGGTGATTCCCAAATGTAATGAAGCACTAAAGTTGAGTTTGAGAAGTCCTTAACTTCAATTACTTAGTTCAGAAACCATTTATTAGTTGTTCTTTTCCTTCGCTTCGCCTACACGTCACATATTCTAGAAGGGAAACTAAGTGTTTCGCTACCCAACACATTTGTCCCACCATCTGAAGATAGATCTTTCACCACCTGGAAGTATTTATATAGACTCCGGACCAAGGTTGGCCGAAGCAAGGAAATCCTGTTCAAATGTAGATTAAGAAAAAATACTCTGCTTTGAATGCAGTATTGTTCCAAAACAATGGGACACTTAATATACATAGTGTCCTGCTTATCCTGTTGTTCGCACATTACAGGAGCTGATGGGTACTAATGAAGGTGCTAAACTCGGCTTTAACGCCGATACACTAATAGGGTCATTTCTCACCTACAACACGTGCAAATCCTCAAACCACAGTAATTACTGAGCCGACGTTAGTTAGCGCAGAACAAAGACATGGTGAGGCGTGTGCAGAGTGTGTAAACACGTCGGATCACTTGCAAGCCGATACAGTTGATTGGAGACACTGATTACTTGACACGACATCATCTGATTGTTCGGAGGCACACGGAGATGTTTCTATGACCTGTGATAGGCTCCTAGTCGATTGATTTATACGGACAATAGTAGCGTGTTTCGGTTTTTCATTTATATTTACGCAATCCTATCAAATATTAACAAGTACAAAAATTGTACATCCCAAAAAATCTTTTGATGTAAAAAAATATACACATGTTTTAGGTCCAAGTTTCCTTTAGGCCACATCTTATCCGGTGGAGTACTGTCTGCTGTTTTTTTTTCAAATAAAAAAAAACACCAAAACACAAAATATTGTTTTAATCTAATGTTTCTCAGAGATGAATGATAGGTTTATTACTCACAAACAATTAATAAACCTACATATAACAATTGTATGAAACCTTGAATAATTGAGGCACCGCGAATAAAATCAATCATACAAAAACACTCGAAGAGTAATCAGTGTTCACGTGCCACCGATCACTGAAGATGATTACGTTGACACAAGCACAGCAAATAGCGGGCACAAAGAAAATATACCGCGAGTGTACCAGCTCGGAAAGTAAAGCGTCTTTACACAGAACACGAAATCGCCGCGTGGCTGCGTCTAAAGACGGCAGTTCAGTCACGAGAACCTTACATAAATTTGTATATCTTACGGCGAAAGATGGGCGTGAAAATAAAATTAAGATTAGCCAGCTAAACTTAGGTTTAGTCGCAATCCGTTGGCTATAACTTGTTCTGTTTACGGTGCCTTGAAAATATGATTCTTTATGGCGATTTGATATAACCAACTTGGATGTAGCATTTGGCCACTGTCACAGCAGTTATCTCATTTTGACAGAATAAAAATCTTTGTGATTTCGACAGACTTGGCAATGCCAGCTACCAGTGGCTGATTTTAATTAGAATAAAAATAGAAATAAAAATACATCTTTCATTCTACTATAAACGGTGCCACGCTTGGTTTGCATGGAAAGTGTTAACAATGTCGTCTCTAGCAGCGACCGTGGAGCAGTCTCTGTACTCTGTGCCTCCTCACAATGGCAAAGAAACGCGGGTAATAAACATGCCACTGTTCCGAAAAAATACAGACTGGAAAACTTTAAAGTAGAAAAGATATTTAGAAAAATATTACTTATGTATACTAGAAGACTCGCTAATATCCTATGTCAAATATAAAGGACTATACAATATTCTGTACGGGCGTTTATGGTTAGTTTCCATTTGAGCCACAAAGTGTCTGCCAGTACACACGGATCGGCTAATTACTGTAAATTTTCTATTTTTCTAAGCGGTTACGAGCGAATCTGCTACGCCGTAGCAGCTGTCACGCGATCTACTACGCCGTAGCTCCCGTAGCAATGAGTTCGTAGCTACCACGAAAAACTATTTATAGTAGTGATTTTTGGAAACTTAAGTTTCATGTAATTTAGTTCGACTCTTAAAGTATCTAATGCTTCTATGGAAATTTAAAATATATATATAAATATATAAATCCCGTATTAGGTAAGTCCACACTAACATAACATGTTTCTATAGAGAAATTAGTAGGTTTGCACCTTTCTCTTACTAACAAATTCTGCTAATCTATCCCACACCTACAATAAGGCTTTCAGCACTAAATAAACACCTCCTCAGAGGCTGAGAACACCTTTTATTTCTCGTTGGTTTTACCGTTATTTACATTAGGAGGGGAAGGGCAAACGTCTCGGGCTAATCGCTGCGTGATCGGCTGATTGTTGATTACGCTTCGTCTGTCAGTCGACGTCATTAGTAGATTACATTAAAAGGTTTATTTTTAGAAAATAAAAAGATGTTAGTATTTCTATAACTGTTGAAAATATTCTCCCTTGACAATTGGCAAGATGTAAATGAGCCAAAATTATTGTTGGGAAACGTTTGTGTTGTGTTTGAATGTTTTATTTTGGAGTGAAAAATTGCTCGTAAAACACTGTACTTATTCATGCAACAGTGCTGAGGTGAAAGTTCAGTAATAGCATTTAAAACTTGAATTCGTAACAGTACGTAAAAAAGGGTGGAACGTTGACCTTCAATATCTTTGTAACCAAAACGTTCCCAAAACTAGGATCTAATACAACAAAAAAAAACTTGTAAAAACGATCCAAATGACGGGAAATAAATGACTTTCGGCTTCTTTAATGGTGTTTTTGCACCTGCTATAAAATAGTTAACAACGCACATAATAGCTTAAACGGCTGAACTGATGATAAAACACCACATTTCCAAGAGACGTATTTTCTTCGAAGTCTAGAGATGCTCTAAAAACTCGACCTTGAGCAGATCGAGTGGGGGTTGGAGTTTTCATGCAAATTAGGACAGAGGCAAGACCTAAGTAGGCCAAATTCATGGATACTATAAGTTACAAAGTGGTCTTGATAAGTATTGGCTTTTTTATATAAACGCATTTTATTAAGTAGGGACAAGAAATAATACATTTTACTAACTACTAAATTAAATGACTTAAGTCTATTGTTGGGGTATTCTCGTCGTTGACTGATATCCCGGTAGTTGTTGTAGGTTAACTCACACCAAACCACTTGTTAAGTTTAATAGTTTAATTACGTTATGTTTGTTAAGTAATCTGAGCCGCACTTGATGCAATACTATTATTGATCGACCCGCTCGTGGCTGAGTTTTAGTGACGACTGAATATAAGTTAAGCTAAAATAAGTAAAGTACGTTTTAGCGTAATTCATTACGTGCGCAGAAACGTACTTTTGCTGTATGAGCATTATTGGCTCGTACATGCTCCCGAGGGAAAGATATGTACGCACTCAGATTACCAACCTGCGTTACAAGTTAAAGTTACATAGTTACAATGTTATTAAGACAAAGATAAAACAATAAGCAAGACATCATTCTTAAATAAATAATCATAATTTGAATCTTGTTCCAATTGCTGGTTGCGCCGGACGGTAGCTCTTGGAATGTTCATCTCGTATCTTCGCGTAGCCAGGAATCTCCTTTAGTTCTATATCTTCTGCCCCTTCTTGAACCATGTTGACGTTGGCTGCGGTATTGCTCTTCTTACGCGCCTGGAGATGTCTTCTAATTCGCCAAACTATTATAGCGGCGACTATTCCTCCCACCAGCAAAGAGCTTATAGTGTAGTTGCCGATGTCGTGGATAGTTAGCTCGTTAGGTAGGCTCTCTCTTCCCTTTTGAGCGGTTATCTGGTCATCTAATAATTTGTGTTCATTAGATAAGTTTAGTGTCGGTAGCACAATCTTCGTGTTTTTGAAAGTATTCCATATATCATTTGGTGAATCAATAGTAGGTACCTCCAAGGTTATTCCAAGATTGGTACTGCTACTAAAAACATTATGAGAATAAATTGTGTTGTCTTTGTGTTGTAGTATGCAATCCTGACCTAGGGCAAGGAGCCCTGCTTTTGTTAGAATGGTTGTTGTAATTCGATTTTCGCAGACTATACGGGTCGTGCATTCATTTATGCAGTTATACAGCCATATGTTTGGTCTCTGTAATTTTATCCATTGGTCAGCGCATTGTTGTGATACCCAATCGCATATAATGTTATTTGCATTTTGATTGAGAATTTTAGCTTCGCAGGATGCCGTGGCTCCATGCAAGTTTCTGATAGTTGTTGAGGCGTGACAGATATGATTGTCCGCCGTCATTGTGGTACACTGCTGAAGATCAAACTCTTCCATCTGTATGTAGGTATTCTTCACAAAGTTGACTCCAACGTATTGAGTTGCTGTCTTTATCACCTGACATTGTTTAGCCGTTTCCCGTCTAGGTATAGCTATATTCCGATACAATGTATACTCGTCATCGCTTAGTAACGGGATATGTAATTCGAAGAGTAAATACTGTTCGGTGAGCCGGGCTTTAACATAAATAATTTTGTAAATATTTTTAATGTTCGACTCATTGCTGTTTTTGATCGGTAAAGTTAATCTTTTCGGTATGATACCGGCAATGTAATTGAGTTGTTCAGATAGTTGCTGCGGTGTGAATAATTTCATATCGAGATGACCTCTGTAGATATCTGTCAATGCACTTAGGAGCATTTCTTGGTTTCTTCTCAGTACTGAGATAAGTGAACTAGCCGTTAACGCCCCAGCATTGACATCATTCATTGTTTTCATTATTTGAAATCTGTTTTCTATCACCGCCGAATTATATTTCGTTTCGTTCACGAATTGTTGTATTACTTCCAATTGCCTCTTTACAAAGTCTTCATTTTTCTTGATGACGTTGTTTTCTGCCTCGATAATCAGTGTCTGATTTCTTATTAGTTGTAATAAATATTGTTCGTTTGTTTTAATTTTGTTTATGTCCTGAGCGTATTTTTCGGCAAAATCGCTGTCAAGGACACCAAATAGGGCTCGTGCAAGATTTCCTACGCCATTGACGTAGCCACGACGCCTTCGCTGTTGATGTTGAGACCGCAACAATATGTTATACTCGTTCAGCTGATTCATTTCGAATTTGAGTTGTTGTGACGTGGAGTGACATGGTTCGTTAGGCATCGTGTCGCATAGTTGGACTATATGATTAACGAACTCCTCTACCTTCGTCGTACTTTGCCAGAATGTTGAGAGGTTATAGTAAACCAGAAGTTTCCATTCATCGTGAATAAGTTGTATATTTCCGACGGGGTCAAAGTACACTGGTTCGTTTTCAGCTAACCGAGTTATTTTAAAATGTTGCAGGGGTGCTGCTAGTCCATATGATAGCGTTGTAAATGCTACTAGTAACATCATAAGCAAGCTGTTTACCCCTTTTCTAATTTTATTAGTGCCTTTCTTTGGCTCGTTGTGGTTCGTTTTTCGACTTACTTCTTGTAACTCGGCGCTTCCGCATGCATCCTTTATAGGTAGCGGAGCTAGTTTAGTCATGGGTCTTTTTAGTACCCCATTTTGTGTTTTAAGCGTTACTACTCGTACTAAGTTATCGCTTCCTGGGTGCAGTTCTACTACGCGTCCCATAGCCCATCTGCTTGGGGGTAGATTACTTTCTCTGACGAGAACTAGCTGCCCCATCTGTATATTTTCTGTTTTTTGTTGCCATTTGTTTCGGTTTTGTAGTGAATGAAGGTATTCTTTAGACCAGCGATCCCAATAGTGTCGACGCATGAGCTCAATGAGTTTCCAGTTGTTTCTGATGTCTATCGTTTTGTTTTCTTCAGGTTTATTGAGTGGTAGTGTTAGTGTTGGACCCCCCGTGAGAAAGTGACCAGGGGTGAGGTATTCCAGATCTTCGATGTCCTCTGATAATGGACACAGTGGTCGGCTGTTCATGCACGCTTCGATTTGTGTAAGAAGCGTTGCAAATTGTTCGTAGGTAAGCTTTTGTTGTCCGATCACCCGTTTCAGGTGTTTTTTCATGGAACGTACAGCGGCCTCCCATAAGCCTCCTCCGGAGGGCCATGATGGGACGTTGAAGTGCCACTCGATTTGAAGGTCGTTTATCTCTTTAAAGAACTCTGGCGATTGCATTGTTTTAAATAGTTGGAACTCTTCTTTTAAAACTCTTGCGGCTCCGACAAAGTTAGTTCCATTATCCGAGTAGATATGTTTAGGGGTGCCCCTTCGGGCGCACATTCTTTTTAGTGCTGCGATAAAAGTTTGCGTTGATAGGTCCGAAACAAGTTCGATATGCACTGCTTTTGTGCACATACATATGAATATAGCTATATAGCCTTTGCAGGTTTTTATCCCACGGCCCTTGTTTATCTTTACATCCACATGGCCTGTAAAGTCAACGCCGGTGTGTGAAAACGGCCTCGATGGTGTGATCCTTTCTTTAGGAAGGTTGCCCATCAACTGTTCATTTCGAGTTATTGAGTATCGACGGCATCGAATGCATTGTCGCAGTATTTTCTTGACGGTTCGATTGCCGCTGATGATCCAGTAATTGTTTCTAGTGTCAGCTAGCGTTAACCTTGCTCCACCGTGTAAGGTTCGTTGGTGCGCCTTTTCGACAATAAGTTGGGTTAGTCTTCCCTTTCCTGGTAAGAGGATGGGGTGTTTCGTTTCCACTGGCAAGTTTGAGTGGTTTAGGCGTCCTCCAACACGTAAAACTCCATTAGAGTCCAAAAATGGATTAAGTTTCAAAATTGTGCTTCTGTTGACAAGTTTTTCACCTTTTTTGAGAGAATTTATCTCATTTTCGAAATAATCCCGTTGCACTGATTTGATAATTATAAATAGTGTCTTGTTTAGTTCGTGCAAGTCCAGTTCAGAGCACTCAGTTGACCTTCTTTTGTTTCGTAATGCATCAGCAAAACGTATCACCAAGGTAAGTATTCTTGTAATACGATCTAAGTTGCTATGTCGCTCAAGTAATGAATGAATTAATTCATTTTTAATGGACGTGGGTTCCGTACTATTAGTCGTGTAACAGTTTGTTCGGAAGCCCTCGTTTGTGCTATAACTTTCTTTAGAGACGAGGGCTTGTGTTTCTTGTAGCTTAAGCCATTTCGGGCCTTCCCACCACAAAGAAAAGTTGACCAGTTTGGATGGTGGGAGTCCTCTCGTTGCACAATCGGCAGGGTTTTCGTTTGTCTTCACGTAACCCCAGTTGATCGAAGGCACGATGTTTAATATTTGCGTAGTTCTATTGGTTACATACTTTTCGTATTTAGTTTGATTTCCTTGAAGCCATGCTAGAACAACTTTAGAGTCGGTCCAGCAGAGAATTCTTAGATCGTAATCTTCAAGGATTTTTGTTACCCTTTGTAGGAGTTTCGCTAGTAAAACTGCGGCGCATAATTCCAACCTCGGTATCGTAGTTTTCTTCTTGATTGGTGCCACCTTAGTTTTTGCCGCGAGTAGTGTTGTTTCATACGCGCCACTGGGTGACTTAGTTCGGCTGTAGATAACGCATGCGTAGGCTTTTTCGCTCGCGTCACAGAAGGCTTGCAATTCGATCGGGCTATTGTTTTCGTTTTTTATCCATCTTGGTAAACTTATGAACTTTATGTTGTGCAGTTCGGATTTAATTTGCCTCCATTCCTTTTCTATGGAATCCGGCACATTTTTGTCCCAGCCAATGTTTTGGCAGTTATCACTCCATAGTTTTTGAAAAAGCAGTTTTGCTTGTAGAGTAATTGGGGCCAACCAACCGAGTGGATCGTAGATCTTGCTTATTTCTGACAAAAGCCTGCGTTTTGTGTATGATGCATTTTCGTTGTTACTAGGTGCTTCGCTAATAAAATGGAATGTGTCGCTTGCGTCATTCCATGCGAGCCCTAATGTTTTGCTGAACTCTTGTTGTTTGAAGTTAAATTCGCTATTGTTACTTTTTTCTTTCTTCTGTAGTTCTTTAAGAATAGATGGTTCGTTCGTGGACCATTTCCGTAAAACAAAACCCCCTTTCTTCAGTAGTTCGCTTAGCTCATTTTGTAGTAGCTTTGTGGATTCTATGGTATGATGGCCCGTGATGGCGTCATCCATATAAAATTCGTTAAGTAGCGCTTTTTGGGCCAGAGGGAAAGCGTTGCCTTCATCTTTGGCCAGCTGTTGGAGAGTGCGCATCGCAATGAATGGTGCGACTTTGGTCCCGTAAGTAAGGGTACACAGCTGCATATCTCTCAGTGGTTCTGTCTTGGATTCCCTCCAAATTATTTTTTGAAGACATTGTTGATCTTGGTGGATAAGGATTTGACGGTACATTTTCTCAATGTCCGCCGTTAGAACATATTTATAGCTCCGCCATTTTATGACCAGGGATAGTATGTCCTTTTGTAGATTTGGCCCTTTTTCCATCAAATCGTTTAGGCTGTGCCCGGAGTCTGTTTTCATTGATGCGTTAAAAACAGCTCGTAGTTTGGTTGTTGATGAGCCCTCCCTTACTACGCCGTGGTGTGGTAGGTAGGCTTGTACTTGACTTTCTGATTCTGTCACTGGTTTCATGTGACCTAAATCGATGTATTCTCGGATGAATTCTTTGTATAGTTTAGCAAAGTGTTCTTGCCTCGCCATTTTCTTTTCTAAATGAAGAAATTGTGCTGTAGCTTGAGGTTTCGAGTTACCCAGGCTTTGTTCGTACTTAGCGTTCATTGGCATTTTAACCACATAAGGCCCGTTGCTTAATCGTTTTTTTGTTTCTGTGTAATATTTTTCACAGAACTCGTTTTCCGCAGTATTTTCGGATTCCGAGGTGATGTCTTCTATTTCCCAAAATTTTGTTATTTTGTCTAGCTCTGTTAGCGTTACAAGACAGTTAAACTGCTTTGTGGCGCCGCACAATATCCAGCCCAACTGTGTCTGTTGCGCTACTGGCGAACCATTGTTATGCTTAATAATTCCTCCTAGAATTACGTCGGAGTAAACATCTGCTCCAAGTAGTAGATCGATAGGTCCAGAGATGTTATAGTCTGGATCAGCTAACTTGATGTTGTGTAGGTGCGTCCAGTCCTCTGTGTTGATCGTTGAGTTTGGCA
Organism: Cerastis rubricosa; assembly: GCA_949152445.1. Classification (NCBI taxonomy): domain Eukaryota; kingdom Metazoa; phylum Arthropoda; class Insecta; order Lepidoptera; family Noctuidae; genus Cerastis; species Cerastis rubricosa. The sequence goes on along the minus strand of OX424527.1, from coordinate 1,563,611 downwards.
AATTGTTGATGAGTTTACTCATCACTAACGCTTCTGTTAGGAATGTATAATCAGAGTGGATAGACTTGCATTCCAATTTTATCATCCCTTTGCTCTTTCCCATTATAGTGCCAACACCAGTGACCGCAGCGTTCATTTTGTTTCGAGGTAAGTTTAAACGTTGAGCAGCATTTTCCGTGACCAAGCTTACTTGAGAGCCTTGATCCAGTAACGCCCGAAGGATAACGTAATTTCCTTCCTTGTTCTTGACCCTAAGTTGAAGAGTCGTTAAGAGTATCTCTTGTTCACCGTTAATGTGATTTGATGTACGCTCAGCCACCGTTGATGTGGCTGGCTTTGATCGTTGCCCTTTCAGATTATCATCATGGAGAAGGGAGTGATGTTTGTAGTTACACGTGCGGCATGTTCTTGTTGAGTTACATTTATTTCCGCCGTGACTAAATAAGCAATTCTTGCACAAATTTAGGTTACTTGTTGTTTGATTTCGCGTTGCGATATCCATGTTTAAAAATGTAGAACACTGCATCAGCGGATGTTCGTTTTTGCACAGTGGACATTTCCTTAGCGTTGCATGGTAGGTTTTTGTCCACTTTTCTGTGTCTTTAAAGTTCGTTGACTTATTGTTGTTATAACTTTTATGTTGATTATTCGTTGAGTTGTTTTGTTTCCCGCCATTCTTTTTGTTACGGGATGTTTCTAAAGTTATGAACTGCAATTCCAGAAAGTCCATAAACTCCTCCAAGTCTGGTAGCTCTCTTGAATGTTTCATGATTTTTATGTAGTCAGCGTACGTGATGTCATCCAGTTTGGAGGATAGTAAGTAGACGATAAGTGGACCCCATACTGGAATATTGACGTCTATGTTTTCTAGGCCATTTAGACACTCTTTAGTTGTGTCATACAGCTTTTTCATGTTAGTAGAGTTTGGTTTTTCGATGGACGCTTGATTGAGTAGTGTATCTATGTAGGATGTGAAAAGTAATCGCTTGTTGTCGTAGCGGTGCTTAATAATATCTAGGCACGAGTCATAATTCTCAGCACTCACAGGAAGGTGCTTGATTAACTTTTCCGCTTCACCTTTCAACTTTGATTTCAGAAACTTCATTTTCTGCGTTTTGTTAAGCGTCGGATTGTTGTGAATCATCTCAAAGTATAAATCCCTAAAGGAGATCCAATTGTTGAAACTTCCGTTGAACTCTGGTAATTCCATACGCGGTGTTGTTTTTTCGTAATGGGATGTCTCAAAGATTTTTCTACTTAGCTCTTCCTTTAGGTTGTCGTAGACTTGCTCCCAATGGTCGAACTTTGCTTCATAGTCCTTGTCGTTCCCTTGCAGTAAGTAGCTTAGTTCCCAATGAATCTTGTCGATAGATTCCCATTTAGATCTTAATATGTTGACTTGATCTTGGAGTTGCCACTTCTCTTTCATGTCATCCAGATTAATTTTGGATACCGCTCGCTTCAAAGCGTTGAAGTTACACATTTGATTACGTAACAGCGTTGATAGGTGCTTGTCCGTTTCATCCTCGATTTGTTGGTGTACTCCAGTTGTATCAAATTGCGGTGTTCCAGGAGTTTCTAGTATTTTCGGTTTTGATATGCCCGAAAACCCAGGTTCGTTTATCAACTTGTTTCGTAGTTGATTCATAGATTGCATTGTTTCGTCGAACATGCTTCTTGTTATAATGAATATGTCCTGCTTAAAGTAGTCATGGTCTCTTTGGGCAGATTCATACTTCTTCAAAATTTCATGGTTCGATCGAAATTCATCCCATAGGGATTGTAAAGCGTCGATTCGTTTGTTTAGGTAGTCTGTGGTTTTTCTACTCACAGCATCCTTTTTATAGTTGGCTTGAAGAGTTTTGATTCTCTCGTAGCTGTTTTGCTGTTTCGTTATAAGTTCCGCAAATTCAGCATAGTCTTCTTTCGACATTGTTTATGGCTTGTAGTTGCTTGTGGTTGGCGTGTAGGTAGTTGGTACTCACGAAGTTTTCGGAGTGGGTCTAATCGCAGTGGAAATTATCCCCGCTGATTATTTCTTAATTGTAGCAGTAGACGTGATCTCTGCTGGTTAGTTGTAGCGGTAGACGTAATCTCCGCTGTAGTAACCACCGGGGACGTTATGCCCGCCGATTGTTTCTTAGTAGTAGTTTGTAGCAGTAGACGTGATCTCTGCTGGTTCGTTAGTTTCAAGCGCTCCGTGTAGCTCACCCTCCTTTACGTTATGTGCAACTTCTCAATGCTACTGGTGAGACCCGCTTGTGGGAGGCCAATAACACCGATTTGCTAACGTAACTGGGATATACCACGCAAAGCACTCTGCTGATGAGGAGACACGACGACTCACAAGGTGATATATCGCGACATCCGGCTCGAAGGACCAAAAGATGTTGGGGTATTCTCGTCGTTGACTGATATCCCGGTAGTTGTTGTAGGTTAACTCACACCAAACCACTTGTTAAGTTTAATAGTTTAATTACGTTATGTTTGTTAAGTAATCTGAGCCGCACTTGATGCAATACTATTATTGATCGACCCGCTCGTGGCTGAGTTTTAGTGACGACTGAATATAAGTTAAGCTAAAATAAGTAAAGTACGTTTTAGCGTAATTCATTACGTGCGCAGAAACGTACTTTTGCTGTATGAGCATTATTGGCTCGTACATCTATACATAAACAAAAGGACATATAGACTGGCAATACTGTCATGGTAAAGGGCAATGATATTTCTTTGGTCGTTTTATTTTTAATTCTTGTAACGTATCTGAAATTCATCAGTTATTTTGCAATGGGTGGAGTATTTAACAGATTTTCAGTCCTAATCCCAATTTATTAGGGGTCAGCATAGCATAATATCTTCTTCGGTCACACTTCTCTATTAGTCGTCATCTCAGTGGACCCCGTTTGGCTAGCCATAATATATAATCAGACAGACAGACAGAGAGCAGCGGTGGCCCAGTGGTAGCAGCCCAGACAAACGAGCAGTAAGCCGTGGGTTCGAACCCAGGCAGGTGCATTACTTTATATTATTTATTTCATCACCGCTGTTCTCAAACGGAGAAGGAAAACATCGTGAGGAAACATGACCTAGAACTAAACATTCGTAGACATGTGACGTCTACCAACCCGCACTGGGCCCGCGTGATGGATTACAGCCCACTCCCTCTCATAGAGAGGAGGCTTGTGTCCCAGCAGTGCAGCAGTGGGAACATTATAGGCTGATAATGATGATGATGAATATATCATCTTTTACAGAAATAATCAATTAACTACTTCGACACTTTCTTTAATTTCAACCAAATTTTCCCACATAATTCAACCAAGTCCTCAGAATATTATCATGCATTGAACTAACAAGCAAATTGAAACTTGTCGTTGCAGCTGCTCCACAGTTCTCACACCCTCAGTCCTTGGCATAAGTCCTCACAAGTGGAACATTCGATTTCAAACCTACTTTCGGAATGGAGAACGTGAATAGCATAGTTTGTTTGTAGCTGTAAATCGAATGCATGTGTAGTTGATTTGCTTGGGTATCAGACTGACGCGAACTCGATTGGATATTTTTTATTATGAAACTGTTTACAGACTTCTACACAGGTCTCTTTCACAAGTCGGTTCTTTACAGGTCGGTACTAACATAATCCTAAAAATGTTGATTCTTTTGCATTTTTATTTTAGCCTGATCTGTGCCACTCCTGGGCAAAGGCCACTCCACTCTTTGCATTATCATTTATCCACATTAATGTTCTTAAAATCCAACGACATTAAAATGTATTTACTTTCTAAATCGCAGTATTCTCAGATAGATGCAATTAGTCGACCCGGTTTTTTTTCTATCAGTTTTTGAGTTTGAATCGAAAATACGGTGATACTGCCGGGCCAGTTCAATTGTTGTTCCCTTGAGTTTCATATGTCACACATCACATCCCTTTCGTAGGTGATTTGAAGGTTGCCGTGAGTGAGACAGGCAGTTATATTTGCAGATGATTTCGACAGCCATTTTTAGATTTTGTAGCCCGTGTAGAAAACAAACATATTAGCCATACAAGATCAGACAAATTGCCAGGGTCTTCAGACATAATCGGCATCAAACTGTTTTTGTGGTGGCCGGACAAGATTGTTGCTGACAGAAATTCACCTGAAACTTCGTCGACGTCACTGTCATCGTCATTGTTGTTATTAACACGACAAAAGCGGTTCCCAAATCTGCTGCAAAACAGGTATTAGGGAATGTCTAACTTTTAAGTGGCAATTTAGGTGATGTTCAAGTTTTAGTGCAAGTGAGAATTATCGCAGTTTGCTTAACCTGCCTCAGAATCAACACAAGTTTGTAGTTCTTCCAAACTTGTCCTTGTTTATAGCTGTCATTACCTGGTAATGTGAGATGTTATCATCTTTTACGTATATTTTATCACATAATCACTGAACTGAAGGGTTGGGATTACATTAGGGCACGAACATACCTCATTATCTGCCCAACCTTTTGCCAACTATATTGGTGTCGGCTTCCAGTCCAACCGGATGTAGCAGACCAGTATGTTACAAGGAGTGACTGCCTATCTGACCTCCACAGCATAATTTGTTTTGGATATTCCTGGAGCGCCTAAACAAAGTTCACGTATATTCTGCCAAACAAACTCATATATAATTCAGCTAATAAGAAACCTCCCCTAAACATCTCACTTACCGGTATCACTGTCAAAACATTGAAATTAAAACCACCTTTTAATAACTTTGTAATACACGTGTCTTCAATTAAGCCAACCCAAATAACAGCAGTCCTAACTGGTATTAAGACTTTTGATTATTAGGCAATCAACTTAAAATATGCTTCATTAACTCACTTGATTAAAGTTAAGTTAAACTTAATAATCATAAACCGGCGGCGGGCTGATATTTAATTATAGGCCTACTTTTGACACAAAAGCCATTTCACAAGCTTTTAATTTTTCATTTTAATCATATTTTAAAGTAATTTTAATAAAATGTCCGTGGTTGAAATGTTGAGAGTTTTTGGGCATACTTCAGTGAGAGGACAGAAAACCCTTTTAGTATCTTGTTGCCGGCCCATTTATTACGGAAATATGTTTCAAATATAAAATATGTTTCAAATTTAAATATAATTAACATTACATAACATCACGCTTGTAATCCCCGAAGAGTTAGGCAGAAATGTACCTATTACTACACCAACATTTCGCCGGTTATGTTTTAAGTGCCATGTAAAAGGGGGCGAGCCTATCGCAAGCAACTGGGCACAAATCCAGTCTCCGTGGCTGATACTGAAAAAATCCCGATGGAAAAAACCAATAACAATCTGCCAGACCCGGGAATCGAACCTCATGCCTCATGCTCACTTGATAATTATTTCTGAATAACGATGACCAGGCAGACTCCCGTGAGTGACAGATATTCCGTCATAAACTGCGATTGGAAGGTACCAGGTGTACTAAAGAATAGAATTTCTGAATAACGATGACAGAACACTACAACAGTGTAGGCACCTGAACGGATACTACGACTACCTACTTAAGGCAGCCAAGCTTACAGAGGATAATTTATTTTATATTTGTCTATCCACTGCCCACTACCACAAGTTTTCCAAAATGTCCAACTGACGCATACTTACATAAACAGAACATCAAGTCTGTAATCCCCGAATATTAGGCAGAGGTGTGCCTATACTGCTCCCACATTTCACCAGTTACGTTCAAGTCCATGGTAACAAGTGCACGATCCTATTGCCATCAACCGGACCAAGAATCTAAATCCGAGCTACTACTGAGAAATCCCTGATAAGAAAACTTAATATTGCCGATCTTTGAATCCATCCCCAGGATCTCATGATGAACTGAGATTAATTCTCTTAACATCAAATGTGACCAGTTATCGCAACAATACTCTCTAATTAATGTCTCGTAATTACTAATTTAATCAATTGGTATCTGTTTTATAGCTACACTGAATCGAGTTGCGTATCCATCATAGGAGATAATTGAATTACTAAAGGCTCGCTTGATTGCATTTTCATGTAACGTTGTTCGACTAGCTGGTCTGTGTCATGCGCCCTGGTTGATACACTATGTATGCGCTATTTAAATAATTTTTAAATTGTACTTAAGACGTAGGTAAAAAGCAGTCTTTTTTTGTCATGTTGGTCATAGATTTAAACGAAGTCAACGATAGAGCTGTGCAAGTTACTATATACTGGTCAAGTTTTATTTGATTCCGTCGAGAAGCAAAGAAGAGAAGAAGAAGAAGCAGCGGTCTAATGATTAGTCAGTCAGCAGATATGGCACACTGGTAACTGACTAGACTGCCTATATAATATAAGGTGATTCCCTAAACATCACTTCAAAATTCAAACAGTATCGAGGTGGGATGGTAAAAGAAATTGCGTGACCTTACATTGCTTTTAATTTCAGCAGTTCAACAAAATTAATTGCATTGTTAATAAAAAACGTCATTTATTCAAATTAGGCTTACAAGAGACAGTCCCCCAAAACGCCCGCTCTTCGCCACTTCCTAGTGTTTTAGCTGGGAAGAAGAACTGGCGGAACAAACTCCCCACTTACTTTGTTAAGCAGACAAATTTTTCAAACAGATGAAGTCGTTAGAATTTTTATATAAAAATCCTTCTGATTGTCATTCAAAGTGTGCTTTGCAAAACATATAATTGCCGATTTACCTTATGTATGTAGGTAACCCGAGGGAGGTTCGATAACAGTACTTTTAGTTGGAAATATGGCTTTTATTGTCGTAGCGGTTATTGAGAGGCCCATGTTAATTTATTGACCAATATAATGAAACAAATAACTATTACCTTAATGACACACACAACAATAAAACCGGTCTAACAAATCTATAAAATAAATTCCCCATGACAGTTTACTACCAAATTATTACCAGACACTATCGGTTTTACAGCCCGCTAGGGATCACTAAAATGTTCGTTCTAATTTATTAGGACGCACGGTAGAGGCACCGCCAAGACCACGCAAAAAATACGGCCCCACCGACCCAAGTTTAGTTTCCCGAACCGTCGTATCTTTGCGCCATTCCGTATCTTTTCGTAACTTAACTATTACGCACATTGTTCGTATTTTTATGTAAGTTTATGTAAGGGATAAGTAGGCGATGAATAGGGAAAGGTATATGTTATGTTTATTACGTTTGTATAATATTATGTTGAAAATAAAAGAACGTTATTAAAAAAAATCTTTCAACTACACTATCATCATTGTTGTCAATAAATATTAATACACGATGAAAAGATATTTTATCTAGGTTAGGACAAAATATCAGCTGCACCATACATTTGGGTCGAATAGGTATTGAAATTTCTTTGGGGCAGCAGATATTATTTTCGCTATTACGATGTTTGTCCGATGGAGTTTGATGTCTGTAGCACACCCCTAAGTATGTGTACACCCTTTTTGTTACACGTTGTATATAAAGTAAGGATAACATGACTTCCACCTTCATTGTTAAAACACATAACGTTCGGTTCGCCAGTATTATTAAAGTAATGTAACATTTGGACGGCACAGTTGGCGCAGTGGTTGAGCGATTGACTGCTGCGCCTCGTGTCGCGAGTTCGATCCCCGCACGGAACAAGTATTTGTATGGCCTACAGATAGTTGTTCCGGATTTGGCTGTTTGTGTATGTGAGTTTAAATGTTTGTTAACGCACCCACGATACAGGAGAAAATCCTAGTGTGGGACAAAGTTTTTTAAATAAAAAAAAAAAAAATACGGTAAACAAGTCTAGATGGAGTGACTGAATATATTATTAATTTCTATTCATCATCATCATTTTCCTGACCTTGTCCCATATACACACATCAAAAGTGTCTAGGGATCAACATATATTTTTGCAATAACTTTTCTCCTGATTGATATTAATTAAAATTTTCTTTAAGGATTCATCAAATAAAGTGTTTTCGTTTGTCACAGTAACGATAAACCAAGTCACCTTTGCATTAATAAAGAAATTTGCCATTTTCTAATAAAGGGATTTTTGACATTTGAACCACTAACATTAAAGTTCGAAAAAAAGACTGAAATAACAGTTTTCTTTAAAATTTTATTGGGTAACTTAAACAATTAATAATCCGTGTTTCTACCGCGAACACTAACAACACAAGAACATCGGTTTGGCATACTCAAAATGAGTTCATCCAAATCACGCTGTGGAATGGCCGCCCATGTTCGTTGCAACAACAAAAAAAGGTCTTCTTGCGACTGGATACCCTCCATATTCGGCAGAGCTCTTCTCTGTAGCATATCCCATGCATGCTCAATCGGGTTCAAGTCTGGCGACTGAGCAGGCCAGGGCAGGACATTGATGTTAGCTGCGGCGAGAGTCTGTCTTACAACTCTTGCGGTGTGCGGTCGTGCATTATCATGCATTAACTGAAATAAGGGACCGATTTGCACTTGTAGAGGAACGATGACGTCTGATACAATCGTCTCAGCATAAATTTGAGCGTTGAGGTTGCCTCTGATCCAAATCAACTCAGTTCTTCCGCCGATCCAAATACCCGCCCATACCATGATGGTTCCACCACTATAAGGATGGACTTCCTGGCAGGATTTTAATCGCTGTTGGCGTCCAGGGGTTTTCCAGTGTCGTATACGTCTTGTATCCGGTCTCATACCAAAACGAGACTCATCAGAAAAGCACACGAAACGCCATTGTTCTTCTGCCCAATTTCTGTGTTCAAGAGCCCATTGATATCGAATCCTACGATTGTGCATTGCTATAGGTGGTACCCGTAGCGGTCTTCGGGAATGAAGGTTCACTTCATGCAAGCGGTTTCTGACTGTTTGGTCGCTAATTAAGTTCCCTGAAGAGTGATGAAGCCTCACGGCTAACATCATGGCGGTTATTGTTGGAGCTCTTCGAGTTAAGATTTGAATGTATCGGTCTTGTCTCCGTGTGGTGCAGCGATACCGTCCTCCATGGCGCTCAGCCACGGTACCAGTGCTTCGGTAACGTGTCCAAAGTCGACTGATAACACTCTGACTTGTATTCAGAGCTAAAGCCACAGTACGTTGCCGGGAACCAGCTTCTATCATTCCCACGGCTCTGAGCATTTCTTCCCTGCTTAAATGACGTCGCCGCTCCATAATAACGTTGGTTTTAATCAGTAGTAGGGAAACAGTAGCACTAATAATGTCTTCAATGCGTTGTATGTTTTTATAGGGAAAATATTGACAGCTGATTTTCATCTTTTACTCGAATTTGATTCACAGTTCCTGATTCAAATTATGAAATGCACCAAAAAGGATCCATATAAATTTATAAAATCATAAATTTATTACAAAGCCACATCTCAATCTCAAGAAATCCGCATAAAAATGCTTGATCCCTAGACACTTTTGATGTGTGTATTTTGAGGTCGGCGCATCCCTTTCTTAAATTCTCCCCTGTCAGCGATCATGCTACCATTTACTCCTTTTAAACTGATCTCTATTTTCTTTGATTCTATTATAACTTAGGGACGCTTTATCAATTAACTACTAACGACCCGCAAATTCAATCGTAATGGCTATTAAATAGATATCAGGACAAAACACATTGTAATTGGATTCTCGTCATAATTTCATGAAAACGAGAAAAACAGAATGGGGAAAATGTATTATGAAATATAGTCAAATTAAATTCTCTATAATTTTCCGAATAATTATAAACGTTGTTCGTTTTATATTTGGTGGAAACACAATCAGTATCCGTCATGTGACGGTGAATTAGGTCCAATTTTCTTAACTGTCAGTTACGGGGTTTCGATATAAAAGCGCATGATCGCGGGACGTGATCAGTCGTCCCGCGATCATGGGGTCGTCATCGCCATCATCAAAAGTGTCGAAATATCGGGAGTTCACAGTAATTGAAAATCACGGAAGAGCTGAGATTGGCAGCCATGACCATAAACGCTCAAGGATGTTACCATGATCTGGTAAAGCACTAATGTTTTAATATCAATCCACCTTCACCTTCTCCATCCTTTCCCACACTAAAGATTAAAACAATACTACTTTCAGACGTCATGGTAGGCCAACTGGCCAGGTACATACATACGAGTATTACGTAGCAAGCACCACGCCTTTTCCTTTTTCCTTTTCACGACCTAAAAAGATAAAGCTTGTCACAACGTAAGCTCAGCATGTCTCTTCCACCGGTTGCCTGTAATTGAGAGTCTGTTCGGAACGATTTGAGACGGAAAGTCGAAAGTATGGGAATATTAATTTCGCGTTCTACTGGCTTCTTAGAAACTCTCAATATAAACCGAATTGATATTAAGCTCAATCTCTCCCACATTAAAGAAGGATATTTTTTCAATTTAGGTTTGGGTAAGTCTCAAATACTTATTAATTTATTCCATTCAAGACGTTACCGAATTCAAGGCTGCTTTCGTACAAGTTTTTCAATTGTATAATTAATTGTTAGAGGAAAACATGTTTATAAGTACGGAATTATACCTACTTACTTTCTATACCCACATTCTTCCCCTTATTATAATAATTGTATTTCAAAAACTGGTTGTTTCTAACTATGTATTTTAGTTATACTTGCTAGCAAAATACTTACTATTATTTAAGCTAAAAACAAATAGGTTGCGTTAACCAATTAGTCTCCAAATTGTTTTTTCAAAGAAATACAATTTACTGGTTTTAAATATTGTATTATTTCGTGTTTTGTATATCTAGTATGAGTTTCTCATTTTGCTTTATTCTACCAATGAAACGAAAACGTTTTCTTCTATTTAAAACAAACAAGGGAAGAAGTTTTAAAACGCTAATGCATGAAAATATTTGAAGTGAGATTACCCATCCCGATACAATCACACCATCGAAAATTGCTGCTGTTTCTGCATAAAACTAAAAACCATTTTGTGTGGCGCCAGATTATTATCTTTTTACGGTTCCGTACCCGTAAAAAGTTGCAACAGGACCCTTTTACCGAAGGTCCACTGCCTGTCTGTCCGTCTCTCTGCCACAGAGCTGTATCTTTTGAACCGTAATAAAATGTAGACATAATAAACCATACAGTAAACATGTCTTTCTTGCCGTTTTTTGCTCGATCTTAATAAAGGCAAAACATACAGTTTCTGGATATTGTACCATGGTACGGAAACCTGAGTGTGCCAGCCCCACTTGACAGGTTTTTTTTTAATCATCATCATCAGCCTATAATGTTCCCCCTGCTGGGACACAGGCCTCCTCTCTATGAGAGGGAGTGGGTTGTAATCCACCACGCGGGCCCAGTGCGGGTTGGTAGATGTCACACGTCTTCGATTTTTTAGTTCTAGGACATGCCGGTTTCCTCACTATGTTTTCCTTCACCGTTTTTGAGGGCAGCGGTGAAGAAATAAATTACACAAAGTAATGCGCTAGTCTGGGTTCGAACCCACGGCTTACTGCTCGTAAGTCGGGGCTGCCACCAATGGGCCAACGCTGCTCTCTGGTTTTTTTTTTTAATATCAGCCCAAAATTATAGCAATCTAATTATTAGTATCACGACGAAAATTATCTAAGTGTTTACAAACTGAAGGAGCTATTCTCAATCAAGTTCGAGTGCACGGTCAAGAATCCATACTAATCCATACTAATATTATAAATGCGAAAGTCACTCTGTTTGTTTGTTTGTTTGTTACCTTTTCACGACTAAACGGCTGATCGGATCTTAATGGATTTTGGCAAGAAGATACATTTAAACCTTGGGAAGGACATAGGCTATATATTATCACGCTAATAACATTGGGAGGTGAGCAATATTGCAATTTGTTCATATTCCTCAACTGATTGACAACTGACAACTGTCATAACAAACATTAGAATAGATCGGCTATTTTAGAACAATTGTCACCGAAGTAAATAGCCTGACGGTTTAGCGGTTGACCTGTGAATCGCATGTTGCAGGATCAAACCTCAGCCAATCTACACTTTTATTTATTTTTTTAATTTTTGATGCTGTATTATTTACAAAAGTAACCATGGTTCGATCCCACCCGGTTTTCACTTTTTGTAAGTAGGTATTTTGTTTTTTTATGCTTTAAGACTTCCTAATCATTACCAAATAGTGTTATACATCCTTTTAGTTATTATTAACCATTCAAACTACAGTTAAACAATCATTTAGCCTCTGGCCGAAGTAAAAGCCAGCTCTTGGATCACGGAAAGTGTAAGCTATGCGTTTAGAAATTTCTTTAAAAAGACTGTGAGCATTGAGTACTCAGATCTCACGGTCCCACGGTCCAAAGCTTCAATTCCCAACGACTCGAAAATATAAGTAGTTATCGATAAGATGACTTTATTAAAGCTGCTTGAGCTTCCCCGCGGCAACAGCGACAGTACCAGTGTCCAGCACTTTTAGTTTATATAGTTTTGTATTCGTAAATTTTTAATTATTTAGTAAGAAAGTAATATCATCATCATTCATCATTTCAGCCGAAAGACGTCCGCTGCTGGACATAGGCCTCCCCCAAGTGTCGCCACATCGACAGGTCCCGTGTGACTTGCATCCAGAGGATCCCCGCAACCATCACCAGGCCATCGGTCCACCTCGTGGGAGGCCTTCCGACGCAACGTCTTCCGATTCGTGGTCGCCACTCCAGAACTTTTCGGCTCCATCAGCCATCAGTTCTGCGAGCAATGTGCCCTGCCCACTGCCACTTAAATTTGGCAATTCTTCGGGCTACTGGGACTTTGGGGTAACCTTGGTTCTCTTGCGAATGTCCTTATTTCTGATTTGATCACACAAGGAAACTTCGAGCATAACATTCTCAATTGACCTTTAAGTGATTTTAAGCCTTCTGATGAGGCCCAATGTGGGCGACCCAATCGGTCCTGTATGTAATCACTGGCAACACACATTGGTCATGGACTTTCGTCTTTAGACACTGAAGGAGAACATATCATGCAACTTCCCGAACACTGCCCAGCCGAGTCGGATTCGACGGTTGATCTCTTTCTCGAAGTCAGATCTACCCAACTGGACCGTTTGTCCCATGTAGACATAATCGTCTACAACTTCGAGTGTAGAGTCTCCGATCTTGATAGGAGTGGGTGTTACATGGGCATTCAATATGACTTTGGTTTTTTCCATATTCATTTTAAGACCCACTCTTTCGGATGATCCATGATGACCTCAGGTCATCGAGCATTGTACTGAGGTCCTCTATGGTCTCAGCCATGACCACTATATCGTCGGCAAATTGAATGTGAGAGATGTACTCGCCATTGACGTCGATGCCTAGCCCTCTCCAGTCCAGAACCTTAAATACATCTTCCAGTGCAGCGGGGAACAGTTTCGGAGATATGACGTCTCCCTGTTTCACTTCCCTGCCACTGACACTGTCCATGTCTCTCAGGAAAGTTATATAGTGAATCTCATCAAAATGACTGCTGGGCTAAGGGCTCCCCCATAGTCTTAAAATCTTCTCTTCGTGCGATTTTGTGGTCAGAAATTTATGGTCGAAAACCAAAATAAAAGATTTCCCGACCCGGGAATCGAAAACAGGACCTCATACTCAGTAGTTGCGACCACTAGACCGACGATACAGTATATTAACAGCATCTATCAGTCTGTTTTAACTTTTTCACGCCTTAACTGGTGAACGGATTTGGATCAAAGCCACAAGCCAGGTCATGATCTGGATAAGGACATAATAATACTTTCTAATTTATATTATTTCTAATTTATACATGAAAGCGCTATACTATTCACTCACTGATAAACCACTCTATTCAGTTAACTTGAAATCTCGCAAGTAAGGTCTTAGTAAGGCAGAAAGGGATTTTTGGAAATTCCACCCCCAAGTGGAATTAATGTCGGGTTAAAGGTTAAGTTTAGGAGAATATTTGTAATTTTTAAAAAGAGGCATGGGTGCACAAAATCACTATTTACGTTTTTGTAAATTCTATCCTAAGGGGGGTTTCATAATGAAAGTTGATCCACATCAACTTACAACATCACCTTTTTTTTACAGTAGTCGGTAGCGTGTTCGTATACATTGAGGAGTTGTACTCAGTTTTCGAAGTTTTACTCACAAATGAATAAGAGATCACACTTGAAGCAAGTTCTTTCAAACGAAAATAATCATATAAAATCAATTTAGGTCGCTAGGGTCGATCTTCAGTTTAAGTTGCGTTTGCCTAGGTTGGTCTATGGATGGGTGACCACCCATTACGTACCGACTTTATTGTGCTTTGGAAAGCACGTTAAGCCGTTGGTCACGGCTGTCATTTGTAGATCTTTGACAATCGGTACAGGTAGTCAGTGGCCCGAAAGTCTGACAACCAGTCTTACCAAGAGGTGTCGTATAACCCAGTACTAACTGGGTTGTGGAGGTCAGATAGCCAGTCGCTAAGCCAAGACTGGGCAGATTGTATTAATACTGGAGACATCTGGTAACGAACTTCAAACAAAACATTGGAATCAAGAACCTCCTGACTAAAAGACTTATTTTAAGCAAATCACGAACCTAACGCGTACGAAGTCGCGGGTAACAGCTAGTATAATCATAAGCAAGACTTTAACTTTTAATTTAAACGCGAGCCAAAACAAATTCTATAGCAAAGCACGGTCAGCAAACTCATGTCGGGTTCTATTATATCGAAATGAAACAGTAACTCTAACAGTCTAAAATAAAAAAAAACAGGCAGTAAATAACTCCATACGAGTGTTCTGTGTTCTCCCTATGAGTGTTTAAAGGACGGAGGCCGCCGGCTAGACATTTTACCGTCGGATACTTTATTCGATACTCTGATCCAACGTGCACGGACCCAATGTGAATTCGAACGATGCACGAATCGAAAATATTATTATAACATACGGATAAGTAGTTATGTGGGACCTAGCCTGCCTAACTTTCCGCCATTTTACATTATTAGCTTTGCGTAGAAACTATGAGAATCCATAACTAGTCATTAATAAAAAAAAAAAGTGGTTTGAGACAAAATCTTCTAAAGTGTCTCGTTCCCCAAGTAAAGGCTATCAAACCTTTATTCATCAGACATCAGTGAACAGAATAAAATAGAAAACGAGTAGAATAAACAAAATTGTTTGGATAGTACCTACATAAATATCACCCATACAAACATATTTATACATTTTTTTAAATGGTACGTTACGAGCGCTCGACGGACGGACGTATTCTGTTAGCTGCCCGTTCATAGAAACTTGAGGACAGATTTTTGACTTAATTCGATTTGATTTGTGAATTTTATTCCACATGCATCTGTGTGAGAGTTATCTAAACAAATAAATAGAATTGACGTGCCTGTTTGTAATTTCAAAATATCAGCTTACTGTTTGCATATTAAAAGTATGTATGGTACAAATAACTTAATTTCAAAGTTTTTGTGTTTTTGTATCGATTTTGACGGGACTTTTACTGGTAGATAGCTGATGTTATCAGGAGTAAAGTAGGCTACTTTCATTTGAGAAAAAGGATTCCGCTCTCCGCTCCGCACTCCGCGCCGCGCCGCCGCCGCCGCCGCCGCCGCGCCCTCCCGCAATCGCTGACTTCGAGTGGAGTTTGTTTCAGCGCGTTTATCTCTGGAACTACCTGCCGGATTTGCATTTGATACTCCAATTCTTGAGAAAGGTTATATAATAAACGGTACGACCCAAAGAAGCGGAACAAACGGGGGTTTGAAACCCGGGGGCAGAGCTAGTTACTTTTATAAAATGGCGTCTATCCTAAGCATTATTTTGACTTAAGATTTACAGATCTAGTTTGAACGCTGGAGCTCGTGGCTAAATAATAACAGCCGTTTGGGCAGCTTAACCTAAATGTTGTATGATCTTTAGGTAAAGCTGCGCTGAGAACCAGTCTTACTTTACTTTTCTTCTCAGGGTAGTCAGATACAAAATGTCGACCCCATCTAGCTTATGTTTAAAATGTGATGACGTGTAAAAGTGATTCCTACATCCTATTTACTGAATAAACAATTTCATTTCATTACCAAGGGGTATCGTATACTCAGTACTGATTTGTGAGGTTGTGGAAATCAGATAGGCAGTCCCTCCATGTAAAATACTGGTATTCAGCTGCATCCGGTTAGACTGGAAGCCGACCCCAAAATTGCTGGGAAAAGGCTAGGTATATAGATGAAGATATACAGATTTAATTTACAAGCTAACTGGGAGATTTAGTTGGCTTGAGGTTTATAAAATAGTCTAGGAACGAACTACTTACCCACATTTAGAAAACGCCAAAATGTTTAATAACGCGTCAAACTTTTTAAGTGGAGAAGTTTTGTTTCGAAGCAAAGTGATTTAAAAGAGATATAGAGCGGTCAGTAGGTATTGTTATACAAATTGTTTTAACTCAAATATTTTGACAAATTGATACTCAAATGCTACCTGACAAATGGGCGTACAACACTAGATGGACCGACTTGTTAAGACGATTTTCTATGTGTTGTGCCGTCTATCGCTCGTAAATGTTTTAAATGTCTTTGTTTCAAAGTCACAAATCGATGCTTAACCTGTGTACCTACATACAATTCCAAAGGCTACCCTAAGAAAATCTCAAAATCTAAACCGATTGAGTACCTACCGCAGCAGAAAAGTCGAAGTGGTTGGAGGCGGCGCGAAAATGGAAACCCTTCCAATATTCAGAACTCCAGTACTTCTGAGTTGGGGACCTTTTTATGGGCTAAATGATTATTTTTTGGCGATTACGTTGTTGTTTCCATGGAAACAGTTGTTTAATTTGATGGTCTCTTAAATATGACCTCACCTATCTGGTACAAGGTGTATAGCGCGAAAATAAAAAAAGTTTTACGGAAACCATACACTTTAACTAAACCTTACAAAGCTAGAAATATTTATGACGTAACCTTTTCAATACAATTCTGTTGTATTCAATTTTGCTTCTACAAAGCCGCTCACAGCATTATGTTTGAACATTTACAGTTTCGCTGTACAGTTCAAACCCTGAAACTATTGTTCAACGTGTTTCAGTATTTGTTCATTTGTACTGGCAACTCGCAATGCCGACTAATTGAATTCTGACTGTGTTGCCACAGTTTGGAAACACAGGGCGAGAAGTAAAAAGAACGGTTCAAAAATATGGAAACTAAATTGAGCTACACAAACAATTACATGAACTGTTGTTAAACAAAAAATAAAGAGAAAATGCTATTATTACATGTAGTGAATATTGGCCTCAATGGTTTTTATTCAGATAATAAGAGAAGGCTGCTTGCGCTCCAAAACACAAATCGTTGACGTGGCTCTAAAGGCTGCCCAACTTAAATAGGACTGGGCAGGACATGTCTGTCGCATGCCGAACGAGCTGTGGGCCCGTAAAGCTCAGGCTTAATGCCCTGAAACAGTGACACGGAGTCGCGGCAGACAACGAAGGAGATGGCGGGACGAACTGGATGTCTTCCTTGATAATTGGAAAGAAGCAGCACAGAATCATGACCTTTGGAAATAATGTAGGGAGGCCTTTGCCCAGCAGTGGGACAATACAGGCTAGCTATAATAATAAGAGAAGATGTGTACCAAATCTATGAAAATTTTTTTTTTTTGCTATCCTGATCAGTTCTTAGGCTGGGCAACGCCCTCCCCCATTCCTTCCACTTCTCTTGTTGTTATTAGAGATGTTCCGACTATTCGGTAAAGTCGACTATCCGGCCATTTTTATAATAGACGATTAGCCGGCGATTATTCGGCAAATAGCGCCGACTATCCCGCTTCTTACTTTGTATGTATTTCTCAATAAAATGTATAGAAGGAATTACACTAACTAAACAAAATTCACTTTAATGCACAATAACAGTACCTATGGTCTTTATTTTTTCGCACAAAAACACGGTTCTGACCAGTGCAAAAGCAAAAATCAGGAAACAATGCAAAGTAAACGAAATATGTTCCGACGTGCTCGCAGGCGGCGGCGGCGGTTGCGACTTACGCGCGAATCAGCTGTAAACGAAGAGTCACGGACATATCCGAACACCCTCAAAACCGAGATCGGCTCGGCCCACTAGTACTAGGTCTCTTTACAACCGACTAATCGGTAATTCGGTCAAAGTCATAGTGGGCTCATCTCTAGTTGTTATGCTTCAATAAATTATGGAATCAATCAAAATATTTTCTCAAAATCAAAGTGTTTTCTTTCAAATAAACCGCCATCTGTCCGTCCATAATTTAAAAAGATATATAAATATAACGCACAATGAGCAAGGGTCACACTCTTGGAATCTTAATGAAAACCTACTGACACAAATGTTTTTCTCATTCAGAAAACACTTTAAAACATCAAAAGTGTAACACACGAGTGAACACATAAAAGCAACTATGTTTAAAAAAGCAATCTCGTAATGTACCTGCAAGGGCGTCGTAAATCATCCCCTATATTTTATATGTTAACGTTAGTGGTGGGTCAGCGTCTACCGCAAAATCAATTTAGTTTAGTGGTTAATAGGTTAGTGACGTTTATGTTTCGGGAATTTAATAGTGGGTTAAGTTTTTCCATGCAAGTATAGTAATTGTACACACGACCCATCAAGCTGTGGTTATGCAGTATAACCTGACCTCGGTTTGTATGAGCTTCCCGGACAATGAGAGAAAATAAAAAACCGGCCAAGTGCGAGTCGGACTCGCGCACGAAGGGTCCCGTACCATTATTTATAAAAACGAGCAAAACATTTTTTTTTTATATGGGTGCTCCCATATAAAAAAAAAATACCTCTTAAATATTTATTTTATTCTGTTTTAGTATTTGTTGTTATAGCGGCAACAGAGATACATAGTCTGTAGAAATTTCAACTGGCTAACTATCACGGTTCATGAGATACAGCCTGGTGACAGACGGACGGACGGACAGCGAAGTCTCAGTAATAGGGTCCTTTTGACTCTTTGGGTACGGAACCCCAAAAATGATTAAAATTAAAGCTTCCAAGCATAAAAAGTGTTACCGATTGGTAACACTTTTTATGCTTGGAGCATAAAAAGTGTTACCGATTGCATATGCAAAACTGGAATATGAACATACATGTATAACCGTAGCTAGATGTCAATACTAACACCATCGCAGTAAGAAAATCAATAGAAGTTAAATTAATAAATTAGTACATAGTGCGCAGTTAGTAATATACAAAGTAGTGTAAAAACTGTGGAGTTACTTGCCCATTCTTTTTTCTACCTTCGTGAATGGGCAATGAGAATCAATTTTATTTCCTTGTTTAGTTTGACATTCAAAGCTTTTTTTTAATAACTGAATTGATATGAAATAAATTGTTATACTTTGACTTGACCTTGAGTTGAGCTTGACTCTTGACTTGACTTTGAGGACATGTGTGAGTACTGCGTACTGTAAAGCCACCATTTACTGAGTACCGACATCTTTCATTGACGCAAATTTGCCCTAGTGGTTGAGTGACTACTCACTCAAATGTCTCGCTGATGGTGGTGAATGTGTGTCGGGTCATTTAGTTCCCTTCAATATGGTTGAGTTGAATGATGGCTGATACATGCGTCATGTTCGTGAACGGGCGCTGTCAGTTGTGACTTGTCATCTCTTAGCTGCCACAGTATATTTTAACTATTTTATTTTTGAATTATTGATTTAATCTGTAACTCTGGACTCTCTTAACTTGCACGTATTTCTACATTGTTCTCACATATTTGTAATTCTCAACATGAATGATGTAACCAATATTTTGATTTAAAAGAGTGTCCATGGAGTTTCTTGCCCATTCTTCTCCATAAAGATCTACGCTTTGGAATGGGCAACTACAGTACTTTCACAAGTTATTATGCCTTGTGACCGTAGCTTCGCGTTTTTTTTTTTTGTTACTTTTACTTTCAAAAATGCTTTGCGTTTGAATTAAAAAGATATTTAATAGGATAGGTGCCAAAATTACATTTTAACCTTGAGTAACCGCAAGTCAGTTTTAAACATCAATATATTGTAGGTACCAAGAACCAAATGATTAATTTCGCCGTCAACCCAGGCATATGCAAATTACCTCTCTTGTCACAGCAAAGGTAATTAAAGGCACATGCATATTCTAACATTTGTCAAAGGGAGTCAATTTTTACGAAGTTTTCAAAGGAGATTGGATGCGGGTCAGATACTCATATCTTTTGTTTATGCTATTTAGAACCTTATGTTGATATTCTTTCATTAATATTCCCAAAGACAACAAACCGAGTGAAAATATAATATCATCTGCCTAGCATTTACCCAAACTTTCGGGTCGGCTTCTCTTCTAGCCTCCACAACCCAGTAACTGGGTATACGATACCCCTTAGTAAGACTAGATGTCAGACTTTTGGCTTCTGACTACTCGTAACAACTGTCAAAGATCTACAAATGACAGCCGGGACCAACGGCTTAACGTGCTTTCCGAGGCACGGAGGAAACGTGGTATGTAATTATGGTCTCTCATCCACGGACCAACCTCGGCAAGCACGGCTTAACTTTAAAGATCAACCCGTGTGGCTGTTTTTATTTAAAATGTAATAAAGAATCCTTTTTCACAATAGTTGCCTAAAAATAAAAGCCGGTTGTCCAAAGTAAAAAAATCCGGAACAATAATTAGCTCGACGCTAAATCGCCTTTACGTTAGTCTTTGTTTATTTAAGTATATGCCACTAAGACCATTAATACTAACGTGTTAGCAAACTAATTAAACACACCACAAATCTGTAACAAGCCCTCACACCAGAAAAACATTCAACACAATTATATCATAAAGCGAGCACCCCTATAAACACTAATTCCTTTCCTGATTACCTCACTACCATCCAACCTAACTAGAACTGATTAGACAATAAAAACCAACCTTAACGCCTCCACTTAAAGCACAATTATAACGTCGAGAGGAACCTTGTTAAAATGTTCTTTGGCACGCAGCTGTAATGAAGTCTTCCACTATTAAGTAATCGGTGCCAAGCAATTTTCTTCCTTTTGCTCCTGAACTTATGATCTAAATTGTAATGGCTGCGGTTAGATAGGATTAATTAGAACAAAACAGCTCCTACCGCGTCCTGTCGTCCTGGTACGTTGTGTAGACGTGACCAACTAATTGGAAAAAGAAAAGGTTCTTGGTTAAAAAATGATTAAAATAAGCGGTTGTTGGTGAAATTAACAAGAATAGACACATGACCACCACATGGCAGTCTTGTTAGTCTAGTGGTCACAAGCGCGACTGAGCATGAGGTCTTCGGTTCGATTCCCAGGTCGGGCAAAGTGTAATAAGGTTTTACCATCACAAATTTCTACTCTGGATTTGTGCCCGGTTGATGGCAATAGGCTCGTTCCCTTATGGGACTTAAACATAACTGGCGAAATGTGTGTGTACTATTAGATATACCTCAGCCTGAGCTGTGGCTATACTTGACACTTGACAATTACAGTTTTATGATTTCAATATTGTTTATATTCTACCAATAACACTTGTAACGGGATATTTACCATGTTTGTTATTTGTTTCGAGTTCCCGATATTTCGGCGCTGTTGCAAACGCCATGATCACGGATATACTGAAGTTATTACGGGTGGGTGTTTATGTGCAGACAAATCGGTCTACCCTCTTTCTTGTTCGTTTTTTGTGCTCCGTACCACTACCACTCAACTTTCACTCACAACTCGATTCTGTTCCCGACACACGAAACTCACTGTGTCCACTCGTGAACTTCGTTTATCGGTTTATCGTTACGTTTATCCGTGATCATGGCGTTCACAATAGCGCCGAAATATCGGGAACTCGAAACAAATAGTAAACATGGTAAATAACCCGTTACTAGTGTTATTGGTAGTGTTAGTGTCCATGTCAGTTTAAAATCTTATATTGTTTTTATTCGCTGTAATTTTCTAGTTCTTCGTTTTGATATTATTTAGGTATCCTGTACGTACTGTAAAATGTATGCTTGAGGCAGTTTCTTAGTAGCCAAATAAGATAACAACGGTTGTCACTTTCTCTTTGTATAGGTCTAATTAATAAAACTGTTCTGAGTTCCAATTTCATCATCTTTTATTTGTCTCCGCTGACCGCACGATTATTAGTGTACAAGCCACTGAAAACCATCCGGGGATACTCGTGAGTCGTAACTCCTATGAATAAACAAAGAACCATGACTGCCATTTTATATAAAACTCTGTCTGTCAAGATAAAGATGATCGATTATGACACTCATTTTATTTATTTCCCGTTCGTAAACAAAACCCACTTCGTAAAGCTTCAATAACCTGTAATCTCCTCAAATATTATTCCCTGCGATATATCCATCAAATAAACTTGACGGGTCTAAACAAAAGGTGAAATAACTAAGATTGACATATCCACGGCAGAGAAGGTTACGGTTCATAATATACTCCATCAATCAACATGTGTATCTTCTAAGAAACCGCGAGATTAATACATTTACACGTGTTCAACAAATACCTTTCTCCTTAATATTATGGATCCCTTGCTTATCGTAATGTATTAGATAATATAATCTCGAGAGAGATCGCTAGGGATTCTCGTGTATTTTGGTTAAGTAAATAAACATGTTTCTGAAAATATAATTCTCTCGTCATTTGGGATTATAGGGAAACTTCTCGTTTTAAAACTGTTTTATGTAGTATCTAATGGGCTCTTTGAGAAAGACTTGATCGGCGTGCGTTCAAGTGGATTGTGTCTTGAGTTGGGAACAGCATAGGTAGACTTTTTTTGCCCGAGTCTGGATTTGGGCCCGGTTGATGGCAATAGGCTCGCGCCTATTACATGGGACTTAAACATAACTGGCGAAATGTGAATGTAGTATTAGGTACACCTCTGCCTAAACTTTCTGGGATAACAGGCGCAATTTTATGTTATGTTATTTGTTTAAACAAAAGGAAGGAAGTAACATGTGTTCAAAACCTCCCTCTAGTTTGTCAGCTTTATTTCTGATCTTCAAAATCTTTGCGGGATTTTGTAGGTAGTATATGGCAGGACTGTCTTTGTTTTTATCAAATTGTCTGTTCTACCAAACGCGGTGACGTGGATATCTGGCTTCGACTATGTCGGACTGATGATTATTTTTTAATAAAGTACGTAACATCTATAAAAATAACGTAGCAATGCCGCCAGTCTTTTGCGCACGTTACCAGTTGACACATATTGACGATGCGATGTGGAGGATTTTTACTAATTACTTGATTATTATATAAAGTGTTTTTTTTTTAAGTACATGTTACACGAAATGTTTTCACTAAGCTATGATAGCCAATTCGCGATGAATAACATTAAATTACAACAAACTAAAAAGAACTCCGTAGACAATATTACTTTCTAAAGAGCTTTGGAAATACGCCTCGATATTGGAAAAGTTACGAGTATCAGTATTAACCAATAACGGTCAGTATACTTACGTCATTAGAAAAAGGTAAAACCTTGAAACTAGAAAAGCTGTTTATTTACGAATACGAAGACCTGTGAGTACATTGTGCTGTCTCACTGACAGCGGTTAGCGAGGAGTAGAGCGAGCAACTAACATCGATTTAGCGGGCAATGAGTTGTGAGTGTGCAATGGCAACGGGCGATTAGTCGATATTGTGCGCATAGGCCGTAATACACTGTACACATGTCTCCTACTGGCACAAAAGTATGCAAGTTGCTTGCATGCCATTGAAACACCTGCAAGTTACTGGCATGTGTAGTTGGGGGTTTAGTATCAAGGAAGACTCTCTGCGATCTAGCATTGCGGAGCGAGTACTCTCTTCAATAGCTCTTGACGCTGCAACAAACTAGTCCTCGTCGGTGGTGTAAACAGCCAACCAGTGACTATTTATGATCTCTTTTAGTTGTAGTAGGAGCTGTGAACGCCCAGTGAAAACGGCCCGACTTACGTGGATCAACCCAAATAAAATAATTTATTTTTGCAGAAAACACTTTTATAATGGTTTTATAAAGTTTACAAGTTTCAAGTGATTCTACCGTAAGGCATGCAAAATTTATAGTATAATGGTTTATAAAAATCAGGATTAACATTGAAGTATATAAAATTAGATCAAAATATTCTAAGTTATTAAATTAATGCAATGTCTACTTAGTTATAATACAGATTAATTATTTATTTAATAATATTGAATTTATTTCAATGTCATTCTTAGAATTATTACAATATTTTAAGATACATGAAAATAATTGTTTATTACTTGATGTCACTGTGAGGTCGTAAGTTTGGCAGGCAGGCGTATTACTTTTTGTAATTTATTTGATCATAACTGCTCGAAGAAAAGTCCCATTTACCAACTGGCATTGGGCCTGGCACGGGTTTGCCATTTTTTCTCATGAAGAGGAGACTTGTGTCAAGACAGTGGGAACATTGTACTGCTAATTATGCTTATCTCTTTTATTTAGAAATTCGTCGATAGCTTCCTCGCCAACTGTGGGACATGTGCCTCACAGTCCCGTGTTGATTACACGGTACTTTTCCCCGGGGCTTAAAACTCCACGTTAATTTGCTTTTAGCGCACTCAAAATGGTGTATATCGATGAACGAGCAATTAACCCAACACTTAATGAATTAAAAAAATACTGTACTAAATGTACGATACGGTGAGTATTTAGGTACTTGTCTGCTCCATCCATTATAAACGTTTTTAACAGCCGTATACTAGGCATCATGTTTTTAAACTGACTACACTAAGTGTCTTTAATAATGAAGACGGTAGAATATCCAAACAAAAAAAGCAAAATACATTTTTATTTGTCGAAGATAAATTAATTTTGATATAGCCTTTTCTACAGTTTCCGCTTTTGCATGAAGATATACAACCAAAGAGGTTCAGCACAAGCAAGAATGCAATTGGCGTGGTAAAGACACCACGGCTAAAAACCGCAATGAACCGGGTTTCACTATGGGACCGTAACCAGGATTCGGATGCCCTAACCACGGCTGCATGTGCCAGCGACACGCGTCTTGCGACGACAACTGCAGAGAATGAAGGAACTAGCGCACGCCACAGCAGGAAACAAGAGACGCGAAATCCGAAAAAAAATCTGCTACAGTGTGCAGGAAGTACTTTTAAGGCTTCTAAGATGCGAAAAATGAAACTGTGAAATCCCATTTCAAAAGTAACACTATGCAAAAAACAAAATATTCCTATTTTGTTTTTTGCATAGTGTTACTTTTGGTGATGATGGTTATTTCCACATTTTCTCCGTCCCTTCATACAAGATTGTGGCATCCATTTCATAGCTATCATAAAAGTGTCTCCTGTCTTCTAATTACTTCATAAATGTGAGCATTACATGACCTATGTATACTGCTTATGCGTAGGAAGTTTCATTAAAATCTGTTCAGGCATTTCGGAAAATAACGACTTGAAAGTTTGTATGAAAAGCCGTAGGGTATAAACGCTCTTAAATGATGTCGAAACTAACGTAGTAATCCATAACCGTGTATTAACATACTTTCTTATAAATGTAAGGTAGAACAAAGTTATGATAAAATGGAGTACATTCACTGGCTTCGTCTCATATTCCTCGACTTAATAGTTCTTTTATAGTTCGCCGTTTATAACGCGTTTAAGTTTTGACGTTCTGTCTGCAATTTAGTTTTATTTCTCAAACCGACATCGGTTACGAGAATTCTTCTACTCTTTTTAATTTTTCAAACTAAATTATAAAGTGGGTAGTACTTTATTTTTAGTTTTTATGTAACTGCGAATATAAAGTATGCTCATCGGATTTTAGTAGGATAGTAGGAATGTGATGCGAAGGAATAAGGTAAATGTCGGTGGAAAAGTTTTGAAAATAAGGATGGGTGAAAAAGAAAGGGGAGAACAAACAATTGCCAAACAGAAAAATGAACTGCTACAAGAGGATAAGGCTAGCAAGGAAGTGAGAAATAAATAAGAAAAACACATGCTGCGCCAAGAAAATTTAAGTAGACATATAATTTTATTAACAGCGTTTACTCCTTACGGCATTTCATACAAACATATTTGGGCAAACGTTAACCCAAATAACTGAACCGATTTTAATGAAACTTAATACGCATAAGGTTTAAGGTTTTTGAAATGTCTTTTAAAAAATGTTTCTATAGATTAATTTATTATCGGTCTGATTTAGCTGTAACACTATTTTTCGAATATGTATCCTGCTTATCTATAGTAATATATATATAGCTATATTAGTATCAATAATTTGCTCTGTATGGCGTCGGACGTAAAGAATAGCACCATTCCATGTCTTCCCGTGGGTGTCGTAAGAGGCGACTAAGTGATTTGCCAGAGAATGGGCAGCAGCGTTCTTTGTGCTTTTGTAACAACCGTACTGCGATCGCCAACCCGCCTGCCAAGCGTGGCGATTATGGCAAAACCCCCCAAAATGTCAATGTGGCGACACTTGGGGAAGGCCTATGTCCAGCAGTGGACGTCTTTTGGGCTAAAATGATGATGATGATGATGATGATGAGATTAGTAATAAGCTGACGCTAATAATAAAGCTGAAGAGTTTGTTTGTTTGTTTTTTTGAACGCACTAATCTCAGGAACTACTGATCCGATTTGAAAAATTCTTTCAGTACAGATAGCATGTTTATCGAGGAAGGCTATAGGCTATATATCATCACGCTTCGGAGGCATCCAATAGGAGCGGAGTAGCAATGAAAAATGTTGGGAAAATGTGACGCAGACGAAGTTTCGCGGGACAACTAGTAATTTATAATCGGTCTGATTTAGCTTTAATACTATTTTTCAAAAATGTGTCCTGCTTATGAGTATGTAGTTTCATTAAAATTGTTTCAGTAATTTCCGAAAATAAGGACTGTAAAGTTTGTATGAAATTTCGTTAGGCGTAAACGCTAATCCGACACTGAACTATTTTATTACCAATGTATGAAGAAGACGACAAAAGTTTTCTCTCACACAATAGGTTGACTCGGCTAACCGAACCACTTAACATCTCTAATGGCTGTATCACAAGCAGATTAGCATTTCATTGCTCGTTGCCGACTCGTCTCCCTTTAAGTTTTCGTATAAAACCGGCAATGGTTGCGGTGTTTATCGTTAACTTTGATAGTCGTATACACACATAGACGAGACCATAAACGTTAAGTGGCGGTTTGAGAGTAATTGAGCTTCATTTATAAAATGTAAACGTGTTATTTGAGTGATATTGTCAGTGTATGTTCTTGGCATTCCATTTTCCATTTACACATAATTAATTTTAACCTCTTTGCTTGCTATCATTAAACGGTAGCAATAATGATGTCGTTAATATATTTATAACACATTTGCTCGTAAAGGGTTATTTCACCAATTTCAATATCGTAATGTATCTCATTACGTACTTGTGCGTTATTGTAATGTAAAACGCACGGTTTATCAAGATGATCCGTCTAAAATGAGCGGTACTAAAGCGGTACTAAAGGAAAAGTGGTCAACATTTTATGAATAAAATTAACTTTGTGAGATAAAATATAATAAATAAAAATTTAACTCTTTAATTTAATTATTTTTGACCATAAATTACAAACATTTAACTGTAACAAACCACAAAAATATTAATTTACTTTATTAGTAATACTGGATATTTTTGTGCCTTTGCCTTAAAAGAAAGCGCTGATGCGCGCGCATCGCTAATTTGTGAACAAGTAAAAAATATTACGCGCGCTTTTTCTTTTCGCTGCTTTGTTTTTATTTAAAAATGTCATCAAGTAATGATGAATTTCCTCGCAAATATGTTATAAAACGTCGTATGACATACGCGCGCGTTAATAATTACAGCCTCTGCTTTCATGTAGCCCTCGCCTACGGCTCGGGCTAGCAATATCGCCTCGGCTGTGATTTTCAATTTACCGCTCTTATATCATAATGTACTATTATCTACTTCGGTTTCGTTATATTCGAATTACAAAATTGACAGCGGTTTCATTCATCATCTGCCTAGCCTTTTCCCAAACTATCTTGGGGTCGGCTTCCAGTCTAACCGGATGCAGCTGAGTACCAGTATTTTACATGAAGCGACTGCCTATCTGACCTCCACAACCCAGTAACTGGGTAATACGATACCCCTTGGTAAGACTGAATGTCAGACTTTTAGCTTCTGACTACTCGTTACGACTGTCAAAGACTACAAATGACAGCCGGGACCAACGGCTTAACGTGCTTTCCGAGGCACGGAGGAAACTCGATATGTAATTATGGTCACCCATTCACAGACCAACCTCGGCAAGCACGGCTTAACCTTAAAGATCGACCTGGGCGGCTGTTATTATTTAGCCACGAGCTCCTCACAGCGGTTTCATTATGATACCCATAACGACATCGGGTTGCATTATGCGAATCGTCATAAATTCTAAAACACAAGCAAAGACATTCTGAACATACGGCCAGGTACCTATAATACGAGTATTACTTCGAAATCTAGACAATGTAATGTTTTTAAAAATGGAACAAGTTTAGAACAAAAGTATCGTATACTATTTGGCTGTAAAATCTACATATAAATAAGCAATAGTCAGTGTGTAGTTAAGTTTCTATTAAAAATACTTATTTGTCTATATCTGTGTTTTATTCCTTCCTTCGTAGATAAAATCTTGTATGCAACTGTACGTTATTGGTCTTTTAATAACCCGTGCCCACCTATTTCGGTACGCGCTACGCTTGTACCGAAAAATGGCACTCGTATTAAAAGACCGTCCATAACGTAACAGTTTCATAAATAGCTATTACTTAACATTCCATTACATCATGCCTGTAATCCCTGAAGGGTTAGGTAGACGTGTACCTATTTACCCAATAGTAAACCCATTTTTTTCTTCATAATATTATAAGAAAACCTAGTGACATTAAATGTTATGCAAAATATTTTCGACAGTCGTCGAGTAGACATCTCCTGAGGATGAGAATTCGTGGAGGGGCGAAATTCGGGTATAGGTTTGGGTGCATGGCACGCTAATACACACATCAAAAGTGTCTAGGGATCAAGCATTTTTATGCGGATTTCTTGAGATTGAGATGTGGCTTTGTAATAAATTTATGATTTTATAAATTTATATGGATCCTTTTTGGTGCATTTCATAATTTGAATCAGGAACTGTGAATCAAATTCGAGTAAAAGATGAAAATCAGCTGTCAATATTTTCCCTATAAAAACATACAACGCATTGAAGACATTATTAGTGCTACTGTTTCCCTACTACTGATTAAAACCAACGTTATTATGGAGCGGCGACGTCATTTAAGCAGGGAAGAAATGCTCAGAGCCGTGGGAATGATAGAAGCTGGTTCCCGGCAACGTACTGTGGCTTTAGCTCTGAATACAAGTCAGAGTGTTATCAGTCGACTTTGGACACGTTACCGAAGCACTGGTACCGTGGCTGAGCGCCATGGAGGACGGTATCGCTGCACCACACGGAGACAAGACCGATACATTCAAATCTTAACTCGAAGAGCTCCAACAATAACCGCCATGATGTTAGCCGTGAGGCTTCATCACTCTTCAGGGAACTTAATTAGCGACCAAACAGTCAGAAACCGCTTGCATGAAGTGAACCTTCATTCCCGAAGACCGCTACGGGTACCACCTATAGCAATGCACAATCGTAGGATTCGATATCAATGGGCTCTTGAACACAGAAATTGGGCAGAAGAACAATGGCGTTTCGTGTGCTTTTCTGATGAGTCTCGTTTTGGTATGAGACCGGATACAAGACGTATACGACACTGGAGAACCCCTGGACGCCAACAGCGATTAAAATCCTGCCAGGAAGTCCATCCTTATAGTGGTGGAACCATCATGGTATGGGCGGGTATTTGGATCGGCGGAAGAACTGAGTTGATTTGGATCAGAGGCAACCTCAACGCTCAAATTTATGCTGAGACGATTGTATCAGACGTCATCGTTCCTCTACAAGTGCAAATCGGTCCCTTATTTCAGTTAATGCATGATAATGCACGACCGCACACCGCAAGAGTTGTAAGACAGACTCTCGCCGCAGCTAACATCAATGTCCTGCCCTGGCCTGCTCAGTCGCCAGACTTGAACCCGATTGAGCATGCATGGGATATGCTACAGAGAAGAGCTCTGCCGAATATGGAGGGTATCCAGTCGCAAGAAGACCTTTTTTTGTTGTTGCAACGAACATGGGCGGCCATTCCACAGCGTGATTTGGATGAACTCATTTTGAGTATGCCAAACCGATGTTCTTGTGTTGTTAGTGTTCGCGGTAGAAACACGGATTATTAATTGTTTAAGTTACCCAATAAAATTTTAAAGAAAACTGTTATTTCAGTCTTTTTTTCGAACTTTAATGTTAGTGGTTCAAATGTCAAAAATCCCTTTATTAGAAAATGGCAAATTTCTTTATTAATGCAAAGGTGACTTGGTTTATCGTTACTGTGACAAACGAAAACACTTTATTTGATGAATCCTTAAAGAAAATTTTAATTAATATCAATCAGGAGAAAAGTTATTGCAAAAATATATGTTGATCCCTAGACACTTTTGATGTGTGTATTATTACTTTTCCTGCATGTGCATATTTTTGCGAGCGGAAGGTTGGTGCTCCATCCTGATTCTTGCATCCAGGCCTAGATCTTTATTCGCGGAATTAAAACTAAATATTTTGCAAAATATTTAATGTTATGGATTTCCGCAAAGTATCCTCTGACAATATAACTTATCAAAATTTTATGAACCAAATTATTGTCCAACCCGCTGTAAAATGTTTTGTGTATATGTCATTATAGCTATCAAAGCCCCAACTTCTAAAGAAAACATTTCAAGTTCACCTTAACAAAAACGAAAAACTTGGAAAATTCGATGGAAAAAGCACCACTTCTATTACTTCATAAAACAAAAACTTTTTCTATTTGATATACGAGAAGCTTCGAAAAACTGAAGGCAAGTTTAATCAGCGCAAAGTACTCCCAACGGAGCGTTTCCAATCCGCACCGGAGCGAAACTTAGGAACGAAACTCAACCCGTCCGCTGCCAATGGAACTCACAAAAAGGTTTGTTTAATAACTTGTTTGTGGAATCCTTTTTTGGAGGGTTATTCGAAACGGAATTGGATGTTAGGGGGTCAGATTAAAACAGCGGTCGTTTTTACCGGGTTCAAATTTGAATGCGAAGGTTTTATATTTCTTTTTAAGTTTGAGGAAATTATCTGTTTTGGTTTAGAAGTTCTTTTGCTAGGAGTTTTTATAAAAACGGCACGTGTATCCGGTGAAGTCTAAATACGGCTTCCACTTCTTAAGTTGAAGTGGAAGACTCTTGCTTTTGATTTATTTCGTACTGAATTTTTTGGAAACTCATTTTTGGGATGATAAAAATTGATGATGCTTGGCTCAATGCTGGTCCTGCTCCACAACCATAGGGTCAATCAAATTACCATGTGAAGTTATTCTGAAAGCTGCAGAAGATTGTAAAAATATCTTAGCATTATATAGATTCAATCTCTTAGTATTATTTAATTGCATAGCACATTTGTGAGTACTATGTACTGTGAAGCCACCATTTACTACCTACCTACAGCCTAGCTTTCATAGACGCAAAGGAGATGTTCCAGAAATGTATGGAGTCTGAGCTAGCACTATGTACACTGTATGTAAATATTGCTAAATATTACAGTAACCGTTTTTTATTATCAATTTTCTTTAATTTCACTTCGTTTTAATGTACATTCAAATTAACTTGGTCAAAGAGAGCAACACAACATAAAAATTAAACATGGTGGATCAGATCAGCACGTGATCTGCAGGCGAAAAATGACATTTTGACAATGACATTTGATTGACGTGTTTTACGATACACGTTAATCAAATCGAACTGTCATAACTGCCTTAATAAACAAAACAACTGGAATTTCGAAAATCTCGGGTTTTGGTTTGTTTTGTTTGGATTGGCTGAACAAAACAACAAGTTCAATCCAAACTCAATGCAAAGAAAGACTCAAAGACAGCACTTCTTAAAACTGTCAAAGTCGTCAAACGTCAAACAACTGTCATGGCTGCCCTAAAAATAGGGTTATCGTAGTAAAAAACTTTTCAAATGATAATTATTGTACGACTATACGATTCTTCAAATTATTTTTTTAGTAATTTTATGATATTCCTCTATTTTTTTCCTATTTATCTATGTAGTGTACATAGTGGTAGCCCAAAATCAAACATCTCCTTTGCCCTGGCAGTTGAGTGAATGTCATGCTCACTCAAATGTCTCGCTGATGGTGGAACGCAACGGGCCCTGTCAGTTGTGACTGGTCATCCCTTAGCTGCCACAGTATATTTTAACTACTTTATTTTTGAATTATTGATTTAATCTGTTACTTTGGACGCTTTTAACTAGAACGTATTTCTACATCGCTCTCACATATTTGTAATTCTCAACATGAATGATGTAACCAAGATTTTGTAACAATATTTTGATTTAAAAGAGTGCCCATGGACTTTCTTGCCCATTCTTCTCCATAAAGATCTACGCTTTGGAATGGGCAACTACAGTACTTTCACAAGTTATTATGCCTTGTGACTGGGAATGTAGCTTTGCGTTTTTGTTTGTTTTTTGACTTTCAAAAGTGCCTCTAATGGTCTAATTGGAATAAATGCTTTGTGTTTGGGAAATATTATTTTTGGAAATTTATTTCAAGAGACCGCTTTGTTGGTCAAAATAAATTATTAAATATTTTAATCCTGGAGGAGCTCGTGACTAAATAATAACAGCAGCTCGGGTCGATAGTCAAGTTAAGTCCGTGGATGTGTGACCACCCATTACATACCGAATTTGCCCCGTGCCTCGGACGGCACGTTAAGCCATTGGTCCCAGTTGTCATTTGTAGATCTTTGACAGTCGTTAGAGGTATTCAGTGGACTGAAATTTTGACTGCCAAGTCATACCAATGGATATTGTATTACCCAGCACTAACTTTGTTGTGGAGGTGATATAGGCAGTCGCTCTATGTAAAAAACTGGTATTCAGATGCATCCGGTTAAACTGGAAGCCGACGCTCAAGAATCTGATATTTTTTTTTAAATTGAGGGAAATTAAACAACCTGTGTGGAAGCAAATATCTCGTCTACAATCATAACAGTTTTACAGGCACGTAGATTTGTTTTACAAGCCTCAGGTACATGTATAGATGGGGTGGCATTTTTTTTTGTTTTCATTTTCCTGCTCTCTTGTGCAGCGGTTCATAAAAGATACCTACTCCTCAAAAAAAACCTATAGTCCAACAGTCTCGGAGTACAATGACTGTGACATACGGACGTACAGACAGACGGACAGGACTAATCTATAAGGGTTCCGTTTTTGCCGTCTAGCTACGCAACCATTAAAATATGACTGAAATAAGGAAATAAACAAGCACATTATATTATTCGATCTCACCAACTTGCTTTAAAATAAACACAGTTCTCCGATTTCTAATTAATTTAGCTGTGGCTTCCAAGACAGTCCGATCAGTTCCCTGGGAGTATTTGTCTCGCCGCTCTGATAAGTCCCCATTGTAGATCGTCTCGGTTGTATTGTAAAAGCTCCGTTGGTTTCGTGCCCGCAAGCGCGACGGCTGAGCTTTTGATCCTGGGTTCGAATCCTCGGTTGGTCAAAGTTATATTGGGTTTTGCTATTAGGAATTTCTCTGTAACAGCCCGGAGTGTGGTAGATTAGTGATGCTGTTGGTCTGCTCTTGGGTTTAGCTGTTTGTGTGTGTGAGTTTAAATGTTTGTAAACGCACCCCTGATACAGGTGAGATTTCTAGAGTGGGGCAACGTTTTACATTAAATTTTAAAAAGTAGTATTTGTAAATATATATGGTACATGTCTCTAATTCGTATCCGATTGCCGTTCTACGCTATGGAAGTGGGAGAAGAGAGTGTAAGTGTGTCTACACGCCTGTGCTATGAAATTTCCTAGGCGAGGGGAGTTCCCAAGGGCTTCAAGACCTTAGCTATGCGCATACAAATATAACTCCAATACCTCCCGCCACATTATTTGTTTATACAACTTGGCCACACTTTAATAACTTGGAAACTAAAGCTCAAAGCAATAGTTGGTTCGGCGTCCGGGGTGGCCGGGTGCCCCAGACCTCTGCCCGAGTAATGAGTTTTCCTTTATATTTTTACAGGAAAATCACTCGTCGGAAACAAAGGTCGCAACTAGAAAAATAGCGGAGCATGAAGCTCGTTTGTGGGGTCTATTGTACCCCAATGTTATAAGAATAAACATGGGGTACGTAGGTACCCCAGCTGTTTTATGTTACTTGTCTAAACTAATATTATAAAGAGGAAAGATTTGATTGTTTGTTTGTTTGCATTGAATAGGCTCCGAAACTTCTGGTCCGATTTGAAAAATTCTTTCAGTGTTAGATAGCCCATTTATCGAGGAAGGTTATAGGCTATATATCATCACGCTACGACCAATAGGAGTGGAGCAGCAATGAAAAATATTGCGAAAACGGGGAAAATGTGACGCAAACGAAGTTGCGCCGGACAGCTAGTATTTCATAATAATGTTGGTAGTTCCTGGAATCTAAGTTTCGTTTCAGTAGCAAATTATTTGGTACAACTCGAATATTTGTTTTAGTAAATTGACTAACGACACAGAAGAAATACAAGCGAATGATATGAGAAAAGAATAAAAGTAGCATGAAAATGATTTTATTTTTTTGTATCCATGTACCAATTATCTTTTCGTTTTAATAGAGTCGACGATCGCACAATAAAACGAACTACAATACCAAAAAAAACACGCACGTGAACATTGGAACTCGCTTAAAAATAAAAATGTGTTGTTCAAAAGAGAATATTTACATTTTCTCTTTGAACAGCATAAGATAATCAAAGCCAACATTAAAAAGCTATGTAATAAGAATTTAAACATACTTTAATGTTAGCAAAATGTAAATGTTGTATCTCTAAGCTAATGTAAAATTATTCCCGAAGGTCAGGAATTCATTTACGCTGTAATAACAGACCAAAGAGGGGAATAACGAGAATTTTATAATAGGTACTGTGATTATGTATTTTGGGGTTCCGTGTGTCACAATGAAAAATGCAAGATTTCCCGATTTTTTTGTGAAGACCAGAAGATGCACGTCACAACTTCACAAGCAAACTGCCACATTATGATAACAATACATTAAAGCTTCGAATTTCGTGCTTTATAAAAAAAATTGGGAGAGAAATATTTGCATTATTTTATGCTTGAATTTGCGTTTCTCCAGTTGCGGGTACGGAACCCTCGGCAAGAGAAACCAACTCTCACTTAAATTACCTTTTAATCTGATTGTGGCTTAACAAAATTGTAGGTACCTGTTTTTTCTTAACTAAGGTAAAGTTATTTTTTGAATTATGTAATATAGTTATTTGTGCAACAAGAGAGCAAAGTTGGTTTTTGCCGTGAGTGTTGATTTTGAATCCCGAGTAAGCGAAGGATTCTATATTTGAATCACGAGCGTAGCGAGTGATTCTAGGTTAGAATCCTGAGTGCAGCGAGGGATTCAAAGACACGAGATGCAAATAACTTTGGTATCGTGTAGCACATACAACTTTTCACTTCAGCAGCGAGAACAAATAATCTAAAGGTAAAAAATACAACTTGGTAATATTTAAACCACATGTATATTTGTAAAAATTAAAAGTAAAATTATTGCAGTTTTGCAAATTAAAAGTAACAGTTTTATTTGGAACCGATATTGTTGTGTTAGCGACTTGCGTTTGAGTATTCGCTGCGATTTCAGCTTCCTTACTTGTGGATTGTGACGGGAGGATAGTGAAAGTAGGTGACTCAGCGCCGGTATTCGTGACTCTGGAAGTAGACGGGCGAGACCAAGGATCTGAGGTCTGTTTCAAGCTTATGGTCTCTACTATACGCTTACAGATTTTTGATTTATTTTGGATCGAATCCTCAATATACCCTTCCGCGACCGTATTCGACCTCCATCCGCCGTGTCGTTTTAATGTAGTGAGGTCGGCTCCTGAATCAGCCAAAAGTGTGGCCGAAGTTCGCCGAAAGCAATGTCCAGTGTAAAGCTGCAATATCCAGTGTAAAGCTGAGGTTCCTGTAGCTTTAGAAAAGTGGCTATGTCTCTCGGCGTCCCGCCTATTTTGTTGACTCCCATAGGCTGTCTCGAACATTTATCATTATGATACTGCAAGAAAAATCGATCTGTTTTCGTATTAGCAGGGCGTAATCCCTTATATTTCTCAATAATATTTACATGTTCATCGCGAATAACAAAGGACCTGTCAATTTTCGTCTTTGTATTTGGCAAGGTGACTAACAGTAATTTGTCTGAATGCTTTTCGATGGCATTAACAGTTAGATTTAATAGTTCGTTAGTGCGGCATGCTCCATTAATGCCAATTATGAGGATAACCTGCAATAAAAATATTACATGAGTAATTAAAACAGATGAAACGTAGGTACTTACCCACTTTCTTTACATAAGTAAGTAACTCACATTTAGTTATAACTAGCGACAAGGCCTATGCGACGAATTACAGTAAATAGATATAAAATGCACATACTAAAATTATACATTAAAACCACCACCAAGCATAAAGCAAAATGTTAGTGAAAACCACACCAAAATCGGTCCAGTAGTTGCCGAGTTTACCACGAACATACAGATATCCAGATAATGATTTGTGTATGTACATACAGTATACATATAGAAAACAGATAGAGATTTGTAATAAATAATGTTAAGTTACAACTAAGGCCTAAGTAGGTACTATGTAGAAAGCTTCACAAATGGGTAGTGTGCACATTTAATATTACTTAATTACTTACTTTTGCAGCGAGAAAATTGCAGTCTGGAGCTTCATTGAGAAACTTTTCAATGTTAGCAGGCGAAAATATTTTGGACTTTTTGGATTTGTGCCCTACTGAAATTCTTTTCAAAAATGCTATAAGTTTGGCATAGGTTTCAATATGCACGTCATCTTTTGTCTTTATTGTGGCTTTCAACATTGAGTAAATACTCCACATTGTAGATGGTTGCCTCGTTTGTGATAATTCTATGAAGTACGATAACAGTACAGTCTCCGAAAAAGTATTTGCACACTTTTTAAGTCTCCATTGATTAAAAATATCATAAGCTTTTAGATATTTTTCGCGAGACTTTTCAGGCAGGAAACTTAATTCTGCATTTTTTACATACTGCTTCAATTCTTCCGGTGTTAAATCGCAGACATCATAACTGGATTCACTCATATTTATTTATTATTATTTTAATAATATCCAACGTGTATCGCACTTTGTAGCTAGCGAACAGAAGAAGAAAACAATAAAAATTTAATGCCCGCTATTTTTTAAAGATGCGTTCGGAAATTGCACTATTACTAAATTATTCTGTCACAATAAAGATTGTTAAAACTTTAAATAATTATGTAGATACATGATAAACTTCGTATTTTTTACTTGAACATCTCTTTATTTGATTATAAAAAATATAATTCGATTATTAGGAGAAAAGTATAATAATTACATTTAAACCTTGATTTGACCGAACGTTTTATTGTTGGTTTCTTTTTTGAGCCTATTATATATGGAATTTGAAAATCGAACTTCGAATCGACTTGTTTCTATCTCTCGCTCTTTTGGTATCGAAGTGAAAGTGACAGAACAAAGTGAAGTTCAAATCTTTCGAATGTTGTGAGTAGACCCAGCACTGACTCGGCATTTAAAAAAAAATAATTAAAAAGTTACTTTGTCTCACGCTCGCAGCAAAATCGCGTTTTGCTCACTGATTTCAGGCAGCAAAACCTACATGTTTGAGCTACTGAAGTGAAAAATTATTTCTTACTGCACAATGTCAACCTACTAATATTAGGTACAGTTTTAATAGAAAGGTACCAGGAAAAAAAAGATAAAGGTACCAGGTAGCTTAGGAAACATGGCTATTTTGATAATTTGAAGGTAGATTTGTTCTAATTCTTCTGGCATCACAGAGCACTGACTGCATATATATGTTACGGGTAATGCTAGAATATGTAGTAAACCTAGGTTTACACGGGGTTACTTAGTATTACCCAAACGTTATGGGTAAAGTTCGAATAATAAGTAAAATAAATTTTAATTCGGAATTTACCCATACTCACCTAGGTCTACCCAACTCTGGCTGGATAATGTTAGGTGTTGCGTCGTTTTTGAGCAGGTGGCGCGGTGCCAGAAAGATGATCTTTATAGGATATGAGATTTTCATAAGCTCAATCTTCCTTAAATTAATGCTAAGCACCCACCCTTACTTACACATACACACACCCCACACACACCTCATCCATACTTCACCTTCTAGACACCCAATCACAAGCACTCACTTCACTTACCTACTGCTGACTTCACTAATATGTTCTGTGTATAATTATGAAAATAAAATGTCACGGTTGTATTGTATCGTATAAAACGGAAGCCGAAAAATGACCGACTCCTAAGATACAGGTCTGCGTACCTAGTTTAGGGGCCGGAAATCTGCCAATAATGTTAAACTTGATTGTACAACCTTGTCCCTACATGTATAATGTATCTTGCTTTTTTTTTTCTATGTACAAAATAAATATCTTATCTAGGATAAGAAACGAACGTGGGACTATCGAGGAAATGTTCTCAAGGAATCAGTTTTCTGTTTGTCAGGATAAACTGATTGATATTGAAATTATATCACCCGAAAAAAAGAGCTTACGAGAACTTGCAAATGAACAGTCGCTTTCATCACAGGCTATAAAATGTGTAATTGCAAAACTAAATGTGCCACAAAGAAGTGTTCCTGTAAGACTGCTGGAAATTTTTGCAATTCAAAATGGCACAGTAGCTTGTCTTGCTCAAATAAATAATATATTTTTTTTGGTAAACTAATTGACAGTACAAAATTTAATATATCTATTAAAGCTATTATGTTTAATTGTTTATGCTCTTAGAGCTATTGTGTTCTCTTCTTATGTTTTTAATAATAAAACCTTTCTATGACCTTAGTTCTCATTTTCAGTAATTAATCTAACATTACCCAGTAAGCATTGGATATACCTAGGGTGAGTTAGTAAATGAGTGGGTAAACCCCGAATTAAAACTTATTTTCATTATTATTTGGACAGTACCCAAAAACATTGGGTAATACTAAGTAAACCCGGGTAAACCTAAGTTTATTCCAACTTTCAACCTTACCCGTAACATATATTATATAAAAAGGGCACAGATGGCAGTATAGGAGATGGAACATAGTTTAAGACCAGATCCACTTCCCGCCATCGTTTCGTTGGTGTTGACCCACTTAATGGGTTTGAATTGGTTGGAGACCGTTGCCCACTTGGTTACGGACACGGTATTTGAGGGAATGAGAAACAACTACAATTAGTTCTAAACATCATAATAATCTATCTCTATAGCTCTGTATGGTGTCGGACGTAAAGAATAGCACCATCCCATATCTTCCAGTGGGTGTCGTAAGAGGCGATTAAGGGATTTGCCAGAGAATGGGCAGCAGCGTTCTCTGTTCTTTTGCAACAACCGTACTGCGATCGCCAACCCACCTGCCAAGCGTGGCGATTATGGCAAAACCCCCCAAAATGTTATTTGGCGACACTTGGGGGAGGCCTATGTCCAGCAGTGGACGTCTTTTGGGCTGAAATGACGATGATGATCGTAATAATCAGACGAGCCTTTTTCGTATTATGTTAGAGTCTACTTGAAGTCTTAACTGGATGCATCTGAATACCAATATTTCACATGGAGTGACTGCCTATTAAGTTTAAACTGTTAAATAAAATTTATCTAAAAGTAGATACTAAATCGTTATTAATTTATACGGAACCACAGCTATTACCAGCATAGAGATACATAGTTCGCCCTCATTTTCAAGTTCCGATTACTTAGTTTCTTTTTCTCTGTCGGAAATTGTAGAAGATCACTAATGGTCTTCACTACGTCATCGACTGCAATTAACTGTAAGAAATGAGAAAAGACTTCGACATTCTTACATAGTATAAATCTAAGTCGTTTCCCGCCGTCTGTACACTTAGATCTTTTAAACTACGAAAGGATTTTTGATGCAATTTCCTTTCGAACATTTATATGGATAACTTATGCCTGAGAAAGACATCAAAATTTCCACGCGAACGAAGTCACGGGCTGCAGCTAGTTTACATTTAAGTGAAATAAAGTAGCAATGACAGCATATAAATGTATTTTTTATTTAGGTCACCATTTATAAATAGTCTATTGTAGAACGTGGTTGAGACTCGTGCAAACGAGGGAAGAATGGCACGAAATAAGAAGCCTGCTAATGATTATGATAATGATGTTTATTGTATAATAGACCTGTAAGGTAACAACTATTACGCGACGGAAAATATGTGTCCTTTAGATTTCTATACAAAATTCAGTGACGTAACATATTACGTCAGATATCTGAACTCCTCCTAAACGGCTGTACCGATTTGAATGTTTTTTTTTGTATGCATTTGGGTGGCGCCCTGGATGGTTTAGATTCCCAAATCACACACACGCACAAACATGAGCAGCAATGAAAAATGTTGCGAAAACGG
This sequence comes from Cerastis rubricosa, assembly GCA_949152445.1. NCBI lineage: Eukaryota > Metazoa > Arthropoda > Insecta > Lepidoptera > Noctuidae > Cerastis > Cerastis rubricosa. Next base: position 1,523,123 of record OX424527.1, on the reverse strand, counting down.
GGAAACGGTGACGCAGACGAAGTTGCGCGGGACAGCTAGTTACTTATAGATATTACATATTATTATATATCCCGACTGTTTATCTTATATAAAGATCGTCATCGGTATTTGTGATGTTTCATACAAAATGATAAAACTCAATAATAACTCAATAATAATTAAAAAATATTGCACATGGTAAGGTCCAAAAGTTTCTTGCTTCAACTAAAAAATTATGCAATAATATCCAACCCAAAATGGATTGAATTAAAGGGTGACAATTTTGACAAAAATATAACTTTTTTTTTGGGTTCGTTGTCACTAGTACCATTAACAGTTCCATGATGGAACTACTGACAGTTTTTTTTTATCACTAGTTCCATTTTAAAAGAATCTGAAAATAATGGAACTAGTGTTGAATTTTTTATCATTAGTTCCATTTTAAAAGAATCTGAAAATAATGGAACTAATGTTGAATTTGTTATCATTAGTTCCACATTATTATTTTAGGCACTTGTGAAATATTTAGGGGTGGTAAAAACACTGGAGTTAAAATCACTTAGTTTTTTATAATAATTATATTCAATAAAATCAGCGAATTTTTTTTTTTAATGTGTGATTCAGATTCATTACAGTACGCACTCAACGAAGTTTATCTAAAAAATGACCCACAGATATTTCGCCTGTTAATAACTGCATTTGGGCTTCAATGACTAAATCATTTTTGTCTCTGTAAATTCTTCGTCGTTTAGGTTGGGAGCTCTGCCCATAGTTTTGTAGAAGATTAGTTCTATACTTCATTAACATTGCATCATCGTATAGAATATGTAAGAGCTGCAATAAATTTGACTCGTTTTTATTGACATTTGTATTATAGAATTCTGGTCTTTTGTACTCCCGAAGGAAAAATGCACATGGGAAATGTTACGAATTTTTTTATGGACGGCACATTTAAATTTTGCCCGAAACCTTTCTCACAAATGTTCACTATTCATGCTGACATTGGCAGCAATAGTCATTTTACTAATGTCGTGCCCGTACTTTATGCGTTTATGACAAATAGAAATACATATTCTTTTGAAATTTTATTTTCTCTGACAAAATCACAGATACCCCAGTGGAACCCAACTAAAGTAATGATCGATTTTGAGAAACCCACAATAAAGGCTCTTTTATTATTAAATGTTGCCATAGATGTTAAAGGTTGTCATTATCAGTATACTAACAGCCTTTTTCGAAAAGCAACCAAGCTGGGCCTTACATCAAAAATGGGGTATAACAGTAGCAGAAAAAACAAAAGGATAATTTCTCTTTGTGGCAATTTAGCGTTTCTCCCGCCAAATAAAATCGAAGAAGGTTGGAAATATATACACCCGAAAACGAAGCTTTTAATAAATTTAAAAAATATTTCTTCACGTTTTGGATGAAACCAGATGTACAAAAATTATGGTGTGTTGATGGTGAGATCCATAGGACAAATAATGTCCTAGAAGGCTGGCATCATAATATGAATACAAATGTCAATTAAAGCGAGTCAAATTTATTGCAGCTCTTACATATTCTATACGATGATGCAATATTAATGAAGTATAGAACTAATCTTCTACAAAACTATGGGCAGAGCTCCCAACCTAAACGACGAAGAATTTACAGAGACAAAAATGATTTAGTCATTGAAGCTCAAATGCAGTTATTAACAGGCGAAATATCTGTGGGTCATTTTTTAGATAAACTTCGTTGAGTGCGTACTGTAATGAATCTGAATCACACATTAAAAAAAAAATTCGCTGATTTTATTGAATATAATTATTATAAAAAACTAAGTGATTTTAACTCCAGTGTTTTTACCACCCCTAAATATTTCACAAGTGCCTAAAATAATAATGTGGAACTAATGATAACAAATTCAACATTAGTTCCATTATTTTCAGATTCTTTTAAAATGGAACTAATGATAAAAAATTCAACACTAGTTCCATTATTTTCAGATTCTTTTAAAATGGAACTAGTGATAAAAAAAAACTGTCAGTAGTTCCATCATGGAACTGTTAATGGTACTAGTGACAACGAACCTTTTTTTGTAGGTAACTTGAGAAAATTTGAGTAATAGTGACATAAAAGTTTTCTGATTAATCTAATGTGTCATCTTCATCATCATTTCAGCCCAAAAGACGTCCACTGCTGGTCATAGGCCTCCCCCAAGTGTCGCCACATTGACGGCGGGTTGGCGATCGCAGTACGATTGTTACAAAAGTACAGACATCGCTGCTACCCATTCTCTGGCAAATCCCTTAGTCGCCTCTTACGACACCCATTGGAAGATATGGGATGGTGCTATTCTTTACGTCCGGCACCATACAGAGCATCTAATTTGTGCAGTCTGGAAATTGGACCTTACTGATTTATTAAAACTGCCTGTCTTTAATAAAACTGTTTTTGATGAGGTGTAATGGCTGCGTATTTATTAGGTTCTGTGAAAGCATTCATTTATATTTTTATTAACTGGCATCGAGGTCGGAAATTGACCAGAAGACACAGAACCGTACTACAAGGTCTGTGCCAAACCTTGACACTCGTGTACCTGTCAAAGCGTAAAAAATTGACACAAACAGACACTTTTACAATTTAAATACCAGTACGAATAAGCTTCGCAAAAATAATAATTATCACGTGGCATTCCGGTGACGGTCTAAGAATTTGTCTATGTGTCTGTCACAGCTCTCGTTATTTCGCCACGTGCTCGTGAACAAACGAGAATTAATGTTACCGATAATGAGAAACTATTCTCTTTCTAACTAAAAGAGAATCTGATAATAACACTTGGGTTGGTTTGGTTAAGGGTATAGGATTACGAATTGATTAATGGCTTTCTCAGGAGTGAAACAGTAATCTATTTCGCAAACGGGTTTTTTTTTTGTCATGCGAAACTATCTAGGCATTTTCGTTGAACGAAAATAACTCAGGGGTTTTTTTAACCCAAGGTAACACACTATGAACTTGCAAAGGAGTTCCCCCATTTCCCACGCGAGTTGTGTAATTATGACGCTTAAAAAGTTCTGATGCTCATCTTAATTTGAATAGATTAGTTTTGATTTAATATCCTACTAAGCAGAACCGGACAAGAAGCTCCAAGCACTGGAAAAATCCACTGCAAAATGCTAGTTAAACTGGAGCAAACCACGTGAATGCTCGTAAGGGTATTAAGTAACACAAAGGCATTTTCCCAGAAATTTAGTAGATAGACATAATCTATTCAGTGAGATGCAGTGCGCAATATGTACAGCCATACATCATCGTGTGCCGTGTCAGTTTACCGGCCGGTACGTCCACACGTGGTTCATGACGTCGCTATCGAGCCTACCGACCTATAGCAACCCGACAGGGACGGATTCGCATATGGACAATCTGGATATTGTTCCCACTGCTGGGACGCAGGTCTCATCTCGGCAGTGTGAGAGGGAATGGACCATACAAACCACGATGCAGGCCTAGTGCGAGTCGGAAGTCATATTACAACATGTTTTCGAATTTTGGTTCTAGAATATAAAATTGCTGATATTTTGCATCGTTTTGAGAGAGCATTGTAGCAGAAATAAATGCTACCAAACTTAATATTGTATAGATGTACCGTCGATATAAAGAAACGAAGAAAAATCATGTCCTCAATTATTAATACTTCTTTTTGGCATAAAATCGCGTTTGTACCTACGCGGCATGTCAATCCGTCCCTGTGCTATGCAAATACCTTGTTTTGCTACCAGTATGAAGCGACACCTTGTCAGAATAACAAATTTCGATCTCCTCTCAAATATTAATGCCAACCCGCTAACTATACGAACATTTTAGAGATATTGTTGGAGATTATTAAACTTCTAACTTCTTGAGCACGAGCTCAAGCGATATCGCCTGTCATGCGACAATGGCTGTTGAGGAAATGAGGAAACAAATGACAGAGTGTTTTAAAGCATGCTTCAAGTCAGCGTGACAAGGCTTGGAGAGACGATACGAAGGAACCAAGTGTTTACGTACCTATATTTCTTATATTGAAGTAAGTCATAATTAGTGTTAGATAAAAAATAGCCATTTTGTTTTACCATTGTAGCTCGAAAAAGGGCATTTGTTTCATCGAAAACAGTGAATAAAAAAAGCGCTCTTTTACTCTCTAGTGAATATAAACATTTTGAATTTTGAACAAGCACGAATTATAAGTACGTGGGGCATACTGAAAGTTTCTGGATCTGGCCACTTACAAAATAAGAATGAAAAAACAATCAAAGAATTTGAAAATGGGAGCATGTTATTTTTTAATTAGCGCATGTTTCTTCATTGTAGCGTCCTTTCAAAAATCAAAATGAATTTAAGTCGTGAACATTTCAATATATTTTTTTTTATGATTTTCGCTGTGGCTGTCACAGGAGAGTTGCCAGAGACTTATTTATCAGGATCCAGAAACTTTCAGTATGGCTTAAGCAAGAATTATGTAAACAAAAAAAAAAACGTGTTGACAAGAATATAACACTGAATTCCAAAAAGTGTCTGTCTGTCTTTCTGTCTGAAGGCCAGTATGTCTGTCTATCGGCCTGTCTGTCTGTGCAATAGTTAATGAGATATTTGCTTCCACAGTCTTCAAAATTGTGTTATAATATACCTACTATTATTAATTTCGTCGCAGTCAATGGTAAAAAGGTAGAAAACACAAAACGTCAAAAAAACACATCTCGGTCTTTGTATCCCTCGCTCCGCTCAGGAATCTACTCTAGAATCCTTCATTGCTCTCGGGATCTAATTTAGTCCCACGAATTATATTCTCTATTTTTCACCTACTTTTTGTTGATTTACTGTTTCTTTTTCGATAACTTTATGTTTATCAAGATGAAGAAAACTCATAATTTTAGAAGTTTATTTAATTTTTGTTGTAATTTTAATTTTATCGCTTATTTTTCTGAATACTGGTTGACCAGTAATTGGTGACTACGTAAGTCCAGTCACGTTGAAAGTCCAATCACCCGAGGCCGTGAACGAGGCCAACTTTTGCACAAGTTCTGGTACAAGTACTCTGGGACAAACTAGAGTACAACATGTACCTTTTTGTGACATGTGACTTTACCAACTATAATTTACTTAAACTGATTAACCGAACAACTAATAACAAGGAATATGTCCCCAAAAACCAAAAATGGTGCCATGAGAAAGAAAACATTTCGGATTTATTCAAGCTGAAATTCAAAACTTTTCTCTAAAACAATAAATACGCCACACACCTCACGAATATTATACCAAAAAGTTTTGTATTCGCTTTTGAAGAAGTGATCATTTACGTAATGTATCTCAAAGTAGGTTTCATATTAAGTCAAGTAACTTTCTAAAATAAAACAAAAATATCATCTTGTTTATGGCATTTTGAAGAAATTTTCTTTCAACAGTTTGAATGAAGACTTCACGTCAAGCAATTACGATGTCTGTGGGTTTATTGAAATTTAAATATATACACATTTAAATTTCAATTCTCTCGGAGTGATTGTGAAAAATTGCACACATAATGCGGTTTTCACTCAAATGTTAATCATAATAGACATGTAGTTGAAATCATTTGTGCTACCAGATGGTTAAAGCACTTGAAATAAACATTTACAAAATAATTGAATATTTTTTCAGTTTCTTTTGTCCTCCAGATTTTAAACCAAGTACCGCCTAGTAGAATAAATCATTAAACAAAGGTTCTGCTTCGATGACACTTTTGTTCTCCCAACCGTTACAGAACTCCCAGGAAAAGTATACGCTCCGGCAATGATTATCTATCATAGGAAATACGGACACGCTGTGATGAATTCTAATATTATATTATAGAACTGATACAATTTGTTATACATGAGTCATATTAAGAGTACATACCTTTACAATCAAGGATGATAAAAGAATATTTTGGTGCTCAAATAACATTAACAGCAAAACATTAACATTATTTTGGGGTGTTGTTGTGAACATTTTGTGAAATGTAGTAAAGAAACAAGATGGCGTCGTTCAGAATTTAGCCTATAGATTATTTCCCAACTATATATTATTGTTTCATCCCCATTTATAACAAATACAATAATAAGTCATGAAAAATAAAGATATCACTAATTAGCACATTTAACTAGTTCCACAAAAAGAAACAAACAACATCGTAACCATATAACCACACACACGTTATTTGACACTTACAGACACAATGACATTTACGTCAGGGATGACTGTCACACCATAGACAAATGAGTTGGTTGCCGATACAGAGGTATTGTGTCGCGCTGACAATATACGAGATAGTGGGTAGCTGCCTAATGATGCGTGTTCCATTGTAGTAAAGAAACCACGTGTCATTCCACGAAAAAGTATTCTTTTTTCAGATAAAGCTACTTGGCTAAAAATAAAAATAAAGGTCGTGCTTGTCTATTTTTTCTGTGTTTACAGGAATATACGTATCAAATAGGTAAAATACAGGCAAGTTTCTGATGGTACAAGATCCCTGCGTCAGTCAAAGAAGGCAGTCAATCACTCAACGAGCGCCATCTTTGCAACGGTCGCCGGATGATTGGAAGTCGTCAATCATGCTATACTAGGTCTAACACGGGTATATTATGTAGGTTAGTATACACCTACATGTATCAACTGTATCCCCACTCATTAGTATCGTAGGAAATAGGCAGGACGAGAGAGAAGTATGGAAGATGTCATGCTGCGTGCTACCTAAATAAATTGGGATAAGGGCAGGGACACTCACTGTGTATAAATTCATTAATATTATTTAAAAACAGGGAGTAAAGAAAATCGACGCTCAAACCGTTTTGAAGTCAGTAGGGTTACATAATTATTTTTTTTTACATTTTGACCCCGGGGGTTCGTTTTGCACTTCGGTATGAAACAGCTGATTTCTTCAGATATATTGCGTCATGTTCCTTGCATCGTATGTTTTCGTCAGGATACACTGGAAATATTACTCAATTTGTAAATGAAAATATTGAAAAAAGACGATATAACATTAACGAGTTGCCAAAATGGTTCCCTTATTTTTCAATCAAATATGCTATGAGACGGCTACGGCGTAGCAGGTGTTACGAATACGTGTGCTACGCGATCGTAGCCGTAGCACAATATTTTATACTAGTAGCCATTTATCTAGAAATGATGTATTCAATGTCAAGATCTTTCCTTCATTCTTCTCGCAAAACAATAATGTCTTATTATTTCATACTAAAATAATAACCCATGTCTCATTACCTACGTATATACGAGTTTCACGTTATGTATGTATTTTATTTCGTTTAACATGATATTATTACATGAGTTAGGTACATATTGTTCTTTTTGTACATTTCTGTACATCGCCTTTATTCCAAGAATTGTATGTACAGTCAACAAAAGTGAGAAGTAGTCAGTAGCGATAATGACTTATACACACATACTTATGTTTTTGCGCAGTTTTTCATTTCGAATTTCATATCGATGTTTGATAATTGTATACTTATTCCAGTAATTTTCTTGCTCTGTAATAATATTAATCTACCCAACTTTACTACTCAGACAATAAAGGATGAATGACTGTAAAAATAAAACTTAGGTTGACAGGGATGCTTCACATTACACACTTATTTGGGTCTGCAAATTCGATTCAGTAAGCGCCAAGAGGTGATCGCCTCCTGATGACCTTTTTAGGGTTCCGTACGTCGTACCCAAGGGGTCAAACGGGATCCTATTACTGAGACTTCGCTGTCCGTCCATACGTCCGTCCGTCTGTCTGTCTGTCATCAGGCTGTATATCATGAACCGTTATAGTTAGCCAGTTGAAATTTTTACAGATTATGTATTTCTGTTGCCGGTTAACTAACAAATACTAAAAAAGTAAACTTTGCGCTCGTTTTTAGGGTTCCGTAGCCGAATGGCAAAAAACGGAACCCTTATAGATTCGTCATGTCTGTCTGTCTGTCTGTCTGTCTGTCTGTCTGTCTGTCTGTCTGTCCGTCTGTATGTCACAGCCACTTATTTCCGAAACTACAAGAGCTATACTGTTGAAACTTGGTAAGTAGATGTATTCTGTAAACCGCATTAGGATTTTCACACAAAAATATAAAAAAAAAAAACAATAAATTAAGGGGGTCCCCATACTTAGAACTGAAAACCAAAAAAAATTTTTTCATCAAACCCATACGTGTTGGGTATCTATGGATAGGTCTTCAAAAATGATATTGATGTTTCTAAGATATTTTTTTTCTAAACTGAATAGTTTGCGCTAGAGCCACTTCCAAAGTGGTAAAATTTGTGTCCCCCCCCCTCTAATTTCTAAAGTAAGAGGAGGAAAATTCTGAAAATATTTAGGATTGTAGAACGTAAAAAAAACTATCAACGAAAATTGGTTTCAATAAGATATGATGTTCAGTTTTTGAGATATGGGACTTTTTCATCAAACTGCAGCAGTAACTTTGTTTTTCATAAACATACTATCAATAACAAATTTAGTTTTGCGGTTGTGTGGAAGTTTACTCACTAATACTACTAACTAATGAATGACAGTTCAAAATATTGTTATTATATTGTTTGGAGCTATGGAACCCTGTGTGCGAGTAAGACTCGCACTTGGCCGGTTTTTTTTATATTTATTGTACAACAAATAAACACCAAGTATCCTTATGTCATTGTTTTATTTCTAAGAATAGGTGTCAGTTGCAGTGGCAGTGGGAAATGTGTGTCGTGAAACACAAAGTGATTGGATCGGCGACCTCTCGCCGAGATTACTGCCCCACAACGGATAGGAGATTACAATGTCGTGTAGCTGTATTGGTTCTACAATGGCGGATGTAGGGAAAATGTCCATATTGGACACGTGTTAAAGACATATCTAGGACGGAATACACAGGTTTATTTCATGGGCATAGTTTTGTTTGTAACCATTTTCTTTTGCCATATTTACTTAGCATGTTCAGCATCGTTCCCAATAAATGCGTGTGCTATTATCCACCATTTGGGCTCAGTGTGCATGGATTGGTGGATATCACGACATGTCTTCGAAGTTTTGGTTCAAAGACATACTATGTCCTCACGATGTTTTCCTTCACTGTCACATATCTCGTCTAATTTATTATTTACTAGTTGGGTTGCGATTGCAACGCCTTTTCTTTTTTTAATTTCTTTTTTTTTCAGAAACCTTCCTTGGCGTAAATTTCTATAAAAACGGTTCTGTAGTTTAGAAGTCTATAGGGTACGACTACGAACAGAAATAGGCTTTATCTTCTAATATATAAATAAATTGTAAAGCTGCTCGTTCATTCTCATCCATCTTATGAGAATATGGTATAAAGCGACCACATTGTGTCAACATCAGGTAAACTGGTCAGACGCAAGATCCAATATGAGAACAACAAATCCCTTTACTAAGCTTGTCAATAAATATCCTTCAAGACGATCAAAGGGGCCTATATTTAATATCAGACATTTTCGGTCCAACAAAACATACTAACTTATATTAAATTCGTTTGTAATTCCACCTTGTCCTGACAAGAATTCGGATTATCCTGACAATCTCAATATAAGCGGCGTTTGAGTGACGCCTTTGAGAGCGACCTCTTGAATAATTTATCAACGCTTGCTCTGACGTGACACTGACAGGTAATGCTTCTCTTGTCTATGGTAAATATGGATGACCATGGAAAATGGTACAGGCGGAAATAATCATATTTCACAACTAATTTTGCATCACCGTCATAATCACAGCTTTTTCCGTATAATAAGCCAGTCGCGTTGCTATTGTCAAGTAAAATAACTTTACAAGAACTGCATAATTTACTAAAAGCCGTGGACAACGATGTTTCAAACTAAACTTATTAAACAAACTTCTAAATCTATTCTAGACAAGAATGATTACAACATAATTTAATTCGGATTTATAACTTTAAATAAACTCTAAAATAACATACCCTTGCCTGTTATGTGTATATATATTTATAATAGTTATTTGTGCAATAAGAGAGCAAAGCCTTTTTTTCTGCGAGTGCTGATTTTGAATCCTGAGTGTGGCGAGGGATTCAAAGGCACGAGATGCATAAAACTTAGCTCTCGTGTAACTCACATAACTTTTCACTTCAGCAGCGAGAACACTTTAAGAAATAAAATAATGAACAGGAATAGATTGAAATAACTATTTATTGTGAATCAAAATAATTACTTAACATTGTAGGTAGAGGTACTGTTCTCGTCGCTAGTTTCACTCATATTTTACGATTATTTTAATATTTTTTAATTTATTCAACTCTTTACGCCAGCCACCAAATTTTATTCCTGCTCTTTTATTTAAAATATGGCGTGTTCGGAAATAGCACATTATTTGAACTAGAAATAAATATTTACAGGTTAAATATTAGTTTTATTTGCAGTAAATACTTAATTTCGTTTAAATACAACAATTAGTTAAAAATTCAATAAATTACATTAAAATACATAATTATCTTTTTGCAAAATTTCTTTAGTTAGTACGAAATTCCGAACGTGTTTGTCTTTGAGGTCGAATTCAAAATAGGAACTTCGAAAGGGCTGGTCTTTGTCTCTCTCTCTCTTTCTAATGGCGGGAAAGAGATAGAGTGTGAATGTTTCGAATTGTATGATTAACCCAAGGCTGAATAAGATATTCGCGGCTTTCTAAAAAATAATAATTAAAAAGTTACTTGGTCTCACTCAGTGATTTCAGGCAGCAAAACCTACATGTTTGAGCTACTGAAGTGAAAATATATATGCCTGTTGTGTACGATGGTGTCGCTATAGTCTACTCCAAGAAAGTAAATGACTTAGGTGTATTCTTGGTCTGCAACCTATCTTGGGATGTTCACATTGCTGAAGTAAGCAGGAGGGTGTTTTGTTCGTATCGGTCACTTAAGCGTCTTGAAAAGTTTGAAACCCTTTCAAACTAAAATTATTCCTGCTCAATCTCTTCTTCTACCTCTTCTAGATTATACTGATATCTGTTTTCTTGATACAACTAAAGAACTTCTTGATAAGCTCGAACGCAGCTAAAGTGGCTACCTATTCGGCAGCGTCGAGATTCTCACACTCTTTATTTTCTCTTTTCTGTTCTTCATAACCCTAAAGCTCCTTCGTATCTTCAGGAACGCTTCGAATATCTTGTTCCTACAGGTAAACCCTGTCGCTCATCATCATCTCTACTCCTTCGTTTCCCTCCCCTCTCCTCAAGTCAGTATTATGGATCATTTACTGTTCGTGCTGTACGCCTTTCGAATTCTCTTCCAAACTTCTTGCGGGATAGCCTTTCGTTAGACGTGTTGAAGAAAGGAATAAGAGAACATTTCCTGTCAACATGATAAGAGTATGTACATAGTATTTTATATGCATGTTTATCTATACATGTATTGTATGTATTACGTATAATATAATGTGTGTATTAGTTTAGTTTTTAAAATAAGTAGTTGAACGTCCACTCATACAATTATAGTATGTATGGACGTTCAGCCGAATAAGTTGATTTATGTTTTTAAAAGTTCTGTTCATGCACAAAGATGTATCCTCTTTAGCAAATATATATTTCTCTTAAAGTAAGGTATGCTGTAAGAAAACCCAATTCTGGATTAAGCTCGCCGTTGTAGGTATATAAGCTATATTATTTATGTGTATATCTGTTAATTTTTGTGAGCAATAAAGAATAAGAATACCCCGAATATAAATTCAAATCGCAAATTTGAACGAGCAAATTGTCTGTTGGTCTTGGATCCTGAGCTAACACTGCCAATGATGGTAAAATTTAATAAATATTATCGCCATTACGGTCCCCTTAAAATTCTGTTCGCGTAATAAAAAAGCGGGTATTAAGTTGAAAAGAAAGCCTCTTTGATGCCGACAAATAACTGAATTAAGGCAATTTTCCTCATGAAGTTATTAGAGAATGTCCTTGGCGCAGGTGTGAGTCGGGGTTAATTTAATAGGATCTCCTTGTTTGCCCTCGGCGTGCCTTTTATAAGAATTATTTGTCTTAAAGTATTTTTGTTCTGTTATCTCATAACGTAGCGCACGCAGGCTTTGTTGTTAGCAAGAGAATAATGGGCATTGTTTTAAACATGTTTTTATTACATAAAATTGTTTCTTTATGACCAATTTGTAGCTTTGCAAAAAAGAAGACAGGCGTAAGTGGACCCAAAGAACCTATTAATTAAAAAGCTCCGTTACAGTGTAAATATAAAATAATTATAACTACAATTTAATGAGATATTGATTTACTATTATATTAATATTGATTTTTCAGGACACGGGAATCAAAAGTTATAAATATTTTCAATTTACTCAAATTGAGTAATGGTGCAATTATAAAACGCAACTTTTTCCGATTACGTTCCAATTAAATGACATGTGTTTTTGCTCAAGGGTTTTCTTACCCTAAATGGCCTTTTTCTTCGTTTTTATACATTCTATAATATCAAATATGAATAAAAACAAGATGTAAACTTGATATTAAAACGCCAATTAACACGGCAGAAACATCTAATAAAAATGAAAATATGCCGATTTTGTAGTATATCTACTTAAGCCGTCGCCCGTGTCCTTTGACGAATCTTCTTTTACCCATTTCTCTTGTTTAATTTTAACATTCTCGATTTTTAACTTAAATAAAAAACATGCTGCAAGCCAGTCAAAATCGTTCAATCATGATATGTAAAGGATCATGATAATGATTATTGATACCTACTGATGAATTGATGATGATTAATTAGTTTCTGTGTTTAATTGAAAACCATTACGCTATTTGCTCGAGAAACGCTTGCATTGTTTCCAATAATATTAGATTAAACATGACAATCTGTAGTAGTGAGTAAATTAATTCTACGAATGAGGAATGTATGTAACTAGATTACTGCTAACCCTTATAACTTAGTTACCTACCTAACTACAGTTCTACGAGGAAATATTAATATTGCATCTGGAGGGCAACTTGCAAACTTGCCTCTATGACTAAAGTTTTGTACAAAACTTTGAGGCCCATGTGGGACGTAAGCTAATAATCACAAGTCTCATTTTCCGTCTACGTAAATAATCTTAAAGAAACACAACACACACATACTCAGAACACACACACACTCATACATGTCGCGATCACATTAATGAAATCAGCGAGGTTTAATCTAACCTAAGTAAGCCAACACGCGGTCGGTGTTTGCGCCGCGTGTTTGTCCGCCTCCGGTTCCATCCGTAATTATATTTAGCGAGAATGTGCCCAACATTTTGGTTAACAACCCTCGGATATTTCAAACATATGGGGTTTTGATATTTGCTCGAATATACTAGCCTATTCGAATCCCAAAGAGGATTGGTGGAAATTGTAAACGGATTACAAATAATCAACATCGTTTTTTTTTATAATAAATCTCTTTTTGATATCGTTTGAAAAGCAAGCGGAGTTGCCATGTTTGTAAACGGAAATTGAATCCGTATCCCTACTTATACCATTATTTTTTACTGTTTATAAATCCAAGTATACTTAGTAACTTATGTTATCCTTTTTAAACCTTGACCAAAAAAGGATGAACCGATTTTGATCAAATTGGTTACTTGTGTTTTAATCGAGAGTGAGCTTAGCTATGTTTCGAGAAAATCTGCTCAGCCGTTTGAAGGTCATCACCTCTTTTCTAGTTGATGAAGGGATATAAACCACTTCTACGGGTCTGGTCGATTCGAAATTTGAAATCTTGTCACTTGTCGCCATGGGCATCGCCCGTGGAGGGGGGGCTGCACTCCCCGCCACTCTCCTAAAAGCTCGGCATTTTTTAAATTTATATTTTTCCTTCTTTTCGTTAATTAGCGAGAAGAGGCGAAGAAAAGTGGTAGGAATGGGAGGAGACTAATGCCTTAAAAAATAATATAAGTTCAAAAAGCATGAAATAAAAATTAAATTTAAAATTTTATATTGGAGAGTTTATATTACTAAAGACTGCAATGAATTTAAACAAGACATTGCAAAAAAAAAAACATAAAAACAGACTTTTAAATATATCTAGTTGTGTTGTGTTTTTCGAAGAATACGACAAACATGTCTGAAAGTCTAAAAAAGGGTTTTTTATTTATTGATACCCCATCATGGATGTGCATAAAAATAACTAGTCCGCCATATTGGATATAGAATGTCGTCAATTAGAAAACCATGCATTGCCATCGAAACTAAACGTGTTTTCAAAATTTCAGCTCAATCGGTTGGTTAGTTGATTTGAAATTCTGTTGCAAGATTATGCCTACACAAACATACAAACATTGCAAGTTAAATAAAAGCTTGTAATAAAAATATAATGCTTATTTATTGTTCCTATAGTACCTATGGTAATATTTTTCTCGTGTCGATACTTGTAGTGGTGATATGATCACAAAGAAAAAGGAGGTAATGAAAACGTAGTCAAGGTAGAATGGAAGACAAGAACGTTCATCGACCCCAGATAATATGACCCAAGGACAGGACAATCACAACAACCTTGATCAAACAACAAAAGTCAGTACAAAACCCAGTTCGATTAAAATAACGATATCATCATCAGCCCAACTTTGTCTGGGTGGCAGCTTCCATTCTACCATTTATTGAATCCCAACTTCTCTATATATAGAAGTTTAAATACAACTATATACCTATTCTATTCTTTTCTATTATTATTGCTCTGTATAGTGTCGGACGTTAAGAATAGCACCATCCCATATCTTCCCGTGGGTGTCGTAAGAGGCGACTAAGGGACTTGCCAGAGAATGGGCAGCAGCGTTCTCTGTGCTTTTGTAACGTTCAACTTTACTGCGATCGCCAACCCGCCTGCCAAGCGTGGCGATTATGGCAAAACCCCCCAAAATGTCAATTTGGCGACATTTGGGGGAGGCCTATGTCCAGCAGTGGACTTCTTTTGGGCTGAAATGATGATGATGAATGATGACATACCTATTATATCGATATTCTTCGAACTAAAGCTAACGTAATAAGCCTTTGTATAGATCTAAACAATATAAACTATGATCGAGTACCAACTAAGTACATAAACTATTTATAACAAGTACTTATTACCCTTTGTAGGAGTAGATGGGATTTAAAGTTGGAATTGGTGTCTATTTCTGTAATTTAAACGGTATTATATGTCTATACATAATTATTATCAGCAGTCCATTTTGTATAAAAGGGTATTAGGTACCCAGATATGGTAGGTAAAATGAAGATTTATCGCGGTTAGACTAGGTAGCCGTGTCGGGGTTTGGACATGAAATAAGTCAAACCTTTGAAGGCTACAATATATTACACATTTTTTGCAAATCATAACTAGTTAAAAGTCTCATTGAACATCTTTATTTATTTAGTTATATTTGTTGTAGCACGTCAACCATTTGTAGTTTCTGACTACTATGAATTACAAAATGTTTTCCCATGAATTAATTAAAATCTGATTCATCATCATCATCATTTCAGCCGAAAAACGTCCACTGCTGGACATAGGGCTCCCCCAATTGTCACCACATTGACCGGTCCCGTGCGACTCGCATCCAGCGGATCCCCGCAACCTTCACCAGGTCATCGGACCACCTAGTGGGAGGCCTTCCATTGCATCGTCTTCCGGTTCGCGGTCTCCATACCAGAACTACAAAATCTGATTGCGATGCTATAATAACTTCATTATACAATACCTACATTCTATGCGAATAAATAATTTGATTTGATTTGATGACATGTTGCTACGCCGTAGTACTCGTAGCAAAAGTGCCAGCCTGTCGTAGCAGATCAGCTACATGCTTTTCCTTGAACATGCATTTTGGCTGTATGTGTTTTAAAAATCATTTCGTGTTCCATTTAAGATTAAATAAACATCATCATTCTCATCATCATTCTCTTGCCCTTATCCCAATTCATTTGGAGTCGGCGCAGTACGTCTTCTTCTTCCATACCTCTCTATTACTTGTCATCTCATGAGATACCTCCTTTCTTGCCATATCATTTTTCACACAGTCCATCTATCGTTTCTTTGGTCTTCCTCTACCCTTATACCCATCCACATTCATACTCAAAACTTTCCTCACGACATTTTCCTCATTCCTCCGCATCACATGCCCATACCACGACAACCTATTTCCACGCATCTTTTCAGTCACCGGCGCCACTTTCAGACTTCCTCTAATGTACTCATTCCTTATTCTATCCATTCGCGTAACACCACACATCCCCCTTAGCATTCTCATCTCAGCCACATGCAACTGCCTTTCATTCATCCATTTTGTGGCCCAACATTCTGACCCATACAAGACAGCAGGCCTAACCATTGTTTTATAAATCTTCCCCTTAAGTTTAAGGGGAATGCGGGAGTCGCAGGTAGTTCCCGTGACCTGCCGCCATTTCATCCATCCAATGTTTATTCTGTGCTTAACACTACGAAGATATACAATAAAGATATATATATCTTAAGATTATATAAACAAACTAATGTATAATTACGTCAACTAGGAGTTAGAAAAAGCCCCAAATGGCTAACAAAAAACATTATTAATAAAATACAACCAATTTCCCGCAGTCTTAATGTATGGTTGACCTTATTAACGCTCGTAAGTCTTAATTAGAAAGGTCACAGGATAATTAATGGAGCTAATGAATAACAGCTTCTGGTTTCACAGACAACAAATGTTGTGCCGGCTGTCGCCACCAGTGGCCTTAATAGTTAATTTATTACAGAACAAAGATAAAAACTGCCTCGTTGGTTCAGTGGTTGCAAGCGCTGCTTAGCATTTGGTCCTGGGTTTGATTCCCAGGTAGGGCAAAGTGTTATTGGGTTTTTCCATCAGAAATTACTCAGTAGTAGCACTTGAACTATTATACATTCTGTGGTAGCAGGTACGGAGTCTGGATTCGTGCCCAGTTGATGGCAATAAGCTCGTCCCCATTTACATGGAACTTAAACTTAACTGGCGGTTGTGAGTGTACTACTAGGTACACGTCTGCCTTATCCTTCAGGAAAAACAAGCGTGATATAATCGTTCATCGTTTCAGCCCAAAAGACGTCCACTGCTGGACATAGGCCTCCCCCAAGTGTCGCCACATTGACATTTTGGGGGGTTTTGCCATAATCGCCACGCTTGGCAGGCGGGTTGGCGATCGCAGTACGCTTGTTACAAAAGCACTGAGAACGCTGCTGCCCATTCTCTGGCAAGTCCCTTAGTCGCCTCTTACGACACCCACGGGAAGATATGGGATGGTGCTATTCTTTACGTCCGACACCATACAGAGCAATATAAATATGATGTGATATAATGTTTGAAGAGAAATAATAATGCCCAAACTAGATTTGCCGAAAAGAGTTTTCAACTCGTAAATCTTGTACCCTGGTATAGGCTGAATGAGTTACGACCTTTGCGTAATATCATCTTCGCTTTATGGCAGGTAGTTTTTGAAAGTTGCTCCTCGAGAAGATTGAGGTGCGTTTCTTTTATTGCTGTTACGTAAGTGCTAGGTATCTTGTCATAAATTATTTTTAAGAAGCGGTTTCGGACTTTACGTTATTTAAACTTTCATTCACTTCTAACATTTATCCCTACTCTGTATTTTTTGGTTCTAGGACATGGCATGTGCCTCACTGTTAGCGAATAATAACGCCTCCACAGATAATATTATAGTGATTGGGACTCTGTGGTCAAAGTGATGAGGACTCTGTGCTGACTTACGGTTCTAAAAACAAGCATGATTATGTAAACGATTGACTCACAATAAAACTGATTATTCATCAAACAACGTATTACTATTTTAATACTCAAAAGATTTTCTTTGAAATAAATTGCACAAAGCAATGGGCCTGCCAGGGTTTGAACTCACGACCAGCCACTCGAGGCTCGGTCCCGAGATCACTGGACCAACAGATGGCAGACGCTCAAAATATTACTAAGTCAAGACACAAAATTCATAATTAAGTCGTTCTCTAAGTATCTTACCATAAATAGTGCTACTTAACTCAGTGACGTCACGTATTCTACAAGTCAGACATGAATACTTAATCTCACTCCTGAATAGTTACTCTGCCGGCCTTTGCTTCAGCGCGCGATAATCTACACCTGTGGGCACATCATATGAGGAATAAGTGAGCGCGGCGCGGCACTCATGTAATGCCTAGCTCTTAGGATATTATTATTACTTTGATAGACTGTTAAGTTTTGGAGGCTTATACACTGAGGTACTCGAGTTAACTATCCCGTTAAACTAGGAATGCATTGAATTACTATTTGTTTTGCGTCCCAGGGAAAGTAGAAGTATGGCACGCGGTCCGTGGGCATGGTTGCATAGCACATGTGTGAGTACTTTGTACTGTGAAGCCACCATTTACTGAGTACCTTCATTGACGCGAATTTGTCCTAGCGGTTGAGTGAATGTCATGCTCACTCAAATGTCTCGCTGATGGTGGCGGCTGTGTCGGGTCATTTAATTCCCTTGAATTTGGTCGAGTTGAATGATGGCTGATACATGCGTCATGTTCGTGAACGGGCGCTGACAGTTGTGACTGATCATCTCCTAGCTGCCACGGTATATTTTAATTACTTTATTTTTGAATTATTGATTGAATCTTTTACCCTGGACGCTCTTAACTTCACTTATTTCTACATCGTTCTCACATATTTGTGATTCTCAACATGAATGATGTAGGTGTATGGTCGGGTGTCAGATATAATAAAACATCCCAAAATGTGGTGTAAGACTGCCTTTATTATGTTGATACTATGCCTTATATATTGGTTACACACATTGAAATAGAGGTTGCATACGTACTACATCACACCTCCCAAGGCAATTAAAAAAAAAAGTATTCCTTTGCATGGATACTTTTTTTTTTTTTATATATATATAAAACTACGTAATGTGGTTACAAATTTAATGTAAAATTACTGTTTATTATCTATGAGTAATGGTTATGCGTTTGAGTTACTCGCAGGTTTTTTTTTTTTTTTATATAAGTATATTAATAAACAACTTATAACTAAGATTACAGTTGTTGTATCGCTTGTGTTTACAAACAAGCGAATTGCTTTTTTTTTTTTTTTTTCAAACTTATACCTAAGATTACAGTTGAGTTCTGTGTTTACAAATAAAACATGTAAGTACTTTTTGTTGGCACCATTCATTCAGGGCATCACGAGTGCATATCATTTTACAGCCACGATCGCAACGAAGGTCAGTAGCCTAGGTATTGTTGCTAAGTATACAATATACTATGACTTTATGAGTAATATAACTTCGTTCTGTTTTTATGAATAACATCAATTTTTCCATTAATGTTTACCTCTACATTTGGCGACAAATCTCTAATAACAGTGTAGGGACCAGTATAAAGGTTTGAGAGCTTATTACCAGTTTCATTTTTAATCAATATTTTATCATTTGGTTTATATTCTACAGGTCTTACATATTTATCATATCTGTTTTTCCTTTCTAATTTCGAGTTAATCAAGTTTTCCCGTGCTTCTGTTTGTGAAATCTGTAATCTATATTTAAGCTCAAGGGGATAACTGTCATAATTGTATAGTGGTTCTACTGTTCTTAAAAGGTTACTTGGTAAGTTACATTTCTGTCCATATACAAGTTCGAAGGGAGTAAATTTTGTCGATGAATGTACTGTGGTGTTGTATGCAAAGGCCCAAAAAGGTAACCATGAACTCCATGAGTCTGGTCTTTGATTGATGTGCATTCTTAAAAAGGCCCCTAGGGTTTTGTGAGAATTCTCCAGTGCACCAATGCTCTGGTGATGATAGGCTGTTGAGTTCAGTTTGGAAATATTAAGAATTGTACATACCGTTTTGAATGTCTCTGACATGAACTCCGTTCCTCTGTCAGTAGCGATTTCCCGAGGCACACCGTGCACGAGGATGAAGTTGTTGACGAACACACGAGCGAATTCAGCTGCTGTTCTATTCACTAGTGGAAAAGCGCATACATATTTTGATAGTTCACATTGAAGTGTTAAAATATACGTGTAGTTATAGTAATCTCTATCAAGAGGCCCTACTATGTCTAAAAATATCTTCTCAAATGATGATTGTGCCGTTGTGGTTATTACCATGGGTTCTTTTACCATAACCGTATACTTTTGTTTTTGACAAATAGGGCATTTTTTAACATAGTTATTTATATCCTTTTCGAGACCCGGCCAGAAATAATATTTTTTAATGTTGTTAAACATTCTTTTTGTGCCTGCGTGGCCACTTGTGGGTAATAAGTGAAAGTCATTCAAAATGACTCTCCGATCTTCTAAATTATCTACTTTTTCTATATTATTTAAAATACACAATCGCGGTCCTTCCCATTTAGTATATCTTTTAACCTCATTAGTTATTTTTCCTAAGAATAAGTTATGGGATTTATTTTTCACGAAACATATTTCATGTATATCATTAACTTTGCAGAAATCGCACATCGCTCTCACAAATGCGGCTGGCGTCAGTTGTGATCGAGCAGATGGATTTATATACAACATCATTTTTGCTTGATCATATGAAAATATATTATTTCCCTTATATATTCTATTCGTTTTTTGTAGACTGTTTAGACTTGTTTTATCAATGAATTGCAGCTCTACTGCATTACTAGGCTTGTTAATTGTTCCCACAATCCTTGCTTGATCTTCTTGATCCGGGACACAGTTGTCTGCGGTATCTTCCGGAATATGAGAAGTTTGTTCTAATCGTTTTATCTGTGCTCGTGTCATTACAAATAAACTTTCGTGCATGTTCTTTAAATCTTTCGATGATATTGGAATTCGAGATAAAGCATCGGCGGCTGCATTTTGTTGACCTTTGACATATTCTATTAAATAGTCATATTCTTCTAAACATAATCTAAATTTGAGCAGTCTACTTGATGGCTCCTTTAAACTAAATAAATATACCAGTGGTTTGTGGTCAGTTACTATTTTGAATGGACGACCATACAAATAGGGTCTATAATGTTTTACGGCCCATACTATAGCCAGGAGTTCTTTTTCAATAGTCGGGTAATTACGTTCAGCTTTGTTTAAACTCCTACTGGCGTAAGCGACTGGCCGACCATTGCCGTTGGATAAAACCGCTCCTATCGCGTACCCTGACGCATCAGTTTGTACAATAAACTGATTTTTATCTGATAAATCCGGATATTGGAGAACTGGTGGTGTAGACATACATTCTTTAAGTGTCTGAAATGCCTTTTGTGTGTCGCTATTCCAAATGAATTCTACATTTTTCCTACACAAAATATTTAAACTGTTTGCAATTTCAGCAAAATTTGGAATAAATTTGCGATAATAATTCGCTAAGGCTACAAAACGCTTTACTTCATTTGTGTTTTGGGGAATTGGATAGTTTTGTATAGCACTAATCTTTTCTGGATCGGGTAGTACACCGTTATCTGTTACGACGTGGCCTAAATAGAGCATTTCCTTTTTAAGAAAGTCGCATTTCATCGGATTTAATTTTAAATTGACACTGCGTAATCTTTCTAGTACTTCGATTAAATTTTTGTTATGATTTGATAAGTCCCGTCCCATTATAATTAAATCGTCCTGATAACATAAACATTTTTCATAATTAAGGCCCGCCATTGCCATTGTCATCATTCGGGCAAATGAGTTCGGGCTTGTCTTAAGACCCATTGGCATTCTAGTCATTTGATATTGACCTGAATGAAAAGCTGTAAATTTCCTACTATCTGGTTCAAGTTCCACGTTATAAAACCCTTGGCTTAAGTCTAAGTGCGTAAAATAAATGCAACCAGAAAGCGAGTCTAATATCTCATGAATATTTGGCAGTGGGAATTTATCATTTTGAACACAGTTATTTAACTTTCGGTAATCAATGACTAGACGCCATTTCTTCTCTCCATTTGATTTCTTTGGTACTAATAGAACGGGACTAGACCATTCGCTATTACAGGGTTCTATTATACCTTGTTCGAGCATGCGGTTAATTTGATTCTGTATTTCCCCTTTTTGTGAATGTGGGAGCCTGTAAGGTTTGCTGTAACTTGGTCTAGTACCGGGTTGTATTGTTATTGAATGTTTATATATAGTTGTCGTAGTGAGTTGGTCTCCTTCGAGATAAAAGATATCGTTATACTTTGCGCATATGTTCCTAATGCTGATTTTTTCCTCCTTATTTAGATGATCTAATTTTAATAAGGGAAGCAGTTTTTTGACTCGTTCTGCATGTTTCTTTGGCTTGTCAAATATACAGATATTATAATCTCTTGCTTTATGTATTTTAGGATTAATGCTATGTACATAAAAATCGTTTTCTGTTGTGTTCAAAATTCTTATTGGTAGCTTTCCGTCCGCGGGGCTTGCTATTGTACTTGCTAAAAATATTCCGTTTCCTATCTGCTCTGCGCAAACTACACAATCTTCTGTTATATCGGTCGTAATGTAATGTGTGCTTTCGGACCTAGCGGGTATAGTTAGCGTCTCGTTATGTTTGGTAATTGGCACACAAATTTCTTTATTGTTATTATACATAACTAAGGAGTAATTTTTGAAGTTAATAATCAAATGATATTTGCTCAAAAAGTCTTGGCCTAAAATGCCACTTGCCTTACAGGGTAAGGATTCAAATACGTAGAATTTATGGCTTAGAATTTGTTCACCTGCTCTTAATTCGAGATAAACAAAACCGATCGCTTCAATTTTCCCACCAATACCATTTACAACAAGTTTTCCTTTTTGGATGGGTTCATTCAACTCAGGAATGTGTTTATATTTTATGGCCGATATGGATGCACCGGTGTCGATTAGCCACGTATGTGTAAGATTGTTATGTTTAGAGTGTAATGAAATATGATATATGCTGCTACATGACATCATAACGCTTTTATTCACGAAAAAACTCTTCTGAATTATTATTATCATTCTTATTTTCTGATTGATTTTCTCGCGGATTTGAATCTGTCAAAATATGCGTATTTTGTTGCTGTTCCTGGTGAATAGTAGCTTGGTTAAAAAAAATCCTACCTTTAGCTCCACGGTTAAATGTGCCGCGGCCACGAGATCTCCATCCACCGCGACCTGTTTGCGATATTCGATCATCCCTCCGTTCCGCCGGTGGCGTTGATTGTCCTCGTCCTCGTGACATCCCCTGGCCTCTGGAATTCCTATATTGGTAGTAATTGTTATTACGACGCATAAATAAAATGTCACCTGACGTGGACGGTGTTGAAACTTCCTCATCGATGGCTGCTTGTATGGCATCACTTAAAGATGTAAACTGTCGTGCTGCTATTATTGTGCTTAGTCGACGATTTCTTAATCCGTCGGCAAAACTTTTAATGGCTGATTTTTCGTTAATAGGCTTCAATATATCGAAGCTAGACTCATTGCCTTCAGATTGGGAAATCGTCAAGTCAACAAACAAATCAGTTATTTTCTTACCGTAGTCATCTATAGTAAGATCATTTTGTTTCAAATTGTACAATTTGTGTTGTAGAGCTGTTGCTGATTTTTTTGGTAACAGACATGTTTTCATAGCCTTTACTAACTCATTAACACTGTCATACTTTGCATTAAGTTTAAGTTTAGCAGACTGCGAAAGTCGACTTTTTAAAACAAAATTTATCAATTTAATTTGTCCGTCTACGTCAAGTTCCGTTTCATAGTATTCTACGCCATCAATGAGCTGTTTCGTATTTGTGCCGTCGTCATTTAGAACTGGTAATAAGCTCAAGGCGATTTTTAAATCGAATTTCGCCATATTTTGTTCAATAATTGACTCTTCAGTCGATGAATTATTACACAAATCTAAAATATTGTCATACAGGTTAACAAAATCTTTGTTTAATTTATTAAATTTACATAATTCCTCGTCTTTTAATCCGGTTTTAAGTAGCCTTAAATGGTCTAAGCTCTCATTGAATTTACTCAGCAATTTATCGGCCTCTTTTAGTTTTTTCAAAACAATTTCACCCTTTCGTCTACCTGGTCCTA
Organism: Cerastis rubricosa; assembly: GCA_949152445.1. Lineage (NCBI taxonomy): Eukaryota > Metazoa > Arthropoda > Insecta > Lepidoptera > Noctuidae > Cerastis > Cerastis rubricosa. The sequence goes on along the minus strand of OX424527.1, from coordinate 1,499,184 downwards.
TTTTTATTAAATATATTCTTATCTTACCAAGGTCATTGTATATCTGTAACAATTCGTCATACATAACTGTCCATAATTTTATAGTTCATATACCAAATGCAAGTTCATATCGCGACTATGATTCCACTGTTGCACGCATACACTGCCCATGTTAGAATTACCACACTTTCACATTCATTAGAACACGGAACTCACAAGAACACTAGCCGAATTGTATGATTTGTTACACGCCTCTGTGTTGTCAGGGATTCTTGCTGGAAGCGTGGACCCGACGTTCCTCGCCTGCAGACACGTTACAAGCACCGTCGCGACACCTTCTGGATCGATCCACAGAACGCCTTAAGATGTGTCTCGTTATCTGCTCTCGCGCCCAGGACTCATGACATCTTTTGTAAATTTTAAAGATGGAGTATAGTGCACCGATGAATAATATCGTGCAAATTATTGTTAACACGATACTTATGGCCGATAAATGAAATTTAAATTCCTCTACCGTCGCTGTGTTTTTAGCGGCGCTATTTTGATTGAGAAAAACCTCCTCATTAGTTACTTTTGAGTTGCACATTTTTCAAAGTCACTTTTAATATATTTTTCACTTAAACAGTTGCCACACTGAGCAAAACCGATACTAATCGCGTACATGATTCAAGCCCTGTTTAGTGGCAGGGTCGCCATGTATGGTCGGGTGTCAGATATAATAAAACATCCCAAAATGTGGTGTAAGACTGCCTTTATTATGTTGATACTATGCCTTATATATTGGTTACACACATTGAAATAGAGGTTGCATACGTACTACATCACATAGGTAACCAAGATTTTGTAACAATATTTTGATTTAAAATAGTGTGCATTGAGTTTCTTGCCCATTCTTCTCCATAGACATCTACGCTTTGGAATGGGCAACTAAAGTACTTGCACAAGTTATTATGCCTTGTGACTGGGACTGTAGCTTAGTGTTTTTTTTACAATAAAATGCCTGTAATTGTCTAATTGAAATAAATGCTTTGAGTTTGAGACTTATCTGACTCGAATCACGTTGCCCCCAAACAATGTTATTACAGCTAGGTTTAGGTAATACTATATTCGCTGTAATTAATTTAAGATTAAATTCTACCTCTATAAATAAATAAATATTTTTATTTCAGACCACATGTCCATTTGGTTAGTACAACACACAACTTAGAAACTAGTGTTAGTGCATCTACCACAAAAATAAAATAATGATTTACTATACACCACAGTGGCATGTAGGCGTACCCAATGCCCCAGTATGGGACTGTCCCACCTTTCTGCTATAGTACTCAGGATGCTCTTGGTGCTGAGGCGTACCCTGCGCATGTGCATTATGGCGTGAAAGCCATCTATGCCCGCTTCTGCGAACATGCGGGAAGCACTGCAGTAGCACGGCAACCCAATCAACACCCTGAATGCATAGTTGTATTGAACGCGCAGAGTGCTGTATGCCCTCTGCGTGTAGTTGACCATCAGTCTGCATGTGTAGAACGACTGACAGTACGCCAGTGAACAGCGTCAGCCTTTACGTCAGTCGAACATTTTGCAAATCTGCAAGCCATCATATTGCAGCGGACAGACAACGCTCTGCGCTCACGGTCAATATCCAGGCTATCTTTTAGGTCCTCGGAAACCCAATGGCCTAGATACTTGAAAGAGGTGACCTGATTTATTTAAGGGACTTCCGCAAAGTTTCAGCTGTGGTGCAATCGGATAGGTTTTAGTGCCTGCCTCGAATACCAGCACTTCACTCTTCTTAATATTGTATCTCAGCCCATGGGCCTCCGCGTACCTATCACATATCATGAGCAGACCGATCATTGAGTTAATCGGTGGGCTCAGCAACCCCATATCGTCAGCATAACTAATATTGTTGACGCATAGTCCGTCTACATAACAACCTTGATAAATGTTGCTAAGCTCAACGATCAACCGGTTTATGTACAGACTGAAGAGGCGAGTGGTCAGGTCGCCGCGTGTATAAGAGAGTCCTGTCTATACACATCCGATAACGAGCCTGGCCACCTCACACAATTGGTCTGGTTGTTATACCAGTATCTTATTATTGATATAACTCCCCTATCCACTGTGTTGTTCAGCAGTTTCTGCCACAGTAAGTCGTACGACACCAGATCGAAATATTTGGAAAGGTCTAGGAAACTCGCTTTAACAGGCGTTTTCCTAGACATGTAACACTGGACAGTACAGGCATTCCAATAAATATATCGTACTTAACGAGTGTCTGTCGCGCAGCCTCAGTCGTAATAGTTACAGTGGTCAAGCCAGCGCCTACAGCTACACCCGAGCGCGTCGCTCACGAAAGTGTATGAGTCACGTGGCGGGCACTCAATATCTGCACATGACCATTGTTGTTCCTCACAGATCTTAAATAATTCACTATGGAATAACTCACCAGTATGTGCGATAAGTATTATGTAGTAACATAAATAGGTGCCGTTTGTATATTCATTAATACCGTCGATTATAACAGCAATTTCATTTAAACAGTCGGTAAACTCAGTTATATAAAGCATTTAAGTTGCTTACTACTAAAACATACAATAGACCGTAAATTCCAATGACGTGAAATGTTGTCACACGCGACAGCTAACGTTCCAGAAAGGCCACATCACCTCACGTCTGAAAAATAACATTATTTTAATTTACAACTCTGTTGTCAGCGCGTCACAAAATAAGCAGGCGCTGAAACCGGTTACCGTCAAAGTGATCGAGAAAATTTCATTAAAATATGAGATAATAACCGCCTCCTCTGTTGTGCTTAGGTACCTGTATAAAGTATTAATATGTGTCGTCTTAGTAGATAGACTCATTTAGTGGAGTTTTCATCGCCATGATTGGGCGACACCTGTCTTTGTCAGCCTTAGTTATGGCTGTGCTGAAGATGACGATGAACTGGAGGGAAATGGCTTCCTCCTGAGAGACTGCACCTTTCCAGAAGGGAGATTAGAGAAAAAGGCGTCTGGGGTGTCACGTTTTCGGCGCCAAACACGCCAAAACTCAGCCTGTATATCTATAATTTTAAAAGCAGGCCTTTAAGTTTGAAGCGCCCTTATTAGGCAAAGTTTTCTAAGTTTTGATTTGTACGAAATGGATCTGCTCTTGACGCTGATTTCGCCTTAACGAAAGCGATGGATGGAACGGGTTTAACCAAGAGTTACCTGTTAACTCATGTTTTGGAGAACACAGGCGTACTTAAAGTACTTACGGCCCATTTGGTTCGACAGCAGGTGCTTACAACTAGTAGGTACTACAACAAGTAAGATTACAATTAAATTACAGAAAAATGGGTAAAGGTAAGGGGTACGTAAATGAAAATCCAGAAAACACTTGTACGATTAGTTTTACTTGTGCGTCAAGTTTTAGGAAATGAATAAATAAAAGAACCACAAAGTTTGTGCAGACAAACTTGCGTTCAACCTCGGCAAAATTGCATTTTAATAATTGGAAAATAAATCATGGCAGCACCAACGAACAAGCGGCGTAAATTAGCTAATAAAATAAGTTATGAAGTTGTCGACGCTCGCAAGAACGCGGCCGTAATGGCGACGGCACGAGGATGCTGTAACTGCTATAATTACAACGATGATACATGCTATACGTTTTTTACACCTTGTTTGTTTCATGTTATATTTTTGGTGATTTTATTAAACCCTTGTCGTTAAGTTTATAAAAAATAACACTTTTTTTGGGCAGTCGTGTACAAATTAGTAGGTATAGTCGTTCTACTGCTTCAAATGAATCTCCACTACTCTACCCTACTCCCTCTTCAATCATTTTGTTTTAAAGTTTCAAGGTAACTTCGCCCAGTAAACACAATTTTCTTCAAAATAAATGAGTAAGGGGTCTATTTTATTTTATTAATAAACAGCAATAGGAGTGGATGATGGCCTTCTGTAGTTTACGCTTACTTCCATAGAAAAGGCTCGTTTCTGCAGGTAGATCTATGTAGATCATATAAAATTCGTATGAAGAGCAGGTAGAAATAATAAATATACCTAAGTACCAATACGTAAAGGCAATAATAGATCGAGGCAATTGGCAATTCGCTAGATTGTCGGCAATTTATTTACCAATATACTAGCTTTTGCTCGCGGCTTCGCTGAAACTGATTTTAACCCACGCGACCGTTTCAAATGTAGCCAATAGCACTTGGGGATATTGTAGTTTTGTCCCGCGGCCACGTGGAGGTCGAAAATTCCAAACTTATTACCGGTATAAAAGTGGGCATCCTAATTCCAAATCTTAAAATTAAACTAGGTAGGTATTTGTAAATTTACGAACTCCTACAATTGCATAGTTGGAAGTTACTCATCTAAGAAACACTTTAAAGCGTAAAAGTACAAGAGTAAATCAGATGATTCAAATATTCCTTTTCCCATGTTTTCAGAATCAAGACCACCGCGGAAAAATTACAATCAACTTTCATCAAACGAAAAACTCGATAACAGGCAGAGTGATGATATTCACATCGAGGAAGCAGAAGTCGAATCGGATGCAAGCAGCACCGACTTGGATGAACGTGATACAGGCGGAGTCTGCCCGCCTTGTGCGCATGACCGATATAACAACAACGTCCGTCGACATGCTCATGACGACTTCAGCGATGATACAGATTACGGTGAGTTCAATTACCTTATATATGGTTATATCTCGAATAAGCGCCAAATGATAAAGTTTTAATTTATTTTTCATTGAAATGGCATAAGACATAATGGAATCGATACCTAGAACATGCGCGTCACTAGCGCAAACCAGCATCACCAAAAACAAAAAATATTATCTCTGGTTTGCTTTTGTCTGCCACCAGTCGTCAACTTGCCTGTGTTGTGTTGTCATAAGATTTGACGTTTGTTGCTCATCAGGAAGTGGGCAGTGTTATTCATATTGTGAATACTTTTGCAAGACTGGAATTAACTATTATTTTACGTGCTAAAACCTTCAAAAAGGGACCAAAGTGACTTAAATAAAAATGGCGAACCTGAAGACAGACTTGGATCAATATTTGCTGAAAAATGAAAGTCGTCGGAGCTACAATTTTAGTTTACCATCATTTTCTACCCCGAGTTTTATGACACGGAGTACCGAAGAGACCCCTACTAGTACAAGTAGTACTGCTACTTGGTTTGAAAATGTACAAAAGGAGTACTTCACTTTGGTAAGTCGAGGTTAATTAATTTATTAGCTTAAGTTTCATTGGTCATTGCAATAAAATTGCGTTGCTATCAATTACATCACTCCTAAACTGGTCTGCGTAAAACTAATGCTCCATGATTTAATTGGGGTCAGCACAAAACACTATCTACCTGTGTGCTGTGTAGTTCAAACAACAGATTTGAACTACAAAACACTTGCACCACATCATTGTTTGTTTATTTATTTCTAGACAGGCTTACAGATAATTTAGTTTAAGTATGATTACCTATGTCTTAGTCTTAGATAGACAAATTGTTTATAACCTGCCTTTACTGTTAGGTAAATTGATAATTTGTCTCTAAAACAAAGAATTCTCTATAACAAAGGTTCTTGTTTACATTTCAGTAATGTAAGCTATGCGAGATTCTGGTTTCCTTAAAAAATGTATTACAGCAATTAATTTTAAAGGCAGGAGGATGATGATGATCAATTTATCCTCAAGTCATTATGTACAATATTAAAGTTTGATATAATAATGCAGTCGCTACTTTGGCGAGTCATAAAGACTAACTTGAGAACCTGACTTACCACATGATATTAAAAGACCGAGCCCCAAGACACAAACTTACTGTCTAGTTTGGGGCTCACAAGCACACTTTCATGTAAACTAGTTTCAGGTAATATACTTTAAAGCCACATGAATATAATCTCTTGTGGATAACCATTGGACTCGCTTATGTTTTTGTTAGTGTTCCCACTATGTCATGACAATTATTCATTTATGCTTGAACAATTGATGTATCTAGCTGTTCCCATTACTTGTCAATCTATCGTCAGTGCCTAAAAAAGTTGTGGTCAACAGTGTCGTCCTTAAATGTGTAAACCTCCATTTAAATACACAAGCCACCGCTAATATCGCGATAATATGTCGTCGTGACATGGTGGGGCCTTAGCTGTGTAATTAACTATTTTTATTTGTATTTCTATCTCAACAAAAGTTCTATATTTCAGAGCAGAACACAACGATTCATGGGCTTCGGAATATGTTTGTTCTTCGGATTCCTTTGTTTCATCCTGTCATTCCTGTACATACCTGTATTACTGCTGCAAGCTAGGAAGTTTGCCCTACTCTTCACTCTAGGAAGCATGTTCTTCATTATCAGGTAAGAAATGTATATTTTGTGTTTACAATGTTACCATATCTGTCTAGATAATATTTAACCCAGTCAAGCAATCATTGTGTCCTGATAAAAGTTTTGCGGTTTTCATGATTGTTGTTTCAAGTGCATTTTCCCTTATGTACGCATGGCAACCAATCAAGCTATACAAAACCAGTTTATGCGGATCTCTCATTGTATCGGTAAATCTATACAAAGCTAAGCCATGTTATACTGGAAATGTATAGCTTAATTTGTCACCGTGTGTACCGTTGAAATTGTATAAGATGTAATTTGGATTAAATATTGAGTAGGCATCAGGATGGGAGGTGTAATGTTACAGATAAACATGCAGACAGAGTGTAAGCAATGGACTTCAAATATTATTCTTTATACATAATGCATGTTTATAACATCCACCATCCTGACACAAATATTTTGTTACAATAATGTTGCTATTTAGTACACAGTTGAAGTATTTACGATCTGTGTTATGCCAGAGACTAACAAGTAGAGCACTCCGCACTATTAAAATAAACACAGATGTTGAATATCTTTTCTATGCAAAAGACTGAAATAACACCTAAGCATACATTAATGTTTTTCATGGTCACATACTATTGTTATAATAATGTAAAAAAAACATAGTTTTTATTAGAATTATGTTCGACAAGAGCACTTCTTAAAATTTTTAGCTTAGAATTGAAAAAAAAATTTAGAGTCTATTCTAACCAAATTTGTAAACAGTTTCAGTTTCCTGTACGGCCCATGGAATCACCTAAAGTCCATGTTTAGCACAGAGAGGGCTCTCACAACCTCCCTATACATGCTGACACTCATAGCTACCCTATACTGTGCATTACACCTACAAAGCACTCCGTGGACAATAGTGTGTGCCGTCCTGCAGGTGGTTGCCTTGCTCTGGATGATGATGGGCTCCATCCCAGGAGGCTCCACAGGAATGAGGTTCTTTGGGAGCATGTTCAAGTCATCCGTATCTAATACTTTACCGATATAACATTATATATGTGTATGGACTGGAACGGTTTACTATTCTTATATTATAAAAACACTTTGATGTAAGTTTTGGATATGAATAATTAAGATTGTTATTTTTATAATAGGAGATAAAATGGTGAATGAAGTTTGAATGTTTTATAATAAAATTGTATACTCTAGCACAGAGTGGATCTGGATATTATGCAATGATGGATGAGATTGATTCCAGCTTCAAACAATTGAAATAAAGACGAACTGAACTTATGAATTTATGGAAATTATGAATTTCTAGTCTAGCAGTTCATTAGGTCAATGTACTTACTGCAATGCCCTAATTGTGAGGACTTATTAGTGAAATTAGCAGGACCATTAGCAGCTGTATGAGAACTTCCATGTGCTACAATTTCACAACATTGTACTACTTGTTACTATTTCGATTGCACCTAAATATTTTCTGTATTTCGTTCCTAATTTAGAATGAATCGATTTCGTAAGAATTCTCGATATTTATGTTGATGTTTCATGTGATTTTTATTATAAAATTGTTCTAAGGTGTTAGTTATCTTGCCTTAAAGATTTTGTTCTTCTTTTTACACTGATGATGATGATGTCTAACTTATTTTAATTTGTATTGCATTTATTTACCTAACTAAACAACATATCATATTGATACAGAGTAGGTACCCATGAAGAAAATTATTGATAAAAAACTACCTATGGCTGAACAAATTTTAAATCATGTGTATAAAATAATTATTCATTAAAGCTTTGTGAATACTGAAGTCATTTAACACTTAGTGTAGATATGTAATGATAAATAAATTAAATATTTTCCCTAATGCCTTGCGAACGAAACGCTTTTTATCAATAAAGTAATAATATGCTCAAACATATGGAAACCTAGTTACAACAAAATATTTTTTGTAAAAAGATTTATTCAATTAAACTTGGGACTTTTTTAATTCTTGTATGATTTTATAACCTGACTACAGATCCTTTTTCCTATCGTATGATTTTCCAATGCTAATAGTCCTTAGCCTACTTATTAAACTTAAAATTTTATAAAACTGTCACAATTTAACATTTTAGGTAGCAACATTTCGTTATCATTCGTTTTATTCATACTTTAAAGAATAACTAGTTTAACCTTACCTACCATTTTACCAAACTAGTTTTACCTTTTATTACCTATCAACGATTCATCATCTGCCTAGCTTTCCCAAACTATCTGGGGTCGGCTTCCAGTCTAACCGGATGCAGCTGAGCAGGCAAGTATTTTACATGAAGCGACTGCCTATCTGACCTCCACAGCCCAGTAACGGGGTAAAACGATACCCCTTGCTAAGACTGGATGTCTAACGACTGTCAAAGATCTACATTTATCAGCCGAAACCAACGGCTTAACGTGCTTTTGAGGCACGGAGGAAACTCTGTATAGTACCTAATTATGGTCATCCAAGGACCTACTTTGGCAAGCACGGCTTAATCTTAAAGATCGACCCGTACGGGTGTTACTATTTAGCTACGAGCTTCTCAATATTATCAATGACTATAACAGATAAAGATCGCCATGCGGCACTGCAATGATGAGCTAACGCAAAAACCCCCAAGTGACTCATTGAGTTTGTACCTACTAAGTAGGTAGGTACAGTCACCCTCACGCTGGCACAGCGTAACTCTTTTTATATGCTCAATTGTCTTGCCTTAAGCCGGAGATTGCCTGATGTGAAGCGATGATGCGGTCTAGGGACGGGCACGCTTGCCTAAAAGAAACCGATTCACACGAACTTTGAGAACTAGATTATAATGATCAAGAACTCGGCAGTGAATTCCAGACAGGCGGTTCGCACAGTAAATGTTTAAAGGGTAACCGGATATACCAACGTTTGCAGCTGGTAGTTGGCTGATCCATCCCAAAGATGCAAACAGCATTCCATGCACGATCGAACTTGTGCTTGGTATATTGTAAGCAGCTGTTCCAGTGTGAAGTACTTTCGCACTCTTGCTAAACCTGCTTCCTAGCGGCAATTGGACGCGCGAGGTCAGATCAACACCAAGAAGCTCGAGATGGTCAGTAATCGGAACGGATACATTTCGGTAAGTAGTGGCCAGGTGAAAAGGTCGCTTCATGGCAGAGAAAAGACACGCCTAGGTTTTGGCTGCATTGAACCTGACCAGATTGGCATCGCCCCTATCTGTGACTAAGATACCAGCTTATACTTATTTTGTTATCGTGGTAATATAGCATAGTCGACGCACCGAAAATGAAAATCCAGATTTAAACCATTAGCTCATCCTCATCCCTCCCCACATTTTGTAGTCTACCTTCCTACTTATTTTACGCGCTTCGCTGGTCTATTCCTCGTTGGTGCAAATACTAGGTCCCTGCCTACCTAGACACTTCGGAAATTGGAATTTCCAGTCAGGAATTTTTACCAATAAATGACTAGCCCATAAACCTAACTCGCGAAATTCAATTTGCAGGTCACTGTCGGGTTGTATGCTGATTCAAATAATCCCATTCATGACTTTTTCAGGAAATAGTCATTGAATTAGATTAAATGAACTCGAGAGGGTTGTATTGATGATAATTTTGTAACTTCATACGTGTTACGGTCGCAAATCATATTGGTTTAACATACCTACAGCATGACAGTGTCCTGCAAATTAAAAAAAAAACACAGAAAATTTGAATTTCGCGGGCTACTGTCTCTTCCCCCTTAACACTTCTGCCCTACTTTCGGGGAAGGCAGTTGTATATTCCGATGTTTTACACGTTCCATTTCCTACCTATTTGCAAAAATAATAAAAGAACATTTTATTTACGTTACAGATGAAGCCCTGACTTGCAACGTGTGCGATCGATCATTTACGACACGTCGGCAACTAGGCGATCATCAACAGAAGAAACGACATTTCGGGTGAGTAGAACATTGACAGGAAATTTTCGGGATTACTGAATGCGCCGTTTTGTCCTACTAGTAGGACCACGAGGGAGTGTCCGAGGTGACAAAAACTAGCCCCCACTGATTGACCATCTGCTGGAACATCGAGCAGGGAGCAGCGCATGAGAACTTACTGAAACGTTATAACAAAATAGCTACTCAATACTGTAGGGGGTTCCTACCTATGTAATACGGTCCCTATCTTGGCCCTATATATCAATCAGCAACCCTGCGACTCCTGCGAGTATGGCCCTTAGATCTATGGTCGGTTAGGTATACAGGGTAGATCGGTAATTTTACTCGGTCAAAATGTATGGAACAGCGATTTTTTTTTTTTGTTACTTGAAAAACTACAATATAGGGGGGTTTATAATGATGTACAGAATCCGTGGTAGCAGTTTTCGCGTCGGTGTCCCTTCCGCCCTGTATAGCTACCTATTCTGGATACAAGATGAGTGTTCCAACTACTAAGTAAAGCATTTGGAGGGCTTATGTTCAGCAGTAGGCTGGTAGTTGTATCATTCTTGGAAGCATTTTTCTACTGTCTCAAAATGAGGAGTACCTAGCTTAAAATAGCCTTGATATACCTACTTAGTCGCATAATTCACTTTCGATAATGTTGCTTCATACATACGAACTCACTATAACTATCCATCCTCGTTCTACAGATGCAGCGCGTGCGACAGCCTGTTTCCGTCACTGATGGCTCTGGAACACCACAAGGAGGAGTTCCAGCACTGGAGCGACTCGTCCTACTGCTCGCACTCCGACTCCGATGACAGCGACCTCGAGACGTGCCACGAGGACAAGCATCGACTACTCTAATGCCACCACCTCATTATTGCCGGGGAAAAACCCACTAAGCTGGGCACTTTTGTGTGAAAAGCTCTGTACAATTCTTCTGGAATGGACAAGCGTGTAGCTAGTTTCATTGTATGGTCGACAGGTTAAAGGGGAAGCGCCAGGCTAACTCACGAAAATCATTTTCTTACGTTTTTTGCAATTTGCAGGTCACTGTGTCAGGCCGTATGTTGCCGTATGTTATGTATATTCGAGACCGTCACACGTGTATAGATCTAGTTACAGAATTATAACGGTTAATATTATAATCATCACTACAACCCTGAAAGTTTATTTTTAACCCATGAAAGTCATTCAATGGGGTTAAATGAGGGTTTGATGATTTTAAGGATTTGAATAGCCATGTTTGTTAAGATCGCGAATTATATTAATCAACATACACCCCTGACACAGACCTGAAAATTGCAAAAACATAACAAAATTTGAATTTCGCGGGCTACCTGAGCATTTTCTAGTTACCCACTACAAAGGATATCTGAATGGAACACCACGAACCACGTTAGTGCTGCCTAGTTCTTTTGGCGCGCGGCATTAATCAAAACTAAGGTCGCCATCTTGTTTTTTCAAAACAATTTCATAAACATCGAACTCCTGACTATGTCATTCAAGTGCCAAAAGAACCACACTGCACTATTATAGCAATATTTTTGGGCCTAAACCCTTATCCCAAGAGAAAGTTTTATTGCCCAGTCATATGAGTCATGAATAACAACTAATTTATTATACAAGTTGAATACAATTTATAATAAAACCAACACCCAATTATCCAAAATGTCGGCATTTCAACACTAGTGGTGTCGGTTTTGCGAACAACACCAACAAAGTAGTATTATATTTACACTTTGCCTGAAACAAATGCTTCTTGTTTTTAGTAAATAATATAATATCACAATAAGCAAACCCTCAGCAAGTATTATTAACAAAGCAATAAACAGCTTATTGAGAACTGAATATAAACAAACTTCTCACGAAGGCAGCACACGAAGGATGCATAATTATCTTATCGCGACTTAAACTCAGGCACTTTATGTCCAGTTACTTCTGTAATTTTTGATTATTTACTAGCTGCACGCTTGTCTCGACTGTAACTATTCTGTATGATGTCTAAAAATGGTCTAACGATTCCCATATAAAATGTAAGTCATCAGACATCGACTTCATTTGATAGGCTGTATTGTAAAGGTATTAAAACTCAAACAGATCAGTAAAAAAACGCATATATTTTTATGCCATGAATCAAAATTATATCTGGGTCTTAAAGACTTCAGTGTTTGCTTTAAAAGTATACAATGTTAATGAATTTACAAAAACAATGATTTTTCTCATAATATTAGTCACCATTGTGACTTTTCAAAAAAGAATGTTTATAATAGGAAAGAATAATACAGTATTCCTAAGTATATATTTTTATATATACTGAAGCCTAATTATTGTACAGTGTAGACACATAATTTTGTACAAGCATACGTACCTACTTTGTAAAGGAGTCGAATGATGTGAAGTGAATAGAAATTTATAAATTACCAAATTAATAATAATCCTGGGTGATTTCCATGAATTGTCTAAGTATAACTACATACATACTTATTATTAAGTCTAAGTACTTACAAAGACAACCATTTTAAAGAAGACTTGTTTTAAATTTATTATTATTGCATAAATGTTAATTATGTTTATTTTTATCAAAACGCAACTTTCTAATTATGGCTTTTCTACACTGTTATTTTATTACATAGGTACAATCTGGGTGAAATAAAATCAGCGGAACTGGACAAGAACAATAAAATATCTTTGCTCCAGTTTCTGTCGTCAATTTCGTTAACATTGACTACGAAATTCTACGTAATCATTTAGGTCATTAGGAATTCCGTGTATTTTTTTATCATTTTCTTAGTATTTTTCTTTTCCAATAAATCGATTGGTAAACATATCATAGACAACATTATATTACTAGCTCGAAAATGAAGTTAAAAAAAAAAAATTTTTGGCGGGTAACGAAGCAGTCTAACGAACGATAGTTATGTTACGATTCGTTATATTTTTGATTTCACATATTAAGTTGTTATAGCTGAATCGACAGAATTATTTTAGATGTCTTATTGTATTCTTGGAAGTTCCACGTGTTAAAGTTAAATAGTAACAAGAGTAGGTAAGTTAAGATATAATGTACTTTTTTAATGAAACTAGAAAGCTTGTTCACAAAACTAGCAAATAAACAATGATTGTAAATGTAGTAAGTAAACGTAATATGTCCTAAATTTTTTATAGTATTCGTCTCCTTTTTGCATATCTTCTACTTTTGTGAACATGCCATTCTTTTCGCTTCACGTTAGTTACGTACTCCTGCCTCTTACCTGACGTCATATCTTTGTAAATACTTCCTAGTGATATCCCGGCAATAATGCATATCACGGTACTGTTATATGACTGATATTTTAGTCTGTAAATATTTGTTAAATATAGGTCTGTGTCATCAGAATCACATTTAGAATTTTAAATTCTTAGTGTCACACCCAATTAAATGTATGTATCCCGCCCCTTCCCTACGAGGTACCTTTCGTGTTTATAGTATTATCTACTAATTTAAGTATTAATGTAACATTCCAACTAGTCATACTATTTTTTTATAAAGTATTAATTGTATTTCAACATCATAATGTGTATATTGTAAAATTTGTAAGGTCGCTACGCTCTGTAATTTAGACAGGGAGGAGACGACGGAACGAACTATTCGTACAAATAAAAATACGATTGAAAATATGTACAGAAATGTTTATTTTATAGGAAATCACATAACCACAGAGTACAGGCTACGAACACGTATGTACTGCGCTATGTCCGATCTCCCATAAAGGTACCGAAAGGCCGCGATCGGCGCGTATCGTCCGGGGAGCGACGTACACATCTTTAATTTTTCATATATCGAGTAATCAGGAATACAAATCACGAATCTCTTACAAAAGCATAATACGAGTAAGTCTAGCGACGGCGGGCCCCCGGCGGCGGCGGGGGCCCGCCGTACATGTTACGTTACGTTAGGATAATAATATGCGCCGCGCAAGGGCGCAGCTGGCGTCTCGTCAGGGCGGGCCGGGGCGGCCGGGGCGGGCGGGGCCCGGGGGCGGGGCGGGCGGGCCGGCTCTACGCGGTGCCGTTGAGCAGCGGCTCGGCCTTCGCCTTGGCCAGCGGCGAGCGGCGCTTGCCGGCCGCCCCCGCGCCCGGCCCCGCTCCCGCGCCCGGCCCCGCGCGCGCGCCCTCTCCGGCCGCCGCGCTGGCGGGCGCCGGCGCGCCGGCCGCGGCGCTGGGCCCGTTCTTCCACCCGCCTCCTGCAACACCCACGACTCATATCGCACCGGCACACAGTCCCACACGATCCGACGCGACAACGCGATGCCACACTGCTACTATTCACGTGATCGATACCCAGTCTGATTATCACGAATGCATTCAAACAAACTAGTTTGTAGGAAAAATAACATTTTGGTCATGAAAAATGAGCGTTGTTTTCGCTCATCGATCCCACAGAACATCGTGCTTTATTTGATATTACGTAGCATCGCATAGCATTGTCGTGTTGGTCGTTAATGTAAGACGATGTGTAAGATGCTCATCACAGCGGAGGTAGCGAGCGATCGCGACTTTTGCTCGCGATCACTCTACCGAGTCATAAATCTGAAAATCTTACGTCATGTGGGTGAGCGGTTCTAGGACATGCGACCGTTAAGTTTCTAGCGCTTCTACATTTAGGAAAATAATGACAAAGCCATAAATTAAAAGGAGAGACTAGATACTTTGAGTGCAAAAAAAAGACAAATTAAAATCAAACCATGCATATACTCACAATTCGGTTATATTGTTGTGCACACGTGAATGAAGTACCAGTTTCGTTTTAAACAGACAGATGAAAAGCACTGTATCGTTCTTATTATGAGGCACGATGGTGCGGTAGATTAAAATTATCATATTAGGTCACTGAACCAAATGCGAGGCATCACTTTATAGACGATATTTTTCCAAGTATCGGTCAGTATTAGGAAAGAGAAAGTAATACAAGTTATTTATAGTTCAGATTGACGGTGCAACAGAGGGTGTAGTTTGTGAGTAGTGAGTTACCAGTCGTCGGAAATATGTTTGGGCTCGAATGTCGCCCGCAAAAATAATGAGCGCAGCCTGCGTGATAACGTGTAGGAGGCGCACGTACCTGCGCGCCGCCTGCGCCTGCGCCGCGCGCCGCCCGCTCCCTCGGAGGACGTCGCCGACTCTGGACAACATGCCAAGTGCCTACATTGTGTGCGCCTGCACCCACCCCTGCCTAGCCCGCCGCCGACTCAGGAGGAATGGAACGTCGAGATACTGCTCGTTAACGTTAATAATGCGATACTCGTACGGCACGTGCACGGTATGTTTAACTTCTAATTACATTCCCGAATATTACCACACTGATAGCTAGAAATATTACACAGAAACTACGAATGGTAATACGAATCATAGACGCTGTGTTCGAGTAGCCCTCACCGAAGTATTAGTAAACATACTGAACCAAACCGTGGTACAAAGCGAGAATAGGAAACACATCGTCCATATAGCGAACGACTATTCACCCCGCGCGTCTTACTGATAGGAATATATAACTAAAACTTCCCATTCATCCTTCTACAGTTTATGTACTAATTAAAATGTAAAACGGGGTGCACAGAAAAAATATAAACAAACATTATAATGCATATAAATACACTTATGAGATACAAAACACTACAACTACATTTTAACTAGCACATTCAGTAATATTTTCAGATTTTTCGTAACAGCATAAGCTTCTCGTTTACAAAAGCAAACTTGATTTTAAATATAATAGGGAAAAATAGCTCATTATGCGTAATAGGCGGTCGACAAACTTCGGGGGTATTGCAGAATCTACTATTCAACGAGTATAAATCAAAACAATTTATTATTAATATTGATACTTAAAAAATAAATTTGAATCGTATGGTAACCCAAATTCACTGTCTGTTTGTTTTTATTAGTGCTCGTTTGTTCTGCTATTCTTCTTAGCATGTCGATGGCAATATATAATGAGTCGGCCCAAAATCATTCTGCTTTTGTCTTCTTATCAATCTTTACCGACAAGCAGTTTGTTCAATGTGCCTAAAAACATATTGTCTAATTAACGTTATGTTAAGTTAATGTCAAGTATAAACTATGCGATCTTACTATTGACTGTCATATAAACGAGCCAATCATTATTCTCGAATCTACATGTAAAATTATTAAAATTCAAACGCATATAGTGCGATAATATTTTTATTTCAACATTTTCAGACTACCCATCTTTTAACTCATTTATTTCTAAGAACAACAGTACGCACAAGCGTGGGGAGTGCTTACATTGGTGTCCGAATATCTTTAGAATATACATAGCAAAGACTCCCCTCTACTTAATGTATCACAACCCAGAGAACAGCTAGCAAGGAGGATGAAAGAACCTTTATCCACACCTATAACAGCCAGTACATACAGTCAATCGCACCTTTATTAGTTTAGCTTCGACAGCGGCTTTAGGGCTCTTGTTCACGGCCGATATTAACTCGGCCCGTCCGACAGTCCAGTACGACGTGTCACGACGACGCCGGCGCTAGCCCCGGTTTAACGCCACGCCCAGCGCGCGGTAAAGTATGATAATCTATGAGCGCTGGTTGACGAGGCCAGCATTACGCATAGCGTATGCAAACTTAATTGCATCTCTTCCCGGCAAAAAATTGTGTACGTGTTCAAGGTTAACCCGGCGCCAGCGTGGCTATAAACCGGTCGTGAATAAGAGCACAGAGCGGTTGATTGACTGTATGACCCTGCAAGCTGTCCGCCGGGCCGCGAGCGCGCCAACGCGCGAGTTTGTCGAGCGCCCACGTACAGGAAGTACATCAAGAGTACACACTAAGAGTACAAAGCGCGGTCTATGTCGTACCTCTGTCCGCACTGGACACATCCTGGCTGTCTAGCACACTGCTCTCGTCATCAGTTTGCCTTCGTCTGTCCTCGCGTCGTCTGCCACTCTGTAAAAGTATTATATTTTATTTAGATATATTTTTAAAAGCAATAGAATCATAAGACAACACTTCGACATATGGGTTGGGTGTGCGAGACTTCAAACTATTGCCTAAAGATGCCTTCAGAACTTGATTCGCTCTGGGAAATCATGGGTTATTTCAAGGTCAAAGCCCTCAAGATCAAAGACCTCTGTTTCAAGGTGAATGACCTTATGGTAAAGTTCAGTTAGTCTTTGAAAGGTCAAGACCACAATGTAAAGATGGATCAAGGGATCATAAAAGCATTAACCTTCACATTGTAGTGTTTTAATACCAGAGGCATTGCAGATAAATTGCAATCTTACCCTAACATTACACAAGAGCCTATTCCCATAAACAGACGGAGTTCGAAATAGGAATGGTGTAAGTAGTGCCTGGGACGTAGGCCTTCAAAAAGAGTTTTATTAGGTATATAACAAAACGAACATGGTCGTTCAATAGCGCACAAGGGTACAGTATAGTACCGTGCCGACGGCGCGTTCGTGTTCCACGCGCGCCTCAAGGAGATGTCAGCAAATCGGAAGGGGTCCGAGAGGGCCGATGCCTGCCAGGGCTGCGGGTTGTTCGAAAGAGATACCGTGCCCCTGGAACGCAAAGGGCTAAGAAGGAACATGGATGGGTTTTAGTCAGTCAAGTCTGACACTCCCTTCCGCTCCGCCCAGAGCGGAAGAAGTCATTTGATGATTTCCCATCCGAAAAAAAAAAAAAAAAAAAAAAAGGGTACAGTATAGTGACAGGTGCGCGCGACCGTTCTCTCTGTACTAGACACTGCACAGTAGGCCCGAAGCCTCCTTATAAGCCAATTCCCACCGGCTTCCCTTGAGAAGTTTGGAACACGACCAACCAACCAACGTTTGAAAATGGCACAATCAGTACTTTTAAAAGTAGAGAAACATCACAAAACTACACTATACAAACGCCTACAGTGACGGATAATCATTCAATAAAATTTGCTCTTCAACAACAAATTGCTATAAAATAACCCGCAGGTGCGATCGGCTTGATCGGAGGAGTATTAACTTCTATGCAAAATGCACGTCATGACGTCACTAGCCAGCCCGCCGTAAGAAAGTAATAGCAAATGCGTGCGCGTGAGCGAGATGGAGAAATATTGATTTCACTCGTTGAATTTCGTACCGAATCGGACATCGTTCAATGCTTGATGATAGACAATTTGACGTTATTGCAAAACCATTGCATGTTATTGTTGATGGATTTATATTTTGAACTTGTTTGTTTGACCTGAGAATTTATTTCTTGGTTTATAATAGTGATTAGTATTATAGTTGGACTTTCTTTTTGTTTGTCATTGTTATTTGTGATGTGTAAAATGAAAGCAGTTACGAGGACGTACGTTGTAATTAGGTATTTGCGGTAAGTCGATAGTTTAATAAGTTGAAATTACTAATTTAGGGTAAGTAGATTTGCAAAGTGGTAGGTTGGCGACATTAATAGTTTTAAATTGTTGTTTGAAAGATTATTATTTTGCTTTATGAGGAAACATGCTTTTCAAGGATATTATATCGCTGATAATAATGCTTGGCTCCATGCCGGTCCTGCTCCACAAGGACAGGTTCGCATAAATTGATAGCATTAAATAGTATTGTTGGAGCTGCTGAAGATTGTAGAACTATCTTTGAATTGTATAAATTCAATTAATTTAGTATTATATAATCGCATAGCCCATATTGTGTGAGTCCTATGTACTAGATAGCTATCATTTGCTGGAAACCTACGTCTTTTATTGACTTGAATGTGCCCTGGCGGTTGAGAGTATGTCATGCTCACTCAAATGTCACGCTGATGGCGGCGTGTGTCGGGTCATTTAGTTCCCTTCAAAATGGTTGAGTTGAATGATGGCTGATCCATGCGTCATGTTCGTGAACGGGCGCTATCAGTTGTGCCTGGTCGTCTCATAGCTGCCACGGCTTATTTCGAACTAATTATTTTATCTATTAATTGTTTTTTTTTTGGTTTTGCTATGGACAATTTTAACGAGAAGTCTTGCTACATCGTTCTCACATAATGTACCATCTCAACATGAATGATGTAACCAAGGTTTTTGTAACAAGATTCTGATTTAAAAGAGTGTCCATGGAGTTTCTTACCCATTCTTCTCCATAGATATCTACGCCTTGGAATGGGCAACTACAGTACTTTCACAGTTATTATGTCTTGTGACTGGGACTGTAGCTTCATTTTTATTGTTGCCTGTAACTGGCTTATTTGTTAAAAAAAAAGGTAGTTTTGAAAATAAAAATCATGTGCCTAGTTCAGACGTATTTACGCAACTAGGTTTTGAAACCAGGGTTTTGCTTCCAACCAGGGCACCCTGGTACGAGTGCGAAATGCTTGGACTATGAAAGTTTTTGCTAGTCTGGCACGGCCGCGCGGGCAAAGTTAGAAGAAACCAGACTTGAAAAGTAATTGCATAGGAAATTAACCCATGTCTTCATATAAAGAAGGAGCACAATAGTATTGGCGAAAAAAAAATTGGATGCTTAAAGTCTTTTTTACTCGAATACGATTATGATCCTTATTTGTAAGCCGTCATGGATTGTTATATGCAAGCATTTTAGGCAGGCGCAGGGCTCGCGGCGCGGTGCCGCACAAGGCCTGCGCCGCGGGGCTCGGGGCGCGATCGGTGCCGGGCTAGCGTAAATATAATAGTTTATTTCGCGGGTATATAGAAAAACTATTTTTGAACTGTAAATAATAAATAGCGAGGAAAAAAACTCTAAATAATATTATAGTCGCCAACTCGACATTCTATAAACCGTTTGTTCCCACTAGTTCTACTGAACAGTTCTACGGTAGAACTAATGGGATTTTCTTTTCTCACTAGTTCTACGATATTAGGTGTAACAAAATAGTAGAACTATTGGGACTCTCTATTCCCACTTGTTCTATGAACAGTTCCACGGTAGAACTAATGGGAGTTTTTGTTCTCAATAGTACTACGATATACTATATTACAAAATAGTACAACTAGTGGGAGTCTCTATTGCACACTTGTTTTACCTGTTCCATCGGTAGAACCCAATATTAGACTATTACGAATTTATTTTTGTGTAGCCCTAACTATTTTGCCTTGCGCCACAAACTATTTGAAAAATGATATTGGCATCCCTTTACTGTTACGTTCATTTTAGATAAAGCTCTCATTGTAGCTTCTTCAAAATCTATAGTGACTTTACTAGGTTCCCAATCTGGGATTTGTGACTTTAATAAGTCAAATAAAATTAAGTATGCTTCTTTTGTCTGATGCGACATAAATGCATACAGTAATGGAATTACATTCGTTTAGTTGCAATTACTGCCAATATCGCCATCATCATTTCATTTCATCATTTCGGCCGAAAGACGTCCACTGCTGGACATAGGCCTCCCCCAAAGGAGGGGGTTTGCCATAATCGCCACGCTTGGCAGGCGGGTTGGCGATTGCAGTACGGTTGTTACAAAAACACAGAGAACGCTGCTGCCCATTCTCTGGCAAGTCCCTTAGTCGCCTCTTACGACACCCACGGCAAGACATGGGATGGTGCTATTCTTAACGTCCGACACCATACAGAGCCCATACAGAGCCGATAATATCGCCATGAATACTGAAAATCCGCTTAAATGGTGAAGGACAGGACTTAAACGTCCCATTCATGAAAAAATGTTTTACTTTTTTCATATTTTGTCTGGCATCTTCTGAGATATGTACGTAAGTTAATTAGTTTGATTACAGTATATTATTGAATAATTGAGTGTATTATACCTCAAAAGGAGAATAACTATAAAAAATAATTATTATTACAATATTTACCATTATATAAACAACTAGCTGTCTGCTGCAACTTCGTTTGCGTCACATTTTCCCCGTTTTCGCAACATTTTTCATTGCTGCTCCACTCCTATTGGTCGTAACGTGATGATATATAGGCTATAGCCTTCCTCGATAAACGAGCTATATACCACTGAAAGAATTTTTCAAATCGGACCAGTAGTTTCGGAGCGTATTCAATGCAAACAAACAATCAAATTTTCCTCTTTATAATATTAGTTTAGATGTGTCTTTTAATTAATAGTGTTGTAATGTTTCCAGTAATATCTAAGTGTCTTTTAAACCTAATATTGGGTTCTACCGATGGAACAGGTAGAACAAGTGGGAAATAGAGACTCCCACTAGTTGTACTATTTTGTAATATAGTATATCGTAGTACTAGTGAGAACAAAAACTCCCATTAGTTCTACCGTGGAACTGTTCATAGAACAAGTGGGAATAGAGAGTCCCAATAGTTCTACTATTTTGTTACACCTAATATCGTAGAACTAGTGAGAAAAAAAAATCCCATTAGTTCTACCGTAGAACTGTTCAGTAGAACTAGTGGGAACAAACGCTATAAACATGCCTAAACAGACAGTTTAAATATATTCTGGGACGGTAGGAACTAAACGGAACTCTACCAAATACTTTCAAGTATTTTGGTTTTCGACCCTGGTACATACTCGTACTTGGAAGCCCTGGTATTGAATGTGGCAAGTATATCGCCAGCCTTTTCAGTTAGGCCGTGCTAGCCCTGATATGACTCATCATCTCATCTGCCAAGCCTTTTTCCCAAACTATCTTAGGGTCGGCTTCCAGTCTAACCGGATGCAGCTGAGTACCAGTATTTTACATGAAGCGACTGCCTATCTGACCTCCACAACCCAGTAACTGGGTAATATGGTACCCCTTGGTCAGACTTTTTAGCTTCTGACTACTCGTAACGACTGTCAAAGATCTACAAATGACAGCCGGGACCAACGGCTTAACGTGCTTTCCGAGGCACGGAGGAAACTCGATATGTAATTATGGTCACCCATCCACAGACCAACCTCGGCAAGCACGGCTTAATCTTAAAGATCGACCTAGGCGGCTGTTATTATTTAGCCCTGATATGACTATAGATTACAAAAGACGCAATGTTTTTTTCAAACATTTTCTCAAACTCAAACTCGGGACTGCGTACCCGCCCCCGGCCTAGGTAAGCATGTTTTTTTGCTCCAGCGTCCCTCTCTCAATATTTCACCCTTCGCCACTGCTGCATACTCACCGGCGCGCGCGCGTCGCTGGCTCGTGGCTGGCGCGGCGCGGCGGTGTGCGCGCGGCCGTTCTCCAGCGGCACGCGGCGCTCGGGCCGCTCTTCGCCACCGCGCCGTTCTCCGCGGTCGCCACGCTCACTGGATCTGTGCATACACGACATATTACTCATATTTAAAAACCTAGCCACACTCGACTATGGATATAGAAATCCAGCTAGAATGCACATCGCGTTTTAGAGGAAAAAACTGGTTATCACACGGGCACGAATGAGAGATGACGCTATTCAACACCTGATGTGCCTATTTCAAAACGCAATATTAATTTTAGTTTTTATGAAAGAACCGCGGCCAAATGCAACTAGTCCGAATGGTCCCTTGCTGCGTACCTGTTGGTCCTGGGCGGCCGGCCGCCGCGGCCGCGGTAGCCGGCACTGTCGCTGCGCTCGTCGCCCAGCTCCGGCGTCATGCGCCGCCCGCCTGCTGGAACGCAACATTTAACTAAGCATCAAGGGCAACAAGTGATGAGGACACCACTCTACCTAATTCATATGACATACAGGTGTAATACGAATTAGGTAGACTGGTTTGATTGCGATATCTAAGATTTTTTTTTTTTTATAAAAATAATGTGTTTTATTTGTGTATTGTGATTGTGTGTGTAAAGATAGCTACAATTAACAATGACCCCTGCTTAGGGTAGATGCTGCCGAACGCATCGTCGGTGGTGTCGAGTGCGATAGCATTCCTGCTGTCTTTCACTCTAGTAAATGAAAGTTCTTGAGCGAAAGAAAAGGATAGGAGGAAGGTAGATTACCGTCGTGGTACCGCGTGGGGTACTGTGTGGTACGTACCGGTGGGGTAGCGGTGGGAGGGCGGGCGCGTGCGGCGCGCGCGGGAGGCGGGCTGGCCGCGCGGCGGCGGGTAGGCGAGGTAGTACCGTCGTGGTACCGCGTGGGGTACTGTGTGGTACGTACCGGTGGGGTAGCGGTGGGAGGGCGGGCGCGTGCGGCGCGCGCGGGAGGCGGGCTGGCCGCGCGGCGGCGGGTAGGCGAGGTAGTACCGTCGTGGTACCGCGTGGGGTACTGTGTGGTACGTACCGGTGGGGTAGCGGTGGGAGGGCGGGCGCGTGCGGCGCGCGCGGGAGGCGGGCTGGCCGCGCGGCGGCGGGTAGGCGAGGTAGTACCGTCGTGGTACCGCGTGGGGTACTGTGTGGTACGTACCGGTGGGGTAGCGGTGGGAGGGCGGGCGCGTGCGGCGCGCGCGGGAGGCGGGCTGGCCGCGCGGCGGCGGGTAGGCGAGGTAGTACCGTCGTGGTACCGCGTGGGGTACTGTGTGGTACGTACCGGTGGGGTAGCGGTGGGAGGGCGGGCGCGTGCGGCGCGCGCGGGAGGCGGGCTGGCCGCGCGGCGGCGGGTAGGCGAGGTAGTACCGTCGTGGTACCGCGTGGGGTACTGTGTGGTACGTACCGGTGGGGTAGCGGTGGGAGGGCGGGCGCGTGCGGCGCGCGCGGGAGGCGGGCTGGCCGCGCGGCGGCGGGTAGGCGAGGTAGTACCGTCGTGGTACCGCGTGGGGTACTGTGTGGTACGTACCGGTGGGGTAGCGGTGGGAGGGCGGGCGCGTGCGGCGCGCGCGGGAGGCGGGCTGGCCGCGCGGCGGCGGGTAGGCGAGGTAGTACCGTCGTGGTACCGCGTGGGGTACTGTGTGGTACGTACCGGTGGGGTAGCGGTGGGAGGGCGGGCGCGTGCGGCGCGCGCGGGAGGCGGGCTGGCCGCGCGGCGGCGGGTAGGCGAGGTAGTACCGTCGTGGTACCGCGTGGGGTACTGTGTGGTACGTACCGGTGGGGTAGCGGTGGGAGGGCGGGCGCGTGCGGCGCGCGCGGGCTGGCCGCGCGGCGGCGGGTAGGCGAGGTAGTACCGTCGTGGTACCGCGTGGGGTACTGTGTGGTACGTACCGGTGGGGTAGCGGTGGGAGGGCGGGCGCGTGCGGCGCGCGCGGGAGGCGGGCTGGCCGCGCGGCGGCGGGTAGGCGAGGTAGTACCGTCGTGGTACCGCGTGGGGTACTGTGTGGTACGTACCGGTGGGGTAGCGGTGGGAGGGCGGGCGCGTGCGGCGCGCGCGGGAGGCGGGCTGGCCGCGCGGCGGCGGGTAGGCGAGGTAGTATCGTCGTGGTACCGCGTGGGGTACTGTGTGGTACGTACCGGTGGGGTAGCGGTGGGAGGGCGGGCGCGTGCGGCGCGCGCGGGAGGCGGGCTGGCCGCGCGGCGGCGGGTAGGCGAGGTAGTACCGTCGTGGTACCGCGTGGGGTACTGTGTGGTACGTACCGGTGGGGTAGCGGTGGGAGGGCGGGCGCGTGCGGCGCGCGCGGGAGGCGGGCTGGCCGCGCGGCGGCGGGTAGGCGAGGTAGTACCGTCGTGGTACCGCGTGGGGTACTGTGTGGTACGTACCGGTGGGGTAGCGGTGGGAGGGCGGGCGCGTGCGGCGCGCGCGGGAGGCGGGCTGGCCGCGCGGCGGCGGGTAGGCGAGGTAGTACCGTCGTGGTACCGCGTGGGGTACTGTGTGGTACGTACCGGTGGGGTAGCGGTGGGAGGGCGGGCGCGTGCGGCGCGCGCGGGAGGCGGGCTGGCCGCGCGGCGGCGGGTAGGCGAGGTAGTACCGTCGTGGTACCGCGTGGGGTACTGTGTGGTACGTACCGGTGGGGTAGCGGTGGGAGGGCGGGCGCGTGCGGCGCGCGCGGGAGGCGGGCTGGCCGCGCGGCGGCGGGTAGGCGAGGTAGTACCGTCGTGGTACCGCGTGGGGTACTGTGTGGTACGTACCGGTGGGGTAGCGGTGGGAGGGCGGGCGCGTGCGGCGCGCGCGGGAGGCGGGCTGGCCGCGCGGCGGCGGGTAGGCGAGGTAGTACCGTCGTGGTACCGCGTGGGGTACTGTGTGGTACGTACCGGTGGGGTAGCGGTGGGAGGGCGGGCGCGTGCGGCGCGCGCGGGAGGCGGGCTGGCCGCGCGGCGGCGGGTAGGCGAGGTAGTACCGTCGTGGTACCGCGTGGGGTACTGTGTGGTACGTACCGGTGGGGTAGCGGTGGGAGGGCGGGCGCGTGCGGCGCGCGCGGGAGGCGGGCTGGCCGCGCGGCGGCGGGTAGGCGAGGTAGTACCGTCGTGGTACCGCGTGGGGTACTGTGTGGTACGTACCGGTGGGGTAGCGGTGGGAGGGCGGGCGCGTGCGGCGCGCGCGGGAGGCGGGCTGGCCGCGCGGCGGCGGGTAGGCGAGGTAGTACCGTCGTGGTACCGCGTGGGGTACTGTGTGGTACGTACCGGTGGGGTAGCGGTGGGAGGGCGGGCGCGTGCGGCGCGCGCGGGAGGCGGGCTGGCCGCGCGGCGGCGGGTAGGCGAGGTAGTACCGTCGTGGTACCGCGTGGGGTACTGTGTGGTACGTACCGGTGGGGTAGCGGTGGGAGGGCGGGCGCGTGCGGCGCGCGCGGGAGGCGGGCTGGCCGCGCGGCGGCGCACAGTGGAACGAATGTATGGGAGCGGTTGGACGTAGACATGTCCGAAAAATAAGAGTAAAATTATGCCAAACTAATGATGCCATCTTATTCGATTACTTAATGCCTTCATAAATTGTGGTGATGAATTTCTTCATAACTCCCATATTTCGGGAGTAATTTGAGAAAATGTGAAATTTTACTATGAAAATGAGTGTATCGAGCTCTCTCCCTCCTGATTCCGGGCTTGTTTCAAGTAGCGGTCTCTAATATCGTAATGCTATTACTAAGAGCTATATTTAATACTAAGACACATAGTGCGCCAAATGTGCACTTTCTGGCATAAAAGGAAATGAAAATTTAAAAAAAAAAAACGTTTTTTCCCCATTTGTATTTACTTTAAACCGCAGACAGACTTATTAAGAGGTCTATAAATATATTATATATATACAGAAATATATATTAACAAAAATATTCACAAGAACTGATGAGAGTATGACTTTTAAGTAAGTTGATAATAAATTACCTAGTTTCATTAAAAGTACAATAAATAATTAAGATGTAAGCTCTAATTTACTAAGTTACACATTTTAAAACAATAACATCATTTAATTATCTTCGTCATCATCATCATCATCAATTAATTCAAATTCAGAATCGATGTCCGCTAAATCATTTATGTTAACAAATTCGATATCACTTTTCTCAGAATCCGTAAGCTCATAAAATTCCTTAAAAGAAGATTTTTTTACAAACTTATTTCCTTTTGGACGGATACTTGTAACAAGTGGATCAGAAGACAGTAAAAGATTGTGCATAATATCTTCATTGCATGAGATACTGCTATGCTTTCGAGAATGCCCCTCTCTATATTTTCTAAAATCTTTATTTCTAGCCTCAGATGCCTCTTCGGATAGAAAACCAATGGGCACAATTGACATGTTCTGAACTATGTCTGGCCCATGCATTAAAATTTTATGAAGTGAAGAAGGCATATAATACCATGGGTATAACTCCACGTAAAGCTTAGCAGTATCAAAGCAGAACTCTCGGAATTTAGTTACGTTGATCTTCTCTCCTGATGAAATACACTGCAAGACCACACAGATTTTTCTTAAAAGCATAGCATCTATTCCGGTCAGTTCAGCAGATTTAGTGTAGTTTTCAAAAAATCTCCTTGCCGAGTTGCCATTGTTGGTGGATCCACTGCCTTGTTTCACAACATCGAGAAGTAAGCCCGTTTCTCTTCTTACAGCCTCTTGAACTCTTTTCTTCCTGTCATCAACTTGCCTTTTTGCTATATCACCCCTTACTTGCCATGATTTTATGTCTAATTTGTAGGAAATGTGTAATAAGCATTCCATTGAGCGAATCCAAGCGTGAAGGGTGCTTAAGCTATATTTATACATGTCCTCGTTTGCGTGTTTATCTTTGATTAACTCTAAATTATTAATTTCTTTAGGACAAGCCTTGCATATGTCACACACTGAAGCTGCTGTATTGGATATAATGGAATGAATTTTACCATCAATCATTGTCAACAGCAGTTGGTGTTTGACACTAATTCCATCAGTGATGGTGGATGGAGTTAAGGCTTCAATCTCTGCTTCGATTTCAGCCATCTCTCTCTGCACATTTTCTTTGGTTTCCTTTATAAACTTAAACAATATTGGCCGGCAAAATGAAGTGGAAGATGGTCGCTCGTTTTCCCAAATTGTTACACCTTTTGAGACGAGCCGCAGTGGTACAAGACTAATCATAAAATTACTAGCAAGATCGATTTGCTCATCTTCACTCGTCCTTTGATGATAAATGCTTTGGCTAGATGATCCGTCAAAACCCCATTTGCTGGTCAATACGAGCTGTTGATTGGGATCAACAGGGGTTTCTAACGACCTAATAAGTCTTCTTGAGGTTAAATCCATCAAGGCTTGTAATTTGATTTTTGCAGAGCTCTCTGTAACTGTGAGATCTTCTTTGGCCGGATAGCACTTAATTTTTTCTTTAACCAACATGTAGTAACTCGGGTATTGAAGAGCTCCTTCTTGAGTGTTGAAATCCCGAAGAGTGTTATAGCGCCATTTCGATAAGTTCATCGATACATAAAGAGCCAATGCCTTCAAAGGGGATATTTCCCGTACCTGAATTGATTTACCTTCAATGAAGGCTTTGATTTTTGAGGCCTCTTCTGGATTCTCCGTCAAGTATTTCATAACATAAGCTGTATCGCTTTGTCCTGCCTTTTGAAGCGCCCTTTCGGCCGAAAACATAATTTCAGCGCTGCTACTGCTGCATGAAAGACTATCTTCAGTGCGTCTTCTTTTTTGCCGGTTACTAAGGTCCTCAAAAGATTTACGAGGACTAGGATGTGTACAAGTTGAAGCATCAGATTTAGCAGGAGAAATTATGGGCTCGATGACGTCACTTATATTTTCTGTAGAAGGTTCCATATTTTCATTCTGTAATTCCGGCCATTGAATTGCAGCCTGTAGCCAAATCTCATGTTTCTTCCGAAACTTATCTGTGCTTCTTCCAGACTGTGTCCATTTTGCATAAATGCGGTAGCAAAATCGACGACACCAGTCTTTTAAACTTGTTTCAGCACTTTCACATAACTGAACACAACTGTTATCTTTTAAAACACTGAACAAATAGTTAAAGTCGCGTAAATCTTTATGTGCGCGTGCGCATAAAGCAACGTGAATATCAAGATTTGTATTAAAATTTGGAAAATACATTGCGAGATTAGCTTGGATACAACGAGGTGTAAATCAACACTGATTTTAAAGTTACTAATAGTGACCTATTTATATAAAATCCAGGTATCCCAGGTATCCTTTGTTAAATATTGCAAGGTAATTAGTTATTGTGATAATTAGTAAATGATGCATGCTAAATTAGTGTATTAAGAGCCATTTAGTAATTAAATAATAGCAATGTTCTTATCAGTAATCATTAGTGCATCAGTTTTATATGTAAACCTTAAGTCCCTAATTATATATCCTAATTAGCTTATATCTTCTCTAATTGGCTGCTCAGAAATGTTATTGTAATAAGGTAAACCTTTAGAAAAACGGTTTTAATCAACAAAATAAACAAAAAATAAAAAAATTGTGTTATAAAATAAACATCACTCTTTATCCCAGAAAGTGCACATTTGGCGCACTATGTGTCTTAGTATTAAATATAGCTCTTAGTATTAGCATTATGATATTAGAGACCGCTACTTGAAACAAGCCCGGAATCAGGAGGGAGAGAGCTCGATACACTCATTTTCATAGTAAAATTTCACATTTTCTCAAATTACTCCCGAAATATGGGAGTTATGAAGAAATTCATCACCACAAGTTATGAAGGCATTAAGTAATCGAATAAGATGGCATCATTAGTTTGGCATAATTTTACTCTTTTTTTTCGGACATGTCTACGTCCAACCGCTCCCATACATTCGTTCCACTGTGCGGCGGGTAGGCGAGGTAGTACCGTCGTGGTACCGCGTGGGGTACTGTGTGGTACGTACCGGTGGGGTAGCGGTGGGAGGGCGGGCGCGTGCGGCGCGCGCGGGAGGCGGGCTGGCCGCGCGGCGGCGGGTAGGCGAGGTAGTACCGTCGTGGTACCGCGTGGGGTACTGTGTGGTACGTACCGGTGGGGTAGCGGTGGGAGGGCGGGCGCGTGCGGCGCGCGCGGGAGGCGGGCTGGCCGCGCGGCGGCGGGTAGGCGAGGTAGTACCGTCGTGGTACCGCGTGGGGTACTGTGTGGTACGTACCGGTGGGGTAGCGGTGGGAGGGCGGGCGCGTGCGGCGCGCGCGGGCTGGCCGCGCGGCGGCGGGTAGGCGAGGTAGTACCGTCGTGGTACCGCGTGGGGTACTGTGTGGTACGTACCGGTGGGGTAGCGGTGGGAGGGCGGGCGCGTGCGGCGCGCGCGGGAGGCGGGCTGGCCGCGCGGCGGCGGGTAGGCGAGGTAGTACCGTCGTGGTACCGCGTGGGGTACTGTGTGGTACGTACCGGTGGGGTAGCGGTGGGAGGGCGGGCGCGTGCGGCGCGCGCGGGAGGCGGGCTGGCCGCGCGGCGGCGGGTAGGCGAGGTAGTACCGTCGTGGTACCGCGTGGGGTACTGTGTGGTACGTACCGGTGGGGTAGCGGTGGGAGGGCGGGCGCGTGCGGCGCGCGCGGGAGGCGGGCTGGCCGCGCGGCGGCGGGTAGGCGAGGTAGTACCGTCGTGGTACCGCGTGGGGTACTGTGTGGTACGTACCGGTGGGGTAGCGGTGGTTGGGCGGGCGCGTGCGGCGCGCGCGGGAGGCGGGCTGGCCGCGCGGCGGCGGGTAGGCGAGGTAGTACCGTCGTGGTACCGCGTGGGGTACTGTGTGGTACGTACCGGTGGGGTAGCGGTGGGAGGGCGGGCGCGTGCGGCGCGCGCGGGAGGCGGGCTGGCCGCGCGGCGGCGGGTAGGCGAGGTAGTACCGTCGTGGTACCGCGTGGGGTACTGTGTGGTACGTACCGGTGGGGTAGCGGTGGGAGGGCGGGCGCGTGCGGCGCGCGCGGGAGGCGGGCTGGCCGCGCGGCGGCGGGTAGGCGAGGCCGCCGCCACCCATCACGACGCGCAGCTGCTGGTCGATCTCCAGCTTCTCGGCGCGCAGCTGCTCCACCTCCTGCGGGACCACGAACGTCACACACGCTCACCCGAGAGCGTTTGCTTTCTAGAGCGAACGCTCCACGAGGCTGCGAGGTCTATAATGACCGTAAAACACAAAAAAAAACAGAAGGTGCTTCTGAAGACGCTCACCGACGGAACGTTTACCGTACGAGGTGGCTGGCTTCTCCTCTATAACGGACTTTATATTGGTTAAAAAAACCAATACATTAGGAAACAAATTCATCAACATATGCCCAGCCTTTTCCAAAGTTTGTTGTGGCCGGCTTCCAGCCTTACGTAATGTGATTGGATATCAGTATTTTACATGGAGCATCTGCCTATCTAATCTATACAAGGCCCCCTCGGTTAGTACTAGTAGAATGTGGCGTACCTTGAGATGCGCGACGTGGTACTCGACGAGCACCTTGGCGTTGGCGATGTTCTCGCGCGTGCCCACGAACACGAAGGGCACCATGCCCTCCTCGCGCGGCGCGGACGGCTGCGGCTCGTTGTCGCCCTCCACCTTCACCTGCGCCGCAACCAACTGGGTACACTACACTTAACTACTGCGGCAACTACTAACTAAGGCGACACACAACATTATTGCACAAATATACAACCGGTATTTGAAAGCCTGTTCCACTTCGTTCAGTCGGTTAAAAGCTCGTGCGGTATAAAGGGTGAAATAAAACGAGCGCAATTTTGCGAAATGAGAGTCGAATTCAGTTTCGTAATAAAGTCGGGATTCAGTTGACACAAACCAGACTTTTGTTAGAAATTGATGGTAGCAAAAATTACGCGACCGAATACGCGAATGTAAGTTGTGTTACATTATTACTCACGTTTGGCCTCACCCAAATACTTGCCCTCGCATTGTCTTACGTAGAAACGGGACATAACTAAGTGTAAACATGTCATGTCTCGTTTCGACGGCAGTTTATGCACCGACACGGGAATTTCGCGCTGCGCATGTTAACTTGGCTGGTATCGAATCTCATATAATGTCCATATAAAATAAACATGAAACTTGATCTACAAAAGAGTTGACCAGGCTAACAGACACCGAGGAAAGCACACTCTGAACTTAGCACCAAGAAAAGCTGTGTTTAAACACAGCTGTGTAAAAAAGCGTAAAAATTCAAAATCAGGTTAATAAGTTTCAAGCCAGATTTGAAATCAAAGCATCAAACTATACCACCTGTGTTGTAAATACTTTGGGGCAAATAAATGATTTAAAGGTTGGTCTTGCTGTCTTGTGATTCCATGGAAATAAAAACCACGGGACCCGAAAAACAGTTGTTCTTGCCACAACTTTACTTAGTGTAGTTATGGAACCGAAAAATATTCTGATATTTACGGTAATTCCTGTAGTAGTATTATGTCCATAGCTATATCACAAGACCAAAGCTGCAGTGACCACAGCTACGGAGACCAAATATTTCTTGAGCTGGGACTTAACCTAAGCTTAAAATTATGAGTAGTTTCAATGGTCAGGGGCCATTTAGAGCAGCGTAAAAGTCAATTTCGTACATTCCAATACAAGAAAGAGACGGAGCTAATTATTTCTAAAGTATCTCTTTCTTTGGCGCAGCCGTTCGTCACCGGCAAACGTTCATATTTTTTTGCAGCAGAATGTGCCTGGCTATTTGTGTGCACTATTTATTAATTCAAATTCATTTTCTTTGACGCACTTGAACTATTTTAGAGTTCGGAAGAACAGGCTGTGAAGTTCGTCATACTTCGCATTAAAAGGAGGATCCTCCGACCAGACTGTGTTGTCTGGTGGGCTACAGCCCGACGAAGGATGCTATCAGGCGGTTGTATATACGCTAATATCGCGAATAACTTAGCTTGCGCAATTTAGGAATTTAGTGTGTATGTACATATTGATGACATGAACGCTGTCTAATAGTGCCCCTGTGCTCTAAGTTGCCAGTCAGTCCAGTCCAGTATTTCAGCTGGCCGGCAAGTTAGAGCGAGTAGTGATAGCAGCCAACTCACGCGCACAACGCCGCTCTTGTCCACGATCTCCTGTATGACCTTGCCGTTCTTGCCGATGACCTTGCCGACGAGCGCGCGCGGCACCTTGATGGACTCCTCCGCGTACTCCAGCAGTGACCGCGCTGCGCGTACTGCGTCCATGGACTGGTGGACAAGAGAAAAAATGTTTTGAATAATTTCAAACTGGATTGTGTGGAAAAATATATGAAGGGCAAAGTTAGGCTTCGGCTGCGAAGGCAACGGGCGCGGGGTGGCGCGTTTCAATGAGTAGATTTCTATGGAACTGGCCTCGAAGGTGCCGCGGAAAGCGGCTTACGAGCGATGCGCGCCAGGCTAGCGGTACCGCCGTCTGCCTTGGCGTAGTGTTGTGCATTCATTTCTTTATGTGAAACATCAACTATATGCGCGACTAGACAGTAAAATCGACTCGTGCCGTGACGGGAAATGGTGTTGCACCCCCACCCCTATGCCAAGTAAAATCAACCTTTTCCCATTAAAATAAAGTATGTTTTGGACCTTTAGGTTCATAACGACAACTTCCCAAAACGTCCACTTCCCAAAATGGTAATTCCCTAAATGTGTATTTTCCATTTCGTCCACTTTCCCAAAAAGACCTCTTCCCATAACGTCAACTCTCAAAACGTCCACTTTATAAATAGGTTTCTTTTTATCAAAATGTACTTAATAACAATGTTGACTTTCATACAAATATCAAACATACGACATATTAGCAAATGTACAAATGACTACAGGTATGAAGAAATTTAAAAAAAAATATATGGAAATAGACATTTACGGGAATCACCATTTTGGGAAGTGGACGTTTTGGGAGGGTGAACGTTTTGGGAAGTTGTCGTTATGAACCTAAAGGGTTTTGGATTGATTGTTGATCTTGTTTTTTCCACGTTTAATTGTTTTTTCTTTTACTCCATATTTCGTATTAGATTTTATTAAAAACCAACTGATCCCAGCATGCGTTGCAATGCACTTGTTCCAACCCACTACTACTTTGGTACCTACCTAAAAACGTTCTAAAAGTATTAGAAACGTTTTAAAAAATATGAATTAAATCGGTAAAGTAGTTCCAAGTTATGCCGTGACCAAGGGAATTAGGGATTAATTTTTATTCTACCATATAAAAATAAGTCGGGTTTTCCTGGGAAGGAAAACCCGTGAAACTCGTCGTTCAAAACCGTGGAAATCGGTTCGTGCGTACTGGAGTTAAAACTCCAGTACGCACGAACCGATTCCCACGGTTTTGCATTCGTTGGAAAGGTCTCGGGCTCCGTGAGGTTTATAGCAAAGAAAATTCAGGAAAAAGGTAGGGTAGGTAGGGTAGGGTAGGGTAGGGTAGGGTATGGTAGGTAGGGTATGGTAGGTAGGTAGATAGGGTAGGTAAAAGTGCATTGCAACGCATGCCGGGGACAGCTAGTATAATTATAATAATGATTGATTATATTAAAAATATAGATGTTTCACATCTGCCGGGCGTCCCGTGACTTGAGATGGGATTTTACCCGGTAAAAACCCAAAAGTGGGTAAATTCTAGGGAAAATACCCGGGAAAATACCCGATTGGGAAAATATTCGGGTGTTTTAAAATTTAGCTTATGTAATGTTTAGATACACATACATTAAATAGTACATAGTTTTTAAACTTTATTCCTACTAGTTAGAGCTTATATAAGTTGAAATGACGCACTCCACTACCACTTTTACGTAAACAAGCTTTAAAGAATGACTTAGATAAGCTTTAACGCTAGTTAGTTAAGACAAGTTTGTAATTTCTTAGAACCTGTAACATTTATACCTAGCTATTGGCGACCAATAAACCGCTCGAAACTACCTGCCCCCACCCCGGGAGCACGTACTTTCGAGCCGGACAATAGCCAGTACCTAGTAGTTGTCACATAAGTGATCTTTCACAAGTTGTTTTGGCTTCATACCGTGGGTACTTGTGTTAGTTTCTTTGATTTATTGACGACCTGGATTTTGTTTTGTGGACTTTTGATATTATAGTGATTAAATACGTGATATACTTCGGATTGATAACTAGTGCTATCCTTACGGACTTCGATACATACTGCATCCCATCAACATAAATAAACCGGTAAGTTTGAGCTTATTAGAAATGTAGGATACTTTAAAACATCTGTTTGCTTCTGTTCTTACAATTGTTTTTTTCTTTTTGCATTAGATTACACCATGCCGAGAAAGAAAAATAACGATGTATGGGAAAACTATTTCCATTCTGCAACCAGTAAAACGGTTAAGTGCAAACACTGCGAAAAAGTTTACATGTTTGGCAATGTCAACAAGATGGCCCGCCATCTGTTGAAATGTTTTAGATGTCCAACTGTTATCAAGAACAAACTAAACAAAACATCTGACGTTAACGCAACTGCAACAAATCTGCCTTTACAAGATGAATCGCAGCATGAAACGTTACAAGATAACAGTTTGACTGATACAAATTCTAGTACTACAACTTCAGCAGAAAAGAAACTTTATCTAGATCAGCTTTTGTCGAAAGCAATATTTGTTTCCGGTTCTCCTTTTTCCATTGTTAACCATCCGCTGTGGGCACGATTTTTTAATGAGTTGCAAAACCGTGGAAATCGGTTCGTGCGTACTGGAGTTAAAACTGCAGTACGCACGAACCGATTTCCACGGTTTTGCATTCGTTGGAAAGGTCTCGGGCTCCGTGAGGTTTATAGCAAAGAAAATTCAGGAAAAAGGTAGGGTAGGTAGGGTAGGGTAGGGTAGGGTAGGGTATGGTAGGTAGGGTATGGTAGGTAGGTAGGTAGATAGGGTAGGTAAAAGTGCATTGCAACGCATGCCGGGGACAGCTAGTATAATTATAATAATGATTGATTATATTAAAAATATAGATGTTTCACATCTGCCGGGCGTCCCGTGACTTGAGATGGGATTTTACCCGGTAAAAACCCAAAAGTGGGTAAATTCTAGGGAAAATACCCGGGAAAATACCCGATTGGGAAAATATTCGGGTGTTTTAAAATTTAGCTTATGTAATGTTTAGATACACATACATTAAATAGTACATAGTTTTTAAACTTTATTCCTACTAGTTAGAGCTTATATAAGTTGAAATGACGCACTCCACTACCACTTTTACGTAAACAAGCTTTAAAGAATGACTTAGATAAGCTTTAACGCTAGTTAGTTAAGACAAGTTTGTAATTTCTTAGAACCTGTAACATTTATACCTAGCTATTGGCGACCAATAAACCGCTCGAAACTACCTGCCCCCACCCCGGGAGCACGTACTTTCGAGCCGGACAATAGCCAGTACCTAGTAGTTGTCACATAAGTGATCTTTCACAAGTTGTTTTGGCTTCATACCGTGGGTACTTGTGTTAGTTTCTTTGATTTATTGACGACCTGGATTTTGTTTTGTGGACTTTTGATATTATAGTGATTAAATACGTGATATACTTCGGATTGATAACTAGTGCTATCCTTACGGACTTCGATACATACTGCATCCCATCAACATAAATAAACCGGTAAGTTTGAGCTTATTAGAAATGTAGGATACTTTAAAACATCTGTTTGCTTCTGTTCTTACAATTGTTTTTTTCTTTTTGCATTAGATTACACCATGCCGAGAAAGAAAAATAACGATGTATGGGAAAACTATTTCCATTCTGCAACCAGTAAAACGGTTAAGTGCAAACACTGCGAAAAAGTTTACATGTTTGGCAATGTCAACAAGATGGCCCGCCATCTGTTGAAATGTTTTAGATGTCCAACTGTTATCAAGAACAAACTAAACAAAACATCTGACGTTAACGCAACTGCAACAAATCTGCCTTTACAAGATGAATCGCAGCATGAAACGTTACAAGATAACAGTTTGACTGATACAAATTCTAGTACTACAACTTCAGCAGAAAAGAAACTTTATCTAGATCAGCTTTTGTCGAAAGCAATATTTGTTTCCGGTTCTCCTTTTTCCATTGTTAACCATCCGCTGTGGGCACGATTTTTTAATGAGTTGCAACCACTTTACAAGTTACCATCCAGAAAAGCAATCTCAACTACACATCTGGAAGCTATTTATAAAGAAATGGTAGAAGAAATTACAGACGAACTGAAAACTATAAATAATTTGCATCTGCAGTGTGATGGCTGGAGCAATCAGCGCAATGAAGGCATTATCAACTTCATTATTGCAAAACCCGAGCCCGTTTTTGTCAAAAGTCTTAACACTCTTACCAACCGACATACAAGCCAATATCTTTCTCAAGAGATTATCAAAGTTATAAATATGTATGGAGGCCACAAGTTTGTAACTCTTATAGGAGATAACGCTAATAACATTCAAAGAGCATTTCAGATGGTAAAAGATGTGTATACACACATAATACCGCTGAGATGCACATACATTAAATTTACTTTGCGAAGATTGTCTAAGACCAGAACCTGTTAAAGCGTTTATATCGATTGCCATAGAGACCATAAAAGCAATAAAAAGAAGTCAAACTATGAGTGCTTTACTAGCCCAGATTATAAAAGACAAACGATCAGGCGAAACATTGAAATTGCCAGGAAAAACCCGATGGGGCAGTTACTGTACTGCTATAAAAAGCTTGAAATGTTCGAAAGTAGCATTACAGACTTTAGCTGTTCACGAAGATGCTACTATTTCAGAAGAAATAAAGTCAAATTTATTGGATCTCAATTTTTGGAACATGGCCGAAAATTGTATAAAATTGTTGGAACCGATAACTGAAAAAATTTTCAAACTTGAAGGAAACGGAATATTAATAAACGAAGTATACATGGCTTTCAGAGACATACAATCTACATTTAATTTTGTGCTACCCGAAATTTCTATTTTAGATGACCAGCACAAACAAGATATAATAAATGCTGTAACCAGGCGAACAAATAACTGCATCAAACCAATCCATTATGCTGCATATTTGTTAGATCCGAGATCGCAAGGCATTGAACTCGATGAAGAGCATGAAGTAGATGCCATGGAGTTTATACATGAAGTGAGCCAGTCACTCAATATTGATGTTGGTGTAGATTTAGCAAATTATAGAGCTAAACAGGGTTTATGGGGCAGACCATTTATATGGAAAAATGTCGCAGAAATGGACCCAGTCGTTTGGTGGAGGGGACTTTGCAGCTCCAAATTGCTAAGTAGGGTTGCAGTACGCCTTCTGACTGCTCCCTGCACTTCCGCAGCAACGGAGCGGTCATTTAGCACACATGCTCATATACACAGTCACAAAAGAAATAGATTGACTACAGATAGAGCAGCAAAGATAGCTTTTATATCCTATAATTGGAATCTTTTGCACAAATATAATGATGATGACAACGACGAAGATGACGAGACCTTGTCAACCCCTAGACAGTTGTCTAGCCCGATGAACAGCCCAATTAATGACCCACAACCTTCTACATCTCGTGGAAGCCAAGACATAGAATTCTGTGATATTTATGATTTATATGAAGATCATGACAGTAGCGATAGCGATTAAAATTTTGAATGAATGAAACGAGTGAATGAAAAAATATTTTTATAATTATTTTCTATTTTGTAATAAATAATTGTGATTGTCTAAGTTTTGTTTTATTTTTTATATGCAGAAACATGTTTTACAATCCTACTAGTAGTTTCACAGATTACCGCGTTTAAACAAACAAAAAAATCGCTTCAGCTTTATTGTATTAGTATAGATAATGAAAATACCCGTCTATTGGGTTTTTTCCCCCATAAATACCTGGTATTTACCCAAATGGGTAAAAACCTGGGTATTTTCCCGTCGGGTTTTTTCCCACCGCCCATCTCTACCCGTGACGGACATCTTTTTTATTATTTTTAACGACCGACGTTTCAAAATGCCCGCCAACGTGGTAGACGAAGTTATTTCAATAATTTTTGTTAGGACACCGATATGGAACCGAAAACATGTAATACCATAAAAAAATAGGAGGGTAAGTAACCAGTTATGGGACGAAATACAATAAATTGTCTCTGTTCTTCATAATTCCGACGAACCTCGCCTTTTTGTCTTTGCCCGGTTGTACGAATTCACATCTTCCTTTGCCTACTATAAATCGAATGTTACGAAGAAATTTGTATCAAAAATGTATTGTTGTGGCTGTTTAGACATTTCGTTCGCGAATAAAGACAGTAATTTTTTATACACAAGACTACACCGCGCGACCTCCCCAGTGGCATGGAGAACGCGTCGCCGCTCCGCTCTTCGCGCCGCACAGTGTACGATTTGACCAATCTAGCAGGACAATAGGTATTTGAATGAAATGTTTAACTAGAGATCGGATATTCGGATGCATATTTACCTAAAGTTTGAGTGTTGACTAGTATGGAGCGCGCGTCATTATGGGGAAAGGAGTTTATTAAAAAAAACTAGTCTTGTTACTTTTTAGTTCAAAATCGTATAATATGTCTGGGCATAATTCATTTGGAGCTACCAAATGAATTATGCCCAGACATATTATACGATTTTGCATTCGACATTTCAGCACTGGATGCGCGGAAAAGCAAAATAAATCAACAAATCAACTTGGTAGTTAGTGAAGGGGGGCGATGAAAGACCGCGTGGAGACTCAGGGAAACATCGGTCTTTCTTAAGGGTTACAGGGGTGCACGGTACCTTTATATCCTCGTCTGCAGCTCCTCAGCTCGATTCACAGCGGTTTCACGCACAAACACCAAGTTTCAACAGGTTTCAACAGGTTTCAAAGTTTTTCTAGGGAACACACTGTTCTCAACACGAAGGTTTATAGCCAACAACTAAAAAGTCTTGTAACTGCCTAATGATGGACACTCACGTCGCCATTCTCTCCAGTCTCCGCCGTTCATTCGCCATCTCGCTTCCGCGAGTACGATAGATTCCGTGCAAGGAAGGGATGGGAGATACGGAAGTATTACCATCCAATTAGTGATGTTGCCAATAATGATATTTTAATCTGCGATTTAAATTAGCGCAACCATCCCCCCGGGCTTGAAGCGATGCCTTCAAGAATTGAAGCAAGAAACTAAACTATACGACAAACTAAGCAATAAACTAACTACCTAATTACTAATGTTAACCTAACCTAAAATGACGAAATTGCTCAATCTATTGGTTAGGTAGTGGACACAGACGAACGACGGGGCGCAAGTAAGAGCCAGTGGTCGTCTTAACCCGAACGATGCGAGTGACTCCGGTGGAGTCAGGGAAAACTTCCTCCACGACACCCAACGGCCAGTGTAGTGGAGGCGAATTATCAGTTATAAGAATCACGACCGTGCCGACAGCGACCGGATCGACCGGAGTGTTCCATTTGCGACGCGATTGCAAGGTGTGGTGGTGTGGTGTGGTGTGGAGTTTGTGGGTGTGGTGTGGTGTGGTGTGGAGGTAACCGCTCCTCCAACGATTCCAAAACGACTGTACTAGTCTATCTAACAATTCATGTCTAGCGATAGTAGTTCTCTCGTCTATTTCCTCGGCAGGCAAATATCTTAAAGGCGTGAGATTTAAAAAGTGCGCTGGAGTTAGAGCTCTAACCGCTAGCTAGCGGTTCCGAAGGATCACTAGAGAGTGTCCTGCAAAGAGGCCTAGTGTTCATTACCGATTCGACTTGGGTAAGAACGGTACTTAATTCTTCGAATGAGAGAATAGTGTCACCTATGACTCGATGCAAGTGCGACTTTAGACTTTTAATATTGGCCTCCCAATTGCCCCCAAAATGACTAGCAGTCGGGATATTGAGTGACCAATCTATGCGACTTTCAGCTAGCATGTTGCCAAATTCAGTACTATGGTATTTTGAACAAAGAAATTCGAGTAATTCCGAAAGTTTGCGTTTAGCGCCTATGTAGTTAGTCCCGTTATCCGAATAAATCCTACTCACCGGGCCACGCCTTGACAAGAACCGCTTGAAAGCACCCATAAAATTAGCTGTGCTAAGGTCACCAACTAGTTCAATGTGCACGGCGCGTGTGGTCGAACAATTCGGATTTCGGGCCGAACATTCGACGACGCTCCAGTTGTCGAGGGAACTGCACCTGCTCACCGCGGCGCTCAATCAGAAAGAGCCCGAATTTGCAGTATTCCTCGACATGGAAAAGGCGTTCGATCGTGTCTGGCATGGTGCTGTATAAGATGTCACAGTCAGGCGGGTGTCGTCACTTGGTACAGGTGGTTTCCTCCATCCTGACGGATAAGACTTTCTGGGTGGTGGTCGACGGCACGGTATCGGACATCCGCCTGATCGCCGTAGGAGTGCCGCAGGAGTGTCGCAGGGCAGCTGCGTTTCGCCCCTTTCCTACACATGCTTCACCGATGACATCCCCATCACACACGACACCACGCTCGCGCTGTATGCCGACGACGCCGCGT
This sequence comes from Cerastis rubricosa, assembly GCA_949152445.1. NCBI lineage: Eukaryota > Metazoa > Arthropoda > Insecta > Lepidoptera > Noctuidae > Cerastis > Cerastis rubricosa. Next base: position 1,458,401 of record OX424527.1, on the reverse strand, counting down.
ACATTGCGACCTCGCTGGACGCGAGACACTTGGCCGTCAAAATGCAGCGCGTGCTCGGCTTACTGCCTGATTGGCTGTCGAAATGGAGGTTGTTGGTGAACGTGGGCAAAACGCAGGCTCTCCTTGCAGGCGTCGCTTTCCTCCCACCACCCCTTCAATTGGACCGCGCCGACGTCGCGTGGTCGCCCCAGGTCAAGTACCTAGGGGTCACCATCGACCGTCGCCTCACGATGGTAGCACACGTCCGCGGCATAGTCGCCAGATGCAGGCTCGCCCGCTTCCTGCTTCGTCCAGTGCTCTGGTGTCGTCTCCCGCTGCGTACCAAGCTGGGCGTGAACAAAACGTACATCCACCCGCTTCTTACGTACGCCGTCCCAGCTTGGCTCGCCTTTACCAGCGGGTCTACCAAGAAGAAGCTCCGCGCGCAGCAGTCGCTTGCGCTGCGGACGATCGCCGCCGCCCCTCGCTGTGTGACGAACACTACCATGTAGCGGGACTTCAAAGATTGAGAGCCTGGACGAATTTTGCAGCCGCTTCGCATTCAACATGTTTGCGCGTGCCGATGCCTCTGCCTGGCCCCATTTGGCGTAAGTAGCGTCATGGCATACGCGCCCGCCTGACGCGGGGCGCGCGCAATTCTTTTGGCGCTTGCCGCGCGACCTCGTGCCTGCGGACGACACGCTGCCGCCCCACCGGACTGACGTACCCGGGTAAGTCGCATCCATCTATACGCGACCTACCCACACAATAAGACTCCACACGCATAACATGAACCCAGAATGCGTCGTGTGTTAAGTTCACATAGGCACGACGCGCATCGCACTAAACACCCACGTGACTCCGCAAGCGACTATATTCGCGCGATGAATGTGTGACGCGGGCTCGCTATTCGTTCGCTACATGAGCGGTGTTACTCAGTACATTGCCGCTCAAACGCATTCACTACGGCCCTTAGTCTGGAGCTTGATAGGCTCGATCTGAGAGCGTGTGCAGACGGGCGCCAACATCCTTAGCGGTAAGGTGCGTCAAGTCACCTCTGTGGCAGGTCGTCACCCGCCGCGCCTGCCCGGGCAACCGGAGGTCTCACCTGGCGGTGGCAGCCCGCCGAGGTGGTGTGAACAAAGCGGCGCTCGCTACGGTAAAGTTCCGCCATAGCTAACCGCCTAGCGCTAGCGGCGCTGGCGCCTCCTACCGGACAAAATAACAGCTACACATAGGCGAGTTGCGTGCGCGCGCTCGACCCCACCCCCGCCCACACAACCGCGGCTGCCCGCACGCGCACGGCACGATCCCGCGGGACCAGGCCCCAGCCCACACCCCGCCGCCCGCGCGCCACCTTGCGGGGAACTGATGACAATATGTACCAATTTGGAATCTTTACATGCCTATCTTTTAAATATTAGTTACCGCATGGAAATTTGTGAGTGGCATGTCAGAGGCGACAAAAATAAAGAAACATTCAAAAAACTAAAAGAAAAAGTTTAAAGAAATTGGTCTTATAATCGACAAAGTTAAACCAGGGTTTGGTAGACGTAATGACGGAAATACGGCAAGTTCGATCATACATGGAGTACTGTTCTCTTCTCTGGGACGGACCTGCCAAATACCAGCTTGATGCACTTGAGTAAATTGAAAAGCGGGCCAAGAAACTCATTGAGGCACTGGTCAAGTCAAGCTCCAGAGCCTTGAACATCCTCGCCGAGTTGCCAGCTTATCGATTTTACACATTAGCACATTTTTTGCATTTAATTTTTTGCACATTTAGGGGAGTGTGCGATGTAAGCCCGTTTCATCATCGGACTACGCTGTCTGTCTGCCACCAGGCTGTATCTCATGAACCGTGATAGTTAGCCACTTGAAATTTCTTATGTATTTCTGTTGCCGCTATAACAACAAATACTAAAAACAGAATAAAATAAATATTAAGGATGGCTCCCATACAAAAAAGTGTTTTGCTCGTTTTTATAAATAATAGTATGGAAGCCTTCGTGCGCGAGTCCGACTCGCACTTGGCCGGTTTTTTACCAAAGATTTGACCTAATAATAACCTGAATGAACAAAGTCCGTTTCGTTACACAGCTTTTAACAATCCTTAATCGATTCTAGGACCTAGCCAGCCTGGCTCAGATTTATTACTGTCCGCTTTTTAATGACATGTATAAGTTGTTCTGTAGAACGTTTACATCATTATCTACTTTAAAAACAAATGATTTTTGTAGTCATATCATTGACGAAGTCTTCTTAGCGTATAGATGGAAAAAGTTCAAATATTTTTAGTCCAAAACTCAGCCACTCTATTACTGCATAAGTTCATGCAGTAATAGATCATCAGTGTTCAGGTGATGGCAAATATAAATAAATACGAAGTATAGTAATATTATAAGGAGATGGCGGGATGAGCTGGACTCGTTCTCTAAGGATTGGCCTACAATCGTACTAGATCGGAAAAAGTGGGAAGAGGGAAGGGAGGCATTTGCCCTGCAGTGGGACAATATAGGTTTATAAATAAAGTAGTAATATTGTAACATTTTCAATTAGCCCTACTTTTGATTTCCTGTGACTTTGACAGTTGTTGTAATACTCTGAATTGGAAAATGTATTCTCTGATTAATCTCTGATTTGAATCATTAAACTCTGATTTGAGATATTTCAATTCTGTTGGCCGACCCGCACGTTCATTGGTCCATTTTGACCAAGGTTCTAAATTTGACAAAACAACTAACTACAATTAAATAAGTTAAGCGCTCACCTCTCCACAGATCTTAAAAGTACAGGAAACCTCCTCAAGCTCGATGTTGGTGACTCCCGCGACCTTGCGCGCTTGTTGTATATTCGCTCCGTGCGTGCCGATCGCCAGCCCCATCAGGTCTTCACGCACTGAGAACTCGTCTGTGTAGCTGGAACAATATCATTATGTTTAATACAACATGCATTTCTTAGTAGTGTATGATACATAAGAACCAGTGACCTGCGTCGTTGGTCGAATGGTCACAAGCGCGACTGCTGAGCATGATGTGTTGGGTTCAATTCCCGTGTCAGGCAAAGTGTTAACGGATTTTTCCATCAGGAATTTCTCAGTAGCAGCCACGGAGTCTAGATTTGTGCCCGGTTGAAGGCAATAAGCTCGCCCCCTATTACATGGGACTTAAAACATAGTTGGAGAAATATGGATGTACTAGTAGGTACACCTCTGACTAAGCCTTCGAGGATAACAGGCGTGATGTTATGTTGTGTGTTATGTTATTAGAAGCAGTGTTTTCTTGAGAATTACTTGAACACGACCTACACCTATGATTTATTTGTCGGAATACCGACCACTGCTCTGCAAGTAGGAGTGGGCGCGGCCCCAATGCCGTTTGACTTGCAATCAAAGGTTTTTAACTTTTCAAATTCTAGCTAGCTTCGATCTAGGGATCCGAGGGTGGTAACTTAATGTATTTTTTTTTTACAAATAATAGTCATAGTCATCATTTATTGCTTTATTTATTTTTAGAAGACATTGCAAACTGTTCGGTGTAGATATTAGAACTTTCGCAGTTAGGGGCATCAAGGGCACTAGTGAAGTGACTAACCCTTCGGAGAATACAAGCGCGATGCTATTTCCAGATGATGATTACGTGTGTATTTGGTTTTAGACCTTTAAGAGATTGTCGTTACTAACACCCGTAAACTCGAGTTAGATCTACCGGTATCAATAAATATAAAAATTAATCCGAATGTCTACCACGCCCCTCAGAAGCGTAAAAATACCTTATTCTCGATTTATTCTGTTGTTGCAGTAAAGAAAGTCATTTTAGCCGTAGAATAAATAACGCCGCCAGATTAACTTGTTACGCGTGGCCTGACAAGAAACTGACAGTTTTCTTCAACACATTGATCGATCATTATAAAAGTATCCGCAGCGATTGCAATCAAACGAAGTAGGGTACGCTCCACGCAAGAATGCGTCCACGAAGCTTTAATATGTTGCATGCGTGCTACATAATCACGTGTCGCTGAGGCATGCGGAAACCGGGTGGACGAAAATAGCTACAAAAAATATTTGTAACATGTTCCACTAAATTTGTCGTTAACGAATATGTAAAGAGTTCAGTTCAACAAAACATGAATGATGGTTGTTTAGAAGTATCCGGAAATGATAAAAACATAGTTACATGACGTCATTTAAAGTTATAAATACGGGGGAAACCCTGATATTCCAAACTGAGGCATGTAAATACATAGTTATTACTACATTTACATACTAATGGTCATATTTTCAAAGTATGACAAGCAGTCTTACCAAGGGGTATCATATTATCCAGTAATAACTGGGTTGCGGAGCTCAGATAAGCAGTCGCTTCATGTAAAATACTGGTACTCAGCTGCATCTGGTTAGACTGGAAGCCAACCCTAACATATTTGGAAAAAGGCTAGGCAGATGATGATGGTCATATTTTCATTGTCTAAGTACGTTATTTTTCTACTAACTTTATTTATATGTTTACATACTGACAGTATTTTTTTGAAAACAGTAAGTGTTTAGGATAACTTATAAAATCTCATCCACACATCGCGGACAAAGAAAGCGGAACCACACAGCCACACAGCGCATCTCTCACATCTATGAATTACGAAAGCAACTGTGACAATAAACCATATTTTCGCTTATGACGTCGTTTGCACGCTAATCAGCTTGTTCGTAATTAGTCATTTACTTTTACTTGCGATTGTATTATTGTGTAATGTTACGCGTAATCGTTTGTTATCGGTTTTGGTGCGTTCTACCCCATGCATGGTGAATGGTAAGAATTTTGGCGGTTTTAGTGCGACAGAATAAATGTCGCAGTGGTGGAGCCTACGCCTCTGATAAGGTGCGCGTGTTGGTATCCACTATCGGAAGCAATTCTCTGTATAACATATGCTCATAGAAACTTGCTTCTGTGTAATTATTTAATGAATCATCAGTTCATCACAGATTATCAAACAAAATAAAAACAATGAGTTGCGACAAAAATTCAAATAATGGCGAACAAATTGTGTTTTACAACTGTTCCTATATTTTTGCTAAATCTAGTAAAACGTTATAAATATGTTCTTTCAATGTGTTTAACCTCGCAGAATAACAGATGTCAGAATACAGACAGTTCATGAACTGTTCTTGAACTTACTAAGCCGCACCTGGTCAAACTATTCAACCTCATCTATCTTGTGCTCAACCACAACTCATAATGTACCATAAAGCCTGTTTAATTCTCATGAGCGGTGACCTGATTGTAATAAACAAATAGGTGGAGGTTATGCAGATATACGCATCACACATAAGATAGATTACGTGGTCAAGTAGGTAGATAGCCGATGAATATTATAGTAACAACGACAAGCCGACAACCCTAGCGCCACAGCTAGCGCGCCACTCCGCGCCAGACAGCGACAGAGTTACGCGATAGCAGAGAACGGCAACGTTTAGGTGAATATCGCCTTAGGCACTGAGCGCTTATGCGAGCTAAATTGCACTTTGTTGCTTGGAAGCAAGAGTCGCTATTTCTATTAATGGTTTCGTTTCTGTACTTGTACTATTTATTCTGTGGCGTAAGTAACTTTCTCATATAAAAAGCACAAGCTTTAATTGGTGATGATGGTTTCGATCTTTGACGATAACTCTCTACGCCCTACACGGCCGACAAACGCGGTGGCGTTAACGTAGCGGATGTGCAAGCCTTAGGAAGATTGGACTAGAATAAATTTGTAAATATGTAATGTGTACTTACCCGCCCTGATTATGTATTTTGGTAGATTCCAACTGTCGGGCTGCCTCTTCAGTCTTTTTCATCAATAACAGCTTTTGAGTTAGATTCCTGAAAACAAAACGACATGTTCAAACATTCTGCAGATAGATGACAAGCGAAATGGCGCAATGGAAAAGGAAACTTATTGCCTACACTTTTTCAAATTTTAGAATATTATCTAAGTCATATAATTGAATGTCATAAGCCTAATACTACCAATACGGCAAGAGCCTTAGTACCGTTGGCCCTGTGGCTTATATGTTAATGTTAGCACAACTTTGCAGAGCTAGTGAGTCAACTGCCCAAACAAATAGGACCTCAAATGATGCTTTACAAATGAGATCCTAGTTAAGTGCTGATAAAAATATATCTGGATTTTATCTTCTATCCACATAAGTATGGAAGAAGACGACATGCTGCGCCGACCCTGCCTGCCTGCTGATGCCAGCATGCATACTGTCCTTTATTACCATTATATTAAACCATATATTATAATTATATCGATAACTGCAGGACAATGGTCATGATTATTTTATCCACAAAAACAGTTAGACCCAACCGTAAATACGATTCAAGTCAACAGATTAACCTCGCGATCTTTCGAAAGTCCTCGGATTTTACCAGTTAACTATCAACCTATATTTATACAGAGGCATAAGATATTCCCTAATGTAGTACCGATCATAATTGTAGGAAGATTCATTAAATACAAAGTGTATTATGAATTTTTGCCCACCACGTTGATCTAGTGGCCGCGACTGCCAGCCGCGCCGACCCTAGGTTCTGTCCCAGGTTGGGCAGTGTTACTGGATTTTCCATAAGAAAATAACAGCAGCTTAGTCTGGATTGGCGAAATATAAGTAACAATAGGACAAAATTGACATAGGCCAAACATTGCCCAACAACCAGCCTCAATAGGCTGGCGACGCTCACGAGGCAATCCTCTCGTATCCACTGGACATTGTTCCACCTTGTGGGGCTGGGCTCCTAACCACGCCGCGTCACTTCAGAACTTTTCTGCCACATTGGCTTCTGAGCATAAGGACCTGGAATCGATTCCAGAGTCAGGCAAAGTGTTATTCGGTTTTACCATCAGTTTAACCATCAGGATTTTTTCAGTAGTAATTGCTGCATCTGGATTTGTGCCCGGTTAATGGCAATAGGCTTGACCCCAATTGCATAGAAGTTAAACAAACGGTGAAATGTGGTATAATGTGTGTTACCTAAAGTGCATCTCCTGCAGCATCTGGGCGCGCTTCTGCGAGGTCTCGCAGCGCGACACGACGGCCAGCACGCCGCGCTCGGCCACGTACCACACCAGCGCCGCGCCTATCGCCTTCTGGAACTCCTTGTGAGCGTTCTCCACCTTCGCACTGTGGAATATTGCACCGTGTTAATATCCAGCTTTTGCGCGTTCATATCATGTTTGGTGAAGAGTTTTACAACCAGCAGAAATATTTACAAAAATAATTGCGCATAGTATATGCTCCATCTACAAACTATAGTGACTTAGCTCCTCGCTGGTCATATAAAGTGCAACATGTTATTTTCATTCCATTTGCAGCATCCAGATTAAATTAAACTTTCGATGGCCTATTTATAAATCGGAATAAATAGCAAATAATCCTTTATAAAAGAAAGTGTCGGGAAACACACTATCAATGCCAGAAAACACTATTGCTAGTGCAACTTCTTCTTACTTTTCTGTTACATAAAATCTACTTCAACCTAAAACACGACGAAATAACGCTATAATAAAAAAAAACCACAACTTTAGGTAAATTAACCCAAATTGTTTTATTTCTGTTTTAACAGTTTGAATCATAAAAGACACCACCAACTTCCATGTCACATCCTACACACAACACGGTCGTAAGTGAACATAGAAATACGACCACATAAAAAACTGCATGTAAAAAATTTGTAAACAGGTTTTTTTTAACAAAAATTTGTTTAGTACAATTTACTCAGTGGTCACTCGATTTCAGACATAATTGCGGTTTTCTTAGCCTAGTTATAAAGTATATTATGTCGACACTAGCCTTTGCCCGCGTCTTCGCACGCATGGAGGTGTCCCACGGGAGTACAATCGTACTACCAGCATAAAGTATCTTATGTGTTAATCCAGGTTATAAACTACCTGTGTCAAATTTCATCAAAATCCATTCAGTACTTTTCGGGTGAAAGAGTAACAAACTTCCATTCATCCACCCTCACAAACTTTCGCATTTATAATATAAGTATGATGAGGTTGATGACGATTCTTTGAGTTTTTTTACAGATACCTGAGGTCCCACCACATCAACCTTCTATGTGCTTTATCGGAGTCAAAATTGCAATTTTCAAATAAAAGTGTTTTTTGTCACATAGCGTTTGACGTCACTACCGATATTATTGAGGACGATGCGTTTTGAGTTAGCGTTCCGTTTAACCAAAAACCACGCTATTTAAAATACTTAATTGTAAAATAAGAATTTGAATTAATGAATGAATTCACACATACAAAGCGTGTCAGAATTCTGAACAGAATTGCAAGACTGTGGTGTGATAGACATATCAAGTGATGAATTATACTCACTAGTCCTTGAGATCATCAGGTACGGGGATTTCGAACTTGTGGAAGGTGGTCTTGTCAATGGGTGTCTTAGGCGTCTTCACCCGGAGGCGGTCCTTTGGCACAATTTCCGTGTAGCAGTTGTCCCACTCCAGGTATTCTATCACCAGAAAGTCGCCCCTCATCATCTGGAAACAATAACAATGCTCAAGTAATAGATTGCTGTGAGAAACTGATTACAATTTGTATTTAACTAGCTGCTCAGCTGTTGCCCGCGACATCGCTCGCGTGGAAATTTTGGATGTGTTTTCCAGGGATAAGTTTTACATTTTAACCTTCCTCTAAAATCATTCTGTCTATTGATGAAAACCACATCAAAAGCCTTTGCGTAGTTTAAAAGATCTGAACGTACAGACGGCGGGAAGCGACTTTGTTTTATACTATGTTAAGATGAGATGTTTAGCTTTGTTTTTAGAGGGATTTATTGCCTCGGATATCCGGCCTCGCGGTGCGCGTGTGAGGTTAGAGTCCAGGGTTTATCACGACCACGATTTCCCAGTTCGGAAAGAAAGGTTTATGGATTTTTGCCATTTGCAGTTTCTCAGTTGCAAATATATCTATCCAATAGCAATAACCATAAACCCCTGGGGGTTTCGAAATTGGTGATGTAACACCGTTTTGGCTAAATCGCCAAAATTCTATAGGGAGGATAGTATGCTTAGTCTGGAAAAGATGCTACTTAAAATTACTACATAGTTTACACTAAAAATACTTGGTAGTTTTTAGTATTGTAAAGTTTTTCCAAGTAGTTTATTCATTTAATACCACAATTTAGGACTAGAGGGTAACTTGAGATGTGACCTGTTTGTTTTATGGGTTGCTCAGCAACAGCTTGCTTTAAAAACAATTACATAAATCTTTTGACATCATAATTCATATTCCAAATTGCCAAGGCCACAGGAGTAATTTGACTCTGTTCTGGTAAGAAAACACTTGCTGGTTTTTTTTTAAATTGTTAATGAAATATTTCGATGGGAGGGGGTGGGGGTGGGGGGCAGAATGATGTTATGAGTATGTGGTAACCGTTTTCGCGTGACTGTCCCTTCCACCCTGTATATAAACAAATATGTAAATATAATATTTATTAAATATTCACTACTGAGAGGGAAGGTGAAAAAACTCTTTTAATTTATTTTTGATTATTTTAATTTTTTTTGAAAAGCCTACATTCATAATAAATGATGGTGAAATGAAATAAAATATTGGAAATTATATTCCAGTCTCCTAATAGTTAAGCACAGCAAAATGGCAAGTTGTGTCAATGCAAAACAAAAACTATGATTAGCAGTTGACTGCTAAAAGCCTGTGTTAAAAATATTCTATCTTGTTCATTATTATTTGTGAATCGAATTCGAATTGAAATAAATGATTTGACTTTGATCTAAAATTTGAAATATTCTGTGAAAACCAAATTATTTTAAATGCCTCTAAACAACTGCTGCAGCTGAAGTCATAAACCAAAACTGCACATAAGAAAAAGGCATTAATACCCGGAAATGTATTGACGGCATTGTAGCATAATATGCACTACTGATCACATTTTCTTTCTGTAAGAAATACGCAATGCGCCATAATACGACAATATAAAGAATTGTTTAATGGTAAATAAACATTCTGCATGTAAAATACTTAGTTATTTTTTATGTCAGGAAGCCAGATATTGACTAGGATGAAGAGGCTTGTTGTGATAATTCTAAATATTACTGCTATCTCATTATCTTAATTGTGTTGGTGTAATCTCAATCATTCACAATGGACCAGGTACTTGTGGTGAAGTAAAATAAATAAACTAAAATAATATTTATTGTTTTAATTAAGGGCCAAATGTTACTGTTTTGTTTCTTTTTTTTTAATTATTTATGCAACTTACTGTAATTATAGAAATGTGAGTTTAGAGAAATTCTTATTTTGCAATACTTACTAATTAATAAATTTGCAATTAGCAAACTTTTAAAACCGCTCAATTGAACTAGATTTTTTTTTAATTGTGTCCTATTAAAAACAGTTTGGATGAACAATGGGCACAGTCTGCTAGTATATCTTTTAAATAAATATCATAACACATCCCCTTATAAATTTTGGTATGTTTCTTTTGAACACAGCTGAATAATTGCTATAAAACACAGCAAGCATGTTATGCCCGAGTGAAAGTGCACCAAAGTAGGGTACAGTGTTAAAAGTTGCATGTCATCGCAACCAAATGTTGATCAATACTTGGTTTATTTCCATAATATGTTTTTGAATTTATTTCTTTATCTTCAAATCTTGAATAGTGTTAATGACAAAAATTAAGAAAATAAGTTGCAATGATTTCAAACATTGCGCTGCAATAGCTGGAAATCGAAGGTCTTCAGCCAGCCTTGCCACGATGCACGTTGACAATAACCGGTAATTACATCTCAACACAAAAAATTAAGATCTTTATTCATGGATCCTACTCAAGCACATACCCAGTCATTTAAAATATGGATATTTAAACCTTAAGTTAGAAGAAGCTAGGCTGACCCTACACAGAAGGCAAAAAAACAGTAATGCACAGTGCAATGACCTCATTAGAAACCAATAAGACTTGTAAAGGGATACAATATAAAAATAGATACAACCCTCACACATCCAACTTGACATAAGTTGTAATGTTTAATCAATAAAACAAACAATAAATTTGGTTATCTTTGAAAACAAGATGTCAAATAAACATTGGAGATTGACAATTTGATTAAAAATAATAATTGTATTTCACTATTTGGACAACAAGAGATTAGGAATATGCTGTATGCTATACATCTTACAAAAAAAGTTATGAGCTCATGTTCAGGTGATGCCCATGTCTCAGACTTAATATTTATAAAAATATTATGAAGGTACTTGTGCACATACAAAGAGCAGGGTAGGTATTTGCACTTCCTATTCATATTTATTTGCAGTTATTAATCTTTAGTGTTTTTTTAATGTTAATGATCCATGGTTATGATGCACCTACTGTATTACTTGCAGTTCTCAAGTGAAAGTCAAAATCCCATTATTTCACAGTAGTTATTTTTACTGTGAATTTCTGCACTAAGTTATGCATATCATTTAGGGCTCTTGACATTTGTATGCTACCATAAATCACACTCAGGGTAAGTGGGGAAAAAATATGCTGGGAAATAGTTGTGATAGGGTGCACATAATGATGTAGTATTTATGTAATTCAATACCTTGATGTTGGCTGTCCACCACCCACATGCTTCCTTTTCATTGGACCTCGCGTATACCTCCACCTCTTGGTTTTCCACGAACTCTGTGTGTTTGCCGGTGTCTTTCGGTGGTAAGAACACTTGCGAGAACGGAAATTTAGACTCCGGCTGCCAGCTACAAAGCAAAATATTAATGTAAATAAAAATACCCGCACTTTTTAATTCCAAAATTATATAGATATCAATAAACTATCATACTTACTCATTTTCAAATGCTACGAGAACCTCGTTGTCGAGCACGTCGGTGACAATGGCCTAAAAATAAAGAGATTTTTAGAACATTCCGACTTTAAACCAACTTCGTGATGCGCTAGAAATAAGATATCTAGGTCATTTATGTGTATATGCGCAAATATAAAAATGCGTCGCGTGTCGTTCCAATTTCATAACACCTGAAACGCATCTAAAATTTCAGAAAGCAGCACAATTATTACAACACATGGAAAAATCACGCCCTGACAGGCGGACATGGCGTCCATTCCAGCCGTGATGATCTTCCCGGAAAAATATTTTTGTAAGTATAAGAATTTCATAGGTATTGAACATTGGAAATAATTGGATAAACATTACACTCGTCGAAATAATACTTGTTGTGTGTAATTTTAACGTACTTCACAATTTACAAACCTTATAATAAGCACCATTATCACCGTACACCTCGACCGACAAATCCTCCATTTTGGTTTGGAAGCGTATTTGGCGTTTTCGGAGCGAGAACGAATGTTCGTAGAGAATCGACTGGCCAATCGTTAACCAGTATTTCCGCATAGACAATATAACTTTGTTTTTAATAAGTGCCCCGATGCAGTAAATTGCTTTTGTGAGTCATCGACATTTTTGAATTTGGAATCCCCTTGAATCCCCTAAAAAGTAAATAAACATTTAATAAATTAATTTAGAACTATTGTAACAGGTAGACAGGTACTAATGTTTGACTATCTTAACATACACAAAAACAAACTATGTAGACGTCGCAGTATTCCTATGCGTTATTTTTTAGATTTGCTTGCTAATGTTCGATTAAAAGTGAGCTTTGACAAGATTATAGAAAGAAGTAAAGTTTGTAAGTTTGAATGTAGGGAAATTTTGAAAATTCTATCCCCGAGCGTCGTGGGCTCTAATTTAAAACCATTCTGTGCGATAGTTTCCGACCATAACACGAGCGAAAGGACGGGCTAGTTTGTAAATAAAAGGGCGCTACGTTAAATGCTTGCACTTACGTTAATTTTATTAAACTATATATCGGATTAATATGCACATAATGCAATCACTCTGATAGAATGGTCGCTAACGCTGAGTGCTGAGCATGAGGTTTTGAGTTCGATTCTCAGGTTGAGCAGTATAATTGGCAAAAACGCAACGCTTATTGATTCGCCCTATCCGTCGGCCTGCCTATCTGTCCATCCGTATGTCCCAGCTATTTTACTCCGAGACTATTGGCAGCACACAGTTGATAGTAGGTCCCTTCTATGAACCGACAAACAAATTATGATGAGGAATTATGAAAAAAATAAAAACAAGGGTGGCCCTCCCATTTAACTGAGGGTTGAAAAAAATATTTAGGTATAGGTAATATATAGCTGTAAAGGTGTGTTTATCGATAGCTCTTACAAAATTATATTGAGATTCCTTAACCTATGTAGTATTTTCTTTAGTCAATGGTTGAAGAAAATCCTAAAAATTGTGTCTGTAATTTCTAAAGTAAAAGGAGGAAAATTCTGAAGAAATTCAGGTTTATAGAACCACAAAATTGGTTTGATTAGGATTTGAAATGTAATGTTCGATCGAAGAACAACACTTTTTCATCCTGATAATGCAATGTCATGCACTCAGTATGCCATCTATTTTATCTGCACGTAGTTTCAAAGCAAACTTTACAAACAAAATACGTTTTAATTTATTTATTTCTTTTACTCTTACTACTGGATCTAAAAAGTGTGGCCTTGTCTCATTATTGTTGGTTTGTCTATGGCCATGCTTAAATCTTGTCTAAATTGAACGCAGATTTTCAGATAAATTGACGTATGTCACTTCTGAAGCTGAAGACAACAAGACGTCAACGTCAACATCTAGTAAATAAAATATATTTTGAAAACCGTGCCATCGTTGGTGCCACATACTCCTGAAAAAAACATATTGTTTCTAGTAAAGTAAGTATAGAAATACTTTTAAACCGACGATGAGATAATCATCAATTAAGAAATTACTTTTAATCAACACCATTTGGAAAGTAATTGAGTTTCTTTATTTACAAATAATTTCAGATGAGTGGGGAGAAATGTGTGATATTGGTGACTGGAGGTTCCGGCCTTGTTGGCCAAGCGATAAAAACGATAATCGATGAAGAAAAGTTGCAAAAAAATGATAGTTCTAAAGATGAGACTTGGATTTTCTGTGGATCCAAAGATGGAGATCTCAGGTAGCTAAATACAAGGTTTAATGAGGTTCAGGGACTTAGTGTAGGCAGGTGCCTTCGTAACGTTTGTCGCCAGTTGGTGCCTACCCATAGCCACAAGCATGCACCTAGAAGTGTCTTACATAACTGCTAGGTAGATATGAAAGCACATTCATATTTTGTTTTCAGACCCATCAGCACTATTTATACTAAAAATATTTGAAAGCATTTAAAAGTTCAATAATAATACTTAAAGCATACCTAGTAAATGCCATTTCCTTGGGATATATTTAATGTTTAAATCATTACACGTTTTGATTGTAATCCGGTGAATGGAATTGTAAGGAAACCTTTATAATAAAATAATAATACCAACCTATTACTGTCCCACTGCACCTGCAGGGCAAAGGAACAGAGAGAAGATACAGACAAACTATGACAACAATAAAATTAATCTTTAAACTTACAGAGATAAGGCACAAACGGATGCATTATTTGAACGTCACCGGCCCACTCATGTGATACATTTAGCAGCTATGGTTGGAGGGCTTTTCCATAACATGGCACACAATTTAGACTTCTTTGTAAGTATCATTAAAACTACCACTTAAAATTGTAATTATTCATACATTATCTGCAGGTATACAATATGTTAAAAAAAAACCCTGTCAGACTTCGAATGGAATGTAATCACAAAAACAATTCATTTATCTACATAATACAGGTTCAGAGGATGTTATAAAAGGTCCCTAAGGTAATTATAACCAAGTGAGGAGTGCAAATTTATATTATATCTCAACATCCTATAATATCCTCACAGACCAGACTGGGTTTTTTTATAAACAGTATAATCAGTGCCGTAACTAGGGCGGTGCTAGCGGTGCCCAGGCACAGATGGGCACGGAAATGACCCGACCAGGCCCACTAACAATGGGCGCAGTTTTAGCTGCTCGCACCAGGCGCATAAAAGGCTAATTACGGCACTGAGTATAATAGAAGGAGATAGTGCTTAATTGGGGATAAGCACTTTCTCCTTCTATCATTTATTGATTTGCATAAATATTGATAGATAAATTCATCCTTATCACTATAAATAGAAAAAGTGCCCAAAGGCACCATTGCAGCCTCAAATGGCAGCATTGGCATCAGCATTATCATAGCTTCAGCATTGGCTGATAATTACAACATTAGTTTCTTCCTGTTCCATTATAGATAATTGTTATCAAACAAACTTAACATAAGTGGTTTAGTTTTTGATTAGATAGAAATTTTTCTTGAGTTACAAACATTTTCCATTAGTTAGCTTTATCTTAATCTTGTTAAACTATGTTACTATTATACATACAATGTAAATGTGTTTTATGTTATTTTTACAACCAAATGAGTGGTATTTAATTAACCTCTGAAGGTTGCATAATAATGAGCATTTATGTCATTATTATCATGTTACTCAATGCCTATTTATTCTGAAAAGGTGGTTGATAAAAAAATAACAAGGAATATGTGGCGACATCTACATTCATACTGCCCCAAATGTACTAAGCAGATTTATCCTACATCTAAAAGTTATAGGTATATAAAAGTTAGTTATCCGCATAACATATGCTAGAAACCCTTCAACAAATTGCTGTTTGAAACTGACACTCTGTTCAGAAGATGTGGAATTTAATATTTTAGACCCTGATCCTCATATACCTAAAATACATTATTATTCAAAGTTCAAGTTTACAGTGTTGTTGCTGAGAAGTATACTTCAGATTTAAGCATTTCACGCTATCTCAATTTCTATCCTTTTACACAGCCTTAAAACCCAAGTTTGAAAGATCACCTAAAGCTGGGTTCTTTTAAAGTACCCAAACAATTTTGTTGCAGAGGGAGAATATGGCAATTAATGATAATGTGCTGAGTGCCAGCCAGAAGAATAATGTGAAGAAAGTAGTGTCCTGCCTGTCCACATGTATATTTCCTGACAAAACCACATATCCCATTGATGAGACCATGGTAAGTTCAAATAGGAACATAACCATACAATGTTCTTCACTTGTGTTAACTATGGTAGTTAATGCATGAAAGTTAGTTTCATTGTGTGTTATATATAGTATGGTGCGTAATAGATATTATACTTTGTCAATTAGAATCTTGATCTTGATTAAAAATGCATGGTGCCCGCAAAAAGAAATTGTAACGAGATGATTAAAATTACCTTGCAATTTGGCAAAAATAATAACACTTCGAAATGTGTAACCCGTGCTACTCCCCCCCGAACGTCGCTTCTTCCATCGCGCTCTTACTTATTCGTAGCAGTACTGTACAGTACACCACGCGTAGCATAACCACTGTAGTAACGAGTTTTTTCTACGGAAGAATCGACATAATGACAGATAGACAATGACAATGTGTCTGTTTGTCGATTCTTCCGTCGACATAGCCCGTTTCTACAGCGGTCATGCTACACGTGCTGTAGTGTACAGTACATTTCGTATTCGTTTAATATCGATACTTGCTAGAAATCTTCGGCTTTGGCTTCGGCCATTACTTTTCCCATTGTGGCCGAAGATGGTAATGGAAAGATGGCAAACATGCAGCGTTCAATTTCACTTATGTGTTCGGAAAACCATAACAGACGGCACCTTCTATCGGCGCAACCATGCGTTTGTTTTCGCTGAATAACATTAACGCGACGATCGAGTATTCGCGCGGGAATCACATCGATTGATCGTCGATCCCGTATTTGTGTTTTCGGTTAAGACACTCAAGACCTCTCAAGAACTATACATGAAGATCTCTCTTCTTCTTCTTCTTTATGGGGTTTTTGGTTTCCGCACTTAGTCCCTTAAGTGGACCATTGTGCGTGAGCCATAGTGGCCGTTACTCCAACCAGCCCACTTCCCTCCAGAAGCAGATCACACTTCCCGGTCTTCCGGTCAGGGCATCCGCAAGGGATCTAGGTGTTCCCAGGGTCGCCTCGCGAATCTTGGTGACACCGGTGCACTCAAGCAACACATGCGCCACCGTTTCCTCCGTATCCATGCATCCTCTGCACAGGGAACTGTCAGTGATTCCTAGAGTGTGGAAGTGTTTATTCAGTGAGCAGTGTCCAGTGATGGTCTCCGCCACCAGACGCAGGCCATCCCTGTCCAGACGCAGAAGGCGCCTGGTCAGCTTTGCGTCAAGGGACGGCATAGCTTCCTTGGACTGCCTACACCCTGGTGGCGAGTTCCACCATTTTTCCGCTTGTGTTCGAGTGTGATCCTTTAACCAGTTATTTAGCTGCTAGGAAGGAATGGGCACAATGGGTTCGGGTCCGTTGGGTTTTGTGCCGGATCCTCTTCTGGCAAGTTCATCCGCCGCATCGTTCCCCAGGGATCCACTGTGTCCTCTGATCCATTGTAATGTTACCGTGTTGTGGTTTAGTACCGTGATTAGTTCTAGGGCATTATGGCATTGTAGTATTAGTCTCGACGTGATCTGATTACTGTTTAGGGATTGGAGAACTGAGGCACTGTCGGAAAGTATTTGAATATTGGTATTCGTAACCTCTCTGGCCTCTATAGCGTGTGCCGCTTGGATTATACCTACACACTCAGCTTGGTAAACAGAGTTGAGCATTCCAAGTGGTTTGGATATTTTTATATTTAGGTCGTCGGAGAACACCCCGAAACCTGTCCCGTCATCGGTTTTTGATCCATCAGTGTAGATTCTTAGCTCTTTTGTACCTGAGTAGTCACACGACTCCGCTGTCAGTACGATGTTGTAGTGTTTTTGGAAGCAGTGGGACTTTAGGGTTCTGTCGATGGGAGATGCCATCATAGGCTATTCTTTGATTGCATCTTTTCTGATTCGTGTGTGTTTGATTCTGGAATCATTACTTAAGGTGCCGGATGCTTCGAGTCTGAAAGTCGCTTTTGCCGCCTCCTCTCTTACGACGAGGTGTAGATGTGGTAGCCCCAGCATCACCTGTAAGGCGGCAGTGGGAGAAGTTCTCATGCTACCGGTGATTGCTACGCAGGCAAATCTTTGTAGTTTCTCGAGATCCTTTTGTGTCGTACTTAGATTGGTCCTGGGCCACCAAACTAAAGAGCCGTATGTGATGATTGGTCGGATAACTGTGGTGTATAGCCAGTGGGTGATTTTGGGGCTTATGCCTCAATTTCTTCCGAGTAGTCTTTTACATTGCCATTGGGCTATACTGGCTGTTGTGGTGATGTAATCAGTGTGTCTCGCCCAGTTCAGCTGTTTGTCCAAGAAGATACCCAGGTATTTGGTTTCACTCGATAGGCTTAGTGTGGTTCCAAAGAAGCTTGGTAGCTGTAATGTTGCCAGCTTCCTTTTCTTTGTGAAGAGGACGAGTTCGGTTTTGGTAGGGTTCACTGTTAGTTTGTATTCCTTGCACCAGTCTTCTACTATCCTCAAGGCTTGGCGCATAAGGTTGCATAGTGTGTTTTCGTGTGTTCCATTTATTATTATGGTCAGGTCATCAGCATAGCCCACGACCTCTCTCACTCAAGACCTCTCAATTGATTTCAGGTCCACAATGGCGCCCCACACACGTCTAACTACGGTTACAGCTATGCTAAAAGAATGATCGATGTTCTAAACAGGTATTGTTGTGTTTTTATCACTAACTAGTTAAAAATGATAAGGCTTTTAAGTTTGCTTTTTCAGAAACAACTTTGCATACATTGACTAATTAGAAATGGGAAACAACATTGAAAATATCTGTTTGTGAAATACATTTTCAACAGATATTTTTTCAATGCTGCGGAGGGAAATCCTGTTTGATACCAAGGGGTCTCTATACATTGGAATCTGTATCTTGTTACCACTAGCTACGTATGAATTTACGTTGGGTAAAGGTAAAATGCTCTGCTCTGCTATTGACGATGAACGGCTGGCCTTAAGTGTCATGAGCTTCTTCATGTTTTCTATATTTGGGTAAATGTAAAAACATAATTATTAATCTACACTAATCTTGATATATATATATACAACGTGTAACGTTAAATGCGCAAAACCTGAAATAGTTTGATCAGAATAACAAGCAGAATCAATTAAACCACTTTTTAATATAGGTCACATTTTTCAAAAAAATCTTCTTTGAAAATGTTGCCCTGTCTATTTGTTTATAGGTCAAGCCATAACGTGCGCAAACCCGCCAAAATAGGTAACAAACACAAATGTTTGTCGTTCAATTTAAATTTTCTCATGCGCGGGAAAAAAAAGAAAGAAAGAAACGATCAGAATTTCCAGTAAAACTAAAACAGCACATAAAACCTTTACGTTTTTTTTTATGTTTTTTTTTATGTTTTTTTTTTCTCTCATAATACAAGATTTGAAGACACCCCAAATGATTTTTAAATCAATTGACCTACAATTGAATTAAAAATCATTTGGGGTGTCTTGAGGTTTTGCGCATTTAACGTTACACGTTGTATATCTATATATATAAAAATGAAACCCGTTTTCCTTGGTCACGGCATCACGCGTGAATGGCTGGACCGATTTCACTAATTCTTTTTTTGTTGTATTTGTTATTATTAGGAGAAGGTTCTTACGGAAAAAAATATTAAGAAAATCACTCAGAAATATTGAAAAATATACATCTAATTTTGCATATTTAGAAAAACGCGCGTAACGAATGTCAATGTCATTCACAGCCATAGACTATATTGAAAGAGCATTGTTTGTTCGGAAACGTGGTTACTTAATTAAATTCGATCATCATTTGTTCGGAAACGTGGTTACTTAATTAAATCCACTATATAAAAATAAGTCGGGTTTTCCTTCCTGACGCTATAACTCCAGAACGCACGAACCGATTTCCACGGTTTTGCATTCGTTGGAAAGGTCTCGGGCTCCGTGAGGTTTATAGCATAGAAAATTCAGGAAAGGTAGGGTAGGGTAGGTAGGTAGGGTAGGTAGGTAGGGTAGGTAGGTAGGGTAGGTAGGTAGGGTAGGTAGGTAGGGTAGGTAGGTAGGGTAGGTAGGTAGGTAGGGTAGGTTGGTAGGTAGGTAGGTAGGGTAGGGTAGGGTAGGGTAGGTAGGTAGGTAGGGTAGGTAGGGTATGTAGGGTAGGTAGGTAGGGTAGGGTAGGGTAGGTACGTAGGGTAGGGTAGGTAGGTAGGTAGGATAGGGTAGGTAGGTAGGGTAGGGTAGGTAGGTTGGTAGGGTAGGGTAGGTAGGTAGGGTATGGTGGGTAGGTAGGTAGGGTATGGTAGGTAGGTAGGTAGGGTATGGTAGGTAGGTAGGTGGGTAGGGTATGGTAGGTAGGTAGGTAGGGAGGGTATGGTAGGTAGGTAGGTAGGGTAGGGTAGGTAGGTAGGTAGGTAGGGTAGAGTAGGGTAGGGTAGGGTATGGTAGGTAGGTAGATATGGTAGGTAAAAAGTGCATTGCAACGCATGCCGGGGACAGCTAGTACTAATAATAAAGCTGAAGAGTTTGTTTGTTTGCTTGAACGCGCTAATCTCAGGAACTACTGGTCCGATTTGAAAAATTCTTTCAGTGTTAGATAGGCCATTTATCGCGGAAGGCTATAGGCTATATATCATCACGCTATAACCAAGAGGAGTGGAGGAGCAATCAAAATGTTGCGAAAACAGGGAAAATGTAACGCAGACGAAGTTGCGCGGGACAACTAGTTGTTAATAAGTGTCCGGTTTTCAGAGGCTACCACGAGATGCACGGTTGCAAGTTCACGTCGGTGATACCGTGTAACGTGTTCGGTCCTCACGACAACTTCAACTTGGAGTCAAGCCACGTCATCCCAGCGCTCATCAGGAGGATGGACGATGCTATGCAGAAAGGTCATTTATTTTTCGCTATTACTATTTTTCTTCCTTTATCGTGTGGTTAGTGCCCGACCAGCCCCCGTATTCACAAACGCTCGGTTTCGATAAGTCGTATGTCTATCTTGTTTTGGCATTACGAAAGCGAGCGAGATAGACATATGACTTTCCGAATCGAAATCGAATCCGAGCGTTTGTGAATACGGGGGCTGGTGTCAGAGTTTCTATGCCACCCATGGACCTGACTTGGCTTTATATGCCGTCGAGAAATATAATATCTCTCAGGCATGCTGGTTTCCTCACGATGTTTTCCTTCACCGAAGCAAGTGATAATTATACAATACGCACATGAATCCGAATTTCGGAGGTGCGTGTCTTGGGTTCAAACTCGAGACCTATGACTTGACAGTCCAACGGTCACAGCACTAGGCTATCACTGCTTGCTTGCTATGACTATGCTAGTCCCACGAAGAAAGTTGAGCAGCTTTGATGGTCTGTACCACACTCTTAAATATCGCTACACATTTCTGATACACGCTGTCGAAATATGATGATACAGTGGAAGGTCCCTCCTCCTCCATTAAATTAGGAGGATCCTTCGACCGACGGTTAACCTTCCTTGCGCGATGCAAGATTGTGCGTAACGTCATGATGATGTGTAGTTCGTACTTAGCGTTATGGATGCCGGGTACATCACACCCTTATGGAGACCGGACCGCTCACAGCTCCACACACTGCGCTGGGTCGGCGTCACCTCAGCTCTTTCTACTAGCTGCCCCCGATCCGAGACGATGCCGTTATGGTGCCTTATAAGTTTGCGGTGCAGTTGGAGTTTCATAACTGTGCGTTGACCATGAGGACAAAGATTGCCGCCTAAAACTTAAAAACATCTCCGTAGTCTTTTTTAACAAAAAAGAATAGTAGTAGAGTAGTATGTTAAATGAGACACTGCCTTCGGTAAAAAAAACCGGCCAAGTGCGAGTCGGACTCGCGCACCGAGGGTTCCGTATAAAAAATATTAAATCAATTTTTATTATATGATGTAACTAAAATTTTACGGTTTTTACTAAATTTCAAGATTCTGAGTTCATGGGAAGTAACCTTTAGGTTTTGATTCCCTTGCGAGTCGAAAATTTGCGGAAATTTGCTAGATAAACGGCTTTATCTTTTGATTGCGTTGGCTTAGAACTTTTATTTTTTCACAGCTCCAGGACAGTAGACCTGAGTATTTGATATAAATTCCAGCTTGATACCTCCACGCGTTCCTAGAGAAAAAGGGTTTTGACAGACAGACAGACGGACAGACGGACGGACAACAAAGTGATCCTATAAGGGTTCCGTTTTTTCCTTTCGAGGTACGGAACCCTATAAAGCTGTTTAATGCACTGATGTATGGACGGCGCTTATGCGTGATGCGCAGGTCTCTATATCTATACAGCTAACTGTAACTAACCTAACAGTATTTAACCTTTTGAACGCATCATCATATTCCGTCGTGCGCTATCACCTGAGTACCGTGTGTAGACAGTTCTTACAATAAAATCGAATAAGTGGTGTAATACCTTGTTAAACTTGACAAAATCTAATTGTGGCATGCAGTGACTATAGTGTTAACGAATTATCATTATAACTTCAAAATAAACTCAGTGTAATCTCAGTTATTTGCAAAAAACTGTTTAAAACTTTAAAAATTCCACAGTGTTGAGAACAAAGGAATCAACAGCCACATGATCAGCGCGTGCTCGTCAATTTTGTGCTTTACCTAGTGGTGCTTAAATTCGCCTACATTGTTTAAGTCGCCGTGGTCGAGCGGTATCGGTCAAGCTTTTTGTCTTAGTGGGCCTGCGCGAAGTGTCGCCGGATCGGATCCCACTAAACGCAAAACTTTTTCCATTTATTATTTACTATAATTCGAATGGGGAAGACCGTTAAAAGCTAATTGTAGATGGCACGACTATAGCTGGTTCTCAATCTGACCAATGAGGTCGAGCTAATTTGAAATATAAAATGACATTACCGGATTTTCAACCAATGACGATGCATGGAACCAGCTATGTTAGCGCCATTAGTTCCGCAGTTTCCATCCCCATTGTACCCTACCGCAACAAAATATCACAGTTCTCAGAGAATAAAAAGTTTCTTTCCGATACCGAATTAAACAAAGAACCTGCCACAGTAATGACCGGCGAACAAAATATGTCATTGCGCAAGCGTAAACAACCGGATCATGAGTGGATTCAGGCCATAAAAGATCTGACTAAGGAGTTCAAGAGTACGCTAAGTGAGTGGAGGATTGACATGGATGCCAGTATTACCAAAATATCTGATAACGTTGCTTCAATAAAAGGCGACTTCGCTTCCCTTACTCAAGTTACTTCTGAGATTAAAAATGATATTAATTCCCTTCGTTCAGATCAGCTTCTTTTGCGCCAGCGAGTATCTGAACTGGATGAGAAACATGAAAGTCTGACGTGTCAAGTCGACTCCCTTAAGAGCTCAGTCCAGTTTGTCGCTGACGATCACACCGATCTCAGCAAAAAGATAGACTACTGTTGTAAACAAATTCAAGAGTCCGCTGGTTTGAATAAGCTGGTCTCGGATTTGGTGTCGAAGATTGATAGCCTCGAACAGGGCGCGCGAAATTGTAATATAGAAATATGCAATATACCGGAAAGGCGTAATGAAAATCTTATTACTTTAATGCTGAATATTGGCTCTGCTGTCAAGTGCAATATACAACAAAACGATATAATATCTATTCATCGAGTACCACACGCGCACCAGCACAATAACATGCCTAAAAATATTATAGTGAAGTTTGCTTCGAGAATACTACGTGATAACATCCTGAGCGCTCATCGACTTTGCAAGGGGCTCACAACGGAGCAACTGGGAGTATCGGGTACCTCACTGACAATTTACATGCACGAACACCTAACCTTAAAAAACAAACAATTGTTTCGTGAATGCCGGGATGCAGCCAAAAAGCATGATTATAAGTTTATCTGGGTCAAGCATGGAACCATACTTGTTCGTGAAAAAGAAGGCACTAAGGCCATTGCAATTCGGATCCCACAGGACATCTCTAAAATCAAGCCTGGCTCTGCAAAAATTTAAGAAAAAAAATCCCTATAATTATGCAACTCACAGTAAATGCTTTTATGTTGTTTCTTTACTTGCACTGTACTTAATTATTGCATGGTTTTCTGTCATAGACTCCTGTAGTATATCAGTTCTAGTTTTTGGGACAGACACACTTGTATTTATAGTCATAAGTGATCTTACGTGTAAAGCCCTTATCTTAATATGTTCTGCCTTTATAATAACTAAAGTTAAAAGTCGTTTTCATGTAATTGCTATACGCATCTGTGTAGGCGTTGGTGGCACAGCACATGATAATTACCTGGAGTATAAAATAAGATCCACATTGTCCTTGGACTACACATTTAAATTTATGTTGCGTCATGATTTTTTCAGTTTTCGTATACAATTGCACTTGGCAGTGGTGTTGAATGGATCAACTTTTGAAATGAAAATAATTAATTTTGTGGTCAATACTCTCTTCGGCGTGATTGCAATGTATTTATCATTAGACGTTGGTGGCATATCAGATTATGTTTGCCCGGACTCTGTAATATTCTTTTTGAACTACCTACTTGCATTGTACCATGTCTTTATCATGTTTCATTCAAGATTATATTATTTTGTGTTGATATTTAATCAATATCTTATGACTACAATCAAATTAATATTCGTAATGCATAGTGCTGGCTCTATTTTGTTCCCTATAGGTCAAAGTTACAATGACGGATAATTTAATAATATATTACCAAAATTGCAGGGGAATCCGTACGAAACTGCATACTCTATATATGAATATCCTTGCTAATTCTTATGACATAATAATCTTGACCGAGACTTGGCTAACGCCCGATATAACTGACGGCGACTTCATCGATGAACGATATACTGTACACCGATGTGACAGAGATCGCGCTGCCACCAAAAGAAAAGACGGGGGTGGCGTTCTTGTCGCCGTTTTAAAAGAACTGCGTTCAGTAAGATTACTACCATGTTCCTTTATACATACGCATATTGAGCACATACTAATACAATTTCCATGTTCAGGTCGAGGTGAAAATTTCATTATTGCTGCAGTTTATATACCGCCTAAAACGCCTGAAAGTATTTATGTTGATTATTTCGTTTTATTACAATCCCTACTTGGGCATAATAACCTTGAACATTTTTATCTATTAGGAGACTATAATTTACCCGAAATTGAGTGGGTCTCGTGCAACGCACGTACCTCACAAACTGCTCTGACATGTAGAGGGAATTCTCCTACAAGTATTCACTTATGTCAGTTTATGTCTCTTCTCGGCGCTTATCAATTTAATAATGCAAGGAATTTGAATGGGAGAATATTGGATTTGGTCATCAGTAATGACGACTGCACCACATACTCCCCCACTGATTATTTACTGCAGTTAGATCATCATCATCCCCCATTTTGTATGTTAATATCTGTTTCATTACCCAGTCGTTCAATGGTTCGCAAGACAATTAAAAAATATAATTATTTCAAAGGCAATTCTGAAAACATTAACCAGGACTTAAAAAAGATAAATTGGGACGATACGTTTTCAAATGATCAAACACCTGACGAGTACTTAGGCACGTTTTATAACACTATTTTTGGAGTAATAAGAAAACATGTACCTTTGGTTAGAACTAGGTCTTTGAAGTTTCCTGTATGGTTTTCAAAATCTCTGATACATATTTATAATAACAAATCCAAAGCGTGGGTTAGATGGAAAACGTACAAAAATTTATCGGACTATGAGCAGTTTAAACTATACCGCACGAGATTTCAGTCTGAGTGCAAAGAAACATATAGAAAGTACATTAATTCTGTGGAGGATGGTATTAGAGACAACATTAAACATTTTTGGACGTTCATTTCCAAACAAAAATCCACAACTGGAATTCCTTCCACCATGAAATATAAAAATCAGCCTTCTGATAACCCCGAAGACATTTGCAATATATTTTCTGACTTTTTTCATTCGGTCTTTGAACCATCTACCTTAACAAATGTACCGCCCTCGAATACCGACTGCTCCCCTACCTGCTCGCTTATAAGTGACATTGAATTTTCATTGGCTGATGTGCTGAGAGGGCTCGAGTTATTAGACCCTTCAAAAGGACCTGGACCAGATGGTTTGCCAGTAATCTTTATTAAGAAGACTGCGACTAATCTCTGTACACCATTGCACACCATTTTTAATTTGTCCATTTCAAAGGGGATATTTCCACAAGCTTGGAAACTCGCAAACATAACCCCTGTCTACAAGTCAGGACCTAGGCATGACGTCGAGAACTATCGACCAATTTCTATATTGTCAGCTTTGTCAAAGGTTTTCGAGAGATTAGTACACGATAAAGTATACCCTCTACTTCACAGTGTTTTATTACCACAGCAACATGGTTTTGTCAAAAGGAGATCAACCACGACCAACCTGGTGACTTTCGCAGATTATTTGTTTAACAACTTGGATGCCCGTGTTCAAACTGATACCATATATACTGATTTCAAGAAAGCCTTTGACAAGGTTGACCATGAACTGCTTTTGCAGAAAATTGCATTTAATGGGATACGTGGGGACCTGTTAAGATGGTTTTATTCATATGTTTGCAACAGAACACAGAGAGTTGTAATAAATGGTTTTTGCTCTACCACTGTAGATGTTACTTCTGGAGTACCGCAGGGTTCCATTTTGG
Organism: Cerastis rubricosa; assembly: GCA_949152445.1. Taxonomy (NCBI): domain Eukaryota; kingdom Metazoa; phylum Arthropoda; class Insecta; order Lepidoptera; family Noctuidae; genus Cerastis; species Cerastis rubricosa. The sequence goes on along the minus strand of OX424527.1, from coordinate 1,431,819 downwards.
GACCTCTCCTATTCTTTCTTATTCAGTCTCGCAGTCTCGCTCGCACAGCGCTGACGTGCGCGCGCGTCCTATGTAAACAATGGCGGTTAATAAGTTGAAGTGTTGTAATTGTAATATAATTATAAGTGAAGTACTAGCATTCATTCAAAATAAACATGATGTGATGGATAACGAGTCTATAGTTCGTGTGTGCCTATCTGCCTTCTCGGAACCAGATATCGACGAGGCGAAAACTTTGTTTTTTGAATCTGTAACGACTTCTCAGAGGAAAAAATCAAGAAGGCGAGATGGCAAAATGCAAAGAGACTTAGAGGACATTATCTGTCTCTTTAAGGAAATCGATCCGGATGTGATTCCCACCTTCGTGGCACGGGACTTACAAAAATTGCCCCCGATATCGTTTGATCACATTGATGTTACGAAGTTGTTGAAGGACATTATGCTACTTCGTAGTGAGATGCAAGGAATTAAAGAAAACTATGCAACCGTAGGCATGGTAGAAACAGTACGTATAGACCTAGATAATCTCAAACTTACTTCCTTGGTTAATTACCCAAATGTTAACACGGAAAGAAGAGGTGCATATTGTTTGGATAGTGGGCCGGTAGGTCTATCACATGACTCATCAAATACCGGCATTATGACAAAATCGTCGGGACGGAACGCGCCCGAGCCGTCGCCGACGTCTCACTATCGCGCATGTGTAAATAGGTCTATCTCTCTCACACCGAGAACGTCTGTGCAACGGCCGGCAGCGGCGGCGGAGGCGCCTCAAACGTCATCGTCACAAGAACGCGCGAACAAAGTTTTGTCTCCACCGTCAGACACTACTGCATGTAAAGCGCCGGCGGCGCCGTGTACATCGAGACCAACGATGGCGGAAATAGTTAAGTCGCCAGGTGAATGGAAACAAGATAAGCCAACAGATGAGTGGACTGTGATACAGCGTGGACGACACAAGAATCGATTTATTGGGAAAACGGGAAAGGCAATAACCGGTGTTGAAACAAAGTTCAAGGCGGCGGAAACTAAGATTCCTTTGTTTATTTCCAATGTAAACAAAGATACACTAGAGGCCGATATATGTGAATATATTTATGATAAGACTCAGGAAAAAGTCTCTCTTGAAAAAATTACCATGAAGAAAGATAGGCCGTACAACTCTTTTAAAATATTCGTCTCAATGAATAAAATTGATACATTTTTAAATGATAACTTGTGGCCGGATGGGATAACATTTAGGAGATTCATACGATTTAGACCACGGAATTCCGATACAGATGGCATACAATTAAATGGATAGTACGTTAGTAAGTTATAACTGCAAAAATATTAAAAGAAGTATGGAATGTGTGAGAACTTTATGTAAATCGGCGGATGTGATAGCCCTCCAAGAAACTTGGCTGCTACCGTACGATACACATGTACTGGGTGAGATTGACAACAACTTCGGCTACACGGGGAAGTCGGCGGTGGACGTGACTGCTGGAGTGCTACGAGGCAGACCTCACGGCGGAGTTGCGATACTGTGGCGGAAAAGTGCGTTTCGCAATGTTACGGTGGTGAAGTGCTTAAGTGATCGTATTGTTGCGATTAAAGTTATGACTGGAGCGGGACGTGAAATGTTAGTTATGTGCGTGTATATGCCGACTGACCAAACTGTGAACTTGCCGGAATTTACTCAGTGTTTGGGTGAGTTGAATGCAATTATACAAGACAATAGTATCGAAGTAGTATTTATGTTAGGGGATTTCAATGCACATCCTAGTGCCCCGTTTTGTTGTGAACTTCTTGATTTTTGTGAGGAAAATGACTGGATATGTGCCGATCTAGTCAAATTAGGTACGTTATCTGAAACTTATACTTTTCAAAGTGAAGTATATGGATGTAAGCGATGGCTGGACCACTGTGTGGTAACCAAGTCAGCATGGCAATCTGTGGTGAATATTATGGTTCACAATGATGTATATTGGTCAGATCATTTCCCTTTACAGGTGACTTGTAATTTAGAAGTTATTAAAGCTAAAGTAGAAGTTCACAGTTATATACATAATAATATTGTATGGGGGGTAAGACAATTAGAAGAAATTCAGAAATATCATGAAATTTGCAATAATAACTTCAGAAAAATTATGTTTCCTGGTGATCTTCATGAATGTGCTGATAGTATGTGTCAAAATATAAAACACAGATCTGTTATAGACAACTTGTATAATGATATTGTTAATATATTAAGTCAGGCGTCGGCAAACAGTTGCAGTCTCTCACCTAAGAAGCCGACTAATGTTAAGTGTGTGCATGGTTGGAACAAGCATGTCAGAGACGCCCACAGGCAGGCTAGACTGGACCATCAATTGTATATCTTGGGTGGTAAACCAGTTAGTGGACCTTTGTATGATAAAATGAGTGAAAGTCGACGAGTTTTCAAGTCACGGTTAAAGTACTGTCAGAACAACCAGGATCAGATAAGAATGGATATACTTGCCACACAACATTCTGCTAAGAAATTTAATAAGTTCTGGAAGGGCACTAAGCGTTTAAATGGTAAGGCTAGTCTGCCTGTGTGCGTAGATGGAATGAGTGATGCCAAAATGATTGCAAATTCATTTAAGGATCATTTTCAGGTGATATCTTCCTTGTTGTCGGTGTTTGATACTGAACATGGCACAGTAGAAAAGCCTATTGGATTTTCAAGTAAAGAGGTGGCTGACATTGTTAAAAATATGAAAAGAGGGAAGTCACCAGGTCATGAGGGACTCAGTGTCGAGCACCTGCAGCATGGTGGAGTACACTTGTATAGAGTATTAGCCATGTTCTACACTTTTTGTATACGGCACTCATATCTACCATCTAATCTTATGAGAACAGTGGTTGTACCAATAGTGAAAAATGTCACTGCTGATATTTCTGACAGGAGTAACTATAGGCCGATTTCCTTAGCAACTATAATCGCAAAAGTGTTTGATGGGTTATTGGATAGAAAACTTGAGCGTTTTGTAACATTGCGGGATACACAGTTCGGTTTCAGAGAGGGCTTGTCAACTGAAAGTGCGATACTATCTCTGAAACACACTGTTGATTATTATGTAAAAAGACAAACTCCAGTATATGCATGCTTCTTGGATTTGTCCAAAGCTTTTGATTTGTTGTCATATAAAAAGCTTTGGACAAAATTAAGAAGTGCAGGTGTCCCAGCCGATCTTGTGAATATCTCCGCCTACTGGTACAGTGAGCAGCTTAACATAGTAAGGTGGGGAAATGTATACTCAGATGAATACTCTTTGGAGTGTGGCGTCAGGCAGGGTGGGCTGACTTCACCACGACTCTTTAATATTTATGTTAACCATCTGATTGAGGAGCTCAGCAGCATGCATGTTGGATGCCATATTGATGACATATGTGTCAATAATTTGAGTTATGCTGATGATATGGTGCTGCTGAGCCCCTCAATTGGTGGTCTCAGACAGCTGTTAAAGGTGTGTGAGGTTTATGCTGTGGAACATGGCTTGAGGTACAACGAAAGTAAAAGTGAGTTCATGTTATTTAAATGTAAAAATCAAAACAATATCTCTATACCACCTATATTACTTAATGGTGTACCTTTAAGTCGTGTTGCACAGTTTAAATATCTTGGTCACATTGTAACTGAGAATTTGAGTGACGAATTAGACATTGAGAGGGAGCGCAGGGCATTGTCGGTGCGTGGTAATATGTTGGCACACAGGTTCGCTCGGTGTACTGCTCCAGTTAAAATAACGATGTTCAAGGCATTCTGCCAGACGTTCTACACGAGCGGCCTGTGGGCAAACTTTACACAGAAAGCCTACAATGCCTTGCGCGTCCAGTATAATAACGTGTTCAGGGCTCTGTTTCGGCTCCCTCGATATTGCAGCGCATCCGGCATGTTTGCTGACGCTAGCGTAGATGACTTCTACGCAATTATGCGTAAAAAAGTTGCGTCGGTGGTGCGACGAGTACGGGGGAGCCCGAATAGCGTCCTCAGGATGATTGGAGAGAGAACAGATACTGTTCTGCTCAGTAGGTTCACTGAACTCCATGTGTTGCGAGAGCGATGAGCCTACTGTGCAGGGGAGACGGTGTGTTGTCGTGTTTTGTTATTTTTACTTTTGAATTACTAACATTAGTTATAAGCAAAATTTTTGTTACTAACAACCTTGCCTTGCCTATGGACTTTTATGTCTGAAATAAACGATTTTTATTTTTTTTATTTATTTATTTTATTCATTTTATTCATCAATGACGTCGACAAATGTTTTCCAAATTCAAAATTATTGTTGTACGCTGACGATGTTAAAATATTTAGGTCTATTAAAAGTCACCGTGATTGCTCACTCTTACAGGAGGACTTAGATGCGTTTTCGGCTTACTGTGTACGCAATAAACTTCAACTTAGTGTATCTAAGTGTCATGTCATTAGTTTTACCAAAAATAAAAATAAAATATTATATCCCTACACCTTAAAAAATGAAAATCTAAAAAGAGAAACCCTGGTTCGTGATCTTGGAATTCTGTTGGATGAGAAACTCCATTTAGATTACCATATTAATAAAATTGTTAATAATGCCTTCCGTATGTTCGGTTTTATCATGAGAACGGCTAGAGTATTTACCCGGTCCTCTACCTATTTGTACTTGTATCGGTCGTTAGTTCGCTCTCAGCTAGAGTATGCTGTTTCGGTATGGAGTCCCCACTATGGTAAATATTCCGATATGATCGAAAAAGTACAGAGAAAATTTTTAAAGGCCATGCATTTTCGTTGCCATCATACTTACACATCCTACAATGACCTTCTGCAGAAGTATAACCTGCAAAGTTTAACCTGCACGGCACCGTGGAACCCATATGGGTTAGTTACATCATCCGCCGTTAAGACCCCGAGGAACCCAAAAGGGTTACACTCATACCAGCAAACTTAAACTCTAATCGTACGTGAAGTAGGGATCAATGTCGTCAGCGATCACTAATGAGCGATGCCCAAAAGGGGCCCTCAAACGGGACCAAAGGATTCGGATGGGGTTAATAAGGAGTCCAGACGAATTATGTTGGAAACAATGTTCTTGTTTGATCTGTGTAATACTTATGACTGTATTGATATTCGCAATAAAATTAGTTACATAGTACCCAGAACAACGTTATGTCGTGGGGTGCGCGCAAGACCCTTATTTGCGGTAAGTTCCTGTCGCACCAACGCGGGCTTGCGAGCACCCTTACGCCGCCTTACCAACCAATATAATAAGATCTTTGAAGACATCGACTTTTTCTTTGTCTCTCTCAAAAATTTAGAAAACTTACCTATAAAATAATTTTAGAATATAATAGTTAATTTAGTTATATATTTTATTAATATTTAATTCATTCATTTTCATATCATTTTATTGTTCATATTTAGTTCACTGTTTGCTCTCTTTGTTTTTTTTTTTTTTGTTGTTTGCATGCCTGTCTATGTTTAAGTTCACTTTAACTTTTCTGATTTAAAAACTTAGAATAGCGCACAGTTAAATATAGCTTTTTAATATGTTGTGGAAAATGTCGTAGGTTATACATTTATAAAGCTTGTGTATGTATAACTTATTGTAAGATTTTAATGTATAACTGTTTATTTTCCCGAATAAATAAAATAAATAAAAACGCCAGAGCATAGAGGCACGCGCGTGCCCTCCACGCCAAGCCAAAAATTCACCGTAACTTATTTCTTGTTAAAACCTTAACATTTAAGATATATAAATCACATTTTAAAGATATATAAATAAACACACACAAAAGTAATGATTTAAATTGCTTATTTCGTGTTACAGTGCACTATATTTTTTGTCACACATTTGTATCGTTGGCGTACGTATATGTGACAATGGCGTTCAAAAGGTTAATTATTTACTTTGCAATAATGTCACGAACCCTATTGCAGGTGAACAAACATTCACGGTGATGGGCAGCGGCAAGCCCCTGCGCCAGTTCATCTACTCGCTGGACCTAGCGCGACTGTTCCTGTGGGTGCTGAGGAACTACGACAGCGTGGAGCCCATCATATTGTCCGGTCAGTAGAATTAATTCGCTTTTACAGATACGCGTTATGCACGTAAACGCTCGTATGTAATCGTTTATAATAATAACGATTTATTTTCTCCCACAAAGTACAATTACAATATACAGATGTTACAAATATTGGAGGTACAAAAGTTTGTGGGAGTCAAGAATCCAAACTAGGATACCCTGTGCTATGGACTCCTGGCCCCCTTGGCCGAGATTGGAATTATCACAATTGTAGATTGTAGTTACAGGTATTGTACGAAAAGAATTAAAGAAAGAATACTAACCAACTAAAATAAAATCAAATATAAAAATGCGAGTTTGTGTCATTGTTAGTGTGTGAACTGTGAGTGTAATAGTGAAGGTGTCGTGTGTGTGGTGTGGTGTTGTTTGTGTGGTGTTGTGAGTGTGTGAGAGAGAGTAAGATGGTGTATGCGTGTGCGCGATTAATTATGTTTATGTATATGAATGCGTGAGGGGGTGAGCGGGAGGGGGTGGCGTACATATTTTTGGGCGAAAGATGTTTTTACCGGAGTTGTTTCACTGTTGTTTTTTATGTTACGCGTAAATAACCGACGCATACATTTCAGACGGCTCCGTACACCGGACTCTCATAGATAATAAACGGCGTACATTGTATAACCGACTGGCGCAAATCCACATCTAAAAGGCGTATTTGGGATGTAGTGTTGCGTATTTTAATAGCCTTACTTGTCCCATTGCTGGTGGGGAAAAATATTTCCAATTACACTTTTCTTGCGCCATCTTAAACAACCCTCCTAATCATCCTTAAGAGAAAATCAAATTATAGCGAAACTCATTTCCCCTACCTTATCATTACAGTTGACGAAGAAGACGAAGTAACAATAAGTACAGTCGCGGAGAAAATAAAGAAAGCGCACGGTTTTCCCGGAGAGATCGTGTACGATACGACAAAGGCAGACGGTCAGCACAAGAAGACAGCTTCAAATGGTAAACTCAGGTCGCTGTACAAGGACTTCAAGTTCACGCCGTTCGAAACTGCGATACACGACACGGTGGCATGGTTCAAGCAGAACCGGGAGCATGCTCGGACCTAAATGTTCACGAAACCAGCATGCCTGAGAGTTATGTCTCGACGGCATGTAAAGCCAAGTCAGAGGCCCATAAAAACTGCACCAGCCACACGATAAAGAAGAAGTACTTTCACAGTTATATCGCCTTTGATTCGCGTAACGGACTAAAATACAGAGAACTTTCTTCTCGTGACAATAACGGCTACGATCACGACTTTTGGCTGCAGAAGCTTCGTCCAGGAAGTACGTTTGGTCGCACAACCAGGCTTCCGTTTGATTTTGTTCAAGTTAGCGGCCGGTTATGCGACAAGTCGTGGTTTTCCTGTCCCTTAGATTGCTATACAGCTGTTTCCACAGACCAGTCCGTCAAAATCACAACAATTTTTGTTTTCTTTGCATTAAGATCCTTCGCCCACGATTCTGTTTGGTTATTAGCGCGGCTGACGCACTTAAGTTGCGATTCAGCATCGATACAGAAATGCCTGTGAACGTTACAGTTGCAAGACGAGACTCCCGTCGCGAGTATACATCGCATCCGTCTCGCCTTGCAAATGCAACCTCAGGTGAACTCACATTTGCACGCGCGTATCATCATTTTCTTGCATCTCTTTCCCTTTCTGGCACCTCGAATTCCAACTGGCTACAGTAAGAGACCCAATCGCACGTTGAAGTGCTTCCGATACGGATGCTTGCGGCCGGACTTTTCGCTCCACCAAAAGACGTCTTGAGCTGTGTCGAGATAATGTTATTTTGCCCGTGCCGTATCTCCGTTTCATAGCAGCGTAGCGATCCTATATCTGTGGACGCAAAATAGCCCGTATCTCCGTAACGTCACTGCGGCCATCGCGTTTTCATTTCTGTGTCGTCCAGCCATGTCGCCGACTGTGGAAGTCTATGAGAATTTGGCGATGTCTTGCACGTGCGTTATTCACAATTCTATAACGAAAAAATTACAACAAAAAAAAGACGACGTTGGTGGATATTAGAATTGTTCAAAAACAGAGAAACAAGTGGCGGAAGAGCTCTAATGAGATAAAATATCGCCGCGATCGCGTCCAAACGGGCGAGTTCAACGTATCGTATTGCCTTTGAACAGGGCGAAAAAATCGACTCGCGATGGATCGGAGCGTACCTGTTACCGTTTCAAGACACCGTACCACCGTACCGTACCGAACATCCAAACTAGCGTTCTTGGCTCACGACGATGATACGAAACGGAGATACGGTACGGACAAAAGAACATAATTATCTGGACACAGCTTTATGTGACAGAATGTGATAAAGACGCTACAGAGCGCTGATACATGCGCGCAGGTGTGATTTCACCGTAACGCGCGATAGCAGCGTTGTAGACGCGTGCAAACGTGCGACAGCATCGCTACAACAAGTCACGTGGGCGAAGGTCCTAAGGTCGCTGTTGGCTTCTGCCGTCAGAGGTTTAATAACTGTGAAACTACTGTTTATATTTGCTATGAAATCTTTTTAGTGAGTGTATTGCCAAGCTTAGTTCAATTCATCGTTCTCTTTTTTAAGGACCATCACCATAAGATTTGATCATATTCACTTATTTTAAGCCATGTTCTATTTTACTTTTATAATCGTATGGTTGTATAGGCTACTAAGGGCGAATTTCACCAAGGACTAGTAAGGACAAGGACACTGAATGCGATCAGTAAATTTTTAACTACGTTCAAGAGCTGTTTTCTTTGATATGGTATATTGACACTGACAGCTCTTGAGCGTCGCCGTCGTTTAGATGTACTGACCGCGTTCAGTTTTAATGTTGGAATTCGCTTTTAAACCGAAACCTGACGCTTTACCTTCCTTTAACTTTTGTCTTGAATTAGCCACCTACAATCGAAATGAAACTTATAAATAATCAGTTACCGAAGTGAACTCAAGTAAAGCGTCCGATATCGCATTAGTGATTAATTTTTCCAGTGTTTCCTTGTTTAGCCAAGAGTATTAAGTAAATGTGTGTTAGTCATTCCATATCTAAAAGTGCGCCCTCACTGCGAGAATTCACTTGTAAGATAACAATCAAAGATTCGATTTTGTACAGAAACAAGTGAATCTGCAGGCAAATGCTAGGCGAGGGACGTACCATACGAATTATTTCTTTATTTATTCAGTTAATGGACGAGCATGTAATATACAAGGTGTAAATAGACCCTTCACGAAGCCGTCAAGTAAGCGCTATGCAGGTAGATGAAACTATAACTATACGCAAAAATTATTACTGAGAAATGACCTTTTTTGAAACGGTAGGACTCAATGAAACGCACTCGAAACGTTGTGCTGGTGGATGTATTGAATAAAAAGGGGGTCGTGGAGGTACGAAAATTGTATAAAAATAAAGTTAGAAACTCCCCCCCCTCACCCCAATATCTCCGTAACTGTACTGCTCCCAGGTTTATTATCGTAATGACGGAGAGAAAGAGTGCCTTTCGGGTTCGTTAAGGGTATTTTTACACCCATTATTTAAATAATATATTTCTTAAATAAAACTATTTTTTAAATCTTAAATCTTTTATTCTCTAAAATAAAAACTTAACAAAGCGAGTATGAATAATAGACTAAATGGGCAAGCAACCAACTTCAGTTTGAACATCAGAATTAATTATAATTATTATAATTATAATACGTAGTAATATTATAATACCGTTCGTGTAATTGTGAAAGTTCAAAAGTCACAAGTGAGTTACAATAGCCCATAGTCACAGCAAAACGTTTTACAGATAATAGTATATTTTATGATACCTACGTCTTTTAATAAAATTGGATCTACTCCTGAACTACCTAAAATACTAATATTAGACATAGGTTTTGTCGTCAGCAAAGAAGGTTTTATTCAAATATTATTATTGAAGTCTATTCATAATTATTAGCCGAACGCTTCGGTCTGCCAACGAACCTAGCAGGCCAGAGAAGTATGGTGCGTTTTTGAGATGTTACTTCTGATAGAAAACCGAAAAGTATAGTCTTGTAGTCATGCTGGATTTAGGACAAAACTAAACGCGTAGATTTAAAAACATCAAGCGCGGAATCGAAACCAATTCTGTAAACAAACACTTTCATTTTCAACAATATATAGTTGCCTCACTGTAGTTTTAAATGCAGTTGGTGTTATCTGAAAGATTTTACTGCATTTTTAGTTTTTGTGCGTGCAACTAATACTCTGTGATTATGAATGCTGTTGCTATTGGCTTGGCCTTCTACCAAATAATTATGATAGCATGACAATATTATGACGCTCTTTCCAAATAATATATGTTTACATGGAATATAAGCATATATTGTTGCCAACTATACATAATGCGGTGTCCAGGACGCATGGACCTGATGTCCATGTAGCTAGGCGCTTGCCTGGCTTCGTTCGATCGTTTGCCTTTTTATAACTGTTCATTCACGTCTATTTTATAATTGACACTTAGTTTTGGTTTTCGCACTGAAGTAACGACCTCAAAAAATCACTTGCGTTATTACATTGTCGGTTAACCAGTCCTTTTTTTGTTTGTTTAGCGTTAGTACATATGCTAGTCTGGCGTATACACGAGCTAGCTGCGCAAATAGGTCATTTAAATTTAATTTCGGCTTCCCCCGTTCTTCACCAACATAAAGTTAAGCCCAGCACGACCAAAATTCAAAACATTTTATTTTGCATAAACCAGGGCATGAACCACTTCACATGAGTAGGTAGGGGTCGATTCGGAATAGTTTAGCGTATCCCCATGGAGAAGCACCGGCAAAAACTCCACGGTTTGTTGTTTAGACCTGAATCACATATATCAACATCGATTCGCATTGAAATTCATATAATATCAGTTGAAGCCGACTCCAAAGTTAGTTGGGAATGGCTAGGCAGATGATGGTACGCATTTTATATATTGACAATAGCAATTTTTTACTAAGATGCGTACTTACGCATCGCATACGAAAAATGAGAATTGATGCGCATACTCGACTTTACAATGTTATACCTACAATGATAATACTTAAGTATGAGAGGACAATGTAGGCTTAAAAACAAGTAGGTAGGTACCAGAGTAATTGACGGTAACATCTTCGAATCTGCAAGGCCTAAAAAGTCCTCACATTCACAAACAAAAACTAAAACTAAATAAAAGAGAAGACAAAATAACCAAGACGCCGAAGCCTAATCGGTAATCGTTGGCATTGGCCTACATTTTTTTTTAAGAGTGATAATTATTTATAGGCCTTCTGCGGTGGAATAAACAGGCTTATAATAATAAACGTTAGAAAAGCCACGTTTGCTAGAAAGCTAGGCCGTGTTCGTCGTATGTGACGAATATTTTCTCTATGGACGTGATATAAGCCGCGGTCCGCAGGTCGATCCCGAGGTTGTGGGTCTTAGCCGCTGCTGCCACGTTCTGTAACACAGAACCTGTTCTTAACGAAACTTTCATTTTATACGGAGATAGATGCAAAGATGGAAATCGGTAAATTAATACCGAACGTTTACTTCGTGGGAAAAAAGTATCCGGACAAGAGGAAGCTTATACAAGCCGCAGCCACGATGCTATCTTATAAGTTAGCTAGACCAATGTTGATAGATCGTTCGAGGACAAGGAAGGGCATGGGGAATCGAAAATAATGGAGAATCAAATTCAAAAACAGAATAAAAAAATTACGCTTAAACTACTCTGTGAATAAATTTATTTATTAAAATTTCATGCTACATCCGGTTAGACTGGAAGCAGACCCCACCCAACATAGTTGGGAAAAGGCTAAGCAGATGATTAAACTTCATGTTCCTACAGCTTGTACAAGAGTGATAAATAAGCGGACTGCCACAAGGTAATAAGTATTCTATACCTGTCAACCTTGAGGTCAAATAATATTATCTTTCGATTTATTTTATTTCCTGTTTGAAAAACTAAAAAGGGGAATTGAATGTGGTGAAAATTCAAATGATCTAGCACCCTAGACATGATAAGATAGCTCAAATACGTACACTGCAAGCATTAGTCATGGAGTATTCGAGACCAGTGCCGACGATGTGCTTCTCACTGGCTCCTGACATCATGGATGCAAAGGCAGGTGTTGCCGACACCTTCGCATCCACGTTAGCCGCTTTCAGCGATTTCTCCACCGAATCTAAGCCAAGAAAACCGTGTTTAACTTACGATATAGCATAATAACCGATAGAAGTTCCCACAACTGGGAAATTAATCACACAACCGAGGACGTTCTGTTAGGGGCAGTGAGTTGTCATCCACCATGCGAGCACAATACAGGTTTCTCTTTGAATGCTTGGTTCTGAGACATACCTGGCTTCAGCATGATTTTTCCCGTCACCATGGAACAAAAAACCCGAGCACCATGGAGCAGAAACGTACCGTCCTTCATGGAGTTCCACAAGGTAGTGTACTCGGACCACCCCTGTTTACACTCTATATTAATGACTTCCCTAAATCTATTAAACATACCATCGACACGAAAAGAAATAGAACACTGGCATTTTCTGCAAGTAACAAATTGCAATAATCAAAATCGATTACCTAAGAGTGCAGTGTTCGAATCTCTCCAGAATTTAATGCTGAGTTTCCCGAAGCTGACGTGGTTGAGATTCTTGAGGAACTCGAAGTAGGACACGGTGACGCCGCCGGCGTTGCACAAGAGGTCGGGGAGGATCAGGATATTTTTCGGGAGCAACACCTTGTCAGCAGACGGCACTGTGGGCCCGTTGGCACCCTCCGCTATAATCTATAGGGTCATCATGATCAGGTATGTGTCACAAATGTTAGACAAACATAATAACTTGACATGAGGGTAGCGCTGCTTGCTAAGGAAAACGTCATCTACCTGTCAAATCTAGTATTCTAAAACGTAGGAACAGACGCTAGCACATCAAGCTAACTGAACCCTCCGGCTGTTTTCGCAACTGCGATTCGCAACCAGTTGTGAATTAATAAATTTTATTCCTTGTTCGCCACCAGTTGCGAATCAAGAGTTTTTTTCCTTAACCAACTAAGCATCCTGATGATAAAGTTTCGTAACCAGCTATGAAAAACATCGAGTCACCAGTAACCCCTGTATATGCAATAAATGAGGGCAAAGGGTGGAAAGGCCTTTCAAAAAATATAATTTAATTTTCTTGGACATCGGGATTTTTGTATTTTTTTTTAAATTCATTATTTTCCTTCTTTATTATCCTTCACCAAATATTTAGTGGAACGATAGATTGCAGTGAACTTTTGGGCTCATTACAGATTAAAATTCCAACTCGGACTCCCAGGCATAATACATACGATTTATTCTACGTTCCTGGCTCAAAAACAAACCTAGGTCATTACGCCGCTGCGCCAAGACTTTGTAGGCAATACAACACGCTATCTAAAACCATAAATTTTGACATCTGTGAATCCCTTGCAATTTATAAGAAATGTCTTAAAGATTCATCTGATTGTTAATTTTAATTTTACTCTACGTTTATTTAATATCAAATGGTGTGTTGAGGCCACAGACCTCAACATAGCCGGGCGTCGGCGGCAGAGAAGGAGGGGTGCGGGGACAGCGGCTCGTCGCACGGCTCACAGGCACAGCCAGGAGCGGGCCCCGCGCCAACCAGTCAGCTGTGTTCCGCCTTTACGCACGGCTGCGCTCGCGCATTTTAAAACTTATTCCATACTCCATATCGTCGGCTTATTGCAAGAACTCACTAATGGCAAAAAATCATTAAGTACAGTTATTATAACAGTTATACTCGTCTCGATTAGCTCTTTAAAGGGCAAAAACTCATTTATTTCTAGCTTTTCAAATTTGGCCGTTATGACCTAGACGTAAAGTCGATAATTACCATTCCAGATTACCTGGTTTCTTAGAAACTCGATAAAGTACAATAATAGTTTTTAGTAAATAACAAAAAAAACAAAACGGCACTTTTTTGTAATATAAATATCATTAAAGTAACTTAATAACTTTTTAAGATACGCGTTACGCACTTCGCTTTTGAACAGCATTTGGTTAAAATTCATTAAGTGCACATAAATACGTGGGACACTCAGAAAGTTTTGCGAAACTAAAAAAAATTGTTCTATACGTACATATATTTTTATTAAATCTTTTCAAAGTACTTTCCACCAGCCTCTATACAAAGATTCATGCGCCTAAACCAGTTTTCAAAACACTTTTTCCAGTCCGCCGCAGACACCTCGTTTACAGCCTGCTCGAACCCAGCCAGCGCATCTTCCGGCGACGAAAATTGTATCCCTTTGAGCTGATTTTTTATTTTTGGGAATAAAAAGAAGTCACACGGTGCTAGATCAGGGCTGTAAGGAGGGTGACCCAGGAGTTTGACTGGCGTGCTGTCCAGGAAGTCCCTCGTTTTGAGTGCGGTGTGCGCAGGTGCATTGTCGTGGTGGAGCAGTAGCCCGCGGAGCCCTGTGTTTGGTCGCTTGTTGCTTATAACAGAGAAAACTTCTGGCAAACATTTGGAAGTATACCATTCGGCATTAATGCTTCTTTGATCCCGTAAGGGAATTGATACCAAGTGGCCAGTCAAATTAAAAAAGCTAGCGATCAAAATCTTACCCCCGCTTCTAGATCGCTTCACTTTGGTAGGCGTTGGCTCATTTTGAAACACCCAAACAGTCGACTGGCGCTTGGTTTCTGGGTCGTATTGATAAATCCAGGACTCATCACCTGTAACGATGTCGTAAACACGCCGAGACGAGCCTGCTTCAAATTTGTTAAGCATATCACGGCACCATTCCACCCGGGCCTGCTTCTGAGCATCGGTGAGGTTGTGCGGCACCCAGCGTGATACTATCCTCCTCACGCGAAGATGGCTGTGTAGAATCTCGTGAACGCTTCCCGATCCAATCTTCAATATGTGTTGAATCTCCTGATATGTAATTCGCCTATTGTCTTGGATTAAATTTTTCACTGCTAGCACGTTTTCTTCGGTAACAGCCGTCAAAGGGCGACCGCTTCTTTCGTCATCCCCCAAAGTTGGTCGACCGCGCTTGAATTCGTTATACCAACGATACACGGTTGCCTTGGAAGGGCCTTCATCCATGAATGCCATTTGAAGTCTATCGTACGATTCATCCGGTTTCAGGCGACACTTGAAATCGTATAAAATCATAGCTCTAAAATGTTCCCGGCGCAGATCCATATTTCAGTGAGACACAATACTTTGAATTAACTCGCAAAAAATGTGGAGGGAAATTTTGAAATTGGAACTTACTTATTTTTACTTATAAATAATCATATTTTCGAAAAACATAATAACTGGCCAGTCTCCCATATATAAAAACTTTTTTTCGCAATACTTTCTGAGGGGCCTGGTACTTCTTTAAATCTATGATTCATGACAAATAAAACATTATACAATTTTAACGACTTCTGTTATAACGAGTGACGGTCAATGTTTACAGTTTTAGTTCGGTTAAAATTAATTATTGTATCTTGGCGATTATTTGTTTTTCTAGGTTTAAGCAATCTATTTATTTTTGTACAAATTAAATGCAGTTAACTACTTTTGATAAGCTCCGGTTTCACTCTTTTTGACTTTTAATGAATTTGTCGTCGGCTGATTGCATGAATTTATTAAGTGACATAAACAAAACTGAGAAATCAGTTAATTATTTTGATTTCATTGGATGTCCTATAAAATCTAATATAATATATGTTTATATAAAAAAATAAACATCACTAGAGAGTTAAATGTATTTATTAATAAAATCAAACATAATAAGTAGTTAAAAAATTGTGAATATTTTTTAAAAGCTTAAAAACCAGTTTAATGTTTTCATGTCATTGAAAGTTTACACTAAGTGTGAATTATACATTTCTTAAATTAGACTAAGTACGAACGCTAGACTAGTTTCTCAAAGGCACCAACTGGTATTAATCAGTCTTAAAAGTTAACAAAACTTCTTTATCTTCATAACATATTCTTAAAAAGAAAACAATCTAGAACTCAAAAAAATCACTTGGGTACATAAATAAAAGTAAACATGGTACTTAACTTACGAGTTATTTTAAACTACTCATCTTCTTCCGAATATACTTCTTCTAGTAAAATATCTCGACGTTCGTTGACTGTTAGGTTGCTTTCTAATGCAAGCTGTTTTTAATGCATAAGCGGAATAACCGGCGGACTGTCAGGCTTGTACTGACTAAAACCCATCCATGTTCCTTCTTAGCCCTTTGTGTTCCAGGGCCACGGTACCTCTTTCGAACAGTCTCGCAGCCCTGCCAGGCATCGGCCCTCTTGGACCTCTTCCGGTTTGCTAACATCACCTTGAGGCGCGCGTGGAACACGAACGCGCCGTCGACACGGCCTGTCGTCATAAGACGGACGGACGGTGAGCTAGCTCATTACTTACCGTCCACAGGCACGCGCCTACGGTGGCCGGGGACCCCCGATTACGCCCGGGGCGTCTACCGCGTCGGCTGAGACGTGAGGCTCTCTCCCTCTCACGTTCCGCCACCTCCTTCGCTAGCATGACAGCTTCGCAGAAGGAAGCGATGGCTTCCCATTCCCTCTCGCTCCGGGCCATGGATTGAATCAAGGCCAAACGCGAGAGGTCGCCGCCGCCAATCGCCACTACGAGGACACAGTGGTGGTCAGACTAGGCGGAGCAGAGCTCCACGGTGTGCTCCACCGTGTCCTCCGGCCGGTCCTCGCAGTGGTGACACACGGCAGTTTCGTTCCGCCCGATTTGGTGTAGGAACCTCCCAAAACAACCATGTCCGGTGATGACCTGCGTCAGGCGCCACGGCGCTCTCACCTTCCGCCTGAGGAGCGCCTCTCCAGCCACTCCTCAAAGAGGAAACTTATCGCCACTATTGTGGCGTCGCTCTCTCCATGTCGCCTTGAGATCCCGCCGGAGGTCTGTCCGCTGAGCGGCAATTTGCAGCAATCCGGCCAAGAGGCTCGCCGCCTCGCCGGTGATCGTGCGGTACCTCTGGACTAGCCTTACGCCTACCACCTTCTGGGGCAAGTTCAGGTAGTGGGCAGCTCGCCGCCTCAAAGAACGCGCCCACACCGGGGCCCCGTAAAGGGCCATGGACCGCACGACCACCGCGTAGAGCCTCCGGCAGGAGGTGTTTGGATCCCCTAGGTTGGGCAAGAGTTGCTTGAACGCAGCCCCGATCCGTTCTAGTTTGGGGGCCAAACTACCGCCCTCCTACCGTCAGTATGGATTCCGACGGTGGCGCATTCCAAGGCCCATGAAAGCACATGGCCTCGGACTTGCGCAATGCCACCTCGAGACCCAGTTGCCGGTTTCTCTCCACGACTATCACAACCCCGCGTGTCATAAGTTCGGCTGCTGCCTCGTTCGACCTCCCTTGTGCCAGCACCAGAGTGTCGTCAGCGTAGCAAACTACGGTTTTCGCTTTCGCAGATTTATAGTTTGGGTGGCTGTTTCAGTTGCTCCCATTTGACAAATCCAGTTCTTTATAGTCTGACCTATAGCCATATCGATATTGAACGATGTTAGGCTTCTTTTATTCAAACCTAAAACTTTTAACTTTTAGCCACTGTAGGTACTCTTTCTCCATCAGGCCCAAAAGATCTATTCAACCTCAAATTATTTATTAGATCTTTTAGATCTATCTATTTCATTTATTGAGTTAAGTGCCATGGTTACTTTTATTTTTACTGATTTATATGCCGAAGTGATTTTTTTTGAGTTCTAGATTGTTGACGTTTTAAGAATTTGTTATGAAGATAAAGAAGACTGTTTCGTTAACTTTTAGGACTGATTAATACCAGTTGGTTCTTTTGAGATACTAGTCTAGTGTTAGTACTTAGCCTTATTTAAGAAATGTCTAATTCACACTTAGTGTAAACTTTCAATGATAAGAAGTCACTAACTTGGTTTTTAAGCTTTTAAAAAAATATTTCTCAATTTTTTTAACTGCTTATGTTTGATTTTATTAATAAATATATTTAACTCTCTAGTGGTGTTTATTTTTTTTTATATACATATAAGATATAAATTTTATAGGACATCCAAGGAAATCAAAAGTAATTAATTGATTTCTCAAAGTTTTGTTTATGTCACTTAATGAGTTCTTGCAATAAGCCGACGATATTTTCGTAATTTCTTTTTATTATTTTGTTATTTCATATTTTATCTTATCCTATTACATGTTATACAGTCCACTCGCATTCATTTATTTCACCAAGACCTATCGTCGCGATCAGGTGTGTTTCAAATTTAAAATTTTTACTTATTTTTAACTTTTTTTATATATCTAAATCGTATTATCAATTTGTTAGGAATTGTAAATTCTATTATAACCAATTTCGACATCAGTGAATCTCTTGCAATGTCTACGTAATGTCTAAAGATTTATCTAAATGTAAATTTTTATTTTATTTTTCGTTTATTTAATATTATCTGATGTGTTTTTCTCTGTCTCCTGTAAGTGAAGGAGTTCACCTACGTGATACTTTTAAGTCCATTATTTATTTCACATGATCTGTGTACATCCTTTGTTGGAGATCCTAAATAAATAAATTATCTTAACTACTGGTTGCGAATTTAGAAATGCTTTTCTCCCATCGCAAGTATGTAAGTTTAAGAAGTTCTTATTCTTTGTTCGCAACCAAGTTGCGGTTAAGGTTAAGCTTGATGCACTGGCGTCTGTACTTCTAGATTATGGACACACCGACGATAATATCGTAGGAAGATTACTGGCATTCTATTCTACAAAATAATGTACGTTATCCGTTTTATTCCGTTTCCACTGTTTACCTTTAGCGGTAATGTCCTTAGTCTACTGTTTGTGTATGTTTTTCACTGTTGTAAAAAAATTACTTTGGCATGGTAAAATAGGTACTGATTGTGTGTTTCAAATTTATTGAATATCTGAAACTAAAATGTTCCTGCAAATTGTTGGAATATTGAACCATGTTATGTATCTGTACACCATTCAACTTGTCTATGAGGCTGAGATTATGGTAAGGATTTATGATTAAATCAATGCTATAGATCTGTCAATGTTGTCTCGATGACACTGACAGCTCTTGTCACTCAAAAACAATTTTACTTGTCTAATGCAACGTACGTCTTCCGTTCGCACTGTTCTGAATAGCCCACACATCATGTCTGCTTAGCTGATTTTCTGTGTCCCATAATTTTATGTTAATCGTGTATAATTAATTCTAATTTTCTTCATTGAACAATAATAAGTATTGTGTCATTTGATTGTGATCGTTTATTTTCGCTCGCCACCTGCAATCTATCAGCGTAACCTATCCTCAAGTTTTATCCACTACGTGAGACGCAGCCGGAGCTAGGCCTCTACACCGCCTCACCGCCTGGCTGGCTTGACTCTCTGTTCAACACAAATAATTCAGAAAAAGTACACTTAGCGGCACGGAATGTGGCCCCAACATAAAAAAAACCGGTAACAGGCGATTTTGGTATGAAAACGAGTGGCAGTTTGTCAGGATATTTCAAATATTTGAACTAGATATAAATAAATTCTTCACGTTTACTTATAACCTCGATAGACGGCAGCCCAAGAAAATCTGATCTCGCTATGATTTAGTTACCACGAGCCGTGTATACGCCATTCAGCTTCACCGCGGTGCCTTCCGTCACTACTGAAGTTCTGGTTTTCACATAAACTTTTCGAGCATAGGAGTCGATCGGATCTTTGCTCGGTTAGCTCTTTCGGAATTGCTTAGTAGATAAATCGGGCGCGAGGTTCGTGCTAATTCGGAAAAACGAACATTTTATGGAAGAGTATTCCTTTTCTCATTAATTTTACTTACCTTGGCTTGAATTTTATTGGCATTGTCCGCTGTGATAACTTTCTCCATAGCTGCTACCACGAGAATATCACATTTCTCGTAGAAAAGATCAGGGCCAACCTCCTTTGCGCCCGGAAATCCCTTGGCACTCCTTTTGTTTGATGCCATATATTTCATTAATTCCTGGTTGGCGAAAGTGGTAAAGTTAGTGGATTCTGTCGAGCTTCTTATTTACCCTTAAACTTAAAAAGAAAGTAGTTTCGTTGTACTCATAATAATGAAAAAAAAATTGCTAACACTCACCGTTGGGTTTATACCGCTCGGGTTCGAGATGTAGGCTTCAAACTCACACACTCCTATAATCTTGACTCCCGCATCGTGTAGGTAGATAGATGCCCAGCTGCCCACGTTACCGAAGCCCTGGATTATTGCCGTCTTACCCTGAAGAATTATATTCATCATCATCATCATCATTTCAGCCGAAAGACGTCCACTGCTGGACATAGGCCTCCCCCAAGAAGGGGGGGTTTTGCCATAATCGCCACGCTTGGCAGGCGGGTTGGCGATCGCAGTACGGTTGTTACAAAAGCACAGAGAACGCTGCTGCCCATTCTCTGCTAAGTCCCTTAGTCGCCTCTTACGACACCCACGGGAAGACATGGGATGGTGCTATTCTTTACGTCCGACACCATACAGAACACGAAGAATTATATTATTGAGGTCGAATTACGACAGACCTGTCCAAGTCGCTTGGTCGGACATAATCTGAGATGCTGATGCGAGAGTATTGGCTATGGTGACGGAATGTTTCCTCTTTAGAGAAGAGACATTCTGACCGAAGAGAAATTCTGTGCAGATTTTATCTCCAATGATGGTAATGGTAGCTGTCAATGTACATTGTACTGCGCGAAGAATCGAATTTTAAGTAAGTATTACCTTACAGCCAGTCGGCAAATTAATCAACTTCATGAAGTGGGAATCGTTTATAAAGTAGTTGATGGTCATGAAGACGCCGCGGCCGGTCGCCTCCACTCGGCCGTGTATGCCGCCGCCGTTGATCGGCTTACCGGTCACACAAGCGGCCGCGTTCAAGTCCTGGTAGCCTGTGAAACATGCATCCCATGAAAAATAACACCCGCGAGAGTCGATCTTCAAGGTTAAGCAACGCACCACTGTAGCGGCGTCAGTAGGTAGGTACTGGGGTTTCCGTTTCCGTACTGTCTACTGTCTACCTACTTGGGCAACACCGTCTGTTCTTACCAAGAGTTTTGATGTAGGTGTCAACAACCCAAGACATTTCCCTGCCAGAAGTATTGACGTCAGGAGCTGGTACATCAATACCAGCACCTGAAACAAGAATTTAAAGTACAAATTAGAGTGTACAAAAAAAAACTCGAGAAGCAGAAAAAAAAAGACTGGGACTAGAGGTAGCGCAATGTTACTTCTTTTGGCGTGGGTTGGAACCAAGCAGATATGAAGTTTAACTCTTTGCTGCTTATTCCATCGTCACTGTAATCGGCGCCAACACACCAAGAGGAGGGCCGCCGGGTTCGACTGGGAATCTTCGATTGTGTCATTGTGCTAAACTCGCCGCAGTCAAGCTAAAAGGAGGTTTCAATCCCAATACCCACAATAAGTAGGTAACTACACCAGCATAACTTCCCGTCATATCGAACTATAATACCCAATGGGAAAGTCCTGTCAAAGCTCATTGTAATTGGAACGAACATTGCTGAGTCCCAAAATTACCAATAAAGTCAAATTATTTGGAAAAAGATAATATATTGGTCAATCTATTTTGAAATATCAAATAACATTCATTTGCACATTTTCAACTTCTTCTTAGCGTATCGATGGCAAATAGTCCAAATATTATTTTAGCCCAAAACTCAGCCACGCGGACTCCGTTCACAGATGCAGTAAATAGATTATCAAGTCGGTGATCGAGCATGCGGAAGAAGATGGAGGTTATTGTCTGTCATTTTCAAATAATGGCGGTATTTGGAAGAAGCTACACTAACGCCTTAAGTTTCACAGCTACCATCCGCGTTCGAAAAAGCCGGACGATTACATATAACGAAAAATTGGTAAATATTTGTATTATATTGCTTACCAATATAGTTTTTCTTGGCAAGTTCCAATGTGTAACGTCGGGTAATACGCTGGAGTTCCGCCACCGTGAATTTCTTGGGATTTATGGCTACACCTAGAAGATGTAGGTAAGGAAGTTCATAATAATTCCAATATGCATATTGAAGATCTATTTCTCGAAAGACTAGGCATATTTTAGAAGTTCCATGTAGATTATATGGCAAACTTATTGTCATCAACCGAAATACTCGGAAATACTCAGTCGCAGATGGACGCAGTAATAGGTACTCTACTTACCCCCTTTGGAGCCTCCGAAAGGAATGCTGGAGCAGGCACACTTGAAGGTCATTAAGGAAGCCAAAGCTTTCACCTCGTCCAAGTTCACTTCATCCGAAAATCTTATACCTGGTCAAATGAAAAAGGTAATTTATTGAAGAGAAAAATAAAGTTGTATACTCCGACCTTTTTCTTCTTTTTTTGGGGTGCATTTCTTGCACTGTCGATTTGCTCACCTCGTCGTCAAAGGGCGTAAATAACTGAGACCTACCATGAGACTCTTGATTAAGGCGGAGGTTCTAGTAAGTACTTACTTATTAATAGGTTTTATAATTACTGTCTACAGTCCCGTGTAAACTTTCATGTCCTAATTCATATAATTGGTGCAAGTCTCATTTAAACTTCCACCCCCCTCCAATTTAGGGGATAGGGGCGCAAGTTATAAGTTTAGCTGGGGGCACGGTAGTGTTTTTTTGTATACTGAACTTTCTTTAAATACCAAATTTCGGCTTTCTAGCACTTCAGGAAGTACCCTAACAGTTTTTAGTCTCATACAAACTTCCACCCCCCCCCCATTTTAAGGGATCGGGGGCGAAAGTTATATGTTTATGTTTTTTTTTGTAGGTTGTATACTAAACTTAGATAACATACCAAATCTCTCACTTCAGGAAGTAGCCAAACTTTTTGATGATCATCAGTGTGTCAGTGACGAAATAGGTGTATTTTAGATATCAATAAAATCTAAAGTTTTAGAGCTATTCAATTGAGACTTTGTATGTTTAATTAGTCTATTATTGACATCGTATCCTCAGAATATGAACTATCTGGTACATCTGAAACCAACTCTACGAGGGTTCAAAAAAACGACGAAACACTTCGAGAAAAGGTAGGTAGTGCTCTTGCGCTTTGCTTGGCTCGTCTTGGCGGGGGCACTGCCGTGCCCCCAGATACTGCATGTCCATTACTGTCTACAACAAATTACCTGATAGCTTCAAAACTCTCAGCCTCAGAACATTTAAATGTAAATTATTTAACCTTCTTTTAAACAAATGACACGGTGGTTGGAGCTCTGATAGAGTGGCTGAGGGTTATATCGAAAGCTCAATGGCGAATAAAACCATATTAAGGCGTGGATATACGTGAATTGGGCTTCATATGAGATACATTGGAACCTTTTTTTTCCGTAACCCTTACAAGATTTTTTTTCAAAATAATATATATTAATCTACACAATATAGAGCATGTCCTCTTGGCTTCAAAAAAATTAAAAATATAATAGAAATATCATAAATAAATATGCAAAGTGGCCTCTGTTTTTGTAACTTACTACCATTTTTCTCCTAAACTATCAGTCACAGGATCTTTTAATTGCCACCAATATATTATATTTAGTAATACCGAGGGGACCTTTAGCTTATTTTTACCAATAACTTTCTTAATTATTTTTACGGATTTTTTTACGTAATCGCTACTCGCAATTCGTACAGCCACCCCTCCGGCGTCCAGTAAATCAGTGCGGGACGAGACGCTGTGCTGAACGGACCTGTGACACTTTTCTCCGCAAACAAAATTATTGTCGGTAGCCCAACCAATTATATTTTTTTTGGGTTTAAATATAGTGTGTGTAAATATTAGGTTATTTTAGAACGTAATTTACACCTCTGCATTAGAGACAGCTACTGGAAGCGATAAGTAGATAGCATGCGGCGCACAGTGTGCGATTTGACCATTCTAGCAGAATAATAGGTATTTAAATGAAATCTTTAAAACTACATCTTCTAACTGATAGCAAAAGGCAAATAATCCCTTGTTCCTTGGTGTATTGAGTGCTTGTAAGTGTTTTTAGGGTTCCGTAGCCGAATGGCAAAAAAGAACCCTTATAGATTGGTATGTGATCACGTCTGTCTGTCTGTCCGTCCGTCCGTATGTCACAGCCACTTTATTCCGAAATTATTCTGAAAAAATATTGGCATGTAGAACGTAAAAAAACTTTTAACGAAAATTGGTTTGAATAAGATTTGATATTTAGTTTTTGAGATGTGGGACTTTTTCACCAAACTGCAGTATAACTTTGTTTTTCATAACAAACTTAGTTTTGCGGTCGAGTGGAAGTTTACTATTCAATGACTGCTACATTGATTGAAGAATTATGTAATTATCTACAGCCTCGCCAAACCGAGCCACCACATGTAAGACAGCTCGAAGAATTATTAATACTGGTAAAGAACAAAGACCTTATACTCCTGACGAAGCTTTGGCCTTTTTCTTATCAAATAATTTCACTGTCCAGAAATACAAAAATGTTCAACAAGAAGCCATAGAAAGGGGATTCAATGTATACCCTTGCTATGATCACGTGGCAAAGGTGAGGAAGCAGTACTACCCTCAAGTTGAAAATATAACAGTAACCGAAATATCGGCTGAAGTAAGACTGGCTATACAAGCAACCATTTAAAGATACCGATAGCACAGAAGAATATATGTTTATCATATCTTTAGTTCCAATAAGACTTGTAAACAATGCACAGAATTTCATATGGGAAAATCCTCGGCCATCATCACCAAGATTCTATAGAATTATCAAATAACGCATCAAAGAAGAATGCCAAGGCATTGAAAATCAAATACGGATGTTAACGCCGATTCTCGTGGAAGTCAGAGGTGTGTCCATTTCGATCACGCACCAGATGATTCTTTCAATGATTGATGGTAAAGTTTGTAACGTTTTAGCTGAAAATAAGTCGGCTCAAAGATGTTTTATCTGTAAGGCAACATCAACGGAAATGAATTCGGCATCAATGGTTAGAGACCCTGATGAAAATATGTACCAATTCGGAATCTCTAGTTTACATGCGTACATTCGTACAATGGAATGTCTTTTAAATATTATTATCGCATGAACATTTGAGAGTGGCAAGTCATAGGAGGCTCGGTGTGGTATCGGACGTAAATAATAGCACCATCCCATATCTTCCCGTGGGTGTCGTAAGAGCCGACTAAGGGATTTGCCAGAGAATGGGCAGCAGCATTCTCTGTGTTTTTGTAACAACCGTACTGCGATCGCCAACCCGCCTGCCAAGTGTGGCGATTATGGCAAAACCCCCCAAAATATCAATGTGACACTTGGGGGAGGCCTATGTCCAGCAGTGGATGTGTTTTGGGCTGAAATGATGATGATGAAGTCATAGGAGACAAAAATAAAGACACATTAAAAAAAAACTAAAGAAGAAATAAAGATAAAGTTTAAAGAAATTGGTCTTATAATCGACAAAGTTAAACAAGGATTTGGTACAAGCAATGACGGAAATACCGTACAAGCATTTTTTTATAATTATGACACAACAGCGCGGACTACTGGTCTCAATGAAAACCTTATTCATCGTTTTGGGACAATTCTTGCAGCCATAGCTTCAGGCTATGAAACCAATACCGACAAATTTCATGACTACTGTGTGGAGACCAGGGAGATACCTAAGTATATTTAAGTTTATACCCATGATATAACATGCATACAATTTTTATGCAACAGTGCATAAAATTTTGGTACTTACATGGAGCAAATTTAATAAAAAATTCGGTGATACCTACCGATAGGAAAAATGTCTGAGGTGGCTTCAGAGGCTAAAAATAAATAAATCAGAAAAGCCAGATTGGGACATACATTGAAGACATCAAGACACAGAACTTATTATGATTTAATTAAACATTTGTTAATATCTTTAGACCCTTATATATCATTATTAAGAAAACTTCCTCGAAAACAAATATCTAAGCGAGCCATAGATATAAGAATTTTATTAAAAGATTTAAAAAAATATGTTACACATTTAGTTTTGCGTTTTATTTACTACAACATTCATATATACTCGTATACAATAAATGTAATACTTTTACATATAATATAATAATTAGGTTCCCGAGTTTTGTCCCCCTAGATTAGTCAAATCGTCCACTGTGCGGCGGGCGGCGAGGGCCGGGCGCCGGGCGCTGCGATACAATATAATTATAGTTCGCGTTGCACGAAATTATTGTTAGGGGTGGGAGGCGCACGCGGGGGGCTTTCTCGTCGTAACGTCCACATGACCAAGGTCACTGGCGTATATCCCGCCCTTAAACAGTCAAATTAACAAAAATATAAAACTTAATCCATCAGAGCCACAACCATCAACTTCCAGCATCTTATCTTCGTCCGTAACTCACGATGCACCACCACCACTATCTCCGACGTATACTATCCACAATGAAACGCAAGTTCCTCAGACGCAAGAACAGAGAAAAACTCAAATCAACTCATCAACAATACCAAACAAAAATGTAACTCTCTCTATCAATAATTGGACCAATGTTTCGAATGTTAACTTTTATTTTTAATAAATGCTTATCTCATATTAATATTGTGATTTTAGTGTGAATATAGTTCACCCAAGACAGCTTTATCACCGAGAGAATGCTTATCTCATATTAATATTGTGATTTTTTTTTCGCAAGTGTTACGAAAATTAGAGTATTTTCCTCGGTGATAAAGCTGTCTTGGGTGAACTTAGATCCCTCGAGATTTAAATCGTCACCCGCGACAGAATACACTGCTTTATCCCCTTGGTTAATAATCTACTTTTATCTAAACTAATATTATAAAGAAAAAAGATTTGAATGTTTGTTTGTTTGCATTGAACAGGCTCCGAAACTACTGGTCCGATTTGAAACATTCTTTCAGTGGTATATAGCCCATTTATCGAGGAAGGCTATAGGCTATATATCATCACGCTACGACCAATAGAAGTGGAGCAGCAATGAAAAATGTTGCTAAAACGGGGAAAATGTGACGCAAACTATGTGGCGCCGGACAGCTAGTTCAATATAAAAACTGTCACTGACCGTCAAATTGTAAAAAAACGTAAGATAATCTGAATTTCGCGTGCCACCCTGTCGCTTCCACCTTAGAAAATGTTGGAAGTGAAAATGTTGATAACTATTGGTTTATTGAAGTAAGTGGTTGGTACCTCCTTTGCAAGGCAGACGATGGACGCTGTGTTGTACACGATACGCTTGGATGATGTCGTAACCACCACTTTTGCGCTGCAGGGGAAACTCCATCTGAATACAGCTGTTGCACGAACCCATAACCTGGAATTCCCACATTTGATTTTATAAAAAAGTGGCCGGTTTTAATACTGCTTTGTAGATGCAGGTACTTTTATTTTCTAGACTAAACGGTTGCAGTATACGTAACGGGGCATTGAGGAAAAAAGACAGAAAAATTTTGCATTTTTTTTTTTGGTAAATTGTTTCTTTTCTCGATTCTATCGTATTGAACACCTAAATAAAAATAAGGCGAAAAGCATCTGGGTCCGACCAACCTTGTGTCGTAAAAACCGAAAAGATCGGTTACAAAAACAATATTCCTGTACCAGGAGAATTTAGGATGCAAGAGCGAGCGAAGACCCCCGCCATCTCCGTGGTTATTTTTTTTTAAACCACCCAGAAGTAGGAGCCCCGCCAAACCGAACTTGACCCTTATGTTATATTTTTTTTCGTCGAGAATGGCTTATTTTGACCTTCAGAAATTTAACCTTGACTTCAAGGTCAATGACCATGAGCTCAAGTTTAGTGAGAATTGCGGAGTTCATATTTTGGAATTTTGACCTTGACATCTAAGTCCTAATGACCTTGAGGTGTACAATGGTGTTCCCCCACCCTACTACTGCCACATCCCACTGGGTCCCGAAGGCTTGATTAGGCGATGGATTTTGGTGAAATTTTTAATAAGTCTTTTTTCATAGTGCCCCGTTTCGTATCCACTGACCATGCTTCCATCATTGCGTGTTTGTATTAAGTCTTCTCTGTCGGGTTACATACGCGGCTTGCATCACGTCATCTGTCACTCCGTTTTTGATTTTATCCCCCGACCAAAAAAGAAGGGTGTTATAACTTTGACGTGTGTATCTGTCTGTCTGTGGCATTGTAGCTCCTAAACGGATGAACCGATTTTGATAAAATTCGTAGAAATAAAATATTTCAAAGACTCACTTTCAAAATTCCAGAGACCCGCGCGAGCCTCTTTTTCTCAGACATATGCGTGTGTCTCTTCAGGTAATCCACGAGAGAAGGCTCGCACACCTTGACTGCACGGTGGTAGAAATACTCCACCATTCTGAAGAAACTCGGGTTTGCTTCATCGCCAACTTTGACCAAGTGGGCGGGTATTTCGTAGTGTCTTACCGGCACCCGTAGAGGAGTGACTGCTCTTAGACCAGACTTGCTTAGCATAGGATGCATCTCGTAATGTCTCACGGCCGTCCTTAGAGGAGTGACCACTTTTATAGCAGATTTGCACATTGTGAACATGTTATTCAACGTAGGTATCATTTTATTAAAATCTTGTAAAATAAAATAACACACTCAAAAACACTCAAAATCGCGATATAAATTGACAATGATAGGTACGCTTATGTTTTGTTATTTTCTTACTTAATTTAGTTTTTTTCTTGTCGACAGTTGTGTAAAAAGGTTTGTAGGTACCTACCTACCTATGTATATTTTTGTGATCTGCCAAATGGGACCGCCTCGTCGTCGGCATGGCTGATAAAATATTTTTTAAGAGCGTTTATACCCTACGGCATTTCATACAAACTTTCAAGTCGTTATTTTCCGAAATGACTGAACAGATTTTAATGAAACTTCCTACGCATAAGCTGTATACATAGGTCTAAAAAGTTACTAAAAAACATTTTCGAAAAATAATGTTACAGCTAAATTAGACCGATTTTTAATTATCTATAGAAACAGAAATTTCGAAAAATCTTCATTTTTAAAAGACATTTCGAAAATGTTTTTTAGTAACTTTTTAAACTTAGGTATACTGCTTATGCGTAGGAAGTTTCATTAAAATCTGTTCAGTCATTTCGGAAAATAACGACTTGAAATTTTGTATGAAATGCCGTAGGGTATAAACGCTCTTAAGTCAAATTATTGCGTTACCACGTAATCAGTACTTACATTATTTTTAACAGCCAACACATATACATTTCATCGGCATCGGTTCAGAATGATGTACTGAAGATCTGGTAATCGCCCTTCGGTGTCCCTTCCAGCCAAAGAGTTAGTGTGGTAGGTATCGACCTACCAAGTAGGTATACTCTATTAAAAACCGGCCAACTGTCAGTCGGACTCGCGTACGAAGGGTTCCGTACCATTGTTTATAAAAATGAGAAAAAAAAAACACTTTTTTGTATGGCACCTCCTTAATAGTTATTTGTTATACAAGAGTGCAAAGTTGCTTTTTAACCGCGTGTTCAATTTTGATGACCGAGCAAGCAAAGGATTCTAAAATTGAATCACGAGCGCAGCGAGTGATTCAAAATTAGAATCCTGAGCGTTAGCGAGGGAATCAAAAGAGCACGAGGTGAAAAATCTTTGCACTCGAGTGCAACACGTAACTTTTCATTCCACCTCAGCGAGGAAATGACTAAATGCAAAAAAAAAAAAACGTTTACAACTACAAGAGAAACGTTTACAATTACACTTTTATTTCAGTTTAGGTATTAATTACTACATTATGACAGGTAAGTATTACAGAATAATCTAACTATAAACTAATTATAACAAAATAATATTACGGTATAATTAACAATGACGTGAAAAAATGCCGCGTAAAGAACCGCGTACAAAGCAAATTGAAAAAAGAACACCAAGAAGGTTCCGAGTCTGAGTTTTTAACAAATTAAAAAAAAGTTGTATGATATATTCGGCACCATAGAGGTAGCAGTAAATAGGTTTAATGTTTTTTTTATTTCACAAACTTATGTAGTGCACACGATGTTCTAAATTCAATTTACTTTATCCTCTAGAGAATAAAAACGACTTTTCCACTCAGATATTGAAGATTAAAAATACTCTTTCCGAGATGGTGGGATGAAAATATTATTTTATTGTTTTTAGTATTTGTTGTTATAGCAGCAACAGAAATACATAATCTGCAGAAATTTCAACTGGCTAACTATCACGTTTCATGAGATACAGCCTGATGACGGACGGGCGGACAGACGGACAGCGAAGTCTCAGTAATGGGGTCCCGTTTGACCCTTTGGGTACGGAACCCTAAAAGGTAGATGAAGAGGAAAGAACCTAGATTTGTGATTAGAAAGACTTAGTAACCAACTCTTCAAATAATACAATCAATCATTTAGCAAACAGGTTTATTAATGAAAATAAATATTTACTTATCAAGCCTACATATAGGGTTATTTTGTACCATTTGTAGGTCCACTTTGGGGCCGACTAGGTCCCTAATGTTGTTCAGTCCGTACTTGATCATCGTCGGCCGCTCTAGCGAGAGACCCCACGCGATAACGTTCACGTCTTCGGGAAGACCCATTGGTAACAACATTTCTGGTCGGAACACCCCTGAGTTACCGATTTCAATCCATTTTCCGAGGCCTGAAAAAGAAAACACAGTTTCGTTTTGTGAAATGTTAAAAAAACATGCATTTTGGACGTAAAAAGGACATGATACAGTCCCTGAAAACTTGTGTTAGTGTTTTAGCTGATAAGGAGAAAGTGGCGGGCTAACTCCCTAGTACACATCTGGTGTCAAGGTGCGCCCTCATGTGGAGCGTTCGCCTGCATTGAAACATTTCAGATTTGATTTTGAGAATTTATAATGTAACAATTTAAGATACTATTCTGTACAGAAACAAGTGATTGTTACAAATTGTATTGTAAAATACTGCGCACTGTAACGCTTGGTTCTCCTTCTCCTCTCTCACTGATGTAATACTCGATTCTGTAACGTTACATTACAAGCAAATGCTTCAAGTGAAGCTTTTCTAACCAAAGGTCCAATCTTAGGTTAGAAGAGCTTCATTCTTTGTCAGTCTTTTTCTAATTTTTTTATTGCTATATGCAACTTTTTATTTGTTTATTACATAAGTAAATAAAAAGTTGGCTGGACATCAGAGCCGTGTTGTCAGTGTAAATTCATTCAGATTAATGTTCCCACTGCTGGACACAGGCCCTCTCTCTATTAGAGGGAGTGGGCTGTAATCCACCGCGGGGCCATTGCAATAGATGTCACATGACTCAAATTTTTGAGTTCAAGAACATGGCGGTTTCCTTCATCTTTTTGAAAGCAGAAAAACCGGCCACGTGCGAGTCAGACTCGCGCACGAAGGGTTCCGTACCATTATTAATTAAAACGAGTTTTTTTTTTTTTGTCTGGGAGCCCTTACTGTCACGGTTCATGAGATACAGCCTGGTGACAGACGGACGGACGGCGAAGTCTCAGTAATAGGGTCCCGTTTGACCCTTTGGGTACGGAACCCTTAAAACGACATCGAGACACAGAGGCTTCTTTTCATTAAGAAGAGCGTTTACACTTTAGGCAGCGTTCCCACTACGCCGGACCGGCAGACCTGCCGGAAACCGGACACCGGACAGAGTGTTCACATTACATCGGATCCCGGAAGAAATTCAGACAGTCAAGTACTTACCTCAGTTGAATTTGGACCTGCGCGCACAATGGACGACGAAATTGTTGTGTTGTGGTGGTATCTTAATAGAAGGCAAAATAAAAGAAAACATTGGGTACACCCTATTTTACGGGACAGATTTTCACTTGGAACATTTGAAACATTAATGGGTGAACTTAGAAGAGACGAATCAAAGTTCTTCAATTATTTTCGAATGACAGCAACCACTTTTGACGATTTACTGGGACGACTAGACATAAGAGTACGAGATACAAGTTTCAGAGAATGTATTTGCCCAGAACAAAGATTAGCCATATGTCTAAGGTAAGATTATTTTATGCACTAGATTGCGTAATAATAGTTTTGACGTAGGTACCTACTTAAGACTGAATTAATGAATGAATGTTTGCTATGTATGTTTGTTTGATGAATGTGAATATATATAATGTGTGTGTGTGGGAGGGTGTATGTATTTGATAATCATTATGAATTAAAAATGCAAATAACTTATTTATGTATTTATTTGTACTCAAACTTAAAACCCTTCAAAATCTAAGTAATCTGAGTCTTGGGAATGTATGGAATGATTACTAGATGCTGATGGCGAAGCTGGAATCGGATTCGATGACTGAGATGAAGTTGATGGTATAGATGTTGTTGCCTGTTGATTGCTACTATTATATTGCGTAGAGTATCCAGGGTGGTGTTGATCTTGCGTAGGTGTTGCCTGTTGATTGACGCTATTATGTGTGTAGTATCCAGAATACTGATCTGGTCCGGTCATCTGATTATATGAATCACGCCAATGTCCGTAATTTGGTCTCTCATTATTCCTACTTTTAATTTTTTGCAACATTGTCATGACGCTAGCTTGAAATTCTAAAGTCTCTTCGATAGTTAAAGTGTTCAAGATTGGTATAATGCCTTTGAAGAAAGACAGATGATGGTTTTCCTTTTCTGGGTTTATTCTGGAGTCCAAAAACTTTACCATCCTGTCATTTACCTCTTTATTATCAATTTTTCTTTTATCTTTAATTAAAGGTGAACGAAAATCTGATTCCATGCCTACTTCAGTCTCGGTTCTTGCTTTTTTTGAAACTGACTCATGTGGTGGTCGAGGTTCGGAGACTTTTTTCAAAAACATTAATTGCTCGTGATATAAATAATTTCGTGTCTTTTTGGCCGAAGATCCAGATTTAGACTCATGTTTTTGTTTCTTTACTGTCTTAAGCCACGAATCTCGTATATTATTCCATTTAGTTGAAACCTGTTTTCCTGAAATCAATAAAAAATATCATAAAACAATACAATTTGTTTCTTGGTGACGTATAAAGTAATAATGTATTAACAAAATATACTTTTTTTTTCAGATATTTAGCTTCAGGATGTTCATTCAAAGAAATACATTACTCATACAGAGTAGGCGTTTCGACAATAAGTAAACTAATAAAAGAAATGACCCACGTCATTTGGGAAAACCTAAAGACAGATTTCCTTAAGCTGCCTGATACTAAGAGAGAATGGGAGGACATCGTTTCAGGATTCGAAAGAAAAGCCAACTTTCCTCACTGTCTTGGAGCAGTAGATGGCAAACATATCAGAATTTTGAAACCAGCCAAGAGTGGTTCTATGTTCTTTAATTACAAGGAGTATTATTCTTTTGTATTAATGGCAGTTGTCGATTCAGAGTACCGATTTATTTTTATTAGTGTGGGCTCATATGGTAAGGAATGCGATTCTACTATATTAAAGGATAGTACATTTTGGCAAAAGATCAATGATGGTACTTTAAATGTACCAAAGCCTAGACCGCTTCATGAAAACTTGCACGAAGAATTACCGTTTATACTTATTGGCGATGAAGGCTTTGCTTTAACACCTAATCTCCTACGTCCATATGGAGGTACACATTTGAATACTGATAAAAAGATTTTTAACTATAGACTAAGTCGAGCAAGAAGGTATGTTGAGTGCGCTTTTGGTATTCTGGCAAATAAGTGGCGAATAATCCATCGAGCTATAGATCTGAACGTAGACACAGCAATTCAAGTAGTTAAAGCTTGTACAGTCTTACATAATTTTGTAAGAGAAAAAGATGGTATAAATTTTGAAAGTTACCAAAATATAGAACATAGACAAGAACAAGAAACGACACCCATGAATCGGAATGTGTCAAGTCGAGGTGGCCCTAATGCCAACGCTATACGGACATCATTTACTAATTATTTTGTTTCGGATATTGGTTCCGTTCCGTGGCAGGCAGCAGCTATAAAATAAAATTTATCAATGCATTTACATTTTATCAATAAAACATTAAAAACTCACCGTACTGTTTTCTTTCTTTTTCATCCAGTTCATCGAAGTTTGGTTTCAGTATTAAACATACTTCACGCCATGCTGCTAACTTTAAGTTTTTGTCTTTATAGACGTCTTCGGTCTTATCCCACAGAACAGGTCTCTCTTGGACAAGCGTAATTAAAGTTTCTGCTTGAATATCCATGCTAAACGTCTACTTTTACCAGAAAATGCGAGCCGAATGACGTGAGTGGAACACGGGCGGGGCGAGGGGAGCACGAGCGGGGCGAGCGGGGGACAGATACCGGCACAAACTCGTTCACATTACTCCGGGCCCGGTCGTTCTACCGGCAATTCGTAGTGACAAAACGCTCGGTAAAAATGCCGGGCTCGGCAAAAATGCCGGACCCGGGATAATGTGAATAGCTTCATATAAATTGTACAGCCACTAGCCCTTCCGGCAGATTTACCGGCGCGGCAGATCTGCCGGTCCGGCGTAGTGGGAACGCTGCCTTACGGCATTTCATACAAACTTTCAAGTCCTTGTTTTCCGAAATGACTGAACCAATTTTAATGAAACTTAATACGCCTAAGCAGAATACATAGGTCTAAAAAAATAAAAATAAAAACATTTTCGTGAGGTGTAAACGCTCTGAAGTGACTGACGAATAAATAGCACTATCTCCTGGGTTCCTAGAATAAGATTTTTAATGTTCAACTAACCCGTGTGATAGGCGAAGATCTCCATGCTAGGTTCGGTGTAAGGGTTGTAAGCAGGTTTGAACTGTAGCCTGTCGAAGCCGAGACGTTTGAAGAACGTGTCGAGCACGCTGATGAGGTCTGCGAGTCCGAGCCCGCGGTCTGCGATCACGCCTTCCACTTGGTGAAACTCCGCCAGATGCGTCGCGTCCAGAGTCTCGTTACGGAAGACCTGCACAAGTTAAAGACGACCTTGTAAATACTGACATTGTTCAAAAATGTAAATGAGTTCCTAGTCCGTTCTACTTCATAGAGATCTACGGTTTTTGACTAGTTTCAACTTTCGGAAAGTCTAGTGTCTAATTGATAAGCATAAATAGTTCTTTATTTGAAATAAAATGCTTTAAAATGTTTCGACGTTGAAACTCATTGGACGGGAATCGGGATTCCGCATGGGAATGGCACAGGACCGGTCATTGTGGTGATACTTTGAAAAGGCTCAGAAGAAGTTTTGGAAGTGTATGCCTTTCAACTGAATGATGACGATGATGTCACGCGGCAGAGTTCTTAACATAGACGAGCGCAGTATTTTGTTCCTTGCGTTGATGACATGTGATGTGACAATCGCCTACGCATAGTCGCCGACGATTAGCGAAAAGGGGCAAGAGATAGGAACTACAAAAGAGTTTGTAGCGACTTACAAAAAGCAACTTACTACAAACTATAGCGCCATCTATGACACGACGGAAGAACTAACATCAACTTCCTACATCTCGCAAGCAAAGTTTACATCGACTTATGACTATATAGAGAAACCCGACAAAAACTGTCGGGCAGTTGCCCAGCAGACACAACACCTGTCTGGTCGGAGGATCCTCCCTTTTCAATGGAGTATTGAGGAACTTGCACACCCTGTTCCTCATACCCTTAAAAGTTGTTTAGTAGTAGTTGATAACTAGTAAAGAAAGATCTATCGCCAGGAGTATTAGCAGTCAATCTACTACTAATTTACGCATCTCTTTTAATGATACGGGATTTAGAGCTACTGTAGGTTTCTAGGCCGAGAATATAGTCGATAGGTAGTCGCTTCTTCGTCGACGATGGGACAGTTGCCTATTATGGACATTGTCTTCTTTCCAGGGTAACTCTCCTCGAGTAAACCAGCCTTAGAGCGTGCACTAAAATAGGCTCGGATAGAAGGTTGCGTGCCCGC
Organism: Cerastis rubricosa; assembly: GCA_949152445.1. NCBI lineage: Eukaryota > Metazoa > Arthropoda > Insecta > Lepidoptera > Noctuidae > Cerastis > Cerastis rubricosa. The sequence continues at coordinate 1,395,933 of OX424527.1, read as the reverse complement.
TTTGAATATTCTATGAGCAGCGCTGAAAGCGGGCTGTGTGCAGCCCATTTTCTAATAACATGTTGACAGCGGGCACCCGCTCGAGTGGACGTAGGCCTACGTTGGATGTACGCTATGACAGGGTAACGAGGGTCTACTTTAAAATGATCCATTTTTACTATGGGAACAACTCACAAATATTAAAAAATAAACTAACTGCTACCCGCAACTTAGTTCGCGTGGAAATTTTGATGTTTTTCAGCCATAAATTTTTGATATAAACCTTCCTCTTGAATCATTCTGTCTATTGATGAAAACCACATCAAAATCAGTTGCGTAGTTTAAAATCTAAGCGTAGGTACAGACGGCGCGAAACGACTTTGTTTTATACTATGCTCGATGATGCTATGCTCGAAGCTTGATTTATGAGCTGTTGTTGTTCATTTCGTCATTTTATACAAAACAAACGAAGAACATATGGAGCAGCTGTTTTTGTCCCAAGTGTATGTTAGGGCTATTTAGGATATCCTACCTTATCGATACTGAAGTACTTCTGCGGTGTGAAGTCTTCCTGCTGCGCCAACTTGTACAGCATGCGCGCGCTCACAGCGGTGGTGTGAGTGCGGAGCAGGTTCTTCTGCGCTTCCTCTATCTTCCAATCGTATCTGTAGCCCTGGTAGGTAACGGAGTTTAATGCTGTGGTATCATCATCATCATCATTTCAGCCCAAAAGACGTCCACTGCTGGACATAGGCCTCCCCCAAGTCACATTGACATTTTGGGGGGTTTTGCCATAATCGCCACGCTTGGCAGGCGGGTTGGCGATCGCAGTACGGTTGTTACAAAGGCACAGAGAACGCTGCTGCCCATTCTCTGGCAAGTACCTTAGTCGCCTCTTACGACACCCACGGGAAGATATGGGATGGTGCTATTCTTTACGTCCGACACCATACAGAGCAATGCTGTGGTATGAACATCTTTAAAAGGGTCTCTCTTGTGCTAGCGGCTATATTTATTTTGTGATTCTAATTATTGGCTTGCTACTCAGTGAACACACATAATTTAACATTTAATACCCAAAGAGTTTAAGCAGAGGTGTATCTAAAAGTACACCCACATATAGCGGCTGCTACTGAGATATTCTTGATGGACAGACCCAACACTTTGCCTAACCTGGAGCGCACCAAGGACTTCATGATGCTCAGCAGCTTTAGTGCTTGTGACTATTATAGTTTAAAGATTTAGTTTTATAAAGTATGTATTAGTGTTAGTCTTTTTATGCTTATATATGTATTGTGTTCTATGGGCCTAGTTGCCTGAAATAAAGGATTATATTGTATTGTATTACAACAACAAGCCAGTGTATATGTTACCGGAAATGTGTGAAACCTAGGAATTGTATACAATTCCTAGGAAATGTATACAATTCCGAGTCTATGTAGGAAATGTGTTAAATAGCATCATAATTATTTTTTACTCCACACATTTCCTAGGAATTATATGCATTTCCTAGGAACTCTATACAATTCCTATATGACAGAAGGAAATGTATAAAATTAAAAACTATACTATAAGTTAATCTGAAGAATATAATTATTAGATGTTGTGAGACTTTGGGTGAAAATGGTGGTCGTGAACTTGTAGTGCCCCATACATAATTCTAATCAAACCAATTTGCTATAGTTTCTGTAACAATTAAATAATATTGTTGGTTAAAAATTGAACATGCTTAGCAACAAAAGTTAGTGACAGAACCGAATTGCTGCAAAACCGACTCCACGTAGTCTTGTTTGTCCTACCCCTAGAGTGTAATTTAAAATCGCGTAGGCGCGGAGGGGCGAGGCGGCCCGCGGGCTGAGGAGCAGGCGGCTGCGAGCGAGCCGCCGCGGCTGAGGCTGGCCGGCGAAGCCGGCCAACAAGCCGAAGTTGCGGTGGTGAGCGAAAGCCGTCTGCGAACATTAGCACGCGTGGGGCTGCCGGAGGCCCGCAGCGCCGGAGCCGTGACAGAAACCCTGCCTGCTGCATGTTGCATGCTCGCTTGAATGGAGCGATCGGCGCAGCGATGACTACTGATATACATTTCCTATCACGGTTTAGGAAATGTATAGATTTCCTAGGAAAAGTGTTAATTTAAAAATATATCATACATATCCTATGGATTTTAGGAATTGTACACATTTCCTAGGAATTTTATACAATGACGGATTTCATACATTTCCGTTAACATATACATAAAATCACATCTTTTTCCCATGGTAGTCATTATCTACAGAGTGTCACCTACTACAGTCCTTACTTACTCTTTTGTCTTCGTCCACGTTCATACATCTGGCACTTTACGTGGTACGTTCATGCTCATTGATTACATACTACCGCGCTTACTGGTGGTCAGCCAATTTTCGACCTTTCACTCAAGGCATAAGGGTGAAAGGTGGACGACCGTCAGTGAGGGCGGTAGTACATACATAAATAAAGTCACGACTATTTCTCATGGCGGTAGGCAGGAACTACAGAACGACACCTGCTAGCTCTCTCTTACTCCTTTCGCCTCGTTCAAGTTCATCCATCTAGTCATATTCGCACGCCGCGCCGGTTGCGAGTACTACGCACATGACCTTTCTCTTTCTGAAGAACCTCATCAACAAGGCCAGCGTCGTACTGTCCCGGCGTTGCCACTCGACTGATTTGTAAATAGCCGTTACGGGTACTACGCAGATAAAATCCACCCTACTCAGAGAACTATTCTTTAAAAGCAAACAAACCACACATTACATCTAAACTAATATTATAAAGAGGAAAGATTTGATTGTTTGCATTGAATAGGCTCCGAAACTACTGGTCCGATTTGAAAAATTCTTTCAGTGTTAGATAGCCCGGTTATCGAGGAAATATCATCACGCTACGACCAATAGGAGTGGAGCAGCAATGAAAAATGTTGCGAAAACGGGGAAAATGTGACGCAAACGAAGTTGCGCCGGACAGCTAGTGCTCCATAAAACAGTTTCGAAGGCTTTTGTATGAGGCATTTGAGCTCTTGGATTGAATATTTTTATTTTGTAATCTTAGTATAAGTATAAGACTTTATGTATATTTTTTTCTCTTTTTGTTTTTTGATATAACTGTCATGCATGAACAGCTTAGATCCTAGCAATTTAAAAATTTATTTATTATTGGTAATCTGTGAACAGCGCTGTGGGCTACATTATTATTTAAGTTAATTATAATATCATGATTGTAATATCGCATAATGTAGCTGTTTGTTGTTCCTATTTCATAAAATAAAATAAAACCAGATTATCCAAAAAAAGGAAAAATAATAGTTAGAACATCTTGTTTAGATATTCAAACAGTAATCACAACAAAATGTAGACAAACCTGTGATCCATAGCCTCCTTCACTGTGAACCTTCTTCACCCTTTCTAAATACTCCATGGGGAACTCTGTGGTACTAGTCGGCGAAGACATGAAGAATGTGTCGTGAGCATCCCTAGCTGGATGCTGTTGGGGTTGGAAGAGGGCATCGAAATTCCAGAAAGAGCTTTCAACATACTGATTGGTTGACATCTCATTGAAACCCATTTCTAAGAAAATCTCTCTGAATTCTGACCGGACTTTTAGGAGGGGATGTAAGTGCCCACATTCTGGTGGCTGACCTGTAATATATTAAGTAATGTATTTGTAAAACACATAATTTGAGTGGATCTGTTTAGTCAGTACACATTTTTCAATGAGCTACACAATTGCTCAACCCAGAACTCAATTAGCTCAACGACTCGACAGGCTTGTGTCTGCCATACCATGTCCAAAGAGCATTATTTTGCATCTGGCACACACACATAGTTCTTACATTCACAATAATAATTTTGAAATGTTATTTACTTTACCACTTTTTTACTTGCAAAGTCATTCAAAATTCATGTAGCTTGGTGGTGGACTCCGAATTGTAGTGTGTTTAATAATATTTCAATGATCCTTAAACAAATAATCATTTCTCACCCAAAGCATCAAAATTGTACGGCTTGAACTGCAATGATTTCCAGGCTCCAGACAACAGCATCTCACTGGTCAAGTCCGTTTCTAACTTCTTAATAGTTGTGGCAAACTGCGGTCCTTTTGATAACAAGAAACTTTTGACCGTAACTTCTTGGAGTAGCTTCCGTTTCTTATAGTCATTCCTGATATTATCGGGTATGTTGTCTATGCCCTTTCTGATTTCAATCAAGTGTTCCTGTACTGTGTCTGTAATTCTTTCTACTTTACGTTTGACAAGCGGTGCTCCGGCTGATTTGTCTATGACTATCCAGCCAGCTGACATGGCTTTGCTGAATCCTACTTTAGCATTAGGGACAGTCTGTAAAAAATAATTTTACTGTTATTGCTATTGATGGTCTTAAACCGATTTGGGTACTAAAGTGTTTGTACTGCGACTGCACAACAGTCAGCACATACTGTTAGGAATTAAATATTGTTATCAAATGCAGCTTATTTATCTGAATACAATATTAGGCATTTGACTTTAGACCTTTTGTTAAATCAGTGTCTGATAATGCTAGGCAATTGCATCAGATTCATACCTTCATAACTTCGGCCTGTGGTAGCCCTGCTTCAGGAATACTGTTGTACAGGACAGCTTCATGGCTTCCTTTGTCAGCAACTAGTTGACCCTCTCCAGTCAACTCCCATCTCGTAGACTTGGCAGCTTCAGAGACCACCATTTCAAGAGCCTCCAGACTTTTCACAGCACCCACAACTTTTTGGTGGTCTTCATTAAATTCGCTAGCTAATTTAATAGTGTCCACTTTATCAGTTTTTTCTATATAATGAAGAATTCTTTCGTTTAATTCCATTTTGTTTATTTAATTTGGATTCTAGTGAGGTTAGAAAGCCACGGACCAATTTCGGCGAAAAGGATGTCACTGTCACGACTGTCACTTTAATATCAGTGAGTGTCAGCTGTCGGTTGATGCAACCGTCAAAACGTTTCGTTATCCGTTTTGCAAAACCTCAATAGGTTTTCTCACCCTAGGTTATTTGTATTTATGCTAAGAAAGAATACATTTTAAATATACGAGTATATCAAGTATTATTAAATTATTCGTTATCTTTGAAAGGGGTTGTATTGTATATGAAATTATTTAACTATTAGTGAAAATCCATGCACGAGATCAAAGGTCACACTAACAATGGCAACCAACCAACCCACGTTTAGAACTATTAAATGGGCAGGGGTAGAGAATGGAAAATTTCCCTTGGTACTTAGAAATAAGTAAGTAATTTACCAGAAAAATGTATTTATGCGAAACAGGACGCTTTTGGGGCGCAGCCCTTCAAAGGGAAGGGGTAGTTGCATCATTCCATCACTCACCCCTCCTCTCGGTTCTTTCAAGACTGAAATATAATGATTAGGTACTCATCATTACGGTCTTCGTTATGAAGCTGCATCAATTTAAGGCGAGTTTAATTGATAGACTTACCATAACGTTTCATTTGAACTGAACTGACAAACCTTCGAGTCAGTTAACATTCTAATTTAATTTAACTTCCAGATGTCTGCCACGCGGAGTCACTTTTCGGTGTCATGAATTTGATGACCCGTGATGACAATTCATAATTTTATGCGCTGACTCATCAAATTCAGGCAGAGTCCAAAAGTCTAAAATCAAACTCGATTTAAATGAAGTCAGTTATATAAGCGGCTTCCCCGCCCTATTTGTTTTAGTTCAGTTTGTTGTTCTGATTCGTCAATGACGTGTGGCGCGAGGCGGAATTTTGAATTTAATTTTGTTTAAACTGTGAATATCTTTTAGAACAGTGCAAAATTTTGTTGATAAAGGTAAAATATTTTGTTATTATTGCGTTGTGTTATAGATTATTTTAAGTACCTAGGTACATGATAAAAAAATGAGATACCCAATATTGTTCATTACAGTATAATAATCAATTTGCGGTCGATATTTAGATACGAAGTGTAAAATATAATATTTATGAATGAAAAATATTTCGTAGCAGCGATTTAACTCTGCTGAAATATGTTGCGTAGTACTCGCAACCGTCGTCGTGCGTGTATGACCAGATGTACTACAGACCTACAGAGATGTATGAACGTGGATGAGGCAAAAGGAGCATGTTAGGATTGTAGTAGGTGGCGGTCTGCGCTTTCTGCCTACCCCATGTGATAAAGGCAGTTTACTTTTATTCCTGACCAAGCTCTATGGACCATAATATGAGGTGCCTTGTATAGTAAATACATAAGCAAAAAATTGTGCAGTAATTAAATAAATTGATACTTCAGACCACATTTTTCACATCGATTGGTTTACGACAAATTTTTGGTCAATATTTTGAAACTAGACGGTATTTCCTGCCAAGGTGACGAATTCCTTAAAATAATTGCCGAAACTAACTCAAATATCAGGGTCTCTTTTTAACTCCCGACTAAAAAAGAGAGGTGTTATAGTTTGACGTGTGTATCTGTGTGTCTGTCTTTAGCATCGTAGTTCCTAAACAGATGAACCGATTTTGATAAAATTGGTTTCGTTTGAAAGGCATTTTAATCGAGAGTGTTCTTAGCTATGTTCGAAAAAATCTGCTCAGCCGTTTGAAGATTATCACCTCTTTTCTAGTTGATGATGGGATATAAACAACTTCCAAAAGTCTAGTCGATTTGAAATTTAAAATTAAATTAAAAATTTAAAAAACCCCCGACAGAAAAGAACCTCTAAAAACCAAAAATAAATTAATCTAAGCGTCGTAGCGTCGGGGGACCGCATAGAAAACCGTTTAGTACAAACATAGAACAAAGCGGACCCCCGATGCTACGACGACGCTTAGATTAATTTATTTTTGTTTTTTTAGAGGTTATTGTGTCGAGGTTTTTAAAATTTTTGATTTAATTTTTTAAGCATGAGTTTCTGTATCATGTGTATCTAAAAATCCAGTGTCATACATAAACATAACGTACCTAAGACGATACCCTCAAAACCAGCCATCCAGACATTGAGAAGCCATGAATTAAATCAACAACCTGCGGTATTCACATTCACAGTGAATATTATAAATATTATATGTCATAATAATATATTTCATAAGTTATGTCATTCAATTAAAGGCATATTCTAACATTTGGTATAAATTATACATGCTTTAATAATTCATCTCTATACTTAACAGCTACATATTTGGCATTCCGCATTCGGCGATCGGTTGTGTGGGGGTCAAAAGAGCGAGACTTTTTTGTCCATTGCCAAACAGGTCCATCAAGTGCCTTCGGGCGTTTTTGTATGTTAGACGGTCCTTACCTGTGCCCAAAACTCCGTCTGAGTAGAATTCGATAAACAACATTCCATTTGAGTCACAAGAAGGTACCTAATAGATACTTCTTGAGGGGAAAACAAAACAGACGGTGTTAAACTCATCTGACAAAGATTATACAATTTAATCTTAGTTGACAGTCGTTACGAGTAGTCAGAAGCTAAAAGTCTGACATCCAGTCTTACCAAGGGGTACCGTATTACCCAGTTACTGGGTTGTGGAGGTCAGATAGGCAGTCGCTTCATGTAAAATACTGGTACTCAGCTGCATCCGGTTAGACTGGAAGCCGACCCCAAGATAGTTTGGGAAAAGGCTAGGCAGATGATGATGAATCTTAGTAGTGGTCGGAAGTTTGAACTCTTTGCGAGGGGTCCCGGTTGTGGAAAAGCGTTCATAATTCAGGAAGTTTTCAGTTGCAAGTGAAAACTGGGAGTCACGACTAATGCCGTTTAGGGAGTGATCACATTTATCGATCTATTGCTTTGACATAAAGCTCTTTCTGACTGGCTCAAGTCGTTCGTCGTAGTCAATTCTCCTAGTGTCGATAGACTCCCAAACTCACCCCCTATTCATAAAATCTTACTGCTCTTGTCTTATATCAGATTCTTCACTTCAAATTGTCGTAGAATGCGAAGAAAATATGTAGAGGTTCAAACCTCTAACTTCCATTACAGAGAATAAAGGCGGACGATATAATAAGTATAATTAGCCACCTATCTAATCAAATGTATCATTTCCGAACAGATGTCGCGATTAGACCTGGTGATCTTTGGTGCTACCGGCCTCGCAGGGAAGCAGGTGGTGACCTACATGGTGAATCTCGCGAAGAAGTATGACCTCGGGACCTGGGGAGTTGCTGGACGGTCGAGGGCCAAGCTAGATGCCTTAGTTGCGGAAGTCTCCAAAATAACTGGTAACTATCAATGTGCTCTATGCTATGTTCTATACAAACTAGCAGTTTTTACATAAGATAATTTAGTAGATCAGTCGTGGTGGTAACGGACTCGAAACCCAGGGAGACGCCATACTTGGTGTAATTTATTTATCTCTACTGCTCTCAAAACGAAGAAGGAAAACATCGTGTGCTTGTCATGTCTTAGAACCAAAATTTCTAAGACTAATGTGACAATTACCAAAACGCACTGGGCTCTTTTCGCTTGACGCCGAAGTCGCATCGTAAAAATCTCAAACAGTACAAACAGTTACAGTTTTTCTTCTGCGCTGCGAATTCGCATCGCGCCGAATCGCAGTTTTGTGTACAAGCCCTATCACAAAGCGGAGGCCTGTGTAGGGACATTATTGGTTGACTAATGTAAACATTATGTGATAGATTCGTGAAATGTAAATATCTTGTCTCTGGCTTGTCTATACGTCGGCGTTTGTATAGGGAGTCCATAAATATAACACGAAGGTCAGTATAGTTTAACTGTTTCGTTAGTACAGCGATAAACTTGGCTTCCTATGATCTTGAGGTCCTGGAGATCAATTACAAGACCGAGCAGTCTTATTAAGTTTTGAAAAAACTCATTAGTAGCCTAGCTCTAGAGTATCTACGCGATTGTCGGCTGAGATAAAAATCCAACTCCTTAAGATGAACAACAGGCAAAAAGTGTTACACAGCACTGCCGTGAAAAAGCGTGATGCTAACGTTAAACGCTATTACAGGCACCGCGGTATAAACACTTTAATTCACAAACAGGAAAAATAGACGCGAAAACATACGGCGTCAGTTGTAAAATCAATATTGTGTTGATACTTCAGGAGCACAATGAATATTTTATTAACACTACAAGGTTTTCATGTTACAACATACATATCATTATTACTTACGATATGAGTTTCAGAATGAGACATGTACAAGTTACCTAACCAATCTTTGACATCCTAAAACACAGTTAGTCTAATTTTTTTTAGAGTTTGACTTGTACTTGAACGTTTCTAGCGATCTCTTCAATATCTCTGGTTACGGTTTGTCACATAAACCTTTAATTAGTTCAACTTTACTGGATGAAAATTTAATCACGAAGCGCCTTGCCAGGCATGAGATTGCACTTTGCACTTTTGCAGCTTAACTCTTGTCTTATAAGTATAGATAATCAGATAAATTATTTTTTGTATTAGATATATCCGTAATCATAATAAAAAAAAAATATAATAAGCACTTACATCATTACCTTACAAGACATATTTTCCGTAGTTCGCACACTTTTTTTATATTATAGTTTTAATTCGCTACTATGGTAAACATAGGTAATTATTTCCACATTAGTACTATGTGAGTATATACTTACGTAGGTATATAATTATTTGTTATCGTCTAATGGCAAAACGGAAGCCTTTGTAACATTAATTGTGTTCATCAATTGCTTTGTTTACTTCTCCTATGAACTAGTGATCTCAAGCGTAAATACAGACTGAGTCTCCCAAGTAATTTTTTCGTTGGTTTTTTTTCCAGTGACCAGCAATTTGCCCCTGAAATAGAACTTATGAAATACGTATGTACTAACTTTGGTACCCTTTCCTAGTTCGGGGAATATTGAAGTTATATGTTTTTAAAAATAAATACATCACAACCATAAATCCGTCATGTGTGCATAAGTAACATTGTGCACATTTTAATATAATTACTAGAAAACTACTTTTGTCTTTGTCTGAAAAAATCGCTGTTTACAATGGGACGTAATGTAACGCATGTAAAACACTGTGTCTAGGGTGCATGCTACTGTACACAAGTTGTGGTGGTATTTATACATTTAAAACTGGTTCTCGTAAAATATCATACAAAAATAAACGAAGAGTAGTAGGTAGTGGTTCTATATAAGATTCGCAGTAGCTGCTTGTTGTCTAGTTTTCACCGGAAAAGGCGTACCTATATTTATGTTAAGTTAAAACTTTGACCTTTAAATTGTCCGTAACAAGAAGACATTTCCATCCCAGATAAGATCCAACAAAAAAGTATAGTCTAGGTTTTAAGCGTGACCTTTTCCACCAAAAATAATACGTATTATCCTTGACCATGCCACCAGTTATTTAAAAAAAAATCAATAAAAAGGTACTTTATGAAGTGGAATGTAAAGGGCAAGGTTGAGCGAAGGTTACATCATGGGTCATGAGTAGATCTTTATAGTATGGCTTCAGACTGATATGGATCTTTTGTCATCATCATTAGGGTCCAAAGTGTTAAAAGAAGGTATTGTAATACCTTCTTTCTTTCCTTCTTCACTTTCCCCCAATTATGTAATAATTATAATATAATAATATAATTATTATGTGTGACTGGTAGAGTATTTATATTTATTTTATATTTTTCATTGACATTTGAAACAAACTTTTTAATTAGTTCAATATCAACATGATATCTCGCTTGCAATCCTCAAAGCAGACAATGTTAACGGCATGTGAACCTCATCTCAAAGGAAGCATGGAGTCGCATTTTTCCATGCTCCTATCCTTTTTTGTCGTTCAAAACCGTCATTTGCTAGAGCGAGAAACAGAGCGGAAGTGATCGCACGCAGCACCATCGATCGTCACACCCTTAAATAAGAGCCCACCTGAACCATGGTGTCGATAATTTGTGTTTACAAAATATTTTCAAATGATCCCTTCGTTCATCATCTCTCTAGCCTTTTCTTAACCATGTTGGGGTTGGCTTCCAGTCAGTCCAACCGAATGCAGCTGAATACCAGTATTGTACATGAAGCGACTAACTATGTGACATCTATAACTCCGTTACTCAAACTCAAACAACTCAAACTCAAAGCATTTATTTCAATTAGACTTTTACAGGCACTTTTGAAAACCAAAAAAGCAAAAAAAAAGTGGGAACCTCTGTCTGTGACTGGGAAGTCACAAGACATAATAACTTGTGAAAGTACTGTAGTTGCCCATTCCAAAGCGTAGATCCCTAGTTAGTACTGGGTAATACGATACCCCTTGGTAAGATTGGTTGTAAGACTTTCTACACGCGCAGCATGACCGCTGTAGAAACGGGCTATGTCGACGGAAGAAGCGACAGACACATTGTCACTGTCTATCTGTCATTATGTCGATTCTTCCGTAGACAAAACTCGTTTCTACAGCGGTCATGCTGCGCGGCCTGGCCACTGAGTTCTTCTAACGACTGTCCAAGATTTACAAATGACAGCCGGGAAAGCATATATTGCTAAAAAAGATATAAGTTTTACGTTCTGTTAGTACATAGTTGCTCTGCTTTAGTAGAAACTCGTAGATTATCCGCCTACGAGTTGTTTAGCGACTTGATATTATATTTTAATGTATTTATTTTGTGTCGGCTCACTATGACTAGGCACATTTCCGTTTACGTCGTCATAATAGTTTTTGCTCACGTGTTTCAAAAACCTGTTTTAAGTAGATATTTGTGTCTTCTAGATTTTTATGATTGCACGTGTCCTTTAACAGATTAATAAATAATTAATGATATTTATCAAAATATTCTTTGAATATTTTATTGAATCAAATTATTTTGGTAGTTTTTGCCCGCGTTGAGTTCGAAAACTGATAAAATACTTAGGAAAGCGATCCCACGATAACGTATAACTAGGCAAAGCAATTAAACCGTCGATGACAATGAAAATGAGGTCAGAATGAAAATCCAGGATGGCGTCCAGGAAAATTATCTGTTTTCCTTCACGGGTGTCGTTTTCGTGGATTTCAGGGTCGCTGACAATGAAAATGAAAACAAAATGAAAATCCAAAATGGCGCCGTGCGCCGAGGAAAACTTTCGTATTTTCCTTCACGGGTTTCGTTTTTCATAGTTTTGTGGGTCGTTGGCAATGAAAAAGAGGTCAGAGTGAAAATCGGAGTGAGCTCTGCGAGTAACTTAGTCATTGTAGCCCCAAAAGGAAACCACTTCATTTACAAAGAAGTGTTAGGATAATTCATTATCAATATAGTTTTCCGTGAGTTTTGTTTTATCTGAGTTTTTGAATTAAAAATATTGTAAGCTTGCTCAGTTACACCATTAACTATATCGAAAGGTGTGGATGGATGACCACTTGAGCTCCGGCATCGTAGCTCGGAAGAACATGTATAAAAAAATCTAGTTCAACCCATTTTGGTCACAAACAATCAAAAATAAAAAAAAACGCCGTAATATACTTTTTTCTAACCAGAATGAAATACCGGCTTCTTTACTTTGAAAATCACAGTCTTAACTTACACAATTTTTTATCCTTTACTTACAATAACGCGCGAGCGAAGCCGCGTGCACCAAGTATTATCTGTAACATTTTAATGACTATTTTCGACATTATTTTGGGTGGGTACAAACACGTGGGTCAATTGCAGAACTCCACGCGGGTGAATATGCAGGCAGAAGCTAGTTATATTATATGCACAGTCCTTAATGTTGCTGGGCAACACAACAGGGCATCTCTTTGTGGAGGGGGTGGGCTGTAATGTTATTGCGCAACCCAACAGGGCGCCTCTGTGTGGAGGGGGTGGGTTGTAATGTTGCTGGGCAACACAACAGGGCGCCTCTGTGTGGAGGGGCTGGGTTGTAATGTTGTAAGGCAACACAACAGGGCGCCTCTGTGTGGAGGAGATGGGCTGTAATGTTGCTGGGCCACACAACAGGGCGCCTTTGTGTGGAGGGCTTGGGTTGTAATGTTGCTGGGCAACACAACAGGGCGCCTCTGTGTGGAGGGGTTGGGTTGTAATGTTGCTGGGCAACACAACAGGGCGCCTCTGTGTGGAGGGGTTGGGTTGTAATGTTGCTGGGCAACACAACAGGGCGCCTCTGTGTGGAGGGGTTGGGTTGTAATGTTGCTGGGCAACATAACAGGGCGCCTCTGTGTGGAGGGGTTGGGTTGTAATGTTGCTGGGCAACACAACAGGGCGCCTCTATGTGGAGGGGGTGGGTTGTAATGTTGCTGGGCAACCCAACAGGGCGCGTCTGTGTGGAGGGGGTGGGCTGTAATGTTGCTGGGCAACACAACAGAGCACCTCTGTGTGGAGGGGGTGGGATTCCCACGGCGGGTTTGAAATGTTACGTGTCTTTGAATTTGTATTTTCCATCGTCTTGAGAGCAGTGGTAATGAAATACGTGGGACACTCAGAAAGTTTTGCGAAACTAAAAAAAATTGTTCTATACGTACATATATTTTTATTAAATCTTTTCAAAGTACTTTCCACCAGCCTCTATACAAAGATTCATGCGCCTAAACCAGTTTTCAAAACACTTTTTCCAGTCCGCCGCAGACACCTCGTTTACAGCCTGCTCGAACCCAGCCAGCGCATCTTCCGGCGACGAAAATTGTATCCCTTTGAGCTGATTTTTTATTTTTGGGAATAAAAAGAAGTCACACGGTGCTAGATCAGGGCTGTAAGGAGGGTGACCCAGGAGTTTGACTGGCGTGCTGTCCAGGAAGTCCCTCGTTTTGAGTGCGGTGTGCGCAGGTGCATTGTCGTGGTGGAGCAGTAGCCCGCGGAGCCCTGTGTTTGGTCGCTTGTTGCTTATAACAGAGAAAACTTCTGGCAAACATTTGGAAGTATACCATTCGGCATTAATGCTTCTTTGATCCCGTAAGGGAATTGATACCAAGTGGCCAGTCAAATTAAAAAAGCTAGCGATCAAAATCTTACCCCCGCTTCTAGATCGCTTCACTTTGGTAGGCGTTGGCTCATTTTGAAACACCCAAACAGTCGACTGGCGCTTGGTTTCTGGGTCGTATTGATAAATCCAGGACTCATCACCTGTAACGATGTCGTAAACACGCCGAGACGAGCCTGCTTCAAATTTGTTAAGCATATCACGGCACCATTCCACCCGGGCCTGCTTCTGAGCATCGGTGAGGTTGTGCGGCACCCAGCGTGATACTATCCTCCTCACGCGAAGATGGCTGTGTAGAATCTCGTGAACGCTTCCCGATCCAATCTTCAATATGTGTTGAATCTCCTGATATGTAATTCGCCTATTGTCTTGGATTAAATTTTTCACTGCTAGCACGTTTTCTTCGGTAACAGCCGTCAAAGGGCGACCGCTTCTTTCGTCATCCCCCAAAGTTGGTCGACCGCGCTTGAATTCGTTATACCAACGATACACGGTTGCCTTGGAAGGGCCTTCATCCATGAATGCCATTTGAAGTCTATCGTACGATTCATCCGGTTTCAGGCGACACTTGAAATCGTATAAAATCATAGCTCTAAAATGTTCCCGGCGCAGATCCATATTTCAGTGAGACACAATACTTTGAATTAACTCGCAAAAAATGTGGAGGGAAATTTTGAAATTGGAACTTACTTATTTTTACTTATAAATAATCATATTTTCGAAAAACATAATAACTGGCCAGTCTCCCATATATAAAAACTTTTTTTCGCAATACTTTCTGAGGGGCCTGGTAATTTACTCAAAGTAAAGTGGCTGCCGGGTTTCGAACCTACGACCCACAACTCGTTAGTCGCGGCCGTCCTCACTCAGCCCAATGTTTTAAAAATGGAGTAGTTATTCCGGGTCTGGCTGTTTGTGTAGGAGTTAAAATGTTTGAAACGGCACCCCATGATACAGGAGAAATTCATAATGTGAGCAAACTTCTAAAAAAAACACTATGTACAGATTTTTACTTGTGTCGTGTCGTAAATATTGAAATAGCTGTTATATGCTAATATTAAATTAACCAGTTTTTACTGAAGCTGCCGTCTATACAAGCTGTTGTTTTGCAACCTCGTCAAATTCTAGGAGGTAACTATGCTAATGATTCTCGACCCGAATCAATAATAAAATGAGTTGGTAATTTTCTTTTTTTTATTTATTTACTGAAATCGGTAACTGTGAACCACCCGTGTTAAACACGGGCCGTCTAATCCCCGCTTTATAACGTCGCTTACACACAAACAAAAAACCTCAAACGTTTTTTCGATAATTTTATAATCCCTAAACCACGTTAAGGGGGTTATTCTGAAATATTGACAAATTTAAACAACAAAAAAACGCAGTGTTTTTTAATAATTTACTAGGTACCGTAATTTATATTGATTATTTATGTCTTTAGTGACAACATCCGCAATTTTGACGAGGATGCAAAACAACACCTTGTATAGCAAGTAATGCCATTGGTTTTTAGATGATTCACCAACACTATACTCGTGTGTATAATAATAATAGCCAAAAGATTATTATCAAGGTGGCAAGGTCAAAGTTGACGGTAGTTCCAATTATGTATTATTACCTGTGGTATGTTTTATCGACCGTTACACGTGTACAGAAGCATGCACCTAAACAATCCAATATTAGGTAGGGTTGGTTCTAATAGTTTTCTTGTTATGTTGTGCAAAATAGCATATACGAATATTTAAAAAAAAACACTGAATTTTAATTCGATTGGATCAAAGTTGTCTAATATAATAAATGAATTGAATTGAATTGAATTGTTAATTCGTCTAGACTTGTTGATCATGTCATAAATGATTGCTAATAGACCTGATAAAAAAAAACCGGCCAAGTGCGAGTCGGACTCGCGCACGAAGGGTTCGGTATCATTTTTATATAAAGAAATACTTTTTGTATGGGAGCCCCCCTTAAATATTTATTTTATTCTGTTTTTAGTATTTGTTGTTATAGCATCAACAGAAATACATAATCTGTGAAAATTTCAACTGGCTAACTATCACGGTTCATGAGATACAGCCTGGTGACAGACGGACGGACGGACAGCGAAGTCTCAGTAATAGGGTCCCGTTTGACCCTTTGGGTTCGGAACCCTAAAAAATAAATAAATTAGGCTGACAGCGTCTGTCCTTTATTTTTTGATGCTAACAGCTGTAGGTACCGAATAATCGAACTTTTGAGATAGGAGAACTTGGTGGTTGGAGAAAGACATACCTAGGTAGAAAAAGACAAATCGACAATTACTTTTCTAAGCAATACAAAAAAAACCTGCCGTAAAAGTGTAAAAAGTGCTAGTATTAAATACAGTCGATGGCCTGCGTTACTTGATCCCTCTTACAAAGAAGAAGAAATCAAACGGTTAGGTAATGCTGGCTGTACTACGATTACTGAAAAATTATAAAAAAATAAAGGTTTTCTAATATGTATATGGTACTTAGTTGAAAGTTTTAGAACGGCGGCGCGCGGCGCTGTGGCGTGGCGGGCGGGTAGACTATTCTATACTATGTGCACCA
Source organism: Cerastis rubricosa (assembly GCA_949152445.1). NCBI lineage: Eukaryota > Metazoa > Arthropoda > Insecta > Lepidoptera > Noctuidae > Cerastis > Cerastis rubricosa. The sequence goes on along the minus strand of OX424527.1, from coordinate 1,379,501 downwards.
TATGCATTACAGATATAAATGTAAAACCTTTACATAGGGTGGCACAATGGGCGGTGTTATCGTTAAAAGCGAATCTTTGGGATTTGGATCTATTATAAGGGAAAGGGAGACACAATACTCCAGGTAGTCCGTCGTGATACCCTTTACAAATGCAACAGCTATTACCCGGGTTCCCTCACCGTTTCTCTGCTTACCCATCGCATAACCTAATTCCAGGCGAGGATCTCTCCAACGTCGGCCTCATAGTAGCCGACGTGGGCGATGAGAAATCACTCCAGGACATGTGCGCTCAAACGCAGCTGGTGCTGAACTGCTGCGGCCCCTACCGGCTGTACGGAGAACCTGTGGTGAAGGCGGCAGTGGAGAACAAGACCCACTACATAGATATTAGTGGAGAACCACAGGTGAGGATGAAAATATTCTAAGTTCTTCTCCACCGTTCTGAGGTGAAGACTGCGCGATTTAAGGCCGGATTTCAAATATTAAACTGAACGCGATCAACTCATTTAAACCGTTTTGAAGAATTGACAGTATCTCATAACAATTTATGACAAGTTTTCAAGGTATACAAGTTTCAAGAAACTATAACGCGAAAGGAAATCTTATGAGGAATCGCGGAACATAGCACCATGGGGTATTTTCGGACAGCTATCATGAGCATAGCTGTCCGAAAATACCCCATGGTGCTATCATGGTGAGCATCAGAAATGTATTTTTTTCATGACGTCATTCTTTGCATCTTCCTGTATGTAAAAATATGCTAGATTTCAAACATGCAAAAAAAGAAAATGTTTTAATAAGGTTCGTAATTATTATATACATTCTTCAAAACATTGCTATATTGTTTTTGTATCGAACGACACCTAGATTGAACTGGTTTTAGAGATATTACAGAAGGTTAACGTTTTTAAAAAAGCGAGTGTTATTTTAGCCTCAATTTATTTGTTTTTTTTTATCTGCTCTATTAGCAAACATGTAAGACATGTTCAACAAGTCTAGACGATTTAAAATACAGGGAGTTTTTAAGCTATTGCATAGCTTTTATCGCGAGCATTGAGCGCAGCGACCGAATGAAGAAATTCCGTAACGGAATAAAATTAACACCCCGAATTTGAAAAAAATGGTGAACAAAATTTCATGGCAAAAAAGGGCATTGGGTAAGTTTGTATGGACCAGTGGCATGATTTTTTTTCACAGCGGCCACAAATATAATTGTTGCTAACGTATAGTGGAATATATGATAATAATGACTCCTGAAAAGAGTTTTGCCGAAAATTATAAAGGAGCTGAAATATCTGAAGTCAAAGTTGTGTTATTCCTACTAACAGTTTGCATACTTACTGTTATGTATTTTATCAAAAATTAACTCTTTTCTATCGTTTGCCGTATGTCATTACTTCCCAGAATTTGATCCTTAACAGTGACACAATCTAATGGTGTAATAATACAGGATGGTTTTTTTTCAACATTAACGGGTTCGATTCCTGGCTAGGAATATTAATTTTTCAAAAAAGCAATAATGCAGTTTTGATTTTTTATCAAAATCAGGCTCGGGGCTCCTGTAAGTGTTTTTCGCTATTCCTCATAGTTTCGGATTTGGCCTTCCATCCACTTGAAAAGTTCACCCTGTATTTCTCGGCTCCGATGTATTTTGGAAACAATTATTCATAGAAGAAAATGAATGTCTTATTGTGTTCTTACTAATGAAATATTTATCATTAGTGGCCGCAGAGTTAAGAAATCATGTCATTTTTACCCAAACCCCTTTGTTTTCTTATCGGTCACCACGCTCAAAAAGTGTAACTTGAATTAATATCAAAGATAAAAAAAAATTGCATACTTAAATATTAGGTATAATTGCATAAGTTGATAAAAAATGCTATGCAATAGCTTTACCGCGGTAGTCCCCGAGTGCCACACGTATTTTTTTTTAATATTCCAATCTCCTATTTTGCACAACATAACAAGAAAATGATTCCGAGCTATATAAAACTATACATGGTAGTACGTTTTTTTGTGTATGTACATCTCAGCAAATTATTTATATAAAAGTTGATTCTCAGGAACACGTTACGTATTTAATTACGTTTGTGTTTGTAATTGTGATAAATGGCTACTTATTTTTTCACGTCCCGGGGTACCTGTTTTTACTAAAATATACAGTTTATAGTAGTAGTAGAGTGTGTATTTATAGTGTATTTTTCTTGAGGATGTTGGAAAATCACCACTAACGACTATAAATAATATTCAGATATTGCCACTGAGATTTCTACCAAAACTGATGTTACCTTTAAAATAAATAAATCATACTGTTCATAGGTATATATATGCCTGCAGTATCCCACTTTTACCAGCTGAGAAAATGTCTCTTCTGATGAATTTTAGTTCTTTCGATCCTGGGGTAATATTGTTGGTTTTGTCCAGCTCTTCCTACCCTCTTTTACGAGGCGGGTGGTAAATAAAAAGAAATATATTATAAGAGCTAAAGTTTTTAAGTTTGGATGTAGGCGATAATCTTCGGAACTACTCGTCCTATTCCGAAAATTCTTTAGATGATGGGAACTGGAAAGCTAGATTATCCCCTAGTGTCATAAATACCCCATACATTTGGGTCGAATAGGTATTGAAATTTTGTATGGGGCACCAGATATTTTTTCGCTATTACGATGTTTGTCCGATGGAGAAACATGTTCAGTTTGATGGTCTGTAGCCCTTAAGTATGTATATACCCTTTCCATTACACCTTGTATATAACGCTATATTTAAAACGTTCCCATGTGATAATTTCCGACCACAACACGAGCGAAGCATCGTGCTAAACTTGTAATAAAGGTTTCTGCCTTGTTTGGTTTCCAGTTCATGGAGTCGATGCAGATCCAGTACGACGAGAAAGCGCGGGAGGCTGGCGTGTTCGTGATCAGCGCCTGCGGCTGGGACAGCATCCCGGCGGATATGGGCGTCACTTTTCTCAAACAAAACTTTCAAGGTTAAAATATGTTTCATACCCTGGTATCTATAGCCAAGTTAAAGTAATCACTATGACTTATTTATGCAATTGATAAAAATGTAAACGAAGCAAGAACCGACGGAGAAAGCAAAGCTAAGAATTATAACTTTTGCAGGTTCATATTCAAGTAATCACTAAGATAAATAATAAAAATCGTATCTTAAATAATGACTCAAGTAAATCATCATCATCATCATTTCAGCCGAAAGACGTCCACTGCTGGACATAGGCCTCCCCATAGGACATAGGTAAGGGGGGTTTTGCCATAATCGCCACGCTTGGCAGGCGGGTTGGCGATCGCAGTACGGTTGTTACAAAAGCACAGAGAACGCTGCTGCCCATTTTTTAAGTCTTTCTCATCCTCCTCATGATGTGATGGATCTTCTTTTTCTCTTTATTCAAAGGGGCTTGTTCACTTTGAAGATGTTCCCCTAGAACACAAATATAACAAATTCCAACATAATATTATGTAGTACATATTTGAAAATACAATCATAAAGTAGATGTAATTAAGATATGCTTTTATGGCCTTTCTTATTCTAACACAATGTGATTTCGTTTCCAGGCACACTGAACTCCGTTGAGTCCTACCTGAGTTTCTACTTGCCTCCGGAGTGCGACAAAGAGGCGAAGGAGCACGGCGTCATCGGTACTGGCACGTGGGAGTCCATTATATACGGGTAGGTTTCATATTCTACTTTAAATTAGTGCTTAGAGAAAGAAGATTTTCTACACGATTGTTCATAATCTGTTAGATACTTAGAACTCCACGAACTCATCCCACCGGCCCTTTCTACCTTCGGACATCTAGACGCACTGCAAGTTACCATCCCTTATACCTAGTTGCTATTCCACCAATTCCCACTAAGCGTTTTTAAACGTCTTTCATAATGCGCACAGCAAAGGAGTGGAACTCTCTGCCTGCGTCTGTGTTTCCGAACGTTCACAACCATAATCTCTTCAAAGTTAGAGTGAACAGACTTCTTCTGGGTAAGCTCGTACCATCGTCGACTTTGTCTCTGTCATCTCTGACCAAGACTAGAGTCAAGAGCTAAAAAATATCAAATAAAAAATAAATAATTTGTACCTGCAGCTTGAAGAAGACGAAACAAGCATTAACATCACATAAGAGGTTAATGTTTCTTGACGAATTAACCAGAAACTTTTTTTTTATACAGGGTGTAACGGAAAGGGTATATACATACTTAAGGGTGTGCTTCAGACCATCAAACTGAACATGTTTCTCTACCGGACAAACATCGTAATAGCGAAACAATTACAGCCGCCTCATACATTGGGTCGAATAGGTATTGAAATTTTGTATGGGGTAACTGATATTTTTTTCGCTATTACGATGTTTGTCCGATGGAGAAACATGTTTAGTTGGTGGTCTGTAGCACACCCTTAAGTATGTATATACCCTTTCCGTTACACCCTGTATAGAGAGCCTCTATGTTTTTTTCAGCTTATTTACAGTAACAACTATTTATTACGTTTTTTGAAACAAACCTTTACCTTATAATTTCTATTATTTCAGCATGGCGAGCCAACACGAAATAAAGGGTCTTGCAAGAGCTATGGAGAAAGCTTACCCAGAGCCCTTGCCGCAGACGAAGCCAGTTGTGAAACAGAAGTAAGCTCATTTTACGTTCCCATTGTGTATGTACTATGTCGTATAGTTGTCCATCCACAATCAATTTGGTTAGAAAATATACAAAACCAGGTTAAGGCTCACGCACATGTGTTAAGTCTCAGATGATGAGGATTGATGGTGTATATTAAATGCATTGCTTTGGGTAATTTATTTCATCACCGCCGCTGTAGAAAAACATCGTAAAGAAACCGACCGACAGAACCAAAATATGAAGACATTTATGTGACCAACCCGCTCAGGGCCCACGTGGTGGATTATGGTCCACTCCGTCGCATAGAGAGGAGGTCACGATAGATAGGCTGATTATGAAACTCAAGCAATATGATTTATCATTAATCCCTTATTTCAGGACACTCCACAAAAAAGACGATGTATGGTACCTCCCGTTCCCTGGAGCAGACGAATCAGTGGTCGGCAGGACACAACGGTACCTATACTTCAACGAAAGACAGCGTCCCATACAGTTCCAGCCTTACTTCAAGACTGGCAGCCTCGGCACGACCATCGGAACCATCTTCAATAGCGTGACATTGCTCACGATGGCCAACTGTGGCTGTACCCAGAAGTATTTACTGAACAACCCCAAGTACTGGTCAGGAGGATACGTGACGAAGGAAGGTCCGACTGAAGCTGTTGTGAAGAATACTCACTTTACTTTTGAGCTCGTTGGCAAGGGCTGGGAAGAAGATGCTAATGTGGACAAGACGCCGCCTAACAAGACTGTGGTTGCAAAGGTTAGTGACAATTCTCTTTTCATGCAGCTGCCTGTATAAATGAAGCGTAGCGCAGCGCATGACATCTTTGGCAATAACTACTTTATTTCAAACTGCAGTTCCGGTGTTCCGTAAGTTCGGTAATAAAAAGAAACTGCTAATTTGAACACGCTTACAATGCCGAAATCGACTGTGTTCGAATTTTATCTTATTTATTAGTACAATATCTATAATATAAACTCATTGGCGGATCATAACGCTGGCACATGTACTAAGTACTTCATAATATTTTGTTAGATAGCACTGAACAGATAACAATACATGGTATTGTAGATAAACAACAAAATATACTGTCTAGTGGTAGCTAGCAAGCGGTACTGCTGAACAGGTCTTAGGGTTGATTCCCAGGTCAGGTATAATGTTATTGGGTTTTCCTATCACGAATATCTCAATAACAGCACGAAGTATGGGTTTGTACCCGGTTGATGGCAAAAATCTCGCCCTTGATAAGTGCCTTGAACAGAACTACTTACACCTCTGTCTAGCTTCAGTGGTTACAGATGATATTTAAGAGGAGTGTTTATGTTCTTCTCTTTCAGTTCGACTATCTAAAAACGCTCCTGTATGGTTAACGTGAGGGTTGTTGTTTGTAGGTGACAGGAAAGAACCCCGCGTACGGATCCACAGTGGTCGCGGTCATCATGAGCGCGCACTGCATCATCAAGGAGAGACACAACATGCCCGCCAAGTGAGTCTCACTCTTTTTATTATAACAATACTTAATTACTTATGTACATCAGCATTCTCTTGCTCTTAGCCTATTTATTTTTATTCCAAGGAAATATCGAATAGACCTCCTTATTATTTACTAACACTATTCTTATCATCTATTAAAATCTATTTGCTTGAAAAAACATTGTTTAAATTGTTATTGACTCTTTAAGCACCGTTCAATGCCCATCCAGTTTTCTCCCTTCAAGAATGAAATTGGACTATCATTTGACCTCACAAGGTGAAAGACTGACTGATCAGGGTTACTCAGGATATGCCACCCGAAACGTTATAGACTTAAAAAAGAACTAAACTTTTAAGCTATCGCATAGCTTTTATCGCGGCCTTTAGCGCGGCGACCGATTCAAGAAATTCCGTAACGAAATAAACCCAACAACCCGAATTTGAAAAAACCGGCCAGTGCGAGTCGGACTCGCGCACGAAGGGTTCCGTACTATTATTTATAAAACGAAAAAAAAACTTTTTTGTTGTTTTAGGGTCAACAGAAATACATAATCTGTAGAAATTTCAACTGGCTAACTATCACGGTTCATGAGATACAACCTGGTGACAGACGGACGGACGGACGGACGGACAGCGAAGTCTCAGTAATAGGGTCCCGTTTGAGCCTTTGGGTACGAAACCCTAAAAATGGTGAAAAAAATTTCATGGCAAAAAAAATGTTTTCTTATCGGTCACCACGCTCAAAAAGTGCAACTTAAATTAAAATCAAAGAAAAAACAATATTGCACAAGTATTATAATTGCATAAGTTGCTATAAGATGCTATGCAAAGCTTTACCGCGGTAGTCCCCGAGTGCCACACGTATTTTTTATTTATTTACAATACTACTAACTATTCTGTATCATTCAGTAATAATCTATACTTATACTTATTATAACATGTGCGCGTGACTGTGTCTGTTACCTTCCACACCTTAACCACGGAACGGATGTGGAAAGGGTAAATCATAACCTGGCACAGGAAAGGGTAAATCATGACCTGGCTCAGGATGTAGCACTTTTCTACCGTAGTACGTTACCTTGGGATGCTTTCTGAACTTTTTTAACTAATAATTGTGTTTCCACAGCGGTGGAGTAATGACGCCAGGCTCAGCTTTCAAAAACACCACACTGATCCAGAAACTGATAGAAAACGACCTAAAGTATGAAATTGTTAGCAAATAACTTAGTTTAATTAAATTAAATAAGTACGGGCATTTAGTTGTAAGTAGAGAAAGCTTTTAAATCGATGTTGTTGGTATTTATTTGGTTCTCCACCTGTGTTTGTTTCTAGTGGAGCTACTAGGTACACTCTCTTCACAGGAAACCAAGACATGATGTTATAAGCTATATTGTTTAATAATTGTTTTTGGACTGTGATTCTGGAGGATTCTGGAAAATTGTAATTTTTATGACTTCATTAGGTACCTGTTTTTAGTACATTCATGTCCAGCTATTAATACCTATAACAGTTGCCATATTTTGACCTAGTATTAATAAATAGTTGCTCAAAGCATTTACCAGAAATAATATTTTCATGTGCCTAAAATATTGTTGGTAATAGATATTTAGTAAAATCTACGGCGCTCGGTTGTGGAAAAAAGCTGAACAAAGCAATTCTCTAATTGAGGAACGAGAGAGATTGTCATTTAAGAGCCACAAGATCCTTGTAGCACTGCAAATGCAGCAGGGTCGCTCTCTGCCACCCTGCCATATAGGTACCTGAATTTAGATCCTATACTAAGAGTAATAGGATTGTTTATTCAATACGGTATATTATTAGCATTTTATATCGTAGAATTTTGTGATATTTTTGAGTTAAAACACCACATTACATGAAAATTGAAACAGACGTTTCTGGCAGTTTGTTGTGTCAATGTGTCATCTATATTGTAACTTTGGAACTAATAGGTTCATTAAAGTTTTCAAAACTTTTGAAGTCTGATCATAGATGTCACTGGTAGTTCCATCTCACTGTATAATGTGGATCGTACTTGATAACAGATGGCATTGAATTCAATTTGTAATTTATCAAAAATATTGCGTCGGTTGAATGCTGTGATTTTTTTTAAGGCATTTTGTATATTTTCGTAATTGTATCGCAAAAGTGTAACAAGATTTAGTTTCATTTGTGATTGGTGGTTCCTGTTTAAGTACTTGCCTTTATTTGTAAGAGAAAAATAAAGATATATTGATGTGCTTTTGTAAAGCTATGTTGTTGTGAGATTAATTTTAAATATAAGATGTTTATCTTATTTATTTGTTTTATTTTCGTGATAAATTATTACTCAATCCCTTACTTACCTGCCATCGTAGTCTTCTCAAAGTAGCGTTTCAGAAACGTACTCTGAAGAGAGCAGCAAAAAAGAGCACAAACAAGCTTTTAAAAGTCTCACCTAAGGTAGGTATTTAAAAGATGTCTGGTAAATGTTAAACTCATCAAGACTGAATTTCGAATTATTAATAATAGGGGAATACAAAAAAAGGATGTTGGTCTTTGTGGTTCCTCCTAGAGGATAAAAGTATGATCATAGAGAGAGAAGAAGAAGAGGTGTGCTAAGATATTCCTTAATAATGGTATTGGAACTGGGTAGGTACACAATTTTTCAAATCGAACACAAATAACAGCCGGGACCAACGGCTTAACGTGCTTTCGTGGCACGGAGGAAACTCGGTATGTATTTATGTTCAAGCATCCACGGACCAACCCCGGCAAGCAGGGCTTAACCTTAAAGATCGAACTGTTATTATTTAGCCACGAGCTCCTCACTTACTTACATACGACTTAATAATAACATTAACACTCTTTAGACCTGTGGCGCTGTCGCGTAAAAAATAACTGTTTAAGATTTTCCGAGTCAACGTTATTCGATAGCAGGTGGTTCGTGTCATCGTGTCGGACTAGGACAGGCACGCCGTAGACAAATAATTTTACTCTACTCTCGATACTTTTTCCCTAAAGTTTCAGTAATTATTCCTGCTAGACTATCGATGTCTGATATACAGTCTATTTTTTTATTTGACAATTAAAAAGTGCCTGTAACTGGCCTACTTGAAATAAATGCTTTGATGCTACATATGGGTTATTTATGTGGTTTGTTTTATAAACTCAAACTCAAAGCATTTATTTCAATTAGACCATTACAGGCACTTTTAAAAGTCAAAAAACAAAAAAAATAACGCGATGCTACAGTCCCAGTCCCAAGACATAATAATTTGTGGAAGTACTGTAGTTGCATGCATGGTATATGCATTCTGACTTTTACGTGGCAAATGAAAGAGAAGTTATTATACTTATTGTATAACGTTAGAGAAGACATCAACGCGCCTCATCATTACCCCTCATTTAGAAACAACGAGATAATAATACATGTCAATAACGACGCTACCTGCTCTGAAATAACTAAGTATATTTAGTTGAAATTTTCTAACAGGTAAAATCAGGATTCTGACAAGCGATCACTGCCCATCTCAAGCTTCTTAGGGTGTTGGCCTTGACCGCAACTTTGGGCCCTATATTGAGTCGAAGGTACAATAGCCGCTGGAAAGCTGGGTATGTCTCACGCTGAAACTGCTACTCACATACCAAACACAAGTTTGATCGTACATGGCATGGAGTACTGTTCTTACCTTTTTGGGATGGATCAGCCAAGTACACCAGCTTCAAGCGTTGGAAACTATTATTGAGCGACGTGCCAAGAAGCTCATTCACATTTTACGCTCCAAAGCCTTGAAAACCGCCGCAATGTTGCCAGCCTATCGATTTTTTTATCAGATACTTTTCAGGGAGTATGCTTTGGAATTACACAATCTAATTTCCCCATCCCCAGTCTATCATCGACGACACGATCACGAGACGAGCAGAAATGTGCGAACGAAGCGCTATGTTCAATCATTCATTGTGCGAACCGACAGTCTGTAGAATTTTACGGTCAGCTTCTCTGTTCCCTGGTCATTGTATTCTGTATCTCTTCAAAGTTCGAGTGAATCGGTTTCTTCTAGGCAAACGTGCTCCACCTTAAGCCGCATCATTGCTTCACACCAGGCGAATTGCGGTCAAACGCAAGCCTATTCAGTATAAAAAAGCAGACTCACCAAGGGTTACCTATCATACTTATCTGGGTTGTGGAAGGCCAAAACAGTTTACCTATGTGAAATATTGGTAATCAATAGCATCTTAATTCCTGTTATATTGGTAGCAGACACTCACGTTTTTTGGAAAAGCCTTATAAGCACTTAGGCAGATAATGATACTCAAGGTTTGAGACCTATGTCGCACCACTCGACACTAAACTCGCACGCATATACTTGCCAATGCTACTACTACAGGACCAACTGGCAAAGCTGAGCCTTGTAAAATTTGGCGTTTAGAACTGCCTTGTAGTCGCTTAATCGAATTTAAAAAAAATGTCTTTGACGTCAGACTATCACGGACTACTGCTAGGCTAGTGTTTCTGCTACGTTGCGGGAGCAAGCTTATTGCCGAGCAAGATGTCTCGAGTAAGAAAGAATCCCATGATGAGCAGTGTTATGGAGTTTTGCCATCAGAAATTTCTCAGTAGTAACCCGGAGCCTGTATTTGTGTCTTGTTGATGGAAATAAGATTGCCGAAATTGCACAAATGTGGGTGTACAAGACGCACACCTTTGCCTAACCCTTGGGGGATAAGGTACAGTATAATACCTTATGTAATGTAAACTACATTACGCCAAGAAATTTAACTTAAATAAATTCTAGTGGGTTGCCGACGTTTGACTTCCGGTGGTTGCTATTTGTCGTGGACAAATACATTCAAATAATTCAGTGTCGTCAAATATGTAAAAGCGTAATAAAACTTCAATAAATGAAAATAGGTACAGTTAATTTAATGATAAAGTAGTAGTCACTATCTTAATACATAATTTACACTCAGACGGACCTAACACACCACTATTATATACAATATACGATTTGTACACAATATAATTACAAAATTAAGACTAGTATCGTCAACGTACTAATGAAAAACTTAGTTTATACGTAGACAGACAGAATTGTATTTAGAATTAAATGTCCAAATAAATTTAGAATTAAATGTCCAATTGTATTTAGAATTAAATGTCCAATTGTATTTAGAATTAAATGTCCAATTGTACCTGTCAATCAACTGAAATTGATAACTAGACAAATCGAAATCTGCAATAATTTAATAAACTTTTCTCTACTGCATAGTTAATTTCTGTTCAGTTAAATAAAGAAGAAATACCGTCGGTATTACTGAAATAATTTGTAATTCGTACTTGAAAAAGGTGAAAGGTTTGAAAATCACAGACAATTACCAATGAATGTTTTTAAAACTAGAAGGGTAGAGTACTACCAAGGTAAGGATGTGCAAAAGGTGTTAAATTAGCTCATAATAATATTGAAGGCAGGAATAGATAAAGTCAACACAACACTGATTCTATCTAATAAATTAAAAAAAACAAGCTTTGGTCTAAAAAAAAAGTATCCTTGAAAAATAAAATAAAAAAAACATACAAATCCTACCGATATTGATCTGAAATATCTCCTAACGGACGATCCTAAAAGCATTTTAGTAAAACAGCGTTTGATCTTAGAAGTAACACTTAGCTTATGATTTGTTTACATTTTAAATCTAAGAAAATTCATTACGTTGACACATCCGTTGGTTTACAACTAATCAGGTTAATTGAGCCTTTATAATTTTCATAATATTATTACAATAATCTCTTTTGATATAAGTTTTATTTTCAAAATCAATGCGGCAAAAACAAAATCTACGCACTATCTACTTTTCTTTTAATGATGGAAATATATAATGATGTGTTGCTTTTACCTTAAAGTTTTTTTCTTCTTATTTGTTTGATTTTACAATCTGGTGTTATCCCGTTGCAGGATAAGCAGATATTTTTCTCGTTTTCTAACACTCTCAGTCAAACTTTGAATGCATGCTGTCACATATTATGTCAATGCTCTAGCAGCATGTATTTACAAAGTGAAAGCTTCCAGAGAGTACTGTAGCATATGCATATACATATTTTTTTTTATGCCCAGAGGCTTGTGATTCACCAATACAGCAAAAAAAGTAAAAATGACCGACGGAATGATACTAGGTATGAAAGCATCGCATCACTTTAAATGAACACAATAAAAATCAATATACTAAAACACACAAATCAGCAAAATCAATTCTGAACTGACAGTCAATATTTTGCAATAAAATAAAACTGTAGAATCACTCGATGATTTCGTAAATCGATAAAATCAACAGTTCACTCTATTAATCGTCTTTGAAAACAATCGATTTAGCTGGACTCGCGGCTGTTCTCACTGGAGCCGACGACGCTGGCCTGGGAGGTGGAGGTTGGGGTCACTTCGGGGGCGACTATGAGTCCTTCTTTAATCCTCTTCTTCTGCTTCATCCGCCTGTTCTGGAACCATATCTTGACTTGTGTTTCATTGAGCTGTAAGGCGGACGCTATCTCTATCCTCCTCGCTCGTGTTAGATACTTGTTGAAGTGGAACTCTTTCTCCAGTTCTGTGAGTTGTTTGTTGGTGAAGTTGGTGCGGCCGGTGTTGTTCAAGTTGAGGAGAGGGTTGACCAGCATCTGGCTGCCGGTGGGCGTGCGGAGCCCTTCCTGTGGGCTGCCGATGCCACCTTGACTGACGAACTCGGTTGGCGGAATCATCAATTTTGGAGCTGGAACAAAACAGAAAAACTGTGTTAATTTGATTTTGTTACTCAAAAGCTTTAACGAAGAGAGTGACCGAGCGAGTAATCAAGAGGGTATTATAAACTATTTTAAACATTTTGTTTGGGGTTTAGGGATATCAAACGAGGTGCAATGACTTGAAACAGATAAATCGTATTATTCGGTGCAAGTATTTCTAGTAAACATTGCCATTCTTCCTTTTCCGGGCCATTCAAATTCATAAACTTTGTTGTGTGCAGACACAGGTTTGTTTACCCAAACGTCTCATTGCCGGGATAATCTTTTAAAATCGTTCCAAAGAAAGTCCGTGGGAGTCTCTCAGGTCCATTTATGACAGGTGTCACTTTTTTCTAAGTCGTCCGAAGAAAAAAAGAAGTGAGATAAAAGATATTTCAATATTAGCCTAAAGACGACGCCCCGCTGCGCAAGAGTGGCCCATACTCGTTTCACGGTAAACTTCGGATTTGACGCACATTGTTCTTAAGTAAACATATTCAGTACGGTTATTATACTATAAAGTACCTTTGTTTGTAAGACTCACGTTTGTTTCCGACATGGACCGAGTTTTATGTCTAACATAGCAATCGAAGCCACGTACGAAATCATGTTTGAATTAAAAACTAAACAAATATTGGAGTTCGTATTTTTCAGGTGTGTTTTGAATGTTTTGATTTCTTAGAATTGACCTTGTGTGGTGTTTGTTGAATTCCTTGGAGCTAATTAATTGAGAAATGTTTGTGGTCTAATTAAACAATGATGTGCAAGGTTTCGAAGATTAATTATAGATTCTGAAATACCTATCTTCGTATTTACAAAAGAAAATTGTAAATCTCACAACCGTTTATATGTACATAGTCTGATGACAATATAATATGATGACAATTGCTGTTACAGCTTTTGAATAGGTAGTTTATTCAGATTCAAACTAGCTCTCATTTTGTAAGAACACGAAGAAATAGGTACAACTAAGGACAATATCGGTACCCAGATAGTAGCAGCATCTTTCTTTGAGCCAAATTTGATGAACAGTAAAGAAAACGAAGAGGACGATGAACAAGTCACCGATACAAAGATGGACATGACAGATGAAAGCTTCATCAACGGTCGTACAACTAATGACACCATATCTACTAATACCCTTTCCGTCAGTCCGTCCGTCTGTCCTGCTGTCCATTTGTCCAGATAATCCTTTCGACACTTTGTTATTTAATAACAACGTTAGAAGGGGAGAAATTAATATATTTGCTGGCGATATGATACGTTTGAAGTTTGGGTTATTGGGAAAGATAAATTAAAGTTGATAGTAGTGTGTGGAGAAAAGATAGAGATACAATTTTATTGCAAAGGTGGAAAAAGTTAAAGCGTGATGAATTTACCTCTGAATCAAACAGTAAAAATAATAAGCTTAAAGGTTCTGCTTATAAATATGAATCTATTACTTAAACTGTCCATTATGTTATGTACTCTAAATGTATTCACTTCAAGATAAAACAGTAACACTTGGGCACGGAATTGTTATAACCAAGAGTAGGTAGGCACCTAATGCTTTAATTTTATATTTTTTGACCTTCTCTACTGATGTCTAAAAAGTACTGTGTGACATCCAGAACACAACAAATAGTCTTCAATAAACAAGAAAACTAGTTCTCGCTTCAGTCTAGTCATTTCCTACCAGCACGTCTCTTCCATTGATTCAAAGATATTGATCACCAAATATACGAACGCCTACCGCCATGGTAGCTACGGGTCGGTCCCTGGCCCATCTCAACCCGTTGGCAGATCAAACAGAGAGCCGGGTGTTTGTCCGACTGCGTGTTTGCGCAACGCTCGGTCCGCTAGCGCTGGCAAACTGGACAGATGTGTGCGTTTCCGTTGTACTACGATACGAGCGTAATTAACTACAGTTTGTGTTAGGATGGCGTGCGGCAGGCTGCAGATGCTATTTACAAAATAAGTGAGTTGCACACAAATCAGAAGAAAAATCTTTGGGATGAAAGACGCAGTTGAAACGCAAACAAAAACAGTTATTGTTACAATTTAACCTGAAGCCTTTAAGACCTAAGAAGCCGGTGATGACGATGCTAACATACCGTATTTGACATTTGATAGAATCTTTTAAGAAATTAATATAGGGGAATATGGAGAGTGATAAACAGTTGGTGCGGTACAAACCGTGAAAATAAAATAAATGTAAAAACTATAGTTTTTATAAGTTTGCTCACTAATAACAGTAAAAAGTACAAAGGAAGAGACTGACCATTACATCGAAATTGATGGACATCTATTAAGAGGAAACCTGAATTGGCCTAAAATAGCGTTACATTGAGAAACGTGGAAATAGGGAATGTTTGGCCTTTGCCTTGCAGTGGTAACAATACCGTGCCGTAAAAGCAAATGTGTATCTACCATAGACACAGGATGCGTGCACGCAGCTCTTGACAATATTGACAGTGAAGCAGTGGCGAAGGGTGAAAATTTTGAAAGGGGAAGCCGAAGAAAAAAATGAGAATTTAAAACTTTGTTTTTATTTTCGTTTTGATCATCAGCAAACCCGAAAACCCCGAAAATGACACCCATGACGAAAATACCAGAAGTTTTTTTTTTGCCCAGTAACTATTAACAAATAAAAATATAAGCTAAAACACCTTTTTGAAACAAGCTTTTATAAAGATGCACTGAAAAGAAGAGAATAAATCTTTGAGTAAATGTAAACGATATAGGATAATTTTCACAAAAGCTTGTCGCGTTTAGATTTTAAAGCATTTACCATTCACTCGACAAGCTTGAGGTAACTATAGGAATTATGTTTATTTATAAATATTGAACGCGTATATAATATATACAAAGTTTCATGTCTGTGCTATTAACCGTTGAGGAGTTCCCTCGTGAGGAGACGATCCTGGCGGTAGGATGAGTTCATGATACAAGTCGTGATTGTCCATCAAATTTGAACTCGTTTGCAAAGTTTCGTGTCTGTTCTATTATATGTTGAGGAGTTCCCTCGTGAGAAGACGGTCCTGGCTGCAGGATTAGATCATGATATAATTCATGTTTATCCATCAAATATGACCGTGCATACAAATTTTCGTGTCTGTGCTATTAACGGTTGAAGAGTTCCCTCGTGAGAAGTCGATCCTGGCTGTAGGATGAGTTCATGATACAAATCGTGATTATACATCAAACATGAACTCGTATACAAAGTTTCGTATCCGTGCTATTAACCGTTGAGGAGTTCCCTCGTAAGGAGACAATCCTGGCTGCAGGCTTAAGTTATGTCTGTCATAAAAATGTGTTGTTCTTAGAAACAAAGGTGTGTGCAAAATTTCAGCTCAATCGGAGATCGGGAAGTGGTTCTAATTTAGCTTTCTACTCATAGAAACTTTGTCGTAACTCGATAAACTTCGGCTTACCTAGTTCCTACAAAACGCTGCTGATAGCCGCGAAGTCACGTGTCCGCGTCCATACGAATTTAGTTCTGAATTCTGACACCCGAGCATCGGCTTACTGGCGCCACATGTTGCTTTCTTTGTTGACATTAAAAATTTAGGCATTTTTGTAATGTTTTCAATCCCATGATGTATTCAATGTCTATACTATGATACCTACAGATGTGTATATAGTAATAATTTACTATTTGACTACAGTAGACACTACGTATAGTGCTTTTGTTCCCAAAGGGAAGCCGGTAGGAATCGGCTTCTTAGGTGCCTTCGGGCCTGCAGTGAAGCAAACCTCCGCATTGTCTATGAGTGAGACGAGGATTGGCAGTTAATGTCGTATACACTTATAAGCTTGATTGCACAGGAGAAAAGTCAATTTAGATTTGAACAGCGTGTAAAAAACCTTTGAAAATAAATTAACTATGAAGTTGGATTGGTTTTTACTACTTCTTTTCACATTACTGTTTAATTTGATAAGTGCTTAATTCTGCAGGCAAAGATGTCTAGATATAGGATAACCTAGAAACAAGGATGAGCTAAAGAAGACTAAGGTGGATGAGCAGACTACAGCTGCCAGAAGAACATCGGAAATCCTTTTCTTATTCGATGTATCTCGGACATCATGGCAAGTTTTCGCCCAAACCGAGGCTTCGGAAAAACTTTCTCCACGTTCCTTCTAAACTTAAGAAACAGAATGCGACCTAAAGCCGCCTACTCGTCATCGCCAGCGTAAAGCGGGGCACAAAGGCACCGACAGTGGTTGTTTGTCCAGCGGCCGTTGTAATAGTATACCGGGCGATGCGACAGCGCTAATCCATTACGCGATCGCAAGCAAATGTTTGCCCGGTCGTGCTTGCGTACGACTATGCCGTGTTTGCGTTTTTTTGTCCAATGAGAATCGGGTTAGCGCAACGGGGTAGTGTTTGAATTTGAAATATTAGAACGATTTCAACTTGTTCGGTGATTGAGCTAATCTTTGGTTTGGTGATGACTTCTTTTTCGGAGTTGCACAATGTTTTGCAATGAACCTTGAAGAACCTTGGGAGATATGAAAAAATATGGAAATGAACATTTTGTTCCGTCATCTCATAGGTAAAAACCGGACAGGTGAGTGTCTTTTCCTACGAGCCCAATTTTATATTGCAGGTTTGTCCATAATACAGAAATCAGGTCCCCAAGATTCTAGTACATATTAATTTTTATGGCGTTGACTAAGAAGCTCCAAGGGACAATAGACCTAAGTATTTAATATTAATTGCATCTTGGTACCACTGATTTTTAAGAATAAGAGCCTTGACAAACAGACTAAATCAAGTGATTCTATAAGGGTTCCGTTTTTCTTTGAACTTACGGAACCTTAAAAATCACAGAGTTATTTAGATTTATCATGAAATAACAAAAAGCTGTTAGTAGAAGAAAATCGCAGACAGGATTATCTTCTTCACGTTCAGTTCAATACCCTGTACTTAGGGTTAATTTCGTTACGAACTGAACTGCGATAAGGTAGAAGCAGAATCTTTGTTATTTCAAGTCTCTTCCCAGCAAAAGTAGCAATTGTTACTAATATGTATGTACTGTATACCCTTTATTTACCGGACACAATGCGGGTGGCAATCCATTACGATACGCCAAGGCCCAAATTAACCGTAATTCAATCAATTCAATTGTACTACACGACTGGCTGTGTACCGCCGCGTCAACGCCCTACCACCAGACAAAAAATAACATTCGAACTTCAAACAATTGACAGTCAACTGACAGCTAGGGGAACGGGAGACGACGCCATTGGTCGAAAATTGGACAATGCGGCAGATGCGTTCACGAATAAACTTTTTTTTTCAACTTTTACACTGCCATGTTTGCTTAAATTCTTTACCGAAAAATGGGTGTGTATTACAGGGAAAAAAATACGCAGCTGACGTTTCAATTCGTCGTGGAGAGTTGACAGGAGATGCGAGTGGTTAATTAAATCATACATATTAAAGTAGGCGAGGGAATATAAATAAGGCAGTAACGAAGGATTCGTTGGAATTATTATGATGACACGAAGTGATACGTCTGGTGGATGGCATGATGCATTGCACTTCCGTTTCAGTGGTTAGATTGTGGGTGAGTTTGATAAGTTTCATGTCACTTAAAACTAATGAAGTAGGTATAAGTTGATGCATTTTGTTTCTTATGTGTATGTGCAAGGAAAAGTGGCAGGTATATAATGCTACCGTTGATACCTCTGATGCATTACACGCACTTATACGTAAATAGTATCCTACCCTGAGCCTATCATCAGTTATAAATCTGTAGAGAAACAGAACAACCAACATATGCAACTTCTGAACTACACAGTATACAACAACGTTTCTAGATATAACGTCATGATAGAAATTGACAATGAACCTACAAAAGGTAAATATTTTGAAAACTAACGGTTTTCCCAAAATAATTATATCAACACGATAAAAATCCACCCTTTTTCGAGCAGAGAGTACATAGAACTTTTATTAAAAAAATTCGTCACCAAATACTTACGTAGGTAGACAGATAAGGACCCATTACAGGAGCTAAAGGATTACAGGATCAAGTGTATTGGCGTTACAATGTTTATTCTGTTGTTCAGTGGGGAGTGTGGGGACGCCCTTATCTCGTTTTAGTTATGCTTTTATTAAAAATATAATCGTCTGGCGTGGGGTTTATGGCACACTCCTTTTGGCAATCGGCTGTCGATGGAATGATTGAAAGGTGCTGTAATTAGGAATTTTGTGGTTTTATGTTCGCGGATATTAAAGCTGTGTATGCTGCTATGTAAGTTATTAATGAAGGGTTGTTAGCACGACTTTATTAGTTTAATTTGTGACCGTCCAACTTTGTAGAACTGTTCAATTACAAAAAGTGCTTATTGTTAGTTTAAAAAAAAAACAAAATAATAATAAATGTAAGTATGTTGTTGTTGTTTTTGTTCTTAAAATATAAACGTTGAAAAATGAGTTTATAAGTTTTACAAAGAAAGAAACTGAAAGAAAACAAACATAACTTTTGATTTCATGATGTCGCTTTCCATATAAACTTTTTTAAAGCGCCGGTTTGCTTTTAAAAACTTATTCCTGCTCTTCCACAGCAATATTCCAAAAAAGCCTTCGTTCCGTCAACCAAATATTTCTAGCAATAATTCTCACCGTATATTATAGCAATATTTTTTTCGCCAATGCCGGTAGCAGCCAGGGTTGTCGGTGATCAGTCATAGGGCTGTCGCCTGACATAATGCACGATGCTAGTACGGAATTATTAACGTACCATGAGGGGTCCCGAACGAATAATTGTTTGGCTTAGCTGAGAGATTTGGGTAAAATTATGTATAGGTATGATTATTAGAATATTCTGTTTCCGGCTACTGGTATGGAAAAGGGAACTTCAACATCTGCTTCTAAGTATAATGATAACGACAAGCGAATGAGCGAATCGAAGCACGACTGCTGGTTGAAATAGGGTCAGATTTTGAAAATGCATAGGTGTATGGGACACCTTTTGATCACTGTTGCACAGTTTTTCAGTTCCTACCAAATATAAAACTCTTTACTTGGTGCCCTTAAGTGGACTTATTCCAACTGTGTTGGGGTCGACTTTCTGTCTAACCAGATGCAATATTTAATATGGAGTGCCAGCTTATTTCACCACACAACCCAGTTACAGGGCATACGCTGTCAGACTTTCGGCTCTCCGACTATCTGAAAAAACTACGACTGTCAAAAATCTATAAATGGCAGTCGGGACCCACGGCATCACGTCCTGTCCGAGACACTGAGGCCGATAAAAGGGCTTTTAAGCACAGACCTAAAAGTATTCTAGCTACACTAGCGGACAAAATTGTTGGGCTATTTATCAGCCACTGGGCAGGTAGACATATGCCCAAAGACGGCCATGTCGCCAATTAAATGGATTCTTTTATTTATTGTATATTTTACTTGTTAAGATTATACTATGTGACCTGAATTAAATAAATTAATTTAATTGAAAGTAGATCTCGAAAATCGCTACAACGAAATAAAGTTCAACCAACCAGTATTCTTAAATCTGTAAATCAACAAACGCGGTCAACATTATAATTATTACTCTAACTTCAATAAAGAGCTCAATATAATGATTACGCAATGCATCTTTTCAACACATCCACTCAAATGCATCGCTAATAAATCCAGGGGTTGTCACTCCCCAATCCGAAAAAATCCGTCTAAAATCCCTAATAATATTTGCTCGGCAAATTTGCTTAAGACCGCCGCAATTTTAGACATCAACGCGCTTGAAAAAGGTACCTTTTAATTTTTTAGGGATGATAATATGCTTGAGATACTGTCGTATTGTAATGAATTAGGGGTTTCATTTTTATTCACCATGTCTTTTTTAATTTTATTAGAAAAAAAGGTTTCCCTATACGGTTGGTTTATTTAGAGGGACATTCGAAAATTGATGCGTTGTGAAATTATTTCTTCTGTTTGTATGAAAAATGGAAAACCGAAATGAATACTATGATAAGGAGAGAAATATTTGTTGTTAATAAGATTTATGTAAAAATCTAAATATGTGTTGTATTTGGTACACGCGAACCTAACTTGTAATACAAAACGCAACGAAAATCTATACCACACGTCGTATTCAATACAGAAAGAGGAAAAAGATATCCAAAACATTTACGCAAGAGAAAAACATTATGATTCCTTTACATCATCTTATTTAGAAGAAAATTACTTTAGAATAACTTCATAAATTCATTGTTACAACCGAACTGATCCTTACCAAAAAACACAAAAAAATAGGGAACTATATTTCTTGTCACCAAAATTTATATTTGTCATCAAAGTTGTATCACCTAGTAAATAGATCTATCGCCACGAAATATTTTCGTTCTCAGATAAACAAAAAGTGTTCCCAGGTATGAATTATCAAATAAATGTTGATACATGTGTAAAATAAGAGATGGATTACCAATAAAATTGTAGTGCATTAGATGAATATAAACTTCGTTCTTATAATAATAGTTTTATTACTTAAATAATAGCTTTGTGCTCGGAATGGTAGATCTGTCACCAAATAAATAGATCAGTTCCTTATTTCTATGAAGAAATGCTTTATACGAGACATTGGGCACACCGACTCGGACAGGTTAGGTTCGAAGAGGATGGCGGGGTCTAGTGAGCGAGCGGACTCCGACATCCCCTTCGTGTTAGGTTACTGTAAACCCTCCAGACAGAAATAGGAGCCCCGCGTAGCGGGGCTACGTCGACAACGCCTTAGTTTGGACCTGTGGTTTGGTGATCTCTTTAAATTAGTTTGCTTAAATACTTATTAGGACACACCTATTATAATACATACAAAAACATTTATTTGGTACTAGACCTTATATCTCAGGATTTTAGGTGATTTATTGTGGAACTGATTTTGCATTGTTTGGAGACTACATTTTGGTGACAGATCTACTATTTTGAGGACAAACCCTATTATTTAAGAAACTCAAAACTAATTAAATTGGTGATAGCTTAAATGATACCCAAAAAAATATAGGTACTCGTTCATATAACAAACTTCCGGATGTCCTTTAGGAGAGAAAAATAAGAAAAAATAGTAAAAAAAAAAGTGGTGAGGGTACTGGCTACACGTCCGTAGGGAGGCGATCAATCGTGCGGAGTGACGGGATCCTCCCAGAGAGGGGAGCGCTGCTATAAGTAGTATTTATTTAGTTATTTAGCAAATAACCAACAAGTTTGTGTACGTAGGTTTGTAGGCACTGTTTTATTTATAAGCACGTAGATTTTCTTAAATGGAGCTATTGGCCTCTGACTTGGCTTGTCTTGGCTTGAGAAATGTCTCTCAGGCATGCTGGTTTAGTTTCCTCACGATGTTTTTCTTTACCGAAGCAAGTGATAATTATACACATACGCAAATGCATCCCAAAACCCGAACCTGAGACCTACCACTTGGCAGTCGGATGGTCACCACACTGCTTATTTAATATCTAGTCAAAAATATATGACACTGATAGGAATCCGAACAGAAATCTAAAAATATATGACACTGATAGGAATCCGAACAGAAATCTAAAAAGCATCATCATCTTCCTGCCCTTGTCCCAATTTACTTAGGGTCGGCGCAACACGTCCCTTTCCTCCATTCTCCTCTGTCATTCGTCATGCTATCATTTACTCCTTTCTCCTTCATATAATTTTTCACACAATCCATCCATCTTGTCTTTGGTCTTCCTCTTCCTCTCCATCCATCCACATTCATATTCATCACTCTTTTAGTCACATGTGTTCCATCCTTTCTCATCACATGTCTATACCAAGACAGACGACTCCTTTTCATCTTTTCTGTAACAGGCGCCACTTTCAAACTTCCTCTTATATACTCATTTCTAACTTTATCCATTTTAGTTACTCCACACATCCATCTCAACATTCTCATCTCTGCTGCATGCAATCTTTTTTCATCCGTCTTCTTCACTGCCCAGCAGAAATCGAAAAAGCATCTTCCATTAAATGTATAAACAGATACATACGAGTAATGTCTAGGTACTATTCACGTTTTCCTCATAAAGGAATCAAAATTAACGAATCCTTGACGTGTAACCTAGATAGGCCAAGATATGTCTCAAAATGGTATGCTATGAGGCAAACTTAATGCCATACACATTTTGTACTAGTCCTACATAGCTCATAATAGATTATGAAAAGTTATCATTCCTGGTAGTTGCAATACATTTAAAACAAGAACCTGAATAACCCTATCTGAAAATTTGAAAATAAAAATAGGTATTACCTATACGTTTCATTACTGCTATTTTCAATACTCACTGATTACATCTTGTCCACTTCTTTAGATTTATATTACGACTAAACTACTTGTACCGATGTCCATCAAATAAGATTAGCTTATCACAAATCTGCGCTATCGACTGATAAGAAGAATTAGAGCTGTTTCCTTCAGCCTTGTGCTAGCATTGACAATGATAAACCATTGATTGTAAACAATCGATGCGTTTTTTGTTACAAATATTTAATGTACGAACAAGATTTTGTTCTTTTGTCCACATTGTACTTGGAAATTATGCTACTGAGACAGACTACTGGGATAAATTATGTCTTACGTCCTAGAAGGACGTAAGACATAATGAGATCATTTTCTAAACACTTGTGCCAATTTTTGTCGAAATGCACTCCAACCCTCCCCCCAAAAAGCAAGGGTTTATTTCCTTGTTTTCGTTAATTAGCGAGAAGAGGCGTAACTCCGAGAAAAGTGGAAGGAATGCGAGGAGAACTATGCCCAGGACTGGAACAGTCAAGGCTAAAAAAATATTTAAGTTTAAAAAGCATGAAATACAAATTAAGCAAAGCGGTCTACTTAGCGGTGCTACGACGGCGACGCTAGGATTAATTTATTTTTTAAAAGTTTTATATGTTTATATGGCGGTTTTTTAATTTAAATTTTCATTGATTTGATGAAAACAAATCTTACGCCTGTTCCCTTGTAAAGTCTGCGTATGTAATCAAATATGACTACCGATATCTTTCGATATACGCCATCGATATCGGTACCAAAGGGCAAATTTATCGATAGTCAACATTTATAAATCGTTATCGCGTAAGATTTGATTTCTAGATTTTCAGTAAATCCGTTTTAAACATATTTTGTTCGTAGATTGTTATCTGGCCTTCATAAATGTATTTGTAGTATCTTAGATCATCTGTACGTTTTAGTAATGTCTTGGTTTTATTGTCATTTTTTTGTTCCTTCCCAGAAAAAAATATTACTTATGACTGAAGCTGACCTCAGCATGGGTAGAGTAGGGGCAAGCAGATGAATAATATTGAATAGTAGATGATTTCTAACTACTAGAATTAACAGTCATCTAAACTAATATTATAAAGAAAAAAGATTTGATTGTTTGTTTGTTTGCATTGAATAAGCTCCGAAACTACTGCTCCGATTAGAAAAATTCTTTCTATAGCCCATTATATAGCCCATTTATCGAGGAAGGCTATAGCCTTCCTCGATAAATGGGCTATATACCACTGACTCCTATTGGTCGAGCAGCAATGAAAAATGTTGGGAAAACGGGGAAAATGTGTCGCAAAAGAAGTTGCGCCGGAAAGCTAGTAAATAAGTATATAAACTTGTGCCAAAAAATCATAAAAACTTAGAAATGCATAATTTTGCAACGCTTGATATGTTTTCTTTTTAGCATTTCGTTTCCCTATTTTGAAAAATAATCTAACGATCGTTTCATAGTCCTTGGTTTGTAACGATTGTGACAGTTGGAATTCTATAGTTTCTGGTAATCCCAATAATAAACTGAACTAATACTTTGCGAAAATATCCGCAGAAAGCCAAAGTCATGCCATGTTGCTAGATAGCACAAGCACATGTTTTTGTCAGAAATCAATGTTTATCACTTGGCGACGTGACGTCACACTATATGATCACATTATATAAGAGTGGATGTACTTACTTACGTACTTACTAAAAGAGACATCTGCCTATCTTTACTGATAAAGATGCAATAAATTGTATTTTCCTAAAAACTCAACGTCAGTTGTTTGTAAGAATTTTGCCGATAATCCTTGAGAGAAGACACACTGATTATGATTTTTATACTTCAATAATGCAATAAATGAGTGCAATTTACGTCACATTTAGTACCTACCACTAAATTCTAGAGTAATCATAAAAATCATGGTATAAGTTACTATAATTAGGTTGTTTTCAAAGGATGTTCCATCGACTAAAGTTGTAATCTTTTATCCCTTATTCATTATTCCCTCATAAGGGAACGAATTTTCAAAAATCCTTTTAGTCCTCATATTATTATTTATAATACATATAAGGAACTTTTGTGCAAAATTTCTTATTGCTGGGACCCTATGGCCTTGTGCGTTGCAGTCTTTCAAGACTAAACTGACAACGGTTTTTCTCCGTATTTTAAATCTGATTTATTGTTAGCTCAATTTTAATTTTTTGGCGTTGCCTGACAGTATGTAGATAACCTACCTATATTACATATTTTTGCCGTTTGAGATCTCGATTCAAGAACACAGCTATCATCGAGGAGACACTGCGCCAAGTCTATTGCCACTCCAGCTTGGTTACCCATATGCCTTTTAACATGTGTGTGTGTACATCTTGGGAGACGCATCTGACTCATTTATGGCGTGCCATCGATCATGGCGTTATCTCAAAGCAGGTAACTATGTAATTTTGTTGATAGTAATCACGTCTGCCAGATAACGCCACTGTTCCTTGCCGTAGCTAGAATAGATTAAGGAAATAATGTTCAAAACTATCGATGATCTAAATTTGAAAAGCACTAAGGGCGCATGATCGCGCTTATGTATTTGTGTGATGAAATCCAACAGCACGTTCAATTTCTATTACAGCATTTCTCTACCTTTGATATTCTCTTATAAAGGTGGCTGCACACTCTGGCCGAGATACTCCAAGTCTATTTGAAGCTGATTTCATAAAGGGTAGCTTCACTTTTAGCCCAAAAAATCGTTTCTTAGCTCATTCAATTTTCACAACCACCGAGTTCAAAACCAAAATCAAAAGTTAAGTACACAAAAGAATTCGCTGTTGGGCATATTTTCACTCACCTGTCGCTGACCCTACTTGCGATACTAATAATGCTGTCCGTCCATCTCGCCGCGCGCCAGACGGACGTATTACCTATTTTACATTCAGTCCAATATACATCTCTTATCTATTTCTATGTTATTTTTTTTTTTTTTTAAACTCACTACATACACTTCATACACGGGTTAAGTTCGTTTTGTACCATTAAACCAGACATGGTTTGTATTGGTACTCACATTCGCTAAAACAACCACTGCTTAATCACTTTAACAAATATAACTAAAAATGTAGGTACATGAAAAATATAGCCGTAAACATCTATCAGTAAGTAACACGTAATGTTTAGAATCTAAGTTGCTTGCTATTGGGCGCTCATTAGAAAACTGGTTCTAGTCAGCATATGCACAGGTTGCTGCGCTTTTATATTTTGTATTAGTGTTTTGTGAAGTATTTCCTTGGGCTAAGTTGTTAATGCAGTTGTAATAGTATTTTTTGTACTTTTGCTTGAAGTTTTTCACGTTTATTTCGTCTTTTATGGATTTTGGTATTTCATTTATTATTGTGGGAATTAGAAATTTTACTGTTCGCCTACCGTAATAATTTCTGGTCTGAGGTACTATAAGTTTATTCCTGGTGATACTTCTTGTAATTATTTTATGTGATATGAGTATTTGAATACCTATGTTTGTTATTAAATTGTTCAATTAAGAGGGCGTGTTTTCTCAATGGTTCAATGAAATTCTAAATCATTGGAAACAAAACAGCAACAGTGCTTACCTACACGTGTAAATAATTATCTCGATCTAGATTTTAATGGTAACTTGTCGAACCAGAATACAGTGCGACAATTTGTAACAAGATCCTAGTAGCCTAGATCCTTCTTGTAGTCTCTCTGATCTCTTTATTTAGGCTGCAACTTTTGTCATCTTGTGCTGCTTAAACGACATATAGTTAGTGGCTGAAATTGTTATAAAAAGCCAGTTTGTTGCGTTAGTTTCAATACTTGATCATAGTCAAACAATATTACTCGTAACATGATTTTTTTAAAACTCGATGAAGCTGCATGAAACATAATAAATACTACAGTTAACTCTGACTTAAACCCAGGCTAGGCTACCTTTGTGAAGAACTCATCCAAAATATTTGGAGCCTTCTTTACCATAACCATAAACATTTGTAATCACAGCAAAATACTCCGTATATATGCAATAAAAGTAATTGTGAGCAAATCAGTAGAGTTGTTTGTGTAGCAAATCTTGACAGATAAGCGATCGAGCCCTCCGTGTGTACTGATGCAGATAAGATTACCGCTGAGTTCGTGGACCCTCACACTTGGAAGTTTTTCGACATTTTTAAGGTAATGGCGGAACGTTAGTTTTATTTAAACTCGAGTCTAGAATCTTTCGTAAGTCCTGATGTTTCTACTGAAAAGGTTGAAAAGTTAAAGAAATTGCAGTTTGAAATCAATATGACTTAATTGATTGGTCATTAGAACCGCAAATAAAGGTTCAGTTAAACCAAGTGGACAACGGACACGGGACTTAGTTAAATAATGAGTACCTATTGACATAACTGTCAAAATCCGGTCCAATATTACACGACACTTGGTAGTACCTACATCATGTATTTAGATGAAGTCTTGTAATAATCGTCTAGTACTATTCATGAGTGGTACACACTATACAATACAATTATATCTCCCCTACCATTTAGGGATCCCCTCAGAATTGCGCCCCGGGATGTTTATGTACTATTGGTCTTTACTATACATATAATTGTGTACCTACATTGGCCAATACACTCCCTAATAATTTTTGCATTTTTTATGATATTAAACGAGTATAAGTTAGAAAACCACATAGTCAGCTCTGCTGAAGACGTAAATATATGATGATGCTTACGTGTGGTCCAAAATGCAAAAATAAAATCTTTTTTGTTATGCACAAAAGAAATGTAAACTCTACGAAGGAATTATTTCTTTCCTGTAACTCCTCTAATGGCTAAAAGATATTCACTGATGGCTTACCTATATAATAGAACAGTCTTGTCATAATTTATCTGTCTATCTTCGATAACCTTGTGAATCATAACCAAACTGATCCCCAAACAGTTCTCTGTTGACATAGACAGGGAGATACCAAACACCGGTACCCAAATAAGATGTTAACTTCATATAATTGATTTATAGAGTGTTGACAGTGTAAAACGTCTCACTCCGGAAGCTCGGAGCAAATGTAATAAATTATTGAATACCAACACGTGATAGTGAAGGCCGTGATCGATTGAGGGCGAAGCTTAATCGATCGACCGAGTGCATCCAAGATGGCGCCGCGCGCCGGCTGATGAGTACATTGTTCGGCGGTAGCATTGTTAGGGAAATTGGTTTACCGTTATTTAGAATTTGTTTAGAATCTGAATTTTTTTTTTAGAGAAATAAGACAGTTTTCAGAAGTATAAATATTGTAGAGAATGCGAAAATTTAGTTTATCGTTAAATATTATTGGTATTTTGTTGGCGAAACAACGCCAACGATATTTGTAGTTTGGCAAGTTTGGCGATATTTGTAAATTATTAAGACAGCAAGCTAAAAGTGCAATGGGAGAAGAAGAAGAACACTTGTCTGGAAATATTGGATAACAGAATCTTTAGAACTAGTTCTATTGAAACAGATGTCTCCTGTTGCAAGTACCTACTCCAGTTGCAATTTTCTGTCATTTTTGTTTAAGTATTGTGGCGACCCCAAGTAACATGGGACACGTAGCATGGAACAAGGGCAAGAAGATGATGATGATTGTTGTCAAAAAAAAACCCAATTCCAATCGGAAAAACAGCAGACAGCAACAGATAAAAATAGCACTATCTTCAAAAAGCATAAACCGATATGATCTATCTATAAGTACCTGATTCATCTACAATTTTCTCGATTTAAAACAAAAGCTAGATCCTGTGAGTCAACATGACGGAGTGTTTTTGACCGCACTAAGTGACGTCATAGATCTTGACAGATAATCTGCATTGATTATTTATTTACAAGCGTTTGTTTTTTAAGAGAGATGAGAAGTTTTGGTTGGTTAATATTCATTGTTGTACAAATTTGTAGGAATTTCAGTTTCAATTTCATTTCTTAAATTATTTTCATTTCCTAAAAAAAGAACATTTAAGGATAGGGGATATATCCATTGATGCAGAAGAAGCAGACATAACTCAACATGACGATATTTTTGTGACACAAATATGTGACGTCATAAATCATGGCAGATGCTCTTTGCTTGTAAATATTGAAGGTAACCGTAGCTTTTTAAAATAAAGCTTTAAGTTGCTTAATTGGAGGTTTGGTACATTTTAAGCTTATTTAATAAGTAGGTTGGTATGTAATATTGGGCCTGCATGTCATATCTGCTTTATCGAGAAATTACAATTCAGGTTTTTTTTTAGGATGGGAAATCATCAAATGGCTTCTCCCGCTCTGGGCGGAGCGGAAGGGAGTGTCAGACTAGACTGTCTAAAACCCATCCATGTTCCTTCTTAGCCCTTTGTGTTCCAGGGCCACGGCATCTCTTTCGAACAACCCGCAGCCCTGGCAAATTACAATTCAGCTGACGAAGACAAGACGAGACGAAGACGAGACGCTGACGACATGAACGTCGTACACATTATTGAAAAGGTAGAGCACACACTATACTAACAAATATTCATGAAGTAGCGCTATGAAAATTCCTGCAAAAATAAAACGGAATAACGAGGATAGTTTTTTTTTAATATTAATAATTTCCTCCTCCTACCAAGAGCTATAGGATACTTTACTCTTCCTACATATAAATTCTTAATAAATACATACTTAATACAAAAACTAAATACTTAATAGAACCTGTCGGACCTACGTAGACATAGATTAGTTCGAAAACTAATCTATCTATTTTAATAACTCTACGACGTAAAACCAGTAAATAAAAATCAAATGTCCGCACCTAATGATAAGATATACTTACCGAAGTGACTGCGCAATCAGAACACAGCTGTCCAATTTATGGTATCTGTCCATCTCCACCGATACCGATATCGATACCATAGCTTAATCCCAGTGACGCAAATTGTACAAAGATTAAAATTGATTTTTAATTTTTACCCTGATTAGGATATACAAGGTGTTGTTTTGCATCCTCGTCAAATTCAATGAGGTAACTCTGCTAATGATTCTCGTCCCGAATCAATACTAAAATGGGTAGGTAATTTTTATATTTTTTCTTATTTATGGAAATCGGTAAGTGAGAACCACCCGTGTTTTGTACGCGGCCCGTCTGATTCTCGCCCTATAACCGGGCTTCCACACAAACAAACATTCTCAAACATTTATTCGAAAATTTCTTAATCCCTAAACCACGTTAAGGGGGTTTTTCTGAAATACTGACAAACTTAAACAACCAAAAAAATCAGCGTTAATTAATAATTAACTAGGTACTGTAATTTTAATTGATTATTTATGTCTTTTGTGACACCTTCCTGAATCTTGACGAGGATGCAAAACAACACCTTGTAGAAGAAAATGTAATAATTTGTTGTTGCAGGGACATTTCGTTTGTTGATAACCATCTATAGCCGTTTGAAAACGTCACACAATGACTTGGATTTACTCAATCTCAACACGGGTACCGGGTGTTTTTTTGAATTTCTGATAAGATTAAGAGCGTTTAAGGCTTACGACATTTCATACAAACTTTCAAGTCCTTTTTTCCATATTGGCTAAACCGATTTTAATGAAATATTATACTCATAAGCAGGATACATAGGTCTAAAAAGTTAATAAAAAACATTTCAGAAAAATAGTGTTACAGCTAAATTAGACCGATTATAAAATATCTATTGATACAGAAATTTCCAATTGCTCCTTTCCTTTTCCTTATTTTATCTCTTACTGTATAAGCATCGAACTAAGTGTGTATATGTCTAACATGCTAAGTACAAAAAAATTCAAAAGGTTTCATTCTCTCCTAACTTTTTTATTATTTAGATAAATACTGTGAGGTCATAGAAGATCACTTCACCGCTACTAATGACTATCAGTGTACATTATTATTTAATAAATAATCCTTCCATTATAGAGTGATCCGATAAAGTGGTAACTGAACTTTACATCGGCCGCCTACAAACTGATCACGATTTAAAGAACTTTATGGTTCCGTATCAATCAAATAAGAGTAAAGCTAAGTGGGGTACATCCGACAGAGAACCAGAGTTATCGACATAGCTCACAGAATAAGTAAGCTGAAGTGGCAATGAGCCGGCCGTATTAGCCGTAAAACCTATGACGGTTGGGGTAGACGTGTTCTTGAGTGGAGGCCGCAAATCGGCAAGAGTAAGGTGGGACGCCCTCAGAATCGGTGGAGCGACGATCTTCGCATGGTGGCTGTTTGCAACTGGATGAGAGTTGCCGAGAATCAAGCTAAGTGGCGTGTGATTGGAGAGGCCTATGTCCAGCAGTGGACTGTTGAAGGCTGATGATGAAGTGGGGTTGAGTTTTCTGTGAAATATCAATCAATATGCACTTGGATGAGAGCAGCGGTGGCCCAGTGGTGGTAGCCCCGACTTACGAGCAGTAAGCCGTGGGTTCAAACCCAGGCAGGCGCATTACTTTGTGTAATTTATTTCATCACCGCTGCCCTCAAAAACGGTGAAGGAAAACATCGTGAGGAAACCGGCATGTCCTAGAACTAAAAATTCGAAGACATGTGACATCTACCAACCCGCACTGGGCCCGCGTGGTGGATTACAGCCCACTCCCTCTCATAGAGAGGAGGCCTGTGTCCCAGCAGTGGGAACATTATAGGCTGATGATGATGATGATGCACTTGGATTATATCGGATTATTCGAATTGATTCATAAAATCTGATTCTCACTTATTAAATTGACGGCACGATTGGCGCAGTGTTTGAGCGAACCCGCGTTCGATCCCCGCACGGAACAAATATATGTATGACCTATAGATAGTTTTTCCGGGTCTGACTGTTTGCGTATGTGAGTTTAAATTTTTGTAAACGCACCCACGATACAGGAGAAATTCCTAGCGTAGTAACGTTATGCGCTATGCTTATATTTAATAAATGCTAGCACAGTGTATAAAACGTAATAACGTATCGTATAACGAACGTTAAAAGTCTTTCAAATAAAAGTCACATTTCCCTTTTATTACAATTTGATTTAGTTTTCCCGACGGCTGAAGCCTTTGCATCGTGTCGCCTCCCCATGAACTAGAATTCACCTTAAGTTTTCGTGTTTTAACTAAAAAATCTATAAGGCTAATTTGTGTAGATATTCTAGTCATGAAAATACTATACCCAGCTGTACTTAAATTTGCCTGCGTTAAATTTTTAACAATCTATTGATGAAATTTCAATCAAGATTAGTCAAAAACTACGAGGGAACCCTAAACGATCACCAAATAATTTATTCAAAAAAATATTAATATAGCTGCGTTCGTCCCACGCCCGCTAATCTGTCTGTCCGTCCGTCCGCTCTATCTCAGAAACTGGGCAAAGACAATGGGGCCATATCTTGGAGGAATGCATCCATATCTGGTATCTATTCGGTAAACACGTGGGTTAAAATGTTTTGGAAATTCATTAATATTTAGAAAGTAAGCTTTTGTGTTCCCGTTAGTCTGACGTTGATCTTGATAGTTTGTTGGGAGTTTGGGGTTGTTAGCTGTACGTTCACTCTGCTATTGTTGCCTGGTTATATTATTGTGGGTATTTAGTAGTTCTTCGGGAAACCATAGAATAAAACAGGTATACAGGAAACTTAGAGTGTAAGCAAATCAAGTAATGTCGGCATGCGATTTAATATCTGGCGTGACGCAAATGAGTTGTTTGAAGTATTGATTTCAAGCTGTAAGATTATGAAAGCAACAGTTTTTTTATACACTAAATATTGTGTCCTGCCTGTCCTATTGACTACACATTACACGAGCTGACTCTACTTAAAATGCCAAACTCGTCTCCAACTTAGATTGGCTGAATCAATTTAGATTGCCAGCGACACGCAAAGTTTTGTAAGTTCATCAGATCATCACCTTCCTAAGTGACATCGCGAGCACAATTCATCAACTCACCACCTCCACCAGACCACAGAAACTCCACCACGAAGGTTTATCTAACCGCAATCACAGCATTGCTTACAAAAATATTTTTATTGATATTAAAACAAGTCAAGGGGTCATTACCAGGACAAAGGTATTGGAAAGTGCGTCACGTGACGGGGTGAGGGGGTAAAAGGGGCGAAGGGGTGTAAGAAGCAAGGGGGGTCGCGTGTGAGATTGTGCGATAGTCTCCCCGCGGTGGACGCCGGTCTAATCGGTTTACTGGGCCTAGCGACTTTGGTGGTTGGTACTTGGTAGAAGATGTAGCGAAGTATGTTGTTTATTTGTTTTGTGGTAAAAGGTATGGAAGAGATTTTGATACCATAGTGGGTGACCCAAGTATGAGTATCAATATGGACGACAATAGGAGTAGGTAGTCTTAGAAACGGTGGACGGACTGTGCGAAAGATGGGGCATCGCTTGATAGGAAAAAATACTAAGACGACTAATGTAAGCTGTAGCTAGTGTACGCTGCGTCGACCCCAATAAAATTTTATTTAAATCAGGAGTGATCGAGTAACCAAAGGAAAACTGTTAGTCTTCAGAGAAGAGAAAATACTGTTAGACTTCTGGACCATACAAATCCGGATTGCAGCAGAGAAATGTTCATTTCTTCAAACTCTAATATGATCCGAAACACAATTTGTCTATTGGAAGCAGCTCAAATGTATAAAATTGGACCAAGACAACCTTGGGATTATCACAAACACAAAGCAGTAGCATGTAGTAACAAAGCTTGGCAAACACGGACGACTAAGGGTGTACCATCTGCATCCAACCTGCTTAATAACCCCCTCTCTGTACGGTCTTTTTCTTGTAGCGTCGATGGTGCACTGTTTTTATCATAATCAATTACACAGCACCGCTGATCGCTTCCAAATCGTGCCACCTGCGAACGTCTCACCTAATGCAGGTGACTTGCAAGCCGCGTTTAATATGCCACTTCGAGCCACTTTCAGTCCAGTCCACTCCTAATAACCCCTTCAGAGGCGTTCCTCCTCCAATCTGATGGTTCAGACATCCACTTGAAAGCCAAGGAATAGTGCTATTACGGCTAACTTACTCAAATTCATTGGGTTGACGTAAAACGATTTTTACGGTAGGTTTGTAAGTGCTCGCTGATTTTCTTTTATGCTCGTCCATTACTGTCCATTAGCACCTTGCTCGTGGTTGCTGGTTTAATTTTAACTTAGTTCATGATATAAACATACATAAAATCATACTATTTCCCATTGGGGAAGGTAGAAACGTTAGAACGCCACCTGCTTCGATACTTACCCATTAGTCCTTATGATTATGTTCTTAATAATTTTTCGTAAGCTAACTCATTAGCATTACCCTTGAGGCTTCATTGACTTCTCCTTTACTTGATATAGGTTTGTATACAAATACAAACATTGAAATCTTTTTGCGACACTCAGATATAATCTCAGCCACTGCAAATCTTACAAACATTTTTGTTACGTCATCGTCCCAAAACGAACTTGAACAAACATCAATGATTTTGCCAATCACAACAAAGTTACTTTACGCATTCCTCAAAAATGCAAATAAAAACCTTAACCACAATCTGTTCTGATAAAATAAGCTGTAACATTGCCAGAATACAGTTCAAAATCGGCTGTCAATGATCAATATTTCCGAAGACCCAAACGTCATGCGACAGTCGACTTGCAAGCGGAAAATGACAATGTGAGATACCTATCCTTTCCTTTGCAAACATAAATTTTGCTGTCCAACTGAGCACCTTGCAAGAAGTTAACCTTGGTAGTTTATACTTAGTGTACAAATTCGCGTGGCATCACTTTGGGGCGATAAAGTACAGTTGTGGAGTACTCCCGCGAGGTTGATATCTGGGCACACGGGCACAGGGCGTGCATTGTGCGCGGGGAATAGATAAGATCTAACTCAGGCCTTTGACAGACTTCACGTGTGGTCTAATTTTGGCATTTTATTGTAATGGTTTAGTGAGGATGGAGAAATGAAAATGATTTTGGAATTTGAGGAAAAAATTAACTTGAGGGCTAGACATTCTGTTTGAAAAGGTAAAAATGTATTGAAGTGACATCCGCTACCGAAAAGCTTTGCTCGATTGTGTTTTTTTCACTTGAATTGAAATATTTTGGTTGAAATCATCCTCAATTTTAGAACTGGTTAGTTTGTGTTAACGAAGGTTCTTAAAAAGACATAATCTTCAAAATAATACATAACAAATTAATGACATAATTTGGAAAGACATTCCAAAATTCTCGGTCTACGCTGGTTTACATTGGAAGACGAACTATATGACACAAAACAGACAGTCACGGTCGCAGCAGCAGCAGTAGAAGCTAATAAAATCACCACAATACAATTTAATACTCGCTGTAATTGATCAGCATGTATGTGACGCCGCGACAATGTTAATTCTACTTTATTGGGCACCGCACAACGCTGTCTACTCATCGTGACAATGTTGTTTCTTTATTTTGGCCTGCTTGGATCTGATGCTGAATTTGTAAGAAGCGGTTTACTGTCGAAGGAAAATGATTGTGTTTCATCAATATTTTTTAATGTTAGAAGATGAGAATTCCATCTATCTATCAGATTTAGATATTTTTACTCAAAACTTTTATTGCATTCTACATGTTATTCTTAGGTGTTTAATTGTGTTAGGCTTTTAATTGTGTTATGTTTAGACGAAGGAGACTAGTTTCACGACACAGGGAATTCTAGTGTGGAGGCTAGTGATATTTCAGCTTGTGTAATGCTCTCTTGAACAATAATGCTTTTTTTATGCACTGTCTTTAACTGATGCTAAAAAAGGGTGGTCTAAAACCCATGAAGTGCTTTTAATTTTGGAGTATTAGTGTTTTTTCTTGGTTTGCTCGCATTGCCTTCTATTACTTAGTATTTGGTACTCTTCTGCCTAAACCTTTGGTGATCACTGGCATTGTGTTATTATATATTTTGATATTATTAAGGGTTTCCTTATTCTAAGAAAAAGATACATCATCACCAACACTCCGGATCGTACAAATAATTTAAACGATAAGGATGTACTTGCTTAAGATAAACACAATCTTTGATGCATAAAGTCTTCGGGGAATAACCCAGGTGGTTGTTATTTAGTAATCTATGATACTTTGTTCTCCTTACTTGTAGCTTGGTTGATATGAAATGGAGAATCTAATTAGCCCGTTTACGAGGGTCAGCCAGGGCCAGTGGAAAAATTGTTTTTTAGTGTTTTAATGACATACGGTTAACAATTTTTTTTTTAATTGTTGTCTTTTTCTACCTTTTCTAGTAAGTGATGACTTATTGTCGGGCCTACGCTGTCCTCTCATACTTAGGTACTAACGCTGTAACATCCAAATATTGTAGTACCAAATGATTTTAAAAGAGTAACTATGGAGTTTCTTGCCGGTTCTTCTCCATAGGAAACGACCAACCCGAACCGTGCCTCTTCTGTCGACGTTTTATAAGTGCCCATGCAGGCCTATGTAAAATAAAATATTTTGATTTTTGAAATATCGTGAGGAAAGTTTTGTGACAAATGTTGATGGCTAAAAAAATGGGGGAAGACCAAAGAAACGATCCATGGACTGTGTGAAAGTTATATGGCCAGAAAGGGGGTAAATCTTGAGATGACGATTAAAAGAGAAGAAGAAGACATGCTGCGCCAACCTGAAATAATATAGGATAAGCGCAGCGGAATGATGATACTCGTATGATATATATTGCCGTAGTGAATTTTGACTGAGGAACAGAGTTAAAGTACACTTCACTTCATCCTTTTTAGGGTTCCGTACCCAAAGGGTCAAACGGACCCTATTACTGAGACTTCGCTGTCCGTCCGTCCGTCTGTCACCAGGCTGTATCTCATGAACCGTGATAGTTAGCGAGTTGAAATTTCGACAGATTATGTATTTCTGTTGACGCTATAACAACAAATAATAAAAAAAAGAAAAAAATAAATATTTAAGGGGGGCTCCCAAACAAAAAAGTTTTTTTTTCGTTTTTATAGGTAATGGTACGGAACCCTTCATGAGGAGGAGCTCGTGGCTAAATAATAACAGCCGCATGGGTCGATCTTTAAGGTTAAGCTGTGCTTGCCGAGGTTGGTCCGTGGATGGGTTCCTCCGTGCCTCGGAAAGCACGTTAAGCCGTTGGTCCCGGCTGTCATTTGTAGATCTTTGACAGTCGTTACGAGTAGTTAGAAGCCAAAAGTCTGACATCCAGTCTTACCAAGGGGTATCGTATTACCCAGTTACTGGGTTGTGGAGGTCAGATAGGCAGTCGCTTCATGTAAAATACTGGTACTCAGCTGCATCCGGTTAGACTGGAAGCCGACCCCAAGATAGTTTGGGAAAAAGCTAGGCAGATGATGGTACGGAACCCTTCATGCGCGAGTCCGACTCGCACTTTGCCGGTTTTTTTTTTCTATTTGTTTAAGTTCAGTCCATTTCCTACTCGGAAAATGAATATTCATACACATTATTTAAATATAGTCCTCCTGACCGTTTTCGTATTTCTGGTTTCGTGGTTCTGTATGATGTCAGACGTAAAGAATAGCACCATTCCATATCTTCCCGTGGGTGTCGTAAGAGGCGACTAAGGAACTTGCCAGAGAATGGGCAGCAGCCAATCCGACACGACCGGAGAGAGATCAGGCGCAGAACCAATGGCTGAACGTGCTTTTCCGAGGTACAGGTGTATCATACCGCAAACTTCCAAACTACTGTGAAATTCCTAATGGAAAAACCCAATAGTAGTTTTTGCCCGATCTTGGAATCGAACCCAAGACCCCGCGCTCAGCAGACGCGCTTGCGACCACGATACCAACGGGGCAGACACACTATCATGTCATAAAATACAACTTTTGTCATGATAAATGTGAAACATCTAAGAGATTCCTAGAAAAAACGTTTGAAATGATAAATTCATTCAAAACTATTGTAACACTTTAGATATTTAAATCTTTTTCAATGTCTGCTGATATCTACATATCAGAGACACTCAAGAAAGAATTTTATCTGATTTCAGAATTGTCTCATTTTGAGATAATTTTAGCAAGAGGTCTTTGCTAGTTGTAATATTACACTACTATTTATTTACATAAATGATTGATGATGATTACGTAGTATCAGGATTAGTCTATACGCAGATTGTTTGGGATATATTCAGATTCTCCTAAAATTAACGAAATTATATAGTCAGTCAATCTCTTTACATTGCTCATGCTCATGGTCTACTTCTCCTAGAGATTCACGCACTTTTCTAAAACCTCTCAATGGTTGGAGTTAATTTGCATTAGTCCTGAGTAGATATTACAAGCAAGGAGAGGCTTATTCTCAGCAGTGGGCGAGTCCGGATGTGGATGATGTTGAGGTATTACAAGAACTAAGGCCAATGTAAGTAGTAGGTCACCAAAAATATCACAAGTACA
This sequence comes from Cerastis rubricosa, assembly GCA_949152445.1. Classification (NCBI taxonomy): domain Eukaryota; kingdom Metazoa; phylum Arthropoda; class Insecta; order Lepidoptera; family Noctuidae; genus Cerastis; species Cerastis rubricosa. Next base: position 1,341,025 of record OX424527.1, on the reverse strand, counting down.
CAAAATCATCGATAGATTCTGATGCGTAGTACGTTTTGAAGCAGCAGCATAATTGACAAAGAGTAGTGAAGAGTATTTGCGAACGTCAATTTGGAGCAATTGTTGCGAGCAATTTGCCGTTGTGGGCCGGCTATTGGATAATGTGTGTGGCTATTGTGGGCACAATTGCTGGTCTGCTACCTTCATCTTTCTTTTAAGAGTGCATGCTGTATATGTTTGGGCATAGATGCGTTACAACTTACTAGCATTTCTTTAACAGCGGGAGTATAATTAGCTTGTTGAAGATATATGCTAGTATGCGACAGTGTTTTTTAGTTACAATATTATTAATAGGGTTTCATTATATTAAGATTTTTGAAAGCCCTAAGAACTGTTCAAGAAGTTAGGAATGCCATCTTAATATAAGCGTCAAAAAACTATTAAAAAGATTTTCGGAAGTTTCTACTTCAATAAAATAAACCACAAAGAAGGGGTGGGGTGCAATAAGCCGCTCGCGGCGGACTTGAATCAGGTTAGAATTTGCATAGCTTTATATGCTTAACTTACTTTTAACAATCTTGTTAGCAATACTTTGAACATTATAAAAAAAATATATTAGTTAAATAGTGGAAATCCGAGTAATAAAATATTATTGTGGTGGAAAGCTTCAGAAGGTAATTTCTTGATGCAAAATAGAAAAGAAGGCAGTAATACGTTATTGGCTTCATTTTCACATTCTAAATATTCTAATGATAAAAATTGTAAAGTCAAATTATATGATAAACATTGTAAAGTCAAATTATGTGATAAAAGTTTTAAAGTCAAATTATGAATGTAATACATACAACAACACACACCAAGATTTGTAACAAATTTTTAGACTGCAACACCCTCTCTTCTTTTGGTAGTCTTCTACCGAACTAAGTGAAGTTTTGGAAAAGCTTTACCAAAACTTCTCTCTAACTGCAAAACCTCATTAAAATCAAAACGACAGCCCATTTCCAGCACAGCTTTATGACAGTATCCCCAAACCGAGCAAGCACGCGTGCGTGTTGCGTGCATAAACAAACACGAGAGATAGCCCGCACGAGGTTTAGGCGAATGTAAACCAAGTCGCGTGTGCGGGCTATAGTACGCGTGTTGGTTGTACGCGGGTTGTTGCGGGTTGTTCGCTCTTGTTGCTTGTCTGTCGTTGCGTGTGATTGGAACATGTTACTTTATGTTTTAATTAGGTGTTACGGAGTTTTAGAGTATTTTTAAAGCTTCCTCGAGTTTCTTTCATCACTTTGTCTTTAAGTTTTATGTGGATTTTTTGTAATTTGGCTTCTTCTTCTTCCTAGATTTATCTCCTTCTATAGACTAAATCATCGGTTCTTTCTAGTTATGTATGTCGTCAATCAGTATTTTAATCAATCTATCCATTGAATGTTCAGTGTTTTCCTGTGACAAACCCGAAGATTCGATGAAACAAAAATTTAAGTTTAATGTGCTTCAGTTGTTACTAGATTCATTAAGATCTGTTTCAGATTCAAAGTCTTAAAAAAAACTCTACCTAGGTACATGTGGTTCTTGTTCTCCTCTTTGACTGCTAAGCATCGTAATGCGCGTCTAAACTCTCTTCTCGGGTGAAGATGTCTCTTTGCTGTGTTGTACATAATTCAAATTCAAATTTTTATTTTAGACCAATATATCCAGTTATTTACTAAGGATAAGTTCATATGAATATCATATGAACTTATCCTATGTTAGTAAATAACAAATCACATGAACTTAAAAATACAATAATTGGCTACCTACATGAACATGTGCACGAAAATGTCTGCTAGCCCGGAGTCTAATAAAAGGTCCGTCAACCTTGTCCGCCAGTGTAGCTAAAATACTGTTAGGGCTACCCCTGAATCGCCACAATATCGATGCACACCGTTTGCGTATAATGGCATGAAAGTCATCTATTCGCGCTTCCGCGAACATGCCCGATGCACTGCAAAACCGAGGCAGCGCCAACGATATCCTTAGTGCATTATTATACTGCACGCACAGAGCGTTGTAAGCTTTCTGCGTATACCTAACCCACAAGCTGTACGAGTAAAATGACTGGCAGTAGGCTCTGAAGAGCGTCAGTTTTACCTAGTCAGTGCACCGCGCAAACCAACCAACGAACTTTAAAAACCATCACCTCACTTAATAATGCATCGTGAATTAGATTTACTTGTAAATATCTTAATAGTATAGGGTAAATATTTTAATGTCTTCGTGTAGGGCAGAGGGTTACGTTCCTGGGTCTCTTTCAATTTGTATTATAGGTATTACGGGTTCCTAAACGATGATCATTTCCAAATGTTTACCAAATCCCGCTCCCCTTAACAAACTTAACCGACATACATTTTCCATGAGATGATATCTGCTACACTATAAAGAGTGATTTAATAAATTAAGAGACTGTTTTTTTTACTATCCTAGGCTTCAAACAAGATACAATTTACGTTCTGGTTCTCGCGATGAGCTTTCGTTTCAAATAGTAATAAAAACTTTACTACGATAACGTTGCGTGTACGCACAGCATTGGTTTTTATGCAATCGATATGCACCATCTAGTATTATTAAGTACTAGGCACCTCCTACAACCTCCGTGATGAAATCTTTAGCGGCGTGGATAGAGTGGAGATGGAGTGCGTATTTGGTGGAGCACCATTTTATCGACGTTTTATAATTGCCCATGTAGGCGTATGAGAAATAAAAACATTTTGATTTGATTTGATATTCAAGTCAGAAAAAGTTAGACATCTTGAAAATGGAAAGTCTCCAGATAATGCTACACCATGCAAGGGGCACAAACTTTTTACTAAGGATTCTTCTGCTTAGCGTGTCGATGACAATTTAAATTGAGTCAGCCCCAATATTTGGCGACGAGTTTGGCACTTTCAGTAGCGTCCATCAGCTCCTGTGATGTGCAAACAACAGGACAAGCAGGACACGAAATCAAGTGTCCCATCGTTTGTGGGGCAATACCACATTAACACTCCAGGGCAAAGTCATTTATAAATCTCCACTAAGGATTTATTACATGATTACAATAACAAGTGCTGAAACGTTTCGCATTTTTTTAAAAAAAACCGCGATTCCATACATTTTAACCGTATAAGTCTTTACTTTGTATGGCACACTGATTAATAATTCCAATTAATGATTTTCAGCGCTGTTGCACAGTTACGAATTAGCTGAGTCTTTGGTAAAAGTTAGGGTCACGTTGTTTCTTATACAATGAGGTGTGTTCCAATAGCGTTTAAGGCCCAAAAGAGATGCATTCGTGCTATGTTTAATTTGAAATCGACCGACAGCTGTATGCCATTATTTAAAAAACACAAATTATTACCTTTACCGTCTTTGTATATTTTTGAAATTGTAGCATTTGTTAGGGTAAATCAATCTCTATTTCCACGACTAGCAGACACCTTCCCCCGTAATAGACGTGACAATACTCAACTGTGTTTGCATACGTCAAAGACTGCATTAATGGGAAAAAGCGTTTTCTGTATGGCTCCTAAAATTTATAATAAAATACCAAAGTCATATAAAGCATTGCCAGTAAATTTGTTTAAAAAAAAGGTTCGAGATTTATTAACAGATAAGTGTTATTATAATATAAATGACTTTTTGAATGACACTATTTGACATATTATTTTTCTTATTTTCACATTTACATCTATTTGACATTTTTGGATTTATTTATTTTATAATTATGACCTATCAATGTATTACTGACTATTATGTACGTTTTGAAGTGCCTTTGTTATTTCGTTTAATTTTGTAATCTAATTTTGTATTTTTTATTTTGTAAATTTTATAAATTTGTACGCCTTGCGGGTGAAACATGTACGTTCTATTAATATTGTGACATCCTGCATGCTTAATTTGCATGTATACGCTTGTTTAGACAAATAAAATGATCTTTATCCAGAGATGCAAGATGATTATCAAAGAAACCACTGTTTTCTGTCTGGAATATTTGCCCATCACACTACGGGATGAGATTCCTGATGAGAGCAGCCAGAAATTAATGTGATTGGATTTGTCTCTCATCTATACTAATATTAACTCTATTATAAAGCTGTAATTTTGTTTTTGCACTCGATAGCCCGATGCTTGAGGGTATTTAACATCACGCTACCACCTTATACAGTCGACCGAATCGAAACGACGGCTGAAACTGCGAGGTACAGCTAGCAGGAAATTATATAAAAGGGTTCGGTTTGGCAGGGTCTGATGTAACTTTCTAGTTTAATAAACGCCAAGCGTCTGTTCGTACAGGACAAGAAGGCGTTGCGCTCGCGCATGGCAGCGTGGCGCTATCGGTACGAGCATCTGAAGCCTGTCCGGGACTCCGAGCTGCATCGACTGCCATGTTGATAGAATGCACTGGCCTGTAAGCCTGCTTTAATTGAATAAAATGTGGTTTTAAATTAATGGCAATATTTTAATTTATATACTTTTACTATCGACCCGACCCTGCTTGGCTATTGGGTCCAAAACTATGCTATCTTTTAAGCTGAAACCAATTTGGTTTCGAAGATACCTATTAATATATACATACGCACATATATACTCTATGTATTAAATTTACCTAACAAGTAACCGCTAGACTCAATTCCCTAGTCTAATATATCTCTCATAACAATATACTATTTATATTTGACTGTTTTTAGCCTCATTTAAGCTATGTTCATAAATTAATTAAAAGTTATTTGAAATGTAAATCAAAAAGAATTCAAAAGTTTTTACATTTCGTGTGTTAAAACGGTACCTGATATAATTAATTTCAAAATAGACTAATTAAAAATAGAGTGTACCTACTTATTTCAATGAATTCGTTGTAGTCTTAAATTATAAATAAGAAAAAAATGGTAGGCAGAAGGTGAGTACCGAATTTCGTTTTGAAAGATCACCAAGTGCAATAAAAAACTTAAGTTTAAGCAGTTTTGCACCAAACAAGAAACCATTGACTCAAAACAGCAGAAAACTATTTTCCTGCAATACGCCATTTGAAAATCTAATCAACTTTGATTAGAATTCCAAACAGCAAATAAAAAGTTAAAATTAAATGGAATGATTATCCATTGATCTTCTTCTTAGCGTGTCGATGACAATTCTAATTGAGTCAGCCCAAAATTTGGGCATTCTCAGTAGCGTCCATCAGCTGCTGTGAAGTGCAAGCAAAGGACAGGCAGGGCACGATATCAAGTGTCCCATCGTTTGTGGGGCTACATTAATTTACACTCCGGGGCAGAGTCATCCATAAATTTCCACCTGAACAGGTTTTCTTTGCTTCGGCCAACCTGTGTCCGGAGTCTATTTAAATACGTCCTGGTCAGCCATGGCAACTCGTGTCCAGGTGGACGATTTTCAGCAGGTGGCACAAATAGGTTGGATAGGGAAACACTTTCTCACCACTGCTTGAGTGTTTCTGTGGAGTGTTCACTAGTGATCGGCGACACACACTAAACAGTTGCGGCTTTTCAGCCTTTGCAGCACGAAGATGTTAGTGTGTAAAGGGTGTCTTGCGTCGGAAACCATTTTGGCTCTTTCACTAGAGCTTGCCGTCACTCTGCGAACTTCTGGTGGCGCTATGCTTGCCAGTGGATACAGCATCTGTACTGGGGTCGGTTTGAGGCAACCAGTGATGATCAGTGATGTTTCATTCAGAGCTGTATCCACTAACTTTACATGGGGAGAGTAACTCCACACAGGGCAAGCAAATTCACCCGCAGAGAAAGATAGCGCCAGCCCAGTAGTCCGCATGACGTCAGGCGAAGCACCCCATTTTGACCAGACTAGTTGCCGTAAAACACTATTGCGAGTGTGCACCTTCTACTTGATGTTGTTGCAGTTCTTTTTGAATGTTCGTGACAGACGTGATAGCCAGAGTAACACCAAGGTATTTCGGGAAGTTGCTGTGCTCAATGGGAACCCTACTCCAAACGATGTTAAGTTGGCTATTGCGAAGATGGAATATGGACGACTGCGCTTGCTCGGATTTGGCTTGAGTGAGTTAGCGTGGTAGTACGTGGCTAAGCCACCAAGAACGTCTGACAAGTGCACCTCGACCACCTCAAAGGTGTTAGCTTGCGAGGTAGGTAAGGGCAAGATCGTCTGCATTTAAGAAGCGGGAGGTGAGCGGGCTGGTTGGTAGATCGTTAGTATATGTTAAATAAGAGTGGTGCCAAGATACTCCCTTGGGGTAGGCCGTTTTATTGAGCTTTCCAACGACTTTTCTACGAGAGAAGGTGGACCTGAAAGCGGCGGTTGTGGAGAATTTCTCGGAGTACGCTTACGAAGTTCTGATCGGTGATCAAGGTATCCACCTTCCACAACAGCCGCTTGAGGTTAATTAACTGTGTCGTAAGCCACTGATAGGTCCACGAATAGAGCACCAGTGACCATTCCTCTCACGAAACCGTCTTCGATATGTTGAACCATTTTAAGAGTCTGTTTACTGCAAGACTTGACGAGTCTGAAACCAGCTTGCACTGGAATCAATTTTGGGTTAACGACGCCCGTAAGACGGTTCAGCAGCAGTCTCTCGAATAGTTTACATGAATATGTGTGTGTATTGTTTATATGTATGTTATAGTAGAGTGATAGGGCGGAAGTTTTTAGGATTGTCTGCTGCTTTACCAGGCTTAGGAATTGCGATGACCTTGGATTTCTCCAAGCCTTTTTACTGTTATGGGTCATGTCCATGCTAGGGATAGTATTCGTCCACCTCTCCCGTCTGTTTTCGCCTAGTACAGCAGCATTCAACATTCAGCAGCATCTAGCTATAACGTTTTATTTTTAAATAATCCGAAACTTACAAGGGCCCACCGTAGTGTTGTTCTACCGTGACAACTGACAACTGACAAGCAGTGGACGTCAAATTATTTGCTCTGCGCGTCAGTCGAACACAGGTCGAGTCACAATCCTTGAACTGCTCAGAGTCAGCGCTAGACTGACATCAAACGTCAAAATACTGACGTTGAGCGTTGCCGTAACTTAGAAGCGTTTGTGTGAAGGTAACTTGAAGGCTTCAAGTATTTAGGAGCACAAAAAGTTGAGGAAGAACTTGTGATAAAGTAAAAAATCCGTCTATCATGTTATAATTTAAAGTAGTCTTTTGTGGCTCACTGTGTGCCTGCGTTGTTCTTTATCTACGCAACGAATAATGATACGGTTGGCACATCTTTTGGAAAATTAATTTCAGAACGGTTATGTGTGTCATACGTTATATTACACTTAAAATTCATAGTCAAAAAAGCTCTACTTTAAAGTGTCAGATTCAACTGTGAGTACAATACATAGTTTTAGAGATAATTTTCAAATAACGTAGTTGTAATGTTAACTAACTCTACATCAGAGTAGTTTTTTTTTGTTTTTAAAAACCTTTATCCACACTAGGAATTTCTCCTGTATTGTGGGAGCGTTTAGAAACATTTAAACTCTCATACACAAACAGCCAGACCCGGAACAACTATCTGTAGGCCTTATAAATATTTGTTCCGTGCGGGGATCGAACCCGCGACAAGCAGCGCAGCAGTCGATCGCTCAACCACTGCGCCAACCGTGCCGTCAAAAGATTAACTTCACACAGCGACTGGTACCAGTTAGACAGAGTGGCCGAGGATCTAAAAAAATGACACACGTTTGGGGAGGCCTAACTATTATGCCTAGTACTATGGACGACTATGGCGGATGATATTAATGAAACAGAATCGATAATATAAGATGTTAGACTTGAGTGCTACTAGTAGGTCTTGTATACAAAAAGATTAAAGGGTTTAGTTGGACGTATGTACAAAGTTAATGTCCAGTATAAAGGGTCTCGTATCTTTGCTTACATCTCTGTTATATAAGAGGTAAGCAAAGATGTAGCATCGGTTGTCAATTAAAGTGATAAATGATTGGCGGTTAATGTGCTCGTTGTGACAGCAGTTCATAGTTACACGGCAGGTGAAGCCGTTAAGCCGATGACCACGTGATCGACGCGAAATCGGCTCTTGAGCTGGTCAGAAAGAAAATAATTTATGTTATAAAAGCGAATAGCCAGTCGCGATGTTGATTCGCGATGTCCAAACCATCATCTTCGCATTTAGTAAATCGATCAAAAAACTCTTCTTGGCCGGCGTTAGCTAATTCCGCGTCGAAAATTGTGGTCAATTACTTATCATACGAGATGCAGCCACTGTTTCGTTTACCATCTACAAGTTAAATGAAGTTCTATTCCTTTGTTTTAGTTCTTAGAGTAGTTAACATCATTTACATCATCAGCATTGCAGTATAGGACTCTTCTTCTTTTGTGTCATTGTTCTCTGCAATATTTGCACGACTGATAAGTCGAATATAGTGAGTCAGATAAATATTATTTTACCACAATATTGTACCTATATTCTGGCAAATAAATTAATTTCATTTGATCTGTGCGAGTCTCAACACCGTCAGTTAGTAGTACGCACGGCGATCAATTAAGCTATACAAATCTAGTTAATGCGGATCCCCTCTCCCTGCGGATGTATTGTACTTTGTAGCTATAATATTGACATGTGAATATTTGTACACCACATCGTGTGGTAGAATGTATTGAACTAAACAGAATATTAACACCATACTATGTAAAACTACATTCTTACAAATAAATAAACTCTAACTCTCTCTAATTCTCTAATTCTCATTGTGTTGAAATCTATACAAAGCTAGGCCATGTTATACTGGAAATGCTTGCTTGCGGATGCTTGATGTGTCGCACTGTGTACGTCACCCAAATAATGTTGTAAAGCAATTAGGTATTGCTACCAAATATTATGATATAACATTTAAAATGAACTGGTACCAAAACATTGACATTGCTTTACTACTGCTCAATTATCTAATGTTAATGCAATCAATTGGTTGAATTATAATTACATTATAATTTGAATGGCTAATTAATTAGGTAACGTAAGTTAATTTCATTCATGTTTTATTTATTTAAAAACACATACACTATCATCACAGGCTGACCTAATACAAAATTATTCAACACAGACTGTTTATTAATTCGGTACACAGATAAAGTTTTATGAATTGAGATTAAGCCGTAATTGATCCACCACCAATGACCGTAGTTTTCGATACTAGGTAATGATGATGCAGTCATAAAAAATAATCATAATGTTGTTATAAGTCACTCTTGGTCAAACAAGAAAATGTGAGAATGAATACGGAGCAAGACTCCGATCACATGCTTTTATAAGAACAAAAGGAATTTCTGAAGAAAGCTTCAGGTTCTAATCCTAAACGTCCATAAATCCCAAGTGATCGTTCACTATATTTATTTATTTATTTGATGACAAAAGATATACACAAAACATTACGTATAGATGTTATGGACACCATAAAGTATTACGTATCTACTTATATTGTATCATTTGTTTGATTGCGAGAGTTTTCAGTTATTAAAGATTGTACTTCAACTTACCGGTAGGTTTGGGGACGTTCCTCTTCACCTGCATCCATTTGTAGGTCGGCACAGTCGCGTGCGATGCATGCGCCTGGTGACCCTGGAGGTGGCCGTGAGAGGTCATGCACTCCTCCCGCGGGAATCCATCCCTTAGCACTCCGAACTCATCCTTCGGCTGATAATGTTCGAACTCGGGGCACGGGAGAGGTGAACCTGCGTGGTTGTACTGCATCGTGCTCTCATCCACAAAGTGCATGTTGTACTTAGTCTCCAGGTAGTGGTTGTCCAGCTTGTGCTCGTGCATCACCATCTCCTCGTGCCGGGGCACCTCTTCTCTGTGCTTGAACGGCTCCGGATGAGGAGGTAAGGTGTGTATCGGGTAGTTCGGCTGCAACTCCCCATAATCTAGATTGGTATAACATAAACCAGTATCTGTGCTTATAACAGGTGTAGGAGGATGCTCGTGTGTCTGCCCGTGAAGTAAAGGCTCGTAGTAGTGCCCCGGAGTTTCGTAATACCCCTCGTGATAACCCTCATATGGCGGCTGGTACGCTGCACCCTGCTGGTAGTACTCGGCGCCCCCGTACCCGTTCTGCTGGTTGTTGTACATCCCGACGTCCATAGTCATCATGTTTATCACGATCACCGTGTCTGTGTCTATCGACAACAATATCTTACATCACACACATCACTAATGCGCTGCGATCAAACAGTTCGCGCGACGGCTATTGGCCTCCCGGAATTCGGACCGTTCGAATTTAAATCGGGCTAATGCCGCACCGTGCACTATCGACCGCACGCCCGCACGTCAGCTCAACCGACGAACACTGATCGCGGCACGCACGACGGCATAATTTTTCTTAACCACACCTAAAACTTTTATTCACCGTCCCTCTCTGTCGAGGCCAAAATCTGGACGCCCGACAAAGACGGAGTTATCTCAGACAGTTTTGATAGTATCACGAATTGATAAGAGAGAATTTTGATTTAATGTAAAGAATGGTAGTCACGGCAGATGATTTCTTTAATGAATGCGTTCGACGTCAGTTGTGGACTGAGCGTTACGTGGGCAGGTAGAGCAGATTCTGGAAACTTTTTGTGCAATGGGAGGAGTCTTTGCGAAGGGTGGAGCTTGTTACGGCGAGGGGCCAATGAGAGTGTTCTGTTCCGCTCTCCATTTTGGATTGGTTGCATGGAGATAATAGTGCGAATCTGGGAGGCTGGATGCGAGCGGCCGAGTTTTTTTTATTTACTTTGTGTCGTTGTGAATGGTCCTCGACGTTTATACTCGGAATGCTTTAATTTATCCTGGTGACGTAAATCGATTTCAAGGTGGGAAATGTTACGTATTATTCGTTTTTTCTTTCGTTATATTCCGTCGCAGCTGTCCTTATGTATCGCCTACTGGTTTATCTCAACGGGAAAATAATAATACTTTACTACATTTCAGGTGGAATCTTTAAAAGTTTTACAATATCTGTTAAGATGTCATTAATGTATTAAGATTGGATTTATTCATGACTTTGTTTCAGGATTCAACATTGAGACATTACGTTTACCATCGATCTTGTTAAGGAAAAACGTACAGTTTTATAGAAAAAAAACAAATCAGTGTTCTTTTTAACATTGACCCTAAAAATCTTGGCTTGTTACTGAGTTTACTGACCATTAAAAAGTTGTGGTGTTACATTATTATCCCCTTGATGTATCTTCATACATTGGTTTATTTGAGAGTTTATCACAGTAGTTCAGTGGGGTTAGATTTCACTCTCTAGGGTCCCAGAGTCTAGGAGTATTGAACATTGCATATTCAGCTCCGCTTACCATTGTCATAAATTTATGGGATTCCACTGTGTTCATATAAAGGCCAGTTGAGTTTTCGGGACTAAATTGATGGGTAAATAAATATAAGTTACATCACTTGTATTCATAACTTGTGTTTCAGAAACATGGTGACATCGTAATGTCAATTTCGGCATTGAAATGCCGAAATTGACGTTACGATGTTTTGTGAACATCGTCACCCCTCAGTTGACAGCTGTCAATGGGTAATCGATTACTTACTCTTAAACATGAGAACACAGCTTATAAATAAGAAAACTTGAACGACGCCAAATCGTTTGGGAATTGTATAGTTTGTTAAATAGTAGTAGTTCGTATTTCTGCCGTTTTTTGTCTGCTAACACCTCAAACTGCATAGAGTAGGTATTAAAGCCACACGGTGACACGGCTCGTTTCTCCAGGTTAAGCCAAACATGCTGAGGTACCTGTGGTGACTAACACCATTAGTAACACTAAAAACAGGATATTTACCATCGACACCGTGCAGCGGAATAGGACTCGACTGTCGTTCGAAGGTCTTTGATAGTCATTACGGTTGGATAGGACCCATCGTGTTGTTATTCAGAAGTTACCGACTGAAAACGAAACCCAAAACATTTGGCAAAATTATATGCAAATGATGGTAACATACCTACTTATCAAAATAAAAAATCTTAATAAAAACAAGACAATATCGTAATTTTTAGGGTTCCGTACGCAAAGGGTCAAACGGGACCCTATTACTAAGACTTCGCTGTCCGTCCGTCCGTCTGTCACCAGGCTGTATCTCATGAACCGTGATAGTTAGCAAGTTGAAATTTTCACAGATGATGTATTTCTGTTGATGCTATAACAACAAATACTAAAAACAGAATAAAATAAATATTTAAGGGGGGCTCCCATACAAAAAGTTATTTTTTTTCTTGTTTTTTATAAATAATTGTACGGAACCCTTCGTGCGCGAGTCCGAATCGCACTTGGCCGGTTTTTTTCTCTGATCACCTTACACGATCCTACTTCTTATCTATTCCGCACTCAGATCAGCAACAAAATTATAATGTTACAAAAACCGGCCACTGATTCAGGTAGTGCTAACATAATATTACTGTCTAAACATACCATGATTTATTATTAAGAAGACTTGCTGACAAGTTGACGCCTACACTTCGTGGTCCGACATCATTATTGTTGCAGGTCTTAATTTAGTGCACCAGACGTGTAAAGTGTCGTAGATGTGGTAAGTAGGTATTTACCACATTACCTATGCATTTTTAGAGCTAAACACAGATTTTGAAAGGTTCGCCGTAACGTACCTCTGTTATATACGGTTTTATTCCAAACTTGACTTAAAATAAGCACGGAGGCAATAATATGACAATAGTACCTAAAGCACGAAGAGGATTCACTTGAGATTTCGATTCAACTCAAGCTTTTGACAAAGATAAACAAGTTTTTTTCTGAAATATTATATCATGCTTAATTTCAAACATTTTTTTATAGAATATTGAACAATATGAAATAAAGCTTAGCGTACCTCAAGGCAGTGTCTTGGGTCCAACGCTGCAGACATTGTGTTTCATGTAATATCTATAACTGATTTTATGGTTAATGGAGTCACTAAGAAGAAGTAGAAACAACTGTAAATATGTACTTAATTCGATGCATGTGAGTTGCATGGTGGCAAAACTTGAGTTTGGACTTTTGAATGTTTGTGAAATACTAAATCTGGGATCAAAATGGGAAGGGTTGGTTGCAATGTCAATGATTTTTCACTTGTTTAGTACAGTAACAATAATCTATACCATAATGTGTTAAATTGTGAAAGCTATAATTTTTTACTGCACCAAACCTTTAAAACCAAAGTAATAAACATTACGTACTTTCAAAACAAATACAAAAGACTGGCTACAGTTGCCCGTTGAAGGCGCAATTGCAAGGAAAACCAGTGCATCACATTTCAACTTTCTGTCAAGCATGCTAAAGGTGGTATTTAAATGAGTCAAGTGTGGATAAAAATTGTGAATATTATAATGAGGTTGGACGTGTTAATGCACAAGACGAGACAGATAACGCATTATGGGTGTAACGGGGAATAAAAAAAGGATGGGGCATGTCTACTGAATATTAAAATCTATCGACAGTAAATAAGAAGACAACAAATAAGGCAAAATATAAGTGCTACCGACGGATTCAGCATTCTTCGCTTCAGTTGGCACTGAAGAATAAAAAAAATGGATTAATTTATCTGATTTCTGTAATTGGTATTGGTTATTACAATTTACAAAGCTAGTGTCCTGAGACGCTTAGAGTCGAACTTCCAACTTTTTTGTGAAATGAACTTCCTTTGCCTATGCCTTTACATAAAATGGCCTGAAACTGATATGCAGGATATTTAATACCATTCAGTCAAATAATCCCCAATCCCTGATTAAAGCAAATTTCATTTGCTTCCAGAAAAAAAAAACCCTTTAATCGACAAAACAAATCGATTCAAACCCAGCCCTATTCCTCACTTGTTTTCAATTAAGTTATCGAGTCCCCGTCTCGCTTCACCATAGGTAACTATTATATTCCCGTCTCTCTCACCCGGTTTAACGGAAGCACTGGAGTTGATCTGATGATTAATGGAGTAAAGGGTTTATTCGCTGCTATTGTGGGCTCGGTATAATATGGTCAGTGGCCATTAGCCGCTGGATAACGCAAGATTATGTTGTTATTGAGATTGTTTAAGAAAGTAATGTTAGATTTGTCTTTGTCTTGTTTGTAAATAACGTTGGTGCTTTCTTTCTCGTGATAGATGTTTTTGTTGATATCTTTTTTGGGATCTATGGAATGGGCGCCGTGATTTTTTAGACGCAGCGTTTTTACTTGAGAGTTTTGGTAAAAATTATGAAAGGCAATGCATAATCCAAAGCGTCTTTCGATTTGAATGCTTTAGCAAATAAAAAAGTATTGCAAGAGAGTTTGTTTCGCCATCTTCTCGCAGACTTTCAAAGGAAGAAAACTGTTTTATTTTGAGGGGCAGAAGGAGATACGAGTCTAGTTTTCAAAGTTACAGTTAATTAATTTACCAGGCAAGAAGACCTACCAATAAAAATTGTTCTTAGTCGGTATTTCGGTTGACCATTTAAACCATCAAAAGTTACGATAAGCACGAAATGATTCGTTGATATAAAACAAAAAGTGTATAAGCTTATGTTAAAAGCATAACATGTTCCCTGCATCAACATTATTATTTTATAACAAAAAAACGGTCCGAAGTGGACAAGTCACCTCCATTATTAATCAAGCGACACGTCAAAACACTATGATATCGTTATTCAATTATAACCCCTTCTTTTCACAACTCCAAACCTTCAAAAACGAACTCTAAATCTACAAACGACATTCCATATTCCTTTGCAAGTTTACACGAGTTTTGGGACTTTTTGGTGATAAAGCAGAGCATATAAAGTAAAGGAAAATCGACTTTATTTTGATGTAAGGAAAGGTCAGTATCGTATTAACATAAATCGGTGTATTTTAATAGCATGTCGAAGCGATAGGCCATTGTTTTTATGTTGTTATGAAGACATCGGGTGTCAGCAGAGCTTCATTGTCTGAACTCGATAAGGGATACTTTAATGTGCTCTCGTTGAGTTTATACGATAAAGTCTGTCATAAAGAAGTGGAGGAAAGTATGAATTATCAAGTTGAGTGCACTAAATCCAGCGATTAAAAAGGAATCTAATATAAGATGTTTAAAAATACATTGACAAAAGAGCTTGATAATAGGCCTGAAAGAAAACTGAAATTGCGGGAACTATTGATCTGGAAGTAAGCCAAGAGCTGAATACAAATCCGATTGCTAATTCTAATAAGGACTTTATTAATTACCCGCGGTAAGGTTAAAAATTGTTCCACGGTAGTAGTACTACGGTATCCCCGTAATAGTAAATATTCTACCTAAGTACGTCATAACTTAGGTCATACAACTCAGCAGTACAGTAAGCAGTACAGTGCTCGCACTAAATTAGGTCTTAGGTGGTGACACCTAAAGCTGATAATACTTAAAGCGCATTTGGAATATCAGTATAGATGAATTACCTATGAATGGAACTCAACTTAAGTAAAATGTTTTTGCTCTTTCTAACTTCTAGAAGTAGTGAGCTAAACAACATTCGATTTCAATAGATATTTCCATGACATCACGGACAACTTTTGCCCGAGAGTGTCTAAAATAGACATACAATAATTAATTTGGAATCCAAGTAGAAATTATTTGCGACTTTCACGCAGCAGTCGTGGCCGAGCGGTTAAGGCGTCTGACTAGAAATCAGATTCCCTCTGGGAGCGTAGGTTCGAATCCTACCGACTGCGGACTCTTTTTGCATTTTTTTGTGTATTTCATTTAAATACTGTTCATTTTTAGGGTTCCGTACCCAAAGGGTCAAACGGGACACTATTACTGAGACCTCACTGTCCGTCCGTCCGTCCGTCTGTCACCAGGCTGTATCTCATGAACCGTGCTAGTTAGCCAGTTGAAATTTTCACAGATTATGTATTTCTGTTGATGCTATAACAACAAATACTAAAAACAGAATCAAATAAATATTTAAGGGGGGCTCCCGTACAAAAAAGTGATTTTTTTGCTCGTTTATAAATAATGGTACGGAACCCTTCGTGCGCGAGCCCGCCTCGCACTTGTCCGGTTTTTTGATAAAACAGCGGCTACGCATTTTGTTTTAAATGTTCGTAATAGTTCGAATAGGTATCGTTTTAAGGGAAAGAAAAATCGGAAAAGTAGTCCCGATTTTTTAATTCTGGTTTGGCAGGTAAATGTCTGTCGGGTCAGCTAATATATTAAATCATAACCCTTCCTTTTTTACTTTTCCGTAGTTAGGTAAAAGTATTTGAAGCTGAAGTTAACGGAAGTATGACGACGGTATACATTTTACCTTGACATTTTAATTATATAAGTAAGTTACATTGACATATACCTACTTAGGTAAGTACTTAATATATATTTAAATATTAGGTATATTAAAGTTATGTATTTATACATAGTATAATTGCGTAGCATACTTGCTGTCAACTTGCTGTCAATTATCGTAATGTACATAACGATAATTGACAGCAAGTTAACACAACCGTGTTAATTAATATCATGTAATCAGTTCCACCTTAATAAATTGGTCACACAGTTAATATCTATGTACTAAGTTAGCGACACACCGTC
This sequence comes from Cerastis rubricosa, assembly GCA_949152445.1. Lineage (NCBI taxonomy): Eukaryota > Metazoa > Arthropoda > Insecta > Lepidoptera > Noctuidae > Cerastis > Cerastis rubricosa. The sequence goes on along the minus strand of OX424527.1, from coordinate 1,324,538 downwards.
AAATGCATGCTATCTTGTAGTGTAGTACCAACAACTTAACTCATCATCTGTCTAGCCTTTTCCCAACTGTCATCCAGACTAACCATATGCAGCTTTTATTTTACATGAAGCAACCTAACCATGAACTGACCTCCACAACTCGGTTACCTACTGGGTAACACGATTCTCCTTGGTAAGACTGGTTGTCAGACTGTCAGGGTATTCTACCCGTACCGGCTGTCAAAGGTCTTCAAAAGGCAGTTGGGTGTCAATGTAACAGTTATACTTATTATACTGTATGGCTGATGTAGAGTCGTGCATTTTCTAATCAATTTTTTTGTGGATTCTTAACGAATCCGCGTTCTAGATTAATAAAAATCCTGTATAATATGGCTCTGCGTAAAATTTCAGGCGATTCTAATAAACAGTATTTAAGCAAAGCCAATTATGTCGAGCAACCTCAACTAAATAATACGGTGAACTTATAGCAAGTAGCAATTATTTTAATTTATCATAAGTACGTAACATGAAAAATTTAATTAGGCCACAAATATCACTATTTTGTGGTATCATTGTGATAATGTACTAACAAACCCAATCAAACTGTGCGTCACGACAAACGTCATCAAGCCGTATTGACTACATCTTATAATGTGTCAATTACTGCTCTCGTATAACCGGCTTAATGCTAAACCACTGTCAAATCAATTAGCCGCTAATTAATCACGCGCGGCTCCGTCACGCCGCGCTGACAGCGGCTGTCAGTGTGACAGTTTACGTTTTGACAGGTGTCACTTAGACATCTCAAGGCCTAGTGGCGGTTCAAGGGTGAAATTGTTGGCAATGGAATTTATTGAACTTCCTTATTGTGATTAAGATCCGTTTGTACGGTGTTTTGTAGGAATCGATTAGTTTTATTGGTGCTAGTTTACTCTTATGTTTCCGAAGCCATTTTGACACGTATGCCAATGTTGCCCACTGCAGGGCAAAGACCTCCTTTCCCTTTTTCTGCTTTTCTCCATCTTAAGTTATTGAACTTGTGTGGAGGGAGCCATCTTGCAATCCTTTAAGACTAATGCTTTCACGAAACATATAAGCAGCATTAGATATTTATTTGAAAACTCTATGTCACATCAAAACACTATTCCAAACGATACAATAAAAGCACTTTCCCACGGGCATGAGTTAATTTTATGGTGTCGTTAAGTTTTAATTACACGATGCCGACGTGGTATCTGATAAACTGATAAGAGATAGTGTAGCACAATATTTGAATATTGATCGCTAGGAAACAATCATCCTTTGTATTGGCGGCAAGATAATGGGCCAGCGTGGGCCACTGTATAAAGTTGTTACTTCAGTGGTTGCCACTGCAGGTTCTATGTTATTTAAAGGAATTGCAGTTTCTTTGCTGAACTGGGTCTAATTGGCCCAGCCGTTTTCTGTTTTTCTTTTCTTGTTTCCGTGTATCTACTTACTATTCGTATCTAGTAGAATACCTACGGTGTGTGTCTTAGTCGGTGCTAAATTTGTCTATTTTCTTTATTTTCTTCTTTCAGTGTTAAGAAACAAAGTGGGTACTGTCCACCGCATGTTAGTTGTAACACTTGAGCTATAAAACCGCGCTCGACATAAAGGCACGTTACCATGGGGTGGCAGTGCGGTTTTGAAACCAAGCACACAGGACATTGCCGCGCAATTTTTACTACGAACAGACCACAAACGATTCTAGATCCCAGCATAGAAAATGTTTTATCAGTTATAAAAAAAACAGTTGTTACCTCAAAACGTGCACGAACGTGGGCGAAATCTTAGAAAAAGTTGTTTTTTAACTGAACTGTTTCATTTCCACGATTTTCCCTTAAATCCCCCATCCCAGAATACAAGTTCCGTATGAAATAATTCCTGATCACAAGTGTGCAGCAAGTTGGTCCGGGGTCCAGAGTCCGGGACAAGATGGATGGTCCCGCCGCGGTGGAATCCCGGGGGACTATCGTACGGAAGTTACCGCTCATTTTTGGTCGAAGAGGTGGCTGTGACGGTGGGAAGTGTTATGGGTTTGTAGTGCAGCTAGTAAAACTTAAGTATTGGTGGAAATTATTAAAGGAAGCAAAAGATTTTTGAAAATACTGTTCTCTTCGCTTTCGTATGGGTGCTTTAATCCTCTACTGTCTAAGAATTAGCTGTAGCTCGCGGCTTCATTCGCGTGGAATTTTGATGTGTAAGAATGAGAAAAAAAGTATCCAATATGCTATTCCAGACTATAATCTATCTCTGTGACAAATTTCATCCAGATCCGTTCAGCCGGCGTGATTGAGTAACAAACAGCCACCCATCCATCCAAACTTTCGCATTTACAATATTAGTGTTGAAATTGTGTGTTTGAGTACTGTGCATTGTAAAGCACGTTAAGCCGTTCGTCCTGCGCCTGATCTCTCCCCGGCCGTGTCGGATTGCCGTCCCATCGGACTATGAGAGTGAGGGAACAGAGAGTCACCTGTGCCTGCGCACACACTTGTGAACTACAATATCTCTCGCGCCGATGGTTATTCTCCACCAAGATTGGCCGCCGTGACCGAAAACGGTCAGGACACCTACATCTTTCATTGACGCGATTTTGCCCTGGCGGTTGAGTGAATGTCGAGCGCACTCAAATATCACGCAATCACGCTGATAGTGGCAGGTGTGTTGGGTCATTTCATCATCATCATCATCATTTCAGCGCAAAAGACGTCCACTGCTGGACATAGGCCTCCCCCAAGTGTCGCCACATTGATATTTTGAGGGGTTTTGCCATAATCGCCACGCTTGGCAGGCGGGTTGGCGATCGCAGTAAGGTTGTTACAGAAGCACAGAGAGCGCTGCTGCCCATTCTCTGACAAGTCCCTTAGTCGCCTCTTACGAAACCCACGGGAAGATATGGGTCATTTAGTTCCCTTCAATATGGTTGAGTTGAATGATAGCTAATACATGCGCCATGTTCGTGAACGAGCGCTGTCAGTTGTGACTGGTCATGTCTTAGCTGTCACGGTATATTTTATTTACTTTATTTTTGAATTATTGATTTAATCTTTTACTCTGGACGCACGCACTCTTAACTGCACGTATTCCTACATCGTTCTCATATGTTTGTAATTCTGAACATGAATGATGTAACCAAGATTTTGTAACAATATTTTGATTTAAAAGAGTGTCCATGGAGTTTCTTGCCCATTCTTCTCCATAAAGATCTACGCTTTGGAATAGGCAACTACAGTACTTTCACAAGTTATTATGCCTTGTATTTGGGACTGTAGCTTAACGTTTTGTTCTGCTTTTTTGACTTTTAAAAGTTGCTGTAATGATCTATTTAAAATAACTGCTTTGTGTTTGAGTTTGAATTATTATTGTCGTTGACAATCTGTAAGACAGTAGCATGTACCTATATTTTTAAATTAAATAGTAGACAAAAGAGAGCGACACAACTCTAATATAATTGGGAAAACGTTTGACAGATCTGAAGCGACCCAAAGAGATGTAAGGAGACTGAGTGTTTCTCGCAGTGCCGTCGGCTTTACTAACGTTACCGTGTAAACGCGGAAATCAGGATGGCAACTAATCGTCTATCTTTTAAAATTAAAGTACGCGAGTACTGTACATTCGAAAGAAGCTAGCAGGATCGTCACAACGTTGATAATTTCTTCATTGTTTGTCCTTTTATATTTAAGAATTTATGTATTTATAGTATTTTGATATATATATTTATAGTATTTTATATATCCTTAGTTTGTGTTAATAAATTACTATTTTTTACAGATAGACACCTACCACTGTTTGTCTCTGCATCACCCAAAGGTTGACTGGTAGAAAATGCCTATGGCATTAAGTCCGCCATTATACATTGTACTTGAAGTGTTAAATAAATAAATAAATAAACGTATATTTCAACCAGTAAACCAATTGTAGTGGAAAGACAACAATACAGGTGCTTATCTGGAGAATAAAATAAAGATTTAAATGATGAGACCACCTAGGTACTATCATGAGTTTTTTTTTTCAAAATATCCACATGGCCACGATGAGTCGAACACCATACTTGCAATCACGCACGAAGACGAACAATCAAACTATACAAAACCAGTTTACGCGGATCTCTCATCGGACGGGAAACCTATACAAAGCGAAGCCATGTTAAATAGGATGACTGGTAATTAGTCACCGATGCTTAATACTGATGATAGCAAACAACTTTCCCTAAAAAACATTTTTTTATATTCATTCACTTATGTCATAAGCTGATAGGCACAGGAGCGCGCGCGCGAATTTCATACAGCTGTTGTATTATTGTGATAAAAGTGAATGAGTAGAAATTTCATACGGCTGTTATATTATTGTGATAAAATTGAATCAGTATAAAAAAAAAGTTTCTTTGGGAAAGTTGTTTGTTATCATTATCATGAGTATAATCACGTGTTTAAGTATCGGTCACTAATTACCCGTCACCCTATATGTATAGTTTGATGTGTGTTCCTAGTGAACCCGATCCATCTATTTTGATGTCATCTCGTCTACATGAGACGTCGTCAAAAGCAACGTTAGCTAGGTTGGTAGGCACGTAGGGACCGCGTTAACAGACGACGGAAGTACTGCACCCGATAGCGAGGTGGCAGCTGATAACACGTCTGTCCTAACTTGTTTTAACTAGCTGATAGGTTCGATGGTCTTGGCTGGTGATGATAATATCCTAAATGTGAATAAATTGGCTGTTTGTGTATGTGAGTTTAAATGTTTGTAAACGCACCCACGATACAGGAGAAATTCCTAGTATGAGGCAACGTTCCTAAAAAAAAAAAAAATTGGTCCCTAAGTATGAGTATTGAATGACCAAAATGTTATTAATGTTTTATTTGCTTTTCGATTATTCCCGCTGGCCACCCCCTACTTGTCCACCCCGGGTGGACACGGTCACAATCTTGAGCTTTTGTCCAATAGCAAAACCATTTTAATATATCATAACATAACAATACGACTGTAAGCCTTTAGTACACCCACATTTCCCCAGTTATGTTTAAGTCCCGTAGAATATGGGGAGACCCTATTGAATCTTCCTTAATACGACTATGAGCAATAGTTAGTTATAGTAACTCATTATCATCATCATTTCAGCCCGAAAGACGTCCACTGCTGGACATAGGCCTCCCCTAAGAAGGGGGGTTTTGCCATAATCTCCACGCTTAGCAGGCGGATTGGCGATCGCAGTACGGTTGTTACAAAAGTACAGAGAACGCTGCTGCCCATTCTCTGGTAAGTCCCTTAGTCGCCTCTTACGACACCCACGGGAAGATATGGGATGGTGCTATTCTTTACGTCCGACACCATACAGAGCCAACTAGTAACTACTAAGTTTGTATTCTGTTGGACCAGTTTTCAGAAAGCGTCATCAGCAACATTTCTGCCCGGAATCATCTCGGCATTATCCTGGTTATAGACATCCCCCCTCTTAAGCCATATAACTTCTCGGCTCTAAAAGAGTCCTAACATCAAAACTCTACTTTTAATTTCCATTGTTGTTTACACCAAAAATCTAATTCAGGTCGTTCTAATTCCATTTTGATCGCTTTTTCCTGTTCTTGAAAACCTTACCTACTGACATACGCTGATATATTATATCTAACACTATCAAATCAAAGAATTCGTTAACTAACAATCATGCAGAGATAATTATTATGATTTTTATAACACGTAGCTACCTGATCCTTATCAGATTTTATCGTAATCTCATAGGTTCGATATTGGTAGTCAATTTAGATTCGGATCTCTGTTTTGTTAAAGTGGTTTCTTCTTCATTTGTTAATTGGTTGTATGTTTCCTTGAAAACCGGACTTGTTTGGGGATAGACTAGGATTCCCTTTGGGTCATAAAGAACTTTCTAAATTTTAATTTGTGCAAACGGAACAATTCCGATCTTTAAGTTCTATCACCTGGCAACCCTCAACTACGTTTACGGTTACGGTCTACGTTTATACCGTTATTCATAAAATTTTGAAAAACTTCACAGACATCGCGTCGAGTTCACTGACCCTCTACCAATTTTTACCCTTATTTCCTCAGTTATAAGGTTGAAAAGTGAACATCGAGCTATATAATTCCAGTATACCTAACATGGCTCACTTTGTATAGATTTCCCGTACAATGAAAGGTCCGTATAAACCGGTTTTGTATAGCTTGGTTGGATTGGATTGGTCTTCGTGTGATTATTTCTGTACTTAGACGTTTCTTCAACTGGCATTGAGCAACACCAACACCGTATGGAAAAGTTTTTGAAAATGAAAATTGTCACGTCGACAAGCTGCTCAAAGATTTGTTACTCATTTGATTGGTAAATTGTTAAGTACAATAGGTAAATATTTTTTGTATGTATTTAAAAGATAACATGAAAATAAAAGATGGTAGCAATCATTTACAGATTACATTGACGTAGGTTCAAGATAGTAGATTTAATCGTTATATTACTATCTTGCTGTAGATATTAAAACACACTGTTTACCTTAAACCATAAAGGTACTAATAAAAGCAATAATAAAATATCAATACATCACTATAGATTTTAGAATCACGACAAAGATATTGTTTGTCCTATTATCAAGAATTTTATTTGTATCAACATTATAAATTAGAACGAATGTGACAAGTGTTACTAATAGTAAAAATATCGAGTTAATAACAAAAATAAATATTGATGACGTCAGTACTCGATATGGTGATAGATATTGATATTTCATAAGTTGAAAATTTTATATTATCAGTGTCAAAACAGAGCTTATCATATCAGTGGCGTTTGGTAAATTAAATTTGTACCTTTAAATGTCGACAAATTTCGTATTAATACAGAAATAGAATGTAAAGAAATAATTTTATTAATTTCAGACTCATGAAGTCAGTTATTTCCTATTATAAATTAGCCTTAAGTATCATCACCTGCAAACCTTTTCTCATCAACGTTAGGGTCGGCTACCAGTCTGCCTGGAAGCAGCTGAAGAGGTTCCAATATTGTACAGGTAGTGACTGCCTACCCTTCATACCGCAGCTATTGCATACTACCTCTGTTTGATGACTCTTAAGTATTATGACTGCCAAAATGTCTTTATCTTCATTTCAAGTTGCAAGACAGAAGTAAAATCTAAAGGCACCATCAGACATCACGCAGTTTAGAGTGAAAATTACTCCACTACTTACATATTCAATAAACCAATTTATATTCATGTATTTTGCTATGTTTCTAATCATCCAATTAAGTTTCCATGTCATCCTCACTTACAAGCATTAAGTCAACTAAAATATCACTCAGACCTACATTCTTAACGTCCTAACATTTAGCTGTACCTGTCTCCTGCCTCCTATCGCTGCTCTCAACAGGTTCCAAATTGATGATAGCCAGCACCTAATATAATTGACAGTCAAATATCAAAAGGCTTGCAATTACTATACCGTGTCGTAATAATTACTGTCGCATGTCCACATTTCTATCGCTTGTTCCCATTTACCAACTTTTATTTACTGCCACCACACTTAAAATTAACTCTTCAGCCAGACACATAAGGTTGGTGATATCGTTTTTGGGTGTAAAGATATTGTTGTATAGATATGAGCTTGTGTTCACATAATATATCATGTTTATCTATGAACAAACTCGGTAGCTGGCAATTATTTTAGATTTCGTCGCCTCCATGGATTTTGGGCGAAGTGTTATCTTTCGTACGTGTTTTGTTTTTTTTTTAAAGAGGAAAATATATTTAATACAGAATGGAAAAGTAACCGTTGTAAGTTATAAACTCATCTGTAAACCTGAATAAAAAATATAACAAAAATTTGTCCAAAACATCCTTAAACATGACAAAATCTAAACCCAAACAACAATCCAACGAAGACCATTAATTCTACAAGTACAAGATATTTCCTCATCATAAGCCTATAATTTTCCCACTGCTGGGACACAGGCCTCCTCTCAATCAGAGGGAGTGGGCTGTAATCCACCACGTGGGCCTAGTGCGGGTTCGTAGGTGTCATACGACTACGATTTTTTTTTGTTTTGTTTCCTTTTTTGTTTCCTCACGATATTTTCCTTCATCGTTTTTGAGGGCAGCGGTGATGAAATAAATTACACAAAGTAATGCGCCTGCCTGGGTTCGAACTGGGCCTAGCTCTGCTCTCTAAGAATATTTTAATCACCCAACTGTCTGACCAAGAAACAAAACTATAACGATGATAAGACAACTACAAATAAACAACTATATTTACCAAGGGCGTCACGTGCGAAAACCAATAACAGCGATCTATCTGTCCGACCGTATTATAGGATTAGGAGAATTAGCTACTGGACAACTCGTTTGATAAGATAGCTGGCGGATTTGCTAGCACACCGGCCATAATAAAGACAACAGTAAACCAACTAGTCGAAATTATGTTTCTCCTCTATCCTTTACAGACTAATTTCGTGGCATTGTATCTCGGGGATTTTTCGAACACCCATTACCTCAGCGCTTTTCTGGCGGTCACCGCTGTTGATTCTGGCTTTAGGGAGTTACCATTTTGTGAAATACGAATCAAACGCGGTTGTTAGGGTTGTCAACTAAACTTTTCGGTATGTTGCTGAACACACATAAACGTCACTTTTTTTTCAATGCAACAGTCCCGAATTTCTATTCTAGTAGTAGTGTCGTGGTAGTCTTTTACCTGACGTGCTTAGATACGTGCTTCGCTTTGCTTTGTGTGTGTTTGAGCCGATTTCGGCCATTTGCTCTTAATTGTAATACTTGTCTTCTGCTCTGGCTTTCATGCAATAATGTTTTTGCAGGTGACCACGGCCATTCTTCGGCTTTATTAATCTTGATGACATTGATATTTTCTTTTCGATATCACGATTGCTATGTATTTATTTCATGTACTTTTATTTTTATCGTGTCTGTAGCTTTCTTGTATCCTAACACGAAATTTTTCTGCGGTATTTGATCCTGCAAGTAGGGCCAAAGTTTAAATTTAAATAGTCTATGCATTTTCGAGTGTTTTGTAAGATGATGTGTTTTGTATTTATTGTATTTTCAGTAGGTACATTTTTGTTTAACATTAGGTAAGTATTAATCAATGAATTGTGGGTTTTTCCCGGATAGCTAGACTAATGCTTAAGCGATGTAGAATGACGTGCAAGATACTTGATAATCAAAGATACGTGTGAAAATTATCGAATACAATGTTATTGTTATTTTTATATTATACAATATCTTTTTTACCAACAACGGGGTTGGATTTGGGAACATGTATTATTTTCAAAGACAAAATGGCTTTTTGAAGCAACCACTAGAACAGCTGTGCCAGAATTTAACCCATCAGTTTCATGTATAAACTCTATTAGAAGTGATAAAGATCAATTTTTTTTTAATCCAAACAAAGCCATTAGTCATTCCAAGTAAATTCAACTTAAAAAAAAAAACGTAACCAAAACAGTCTCAATAAAAATGGCAGTGTATGTCGACGAAAAACAATATTTCTACAAAAAGTCTACACTGTCAACCACTGCCCAACAGTAACACCACACGAATATAGCCCCAACACCTTTTCCAGAAGGTTGATTTTCAATTGGTTTTGAAAAGCTTTCCTGTCAATTATATATGATGAAAAAAAGGTACCTTGTCTTTCTAATTACGTGGCGATGGGCTGTCGACAAGCTCGAGAGATAAACAAATAAGATGATACTTTCCGGTCCGGAGGTAAAAAATGGAGGAACAAGACTGTAACATCAGATTATCGTAACTTTGAAAAGTGTCAAACGATTCCATCGTGAAGGCTCATGAATTTTGAATGTTTCTTTTTAGGAGTTGATGATCACATTTGTGTCACAGAAAGGTTAAATAAATATGACATGGAACATAACAATATTTGAATTCGTACTTATTGAATCCTTATTCTGAGGATTCGTTCGCTCTCTTTATTCAAATTAGATTTCTTCACGTCAGGAGACAGGTGCATGCATGGCTAGAATTGGTCAATTCGAATCCTCCATCCTATGAAAATCAACCAGTAAGGAACGCCACGTATCCTCCTAATTTTGACTGACTGGTCCTCCCGCTAACATATCCAGGATTATCATAACTACTAGTTTCAATTTGTGTCAATGTATTGCCTTTATTAGCTGGTAGCTGGATGATAGGCCACTACAGCCAGCCCTCCGTTACTTCAGCCTATCCTTGATTACTTTTTTGGCTAGCTAGATATCAAGAAGATGAATATACGTTCACATTCCACAATACGTTTACCAAACTAGAAGGCGAGTTTTGTTAAAATTCTAGGTTTTTTGTAGAACACCTCCAGGTTAGATTCAGCGATGCTATTCGCTCGACAGCTCTTGGCTGTTGAATGGAAGAAGCTGATTGTGTTTAATGGCGTAGTATCGAAAACCTACGTACCCATGAACAGAATTGGACTGCTGTATGCTAATGAGGATGAAATCTAACTTTAATTTCTGTCAACAGACATAGTTAGTAGTGTGTTTGCACTTGACATACAATAAACAAAATAGTTATTGAATGACTGTCCCACCTTTACACTTAGCTCTAGATCCAGAACAGATTGCAAATGATTTCACTTGAGATATAAGATAGTATCAGCGGTCTACGTAGGAGGCCGGTCGAGCTTATATTTGTCAGCGTTGCTTTTGTCTCTAATGTCAAATGTTTACCCATCTTCTAATGGGTTATAGTTACACCTATTTGATGGAAGGAACTGGGCAGAATTGCTTTTGAATGGGGCTTAGTGAAGAAAATGAGAAGTCTGTTAAGTCACCTTTTATTATTCCGTGGACATCTTTATTCTTACCGAGCCTGATTTCATCCTATTTTTAGACCTTGATGATTATGTTGCTTTCCTGTTAAAATGTCGATGGCAATGTAAAAAGAATCGCCTTAAGATTTGAAGACGAGTTTGGCACTTTCAGTAGAATCTATCAGCTCCATGATTGAGCAAACAGCAGGACACGATATTCAAATGTTCAATCGTTTGTGGAACTTTGACACTCCAGGGCAGTTTCCAGTCATCTATGACTCTCTACTGGAACAAGTTTTACTTGGTTTGGCCAAACTGGGTCTGCAGTCTGTTTAAAGAATTCCAGTTCAGCCATGACAGCTCATGTCGCTTTAATTTATTAGGTATTTAATATATTCTCATTTGACACAATTCGTCCTACAATGTTTTTAACAATATGATTTCTTTTTACAACAGTTTGTAACCCTATACTAATGTGCTTAACAAGTTTTTGTGAACACGTTACAAGTATTGTGGTGAACCACGACACGCGTCTGTATCGAATTAACTTTTTGTGTTCAGTCATTAATTTTCCTCTATAATTCAAGGATCGTCAAGTTCACATAGGATGTTTGTAAGGTTGAGACACAGGTGTAGTGGAGAAACTTAGGTTTATGTAGAGCTCATCATCATTCTCTTGCCCTTATCCTAATTTATTTGGGGTCGGTGCAGCACGTCTTCTTCTTCCATACTTCTTTATTACTTGTCATCTCATGGGATACCTCCTTTCTTGCCATATCATCCTTCACACAGTTCATGCATCGTTTCTTGTGCCTTCCTCTACATTGTTAATAATAATAATCATACTTTTTTCGTACATTTTGATGACATTACTCTGTCTTAGGTACTTGCTTTATCCAGAAAGCACCATTTGATCAGATTTTTAGAGTTTTGCTTTCAGATTTATGATAAGGGATGACCTTACCATAGTGTTTTTCATAATTGATTTTGTATTGGTATCGTATCGAGAAAAATTTTTGTTTTAAAGTTTGAAGATATCGTGGTCTGATCTTTCAAAAAGTTTCGCCTCAAAATAGTTTCGTTATCTTGACAGAGTAGAATCAAAACCACAGGCTAGTCCTTAGGGACCACAACTGAGGAGTTCGACGAAATAACTCAATTCCCATAGGAGAAGCGAATTCCTCTATGAATTAGTCAAACTTCTGTACAAATTACAGACAGGTGAGATACCATAATTCACTTGCAGTTAGGAAATTAAACGCTGCTTTATTTTAAACCTTATGTTCGGTGTTTCAAGAGTGTTAAAGTATTTTGGTAAGTGTATAGAAATGTGGGTTTTATGTGAAGGTTTTGTACGGCACACGCGCCTCTCAGTAGGTGGTCATACGATCTTTAAAATGTTTGTTTCGTTAACTGCAAAAGGTTTTCTTTCTATCCACCTTTTGCACCTTTTGTTTAATTGTTTTCGACTTCGTTCTTATCGTGATATATGTTTGAAGGATAAAGATAGATTAGTGCATACGTGAGCTTGACTAAGCATAACCGCTTATCTTGTGTAGCATAACATTATCTTCAGAATGTAACGTCCGTTAGTGTCCACTGACGCTATTGACGCTCGCCTTCATTTTTAATCCTTTGTTTTATTTTTATATCTTTGGATTTTTTGGCACAATCATCTCCGCATGAATAAATATTTGTGCCGACAGGTAGGTTGAGCAACAAAGTTTTAGATACCAACTTAATTTGCCAGCAAGGCTAAAAACCATCCGACCCCTTGATTCATTTACAGCAAATGACCCGAGGTTGAATATACCAATAATGCCGTTCGGTTTTCTAGCGTTTCGTATTTCTGCAATGACTTTAAAACTTTTTGCTTAAGTCAATCGATTACATTTGTGACGTCGTTATTGCTGATGGAATTTCACTTCGTCTAGGCTCCTTTACCTTTTCTGATCTTTTTGGTCTAAATAAGTACTATTTCCAATTCTTATTCAGTAACGACGACGACGTCTTCATCATCAATACTCCGAAAGTATCTCTACAGTGTCATCTGCACAAGACCCTGCAGATTTAGTAATGTTGTCGACGGCCCAATTGCAAGCCCCACAAACACAGTTTTCCATATAGCGCGTCTCCATACGCAAAGGTACCGTACTTGTGCAAGCTTGTATTCCTTGTGCAAGCGAGCGACTGTGTGCGTGCGACGCTGACTGCAATTTCCTTGCACGTCGACTAGAACGCGTTATCTGTCCATCGCAACACCTTGATATCAGCCACGTTACTTGCGAAACTTAAGTAGTATTCAAGTGTGTGTTTGAATTGTAGTAAAATAAAAAACTCGCTAAGATATAGCTTGAAAAACCTTGCCTTTCCAAGTAAAAGAAAAATGCTTGAATTAGGAATGGTTGATAGTTGTTTGGTCTATTCACAAGAGCGGACTGGAGCGGACTAGAACGGAACCGTAGTGCTTGTATCCGTTAGACTCTAGTGGATGTAAGCACTACGGTTCAGTTCGATTATTGGATCGAGCACATGTTAATCGGTTATTTCAGCAGGAATATCTCAATACCATCACTGAGACTGGGTACCTACACCTATACCTATCTTTATTTGGCAACGAACCTTGTTACTTGTATTGGACGTACTTATATTGCAAACTCGCAAAATATTGGTGTCACTACCACGCATCTGCCATTAATTTCGGAAAATGTAGACCTATTTTATTATATTTTGTGAAACAGGAACTCACGACCTCTCTAAATGATATTCATTTGTTTAAATCTCAAAAAACAGCAGGACTTTGGGTGCTGTTGCTCATAACCAGTATTAGGTAGGTACCTATAATGCCAGACGTAGGTCCTGCCAAAGTGAGTGAGACCTTACAGGTTGATGTCAATATTGTATCGTGTGGGTTTCTACCTGCCGTGCCGTGACACCGACCCGGATCCCAAAAAAACGAGATGCCGTTCCGAATCATTGAACGATTGACGGCAGATACAGCGGTGCTCAAAGTTCGACAGTGGGCCTCAAATGGGTTATGATTGTGAAGAGGCATGGTAGATGGTGGTATGATATTAAAACAGTTTTATGTTTGTTTAGCCGGGATTTGACTTCGTATGACTCAATCATGATGCATGTTACTAAGTCATTCCAAAAGACGAAACAGTTTGATGGGAGTCGGCTATAGCACACTCGATAATGTTAATGATAAAAATCAAGTATGGTAGTAGGTATCTCGTCTCCGGTCAAAGGAAAGGAGTATCTTGTATTAAGATCCATCAAGTAACGGGTTGTCAAAGTACTACCGTTTGAACGCTTAATTAATTCGCAGGAAATTGCTCCGATAAGACTTCTAACACTAGAGATAGAATTATTAAAAAAAAAAACTAATCCTTTTGTGCCGTATGCGCTTCCTTTCTACAGATTATTTCATTTTAAACGAAAAATAAAAGGAGGAAGTTCTCAAGTATGGATCACGTACTGTAATGTTTACAGAGTAAGTAGTTTACGAAGGCTGGTGTCGAGGTATCGCTGCAGAAAAGTACCTGGAAGAATATGGGGGAGGCCTTTGCCTAGCTGTGGGATATACAACGCTATTAATAAAAAAACGGTTTAATACTTTTTGAACTTTGAGCACCTCTAGACATCCGCTGACGCGCGACAGCCCGTGTTGTTGTGACAGCGCGCCGGGACGCCTCCACCATAACTCCGTATTCTTCCACCATGAAACAACACTGTTGTTAGCTGTTATACAGGACACACCTTTTGTCTGCAATCGGTTGTAGTGGACACTGGACGTGGGAACTTCGAAGAATAGGACGCACTTTGGGGAATTGAGATATTGGAATATGGGGTTCTTCTTTTAGCGCATCGATTGCAAAAAGCCCAACTATGTTTAGCCCGAAATTCAGTTACACGGAGAAATGGTTAATTTAGGGGTGAATAGAATGGTAATGTTGGCACACTTCTATTGAACACTTGATGTCTATTATCTTTTAGGAAGCTTTGCACCTTAATACCCCTTGTAGTGAGGAGTTAAACGAAGATTAGGTACTTAATTCAGCTTACGTTTGCTTATATACAAATGAAAATATTGTGCTGAGACTTATCTACTACGCGGCGCCTGTCAAACGTAGTATCGCAAACAAATACTCTGAGTGGAATGCTAATAAATCAGCTGGTGGAGCAAAGCTTGCGTTATGGAGCCAGATATCGGTCAGAGAAAGTGCAGGTAAACTTTTCCGGTGTCTGAAAGTTCTTAGACCCTTGCAAACTACAAACTCTAACAGCGATGTTGACTGTAGGTAGACACAATATATTACTCGGTATAACATTTCCCTTTGCAAACTCTTATCCGATCTTTTTGTGACGTGGCAACTATGAAGTTTCAACTCTTGAGCTCATCGATTCGAAAATGCTTTGTAAATTGTTGGTGTTCATTTATTGGTGATCTTCTTCAGGAAGGTCAGCTGCGTAGTCATCGCAACCGGCGGCGTGCGTGTATGAACTGATGCATGCACGAACAGATGTACTTGGAAGTAGCTTAAGGACTATAAGAATCGTAGTAGATTGCGTTTTGTAGTTTCGGCTAACCCCATGGGAGAAAGGCGTGTGTATATGTACGCAAGAGTTTGAGTCAAAGTTGTCCCCAAAAAGTGTAAATCGAGTCGTTTCTTGCGTAACCATGACACGGATATCAGAAATCATTGCAGTTATCGCGTCGCATATAACTCGGTCGTTGTAAGCCGTTTATCAGCGATACTGACTGCCACTGCTATCATAATGTATTAGCAATTAATCAATTTTACGCTGCTTTTGTTTTAGAATTCCTTAGAAATTGTTTAACGATAATGTTGTGCTGTGGGGAGATTCTAGAGTAGGCACCTGAAGAACCGTCTGTATGCCTTCATATCGTCTTGGTAGGTGACCAAACTGCAGGATACTTAAAACAAGGGTTGATTCTCTACATTACACTTACTGTTAAAGAGAGGTATCTTTAGAGCTGCAAAGAGCATGTGAAATAATATTTCGGTTTTTTTTTTCAATTTTGCTTAATGAAAAAGGAAATGAAGCGCTTATGTGAGATTGAACAAACTGAAAAGCTTCAGTATCTTGACTAGGGAAACTTGATTGAAGTTTTTCAGGGAAAGGTTTGTACCTAGCCAGGAATTAAAAGATTTTCAAAAGGCATCGAACTATCGATGCCTTTCAGAACCTATTGAGGTTCTGTGAAAGTCTTCCCTCTGCTCGCTTGCGAACAAGAAGTACCTAGCTTAATACCTCTGTCAATAGACGTACTTATATTGTAACGTCCTTTATAAGTTAACATCGCAGACTAGTGGATGTCATCACCTCATTTAGCAGTATTATTTTAATTTAACACTAACATTACATCACGCCGTTAATCCCCGAAGGGTAAGGCAGGGGTGTACCTAATAGTACATCCACATTTCGCCAGTTATGTGTGTAAGTCCCATGTAATAGGGGGCGAGTCTATTGCCATTATCCGTATCCGTAACATAAATCGTCACTTCGTGGCCTACTGAGAAATTCCTGATGGGAAAACCAATTAATGCCCGACCTGGGAATCGAACCAATTACCCCATGGTCAGCAGTTGCGCTTGCTACCAATATATCAATGAGGAATTATTTAAATTTGTCTAAACTAATATTATAAAGAGGAAAGATTTGATTGTTTGTTTGTTTGTTTGCATTGAATAGGCTCCGAAACTACTGGTCCGATTTGAAAAATTCTTTCAGTGGTATATAGCCCATTTATCGAGTAGGGCTATAGGCTATACATCATCACGCTACGACCAATAGTACTGGAGCAGCTATGAAAAATGTGAGGAAAATGTGACGCAAACGAAGTTGCGCCGGACAGTAGTATGCTTATATTATTACCTCAGAGTAGGAAAAAGATGGAGTTTTACGTTCTGTATCATCATCACGATCAGCCCATAATGTTCCCACTGCTGGGACACAGGCCTCCTCTCTATGAGAGGGAGTAGGCTGGCATCCACCATGCCGGTCCAGTGCGGCTTGGTAGATGTCATATGTCTTCGGATTTTTAATTCAAGGATATGCCGATTTCCTCACGATGTTTTCTTTCAACGTTTTTGAGGGCAGCGGGTATGAAATAAATTACTCAAAGGAATGCGCCTGCCTAGATTCGAACCCTCGGCTTACTGATCGTAAGTCGGGGCTGCTACCACTGGGCCACCACTGCTCTTACGTTACATTCGATATTGCTGAAAAAAGAAAGAATGTACGGAATCGCTGTTCCAAAAACCGTTATATTTTCAATTAAAGCTATCAGCCTTGCGTATCATGGTAGCATTGATGATATTTCATGTGATTTTTACAATAGATACGGTAATGTTTTCGACTATAAGTATCTTACCGCCGGCGTCAACGTAATTCCTTCTTTTATCAAATTGTTATCGTGCACGTTTTACCGCGCAATGTGGTTTAGGTTTCTGTATGGTGTCGGACGTAGAATAGCACCATCCCATATCTTCCCGTGGGTGTCGCAAGAGGCGACTAAGGGACTTGCCAGAGAATGGGCAGCGGCGTTCTCTGTGCTTTTGTAACAACCGTACTGCGATCGCCAACCCGCTTGCCAAGCGTGGCGATTATAGCAAAACCCCCCATATGTCAATGTGGCGTTGGGGGAGGCCTATGTCCAGCAGTGGACGTCTTTTGGCTGAAATAATGTTTTAGGGGTATGAGGAACAGGGTGTAAAGTTCCTCGATACTCCTAAGAAAAGGGAGGATCCTCCGGCCGGACAGGTGTTGTGTCTGGCGGGCAACTGCCCGACAGTTGTAGTCGGGTTTTTCTATATACTCTTAAGTCGATGTAAACTTTGCATGTGAGATGTAGGAAATTGATGTTAGTTCCTCCGTCGTGTCATAGATGGCGCTGTAGTACTTTTTGGTAGTAAGTTGCTTTTTGTTGGTCGCTACATCACTCCCCCCCCGGAGACTGGAGGTCGATAGTCGATGAGTCTTGAAGTATCTTGCCATGCCAGTTCTAAGCTCGTTGCCGCATTGTTCACGGTGAGTCGGAACAGTATGCGGTGGCGAGGCGAACCCCAGTGAGTCGGGGCCGGCGCTACGTTTGCTCCAGTGCGTCGGACGTGGTGCAGCGCCGCGATGTGGCAGACAGCTAAAGAGGTGTCGACCGGGAGGTAGAAGCACTCGACCGGCCGAAAGTGCAGTGTGCTGTGCCATGGTCGCTTGAAGAGAGGCTGAGGGTGCTGGCCATGAATGCGCTTCCGCTGCATGCTGGTGGTCAGGAATACCCATTTGAATCTGGCTGGCTGTGAGACTCGCTGCTCGAAGGCTTGAGGAAGTGATGTTGATGATGATGACGTCACGTTGCTCGAAGGCTGCGCTGACGTCCATTTCGGGGTCACCAGTTTAGGTGAATGAGGAACAGGGTGGAAAGTTCCTCAATACTCCATTGAAAAGGGAGGATCCTCCGGCCGGACAGGTGTTGTGTCTGGCGGGCAACTGCCTCACAGTTGTAGTCGGGTTTTTCTATATACTCTTAAGTCGATGTAAACTTTGCATGTGAGATGTAGGAAATTGATGTTAGTTCCTCCGTCGTGTCATAGATGGCGCTGTAGTACTTTTTGGTAGTAAGTTGCTTTTTGTTGGTCTCTACAATGTGGTTTAGGAGGACTTTTGCTCATGCGTAGCTCTTCTAATTGCTTCGTGGGTGGCACGAAGCCGTAAGCCGAACTGTAGATCCAGACCCCAGCACATCACCCTACAACAATCTGTCAAATTTCTTTAATAGATTCTCAATATTTAATTAAAGACTTAGGTTCAAGGTTGATTGGGAAAATTTTAGAGTTCCGGGTAGCTTGATGTACTGGCGTCTGTAGGTCTACTACCTACAGTAGTAGTTACGATTAAAAAAAAATAAACATGACATATTCTTTAAAAGGGTAGACGGTGTTGTAGGACCTCCTTGTTACATTTCGCTAGTTATGTTTTAAAAGTACCAAAGAAAAACCTAATGGACCAGCACTAGCCTTTAACCTGGTACTAATGAAATCCTAATGCACCAACTTTAGGTACCTACAAGTATTTATCTCTGTTTTCGACGTGGGGACGAACCCCGGACTCTACTACTAGAGCGAGCGACTAGAGCGAATACTGAGTGTACTCAGTATTCGCTCTTGCAGCCAACAGAACCACGAGGATTTCTCAATATTGTTTTATGAACAGATACCCTCATATTTAGAATTGACATATTTTAATAATCTGCTAAACTCAGATAAGTAATCGACACAAAATAAAAAATTAAAAATTACATTTGACCAAACTTGTCAAGTGTCACCCGGTTCAAAAGATGTGTATCTCTGACAGGCATGTTATGGGGCTCACAAAAAGAGTATCAATGGCAAATAATCCTCGAAGCTTAAACTAACAATATTAGCCACAACAATAGGTTAATCTTTGAATCGGTAGCCGTAATGCGTTTAAACGTCCTTTTAAACTTTTTTTAACTTGTGTGACAGGTAGCTTTGATGTACGATGACCCGAGCGGATGTTTCTTTAGATAGGGTGTTCACTTTGTATTTAATAGGTACCTGTTATAACTAACATTAAGTGATACTTAATAACTATAGATACTTAATTAATCTGCTCTATTGCATTTTCAACCCTCTGCATAGCATCGACAGTTGAAATTCGTACCAAGTAATTGCCAGTTACTGTGGCCAGGGGTGCAATTGATTAGGGAAGCCACTTATTCCTTATCATTCTGCACAAAAACTATACAATACTTTTGGTTTACCACTCGATCTTGCTCTCGAATACGAGAAAGTTGTGTTTGTAGTAGTAATAGCATAGTAGTAATAAAACACAACAGAGCAAAACCCTAACAAAAAACTACTGCAATGATATTTTGAAAAGGCGTTGTTGATTTTTACGCGTACGTAAAACACTGCTAGTTTCATTTTAAGAGGCGTTGACATGTCGTGTCGATAGATCTACATATTTAGGACAGGTTTAACAGTGAAACTGAACACAATTAAGTTGTCAGCTTCTGTCAATAATAGTAATTAAGAAACCAAAACTTCTTGAACGCGGTTTACTTTTGCTGATTATTGTGAGAAAACTAGAACATGCAAATATTACTAAGTAGTACGCATTACGCGTACTTGTGACGATGATTTTTCAATATTAGTTCCCTACGACTAAAACGTAGAGCCACGAAGCCATCCCTCGCTTGAGTCTCAGCTGAAAGAAAAATGGTACTTTGGGATTTACCAAAAACCAGAATCTGCAACGGTGACCCCGTAGAGTTGCTGTCTTGGGTCTCGGGCATCAAAACACCTCCCCAACGCTGTCAACTGGTAATCTGCCCAAGAGACTGGCGGAATACCCACGTTGTATGACAATGCTTAGCCTCAAAAACAACGGAGAAGAAGGTATAACAAAAAATCATGTAGGTACATATATAGGTATGGATGTACCTAAACAGTTCTCGGTTCGGCTCAATTTATAATTATTCATCATTTGCCTTGCATTTACCCAACTGCATTGAGGACCTACGTTGTATATTAGATAAAGGATAATGTAAAAAGAATACACACCAAAACAGACGAATAAAACAACAAGCCATGTAAGCATTTCATTAAAAGACACTTTAATTAAATTATAAAATTAGTTTTTCGTAAAAAAATGAGGTATACACAACAGAATAAAAAAAACAATATTTACACTCAAAGAGACCGGAATAGACTGCGTTATACAAACATGAATAGGCCTATTATTTAGGCATTTTAGGAAATAATAAGAATAGTACCTAATAGATAAATGCCCGGTTCATTTGAGAATTTAATCTGGTGTATATATTTTGATATGGTAGTTACAATCACCTACCTAATACGGTGCATACTTAAGCTCCGGATTCAAGTTCCAGAATACGTAAGTATATTATAATGGCACGTTAGCTAACAGCATCGACTAAGGCTTAAGGACAAAAATAACAATAATGAAACTAAATAATAATAATAAAGCCTCGACCAACATCTTAGTAGGCTTTCGCCTGGCAGCTGGATCAAGGGCTTGATTCAGAAAGCAGTACTTCTGGACACGGCGCGTATTGTTAGGAGGTTCCTCTCTCAAGCGCCCTGATCAACGGTAGCTCGGACCCTGTTCCCAATGCCGGTTGGATCCTATTTTTTATATTTTTAAATGTTTTTTATATATGTAATTTTGTAAAAATATTTAAAAATGTAAATTATATGTTATAAAATGAATAAATGAAACTATATTCTTAGGTACACATAGGAGACATAGTATTAAAAAAAATAGAATTTTCTGTGGTGGTAAAGCTCGGAACTCAATCCAAACTGACTTAAATTAGTTTATACCGAGTGATCGTTAAGTTTGCACATCAGAACTAAATACGAAACTAGATAGTAGAGCAAAGTGGTCAAAGGGATCATGATCTTAATTTTAGAGAAAAATAAAACAGCAGCATTCCTTTTTAAAAAGCTTTTGCTGGAGCCAGGAATCGAACGTGTTGTGTTTTACAAAAACAACAATCTGTTTTAGAAGCACAAACCGATAGTGTAGCACGTAAGGATTAAATGTTTCGAACAAATAAGTATATCGTATCACATCAAAGGAAATTGTATTTTTTCCATTAATTATGTAATTAAATATAAATACAGGTACACACGGCGATACCATGATAACATGGCCTCACTTTGTATAGATTTCCCGTACAGTGAGAGATCCGCATAAACTGGTTTTTTATAGCTTGGTTGGTCGCCATGCGTACTTCCTTTGATTTAACAGATAATATTCCTTTGCACTGTTTGCAAGCAAAGTTCTGCTGGTAATGTTATGGCTGCGAAAAACTAAAAACGCACCATTGCTCCATACATTTTGGTTATTGTCTTTTAGAACTGCTACTATATTTTTTTAAACCTTACAACACTGCCCGCCCCAGCCGGTGATAAAACACCAATAGTTAGTTGTTTACAAAACATTCTACCGGAAGAATAAATAGTTGTTAATAATCGAATAGTTACAAACGATACAATAGACAATGGGAGATAATAAACATCGAAACAATGTTCACTTTAAGAAAGGTGTTACCATTTTACTTTTCAAATATTGATACATACTAAATGACTAACCCAAATACAAAGTTTAACAATGAGATTATGACATCATCACGTCTGAAAGACATATCAATCACAGTGATGCACTACGATTATATACAAAATGACTAATTTTGTCCAACCTAGGTTTCAGCCCACCAAGATTATCTGACTGAGGGCAATAAGCTCGCAAAATGTGAGTGCACTATGGGTACAATTATGAATAATCTCTTCGGGAATTACAGGCGTGATGTTGTGTTAAGTATTATATGCTTATTCACTTTTATGCACTTAACATTTGCATGAAGGATGATGAGGTAAAGACATGAAAGATTTTTGTGTTGTTTTTTTATGTTCTAATTTGAACAACGCAGTCTAACCCTGGCATTTTGTTGGCGATGGTACTTTTAATGTGTTTATGAATCTTGTTACTACAAAAATAGATAATTAAAATACTAAATTTAGCAATGCATTTTCTTCTATTAATAGCAAGTTATGATGTTAATAATGGCAATTAGTACACATACTCAAAACGGCCCAAAAAGAACAGGGGACCGGTTTAGTAGTAGGTATCATAATTATATTAGGATAACACATTAGCACACGGAGACGTCTAGAGACGGCTCTCTCGTGTCCTTTCGAAAGTTCCATCGCTCCTATTCTTAAGTATACAATAGTCTAAGTTTTCTGCACGTTGGCAAGGAACCCTTGCCGATCGTCCACGGTGTAGTAGACCGTGCGCCTCTTGCCGTCCGAATCGAGGAAACTGTAGTAGCCGCGCACGTTGCTACCATCTCGAGACTCCTGCACACTCTTCGAGTCGCTTGTGGTTTTGTCCTGGAAAAAGAGAGAAATCATTTAAATATTTGATTGGTAGTTTTCTTGGTTTGTATCGGCTTGTCAGTGAAGACTGTCGTGGCTGAAAACGTTAATTTCGGATAATTAGGCCCAAAAAAAGGGTTAAACATAATTGTTCTCTGTGACAGTGGTGTTACAAAACCACACAATGTCTATATTTCCCCAAAATGTTAGGCGGTCTTAATAAAGTACACTCACTGTCTAATAGTTCTGTTTAAGTCCCACGTGATAGGAGCGAGATAAAAGCCATCAACAAATATGAACAAACCCTGAGTTTAGTCTACTAAGAAATTCTTGACTTTAAAAACCTAATATAAAACACCACCCAAACTGGGAAACGAACCCCAGCTCTTTCTTGGCAGTTGCGCTTGAGAATATTAGACCCAATATGATTGTAAAACAGAACACAATTTTATCTCAAGTATATCTCTCCAGTAGTAAACACCGCATGTTTTACAACTGACATTTAACTTTAACTACAAATCATTGTGGCTCCCACCATAACCTTCCCCCTTTGTTCTAACAACACATCCGTTGATCCGTTTCAACAAGATATTATTAAGTTCAAAATCGTGCACGTATAAAGTGCTTATTTGGATACTAGTGCCGATAAATAGGCACTTTGATCTAGCCAATTATTGTATCTTTCAATCTGTAATAATAGGGTGCTAAAGTACCGTGGAATAGGCAAATACTTATTACTTATACTATAGTATGAACTATAAGTATGTTTATGTCAATTCATATTTTTGTTTTACTTTTGTTTAAATTTCAAACAACTTATTCATTTTAATACTTACTGCTTTCAATTCAAAATTTTATCTTGATTTTTTATTTTGTCAAAAAATTCGATGTTTATTTCTAAGCCCGATAGGCGATCTGTAACTTAGGATCTTCCTATTTCAGACACCTTTCTCTATACAATATTGTACACATGTGCACTAGCGCCTTTAATTCTTGATGTCGAGACAAATAAAGATTGTGATTATTACTTAATTGCAGGCTTAGTCTTCCAAGGCTAATATCAATAATAGATCCGGAATACTGATCCAATCGTTGGAATCGAATCAACAACCCAAAACATTTTAAGGTGTTTGGTTTGTACTAGGACTTAGAAATTACAGTAACATTTCAGCTTAACATACTTCACATCAGTCTTGGAATCCCCGAAAGTTTAATCAGAGGTGTGCCTCAGTGTTATCACCCAAAGTGCTCTGTTAGATTATCATTGCTCAGTTTTGAACCGACAGTTAAAGGTCTAGATTCCATTAAGAAGTACTTATTGCACTTACGTATCGTCAGATGTTAGCGCAAATGGTATATACCACCGTAAAGAATCAGATTATTACCATGAACATGCGGTAGTCAGTCTGTATCTCAGTTGAAAGCGTTTTAAAATTAAATTAGACTAGCATGCAGGAAATCTTTCAAACTAATTATTAGAAACGTGTATGTAACCTTGTAACAATAATTATGCAAATTCATTTCCTAGTTTATATTTCCGACTTAAGTTCATAATCCTCTCCTCTCCTCTTTCTTGTGATAACAATAATTCGACGTTTTGGAAAATTCGTACTTCGAAAGGCTAACGCTACGCCGCGTAGTACCCTACGGCGTAGCGTTGGCGCTACGAAGCTTAGCACTTTGTTAAAATTGTGCAATATTCATTTAATTTTCGGAAACTGTGCAAATTTGATATTAATATGTATCGACTAGTCACAATTATATTTATATCATAAAGAAAGATTGAGACCTCATGATACAAACACTTTAAAAACAAGGAAAAGCAAATCGGTACGGATTATTTCTGATTTCTTTATTCAAATCAGATACGTAGATATTTCTTGTTTTTCTTCATTTACTATTTAGACTTAAATAATCGTATTCATTCATAATTTTTTTCTATTACCTAATTTTCTTCATCATCATCATCATCATTTCAGCCGAAAGACGTCCACTGCTGGACATAGGCCTCCCCCAAGTGTCGCCACATTGATCGGTCCCGTGCGACTCGCATCCAGCGGATCCCCGAAACCTTCACCAGGTCATCGGTCCACCTAGTGGGAGGCCTTCCAACGCATCGTCTCCCGGTTCGCGGTCGCCATTCCAGAACTTTTCGGCCCCATCGGCCATCTGTTCTGCGAGCAATGTGCCCTGCCCACTGCCACTTAAGTTTGGCAATTCTTCGGGCTACGTCGGTAACCTTGGTTCTCTTGCGGATGTCCTCATTTCTGATTTGATCACGCAAGGAAACTCCGAGCATAGCTCTCTCCATTGCCTTTTGGGTGACTTTGAGCCTTCTGATGAGGCCCATTGTGAGCGGCCACGTTTCGGTCCCGTATGTAATCACTGGCAACACACACTGGTCATAGACTTTCGTCTTGAGACACTGCGGTAAGTTGGACGAGAAGATACCACGCAGCTTCCCGAACGCTGCCCAGCCGAGTCGGATTCGACGATTGACCTCTTTCTCGAAGTTAGACCTACCCAACTGGACCGTTTGTCCCAGGTAGACATAATCGTCTACAACTTCGATAGTAGAGTCTCCGATCTTGATAGGAGTGGGTGTTACATGGGCATTCAACATGACCTTGGTTTTGTCCATGTTCATTTTAAGACCCACTCTTTCGGAAGCTCTACTGAGGTCATCGAGCATTGTACTGAGGTCCTCCATGGTCTCAGCCATGACCACTATATCGTCGGCAAATCGAAGGTGAGAGATGTACTCGCCATTGATGTTGATGCCTAGCCCTCTCCAGTCCAGAACCTTGAAGATATCTTCCAGTGCAGCGGTGAACAGTTTCGGAGATATAACGTCTCCCTGTCTCACACCTCGCTGCAGAAGGATAGGTTCCGAGGTCTGGTCCTGAAGTCGGACTGACATGGTGGCGTTTTTGTACAAACACTTCAACACCTCGATGTACCGATAATCAATTTGGCACCGTTGGAGAGACTGCAGTACAGCCCAAGTCTAGATCGAATCGAAGGCTTTCTCGTAGTCCACAAACGGTAAACAGAGAGGCAGGTTGTACTCTTCGGTCTTCTGTATAACCTGTCGCAGCGTATGTATGTGGTCTACGGTGCTAAAACCTTTTCGGAATCCGGCTTGTAAAAACCGGTCCGGTCCGGTCCGGTTGTTGAATTTTCTTCGAATATAATATATTCGCGAAAAATGCAATGCGGTTCAGCTAGTTAATTTACGTAATTTCAATACGACATTACTTAGTATTAAAAACCATTGCAAATTGTTCTAATTTTAGTTTGCCTTAAAAAACTACAATAAAATAAAGTTTCCGAAGGCTTATTTTTACACCGAACAAACCAAACTGAACTTTATCTCATTACGACAAGCTTCATTGTAGAACGCTTCATGTTTTTGCTAAATCTTTACTTTAAGATAAATTAAATTAAACTTTGACTTAACTAAATAAGGCATATTTTTGAATAAGAACATCTACGGAGGTGTGACGGTCAAGTACAAGGTTACAAGTTAAAAGTCTGCGTACACGCATTCACGTGTGGTATACCCGACTGTCGAAGGTCAAGAGCGAAGTAATGCGTTTGATATGGAGTAGGTACGTACTTTCGTGATTGTTTAGAGTTCCTTATTGCTGATATGTGAATGGATATTTTTTGCGAACTTGAAATAGTTGCTTTGTCCTTGGTCAGTTCAGCAGGTATTTAATTTGCAGACATCATGCTTATAATTCCTAAAGCGAGAGGTGAAAGGCAGAGGTGTCCTTTTTTACACCCAGATTTTGCCTACAGTACTGCTATGTTGTGTAACAGCCAAAAATTCTACTGGACCCTTTATAATACTTTTCAAACCTTTGTAAGACTTTACACTCAGCAGTAGCGCTTGTGACTATTAGACCAACGCGGCAGCCTTTTCCTTATTTATTTTAATATCTACTAGTTGATTGTTTTTTATGTCTGAGGACCTAGTCACTTTATTTTAATGGTTTACTTATAATTACCCCTTCTAGTAATTATTGTAAGTTCATTTACAGAACAGTTTGAAAAGGCTTTCCTTTTTTTATTTTGTAACTTTGGTATATTTCAGTTGAAAAATGGAGATTGCATAACAATTATGACTGTAATTTTGTGTAAACTACTTCATTAAAAGTAACTGGATGTAGTAATCTTGTCTAATTAACACATTTCCAAGTACCTTCATTATTTTATCTAGGTTTTTATTTTCAGGGGTCAATTGCAAAGCCAATTAAGAAGAATCATAAAAGTTAAACATAGGACATTTCACTTTTTCCAAAAACTAATGCTTTACTATTAATTTTCTGATTTTCCTTAACGTCACATCGTCTGTACTCGATATCCTTGGTCCGTCATATCATCGCTCCGTAACCTTACTTATGACAGTCGAGTATACCAGGTTGCGTAACAGACACACCTTCGTTATACTTCCTACTAAGGCAATTAATTCCGACCGCATTCCTATTGCACTACATACGTTGCCGATAATGATTTGAGAAAGATTTTACTAACCAGTGTTAAAAAAACAATGGTTATTGAGAGATTTTTAACGTTCGTGTTTGATAATCTAGGTTTCCGATGAATGAAAACACTCTCACTCTAGTTTATACATTGCTCTTTCGACAGTTTCAAACGCATGCGAGGTTTCTCAATATCATTGCCAATCTGGGAATCGAACCTGTTATTAGCTTGCGTTGTTGGTACTTATTAAGTTGTCAATTCGAAGATAATTTCACAGAACTATAGGTACTAATAATTATGCCTTGTTAATTGACTAATTATTTTTATTTCAATGGAAAGAACTTGTATTTTGACAGCTACCGCCAAAGATTGCTCTTGAAGATAAATAGTAGAGCTATTCATTATTACAAGGCTCGTTAAATTAGATATTAACATTTTAATAATGAAGTGTTTATTTGCGAATTTACGACCATTCAACGCCTAAAAGGAATGCTATTCGCAATAAATTATGGATAAGGTTATGTAATTTATCATTTCCAACTTGTTTAGCATTGTGTTGTACTCGGAAGTGAACTAGAAAGATATTATTTTGGCGCATCTAAACTTCACCATTACACACATGCAAAAACATCCATACAAGCAGTTGATTTGTGTAACACACGTACAATATCAATACCATTCCTATCGTCAAATTCAAAAACATTAACTGCCTTGGAGAGCAGACAAACTTTTCAAACATAATATGAAATTATTTATTAGTCTTTCTCTTTATAATTCTTCGTATTGTGTTACCCAATTGAAGTCCTGGGTCAATGATCCAGGACTTCAATTGGGTCTTAACACGAACACTTCCCATTGTCTCAAAAACTATTTTGTTTTTGTCTATGTAAAATGGTACTCAGTACCTAGCACGTAGGTACACACGGCACACCTCAAGATATACATGTCCGGTAACACATGGCTTCGCTTTGTATACGTATCCCGTGCAATGAGAGATCCGCATAACCTGTTTTTGTATAACTAGATTGGTCGTCGTGCGTAATAAGTCATACATAAGTCAGTTAACTTCGATAATATTCACAGCAGCTATCAGAGAAAGTTTTCTTGGATCTAAAGTGCGTCGCTTGTCGCGTGAAAGTGTAACAGCAATGTCACTGTTAAGTACAAAAACAACAATTTGAACTGGCACTATTTGACTAAAGAGCTTATTTTATGGTAAACTAGTGAACCATTACGTAACCACTGTGTTAGTGAGTGGTTTTTAAAGAAAAATTGGTTTAAAAAAAACACGACAAATCATTTCTGGGCTTCTTATTGTCTCCCATCGACAAAATAAAGCTTTGATTCTCCTTAGGTCTGAATTATTAAAAATCTGGCTTTTCTTCGTCATTGGAAGTCTTCAGTTCTATCCCCAGAAGTGTCGGCTGAGCAGTATATCAATGAATTTAAGATTTTCAATTAGTAGATTTTTTAAAAACTTCATTGCTAGCCCATTTTGTTTAGACTTTTTTACAACGCATAAATATCTAGTGGGTTATTTATTTACATTTCAGTTGAATTCAGCTCATTCCACAGATATGACAGGCTAAGATGACGTTTGCACTTTTCTACAGTAATTTGTACGGCTATTACTTAAAGGTCGTACACGGATGCATAAACTAACAAAAGTAATTTATATCCTTTGGTCACAGTCAGGAAAGAGCTGAATGAACAAGCGACCAGTAAATACCGGCCAATGGTTCTTATGTAAAAAATATCATGTTGAAAGTAGTTCCGTATTGGTGTCTGAGAAGTTAAATGTGACCAACGTATTGACATAACATCACGCCTGTTATCCGCTCAAGGTAAGGCAGAGGTGTGTGTAATAAGGGGCGAGCCTATTGCCATGAATCGGGCACAAATCCGGACTACCAAATAACTTTTGCTTGACCTGGAATTCGGGCCCAAGAGCTCATGGTAAGCATAACCGCTTGCGAGAGAATTCCATAGCCCCAATGAAACTTCCCAAACTGGGAATCAAACCCGAGGAACCCGTGCTCGTAGTTAACAGTCGTGTTTGTGACCTGCAAATCAGTCCATTGTGACTAGGTACAGTGCCTCTGACGAAATCATGACATCACAAAATGACACGCTACAGAAGAATCTTTAAAACTTTGCAGTGCCTACAAGAAGAATAGAGGTAGCCTATTTCTTTAAACCCAGTCAATACAATTCAATTATGGATTTGTTAAATTTAAACTATCTTAAGTATCTCACCTTGAGATTCTGATTAAGATACAATAATAACAGGGTATAACACTACACTTTACACTTCAGTTGTAGGCTGTAATCAAATAAGTGGCCATTAGTTTCACGGACAAAGTCACAACCTGAGGCTAGTCAATAAACATGATTTATATCAACAATCATGCCTTGATTATTAGGACATTAGAATGTTAACAAATTATGTTGGATTTGACATGAATGGAATCGGAACATGATTGTCGAATCATAATATAAGCCAGCCTATAATGCAAATCAGTTTGCATTTCATAATGACAGGCTGCAAAAACCTGTACCGTATTTTGCATTATAGCAAAGGGCATTGGTCGCATAGAACAGAGGTGGACGAACTTTGATTACTTTTAGCCTTTTCATAAGCACAGATTTGAATATATTGTGGTAATTCATCGTAAGTCGGCGATGTCCCAGATTATATTAGAAAAGATATGAAAATCACGTCTTTATGAACACTAGTAAAAGGCCATTTGGTATGCACGAGTTAGTAAGCATCTTAGACTCTATTTTGCATGTGCTCAGAAGTGTTTTAGTATGTCCTATAACAAATAAAAAAATGTCTTATGCTAGCTGTACTTGCCAGATTCGACTCCGAAAGTTGAGAAGCCTTTTGCCTCCGGGTCATCACAACAGATCTATCAATTTACTTTGTTGGTACTACTCGTGGTTCCGAGTACGAAACAAAAGTTCTCGGTTCATTCATTCATTCGCCGCACGACTAACCTCGACCCGTCCACGAACAAGACACGAATTTGACGAGTGTCGGTTATAGTTTATTGTTGTGAGATTATCTTTTGTATAATGTTTTAGAAGTGACAGATGGAGTCTAAACGCACGTTTTCACCCATGGACTGGGAGGAAGCAAATTCATTGTGAACAAATCCGATTCTTAGCCCGAACCCGCAAGGTAAACTTTTCCCGATTTTTGAATCGAACCAACTCATCGATTTTTTTAATCAAAATACAATACTCTTCCTCTTCTTTTCGTTTCGATGGAATGAAATAATACCCCACCAGCACATAGCCACTTGCACGTCTCTTTCGTTGGGTTCGTTTATATCTGGGATGGATGATTGTATACCATCCAATTACATTATAGTATGTATTTGTGAACAAGCCCAATTATTTTATTACCCATAGATATTTATTTTTTTTTTCCCTTATTAGTAAGAACCAAGTTCTTACTAGTTAATTGCAATCTAGCCTAAGAAGACTAATAAACAATTTAAATCTAACTTATTATGCTACGTTATAAATTATGTTAATGCTAAGAATAGTGTCCATAATTAGGTATGCACTTTTACACACGTTCGTAACACTTCCTTAGAGTCTGGTAAAATTGATAAAACACTTTGTTCATGTGTTATATAAATAGCACAACATTGTTACTATTATTGATTCACTTACACTACACTAATTCAAATGGTTTAGTTCTCTTTAGTCTACGCACTATGCCTGTGTTGTCTAACAGCTGGATTGCCTCAACATTCACGTGTCGATGGAGTCTGTGTTCGTGGGCTTCAGCAAATTTTTGTGTGATGGTGGTGACGAATTCCATGTCGAGCCCATAGATATATATGAATAAAGTTGAATAACTATTAAATATTTACATTTTTTGCTCGTTTCTGCTAGATTCACATTTCTTTACAAATTATCAACAATTACATAAACTCCAGACCATGATAAAAAATTCGATTCGATATCCAGGTTAGTGTTACACCAATACTGCCACGGCGCAACCCACGCAACACAGACCGTGTTACCTATGCACGTACCCTCGAAACCAAGCTTGCGCCGACCAACTACTGGACGACGTTCGAGGACACCTCGCAGATTGACGACCGAGTAAATCAACTTACAAAATCAATGATAACGAGCCACCAACCAGCCTGCCCAGAAACTACTCCGCCCTCTACACCAGGGCAGCAACCTTGGTGGGGAACGGCTCTGGAACGCAAGCGCAGGAAGGTAAGGATAGCTCTGAACAGAGCCATGAACACCTGTGCTGACAAGGATTGGGACGCGTTCTACGCAGCCAATTCCTGCTATAAAAAATACATCAGGTTCAGGACTGGATGACGTAAATACTGTGGAAACGTGAAATCCTGCCAACAAGCTAACAGGGTAAGGAAAATACTGACACAGCAAAACACGACTGGGCCCGCTGTTCTCCGAAAACCAGACCACATGGTTAACTCCGGGTAAATATATGATTGTCACCAGCGCCTATAGCAGGTCGATAATCTCAACAACATAACCATACAATGGATTTAAGGTCATAGCGATTCCTGGGGCAACGATGCAGCGGTTGAATTCGCTAAAAGGGGATCGAGTATGACGGCAGTGGGTCCAGACCCCATCGTGCCACTCCCCTTAAGGAGCTGGGCAGGTTGGAGTAATGTTTCCACCTGTACGTAAAATACGCGCTTTAGACGTGGATTTGCGGAAACCAGCCCGTTATACAAAACAACATGATAAAATATTGTATTTTGTACCGGCTTTTTTTAGGACAATGCAATACAATTTTTCTTAACGTGAACCTTGAACTACTCGCGATCACGACATGAGCTTGTTACAAAGACCGTACTTGTCAAAATGTAAGTAATAGTTAAGAGATTAAATGGCTGTTTATAACAATGCTAGCAGATAATCGATCACGTGAGGTACTTGAACTTGACATGACTTATTGCTAACTGATTACTGCCATGTAAGTAGGTAATCGATAGAGTACGTACATAACGTACTCTATCGATTACAACAATGAACTAATAATTTCCATCAGGTAATTATCATACTTATATTCACGGGTTCCAAAACCTGGGCATCACATGTAGAGTTATACATGTGATGCCCAGGTTTAAGGTACTGAAGTATAGTTATCCTACAAATTGTTCTAAAAAGTGTTTCACTGCTGGTCTCATCTCATCAGCCTACGCCTTTAGGAGCTAGATTTTATTAATGCCACGGAAGACTTAGACGAGTATTCTGCTAGCTAGCTGATTTAGAACCCGAAGAAGATTCCCAAAACAAACTGTATTCATCATCAACTACTCCTTAGTTGATGATGAATACAGTTTGTTTTGTGTAGGGCCACAAGTCAAGGAACTGCCTCATGGCAAATACCCAAAGAAACCTTGCCACCAGCTCCAAGTTTGCACCGTATAAACAGTTCTAGAACTTCCGTCAGTGTGCCAACTAAACAAACTTGTAAACAAATGAACTATGCTTCCAGGAAACATGTACAAACTCCTGACACCAAGGTTCTCACCGACGCCAGTGGAAAGCTAGCGTTACGCCCCGGTACCGCTTGCATTGTTAATAAGCACACAATTATCACGCATTTCTTAGTACTGGCTGTTGTTGTTGCATAAATGCCGGTTGGTGTTGGCAAATGATGTCTATTTGTTTATTAAGTAGGCGTCATGAAAAAATATGAAATAAATAGGTTCCATATTTCTATCTTCGCGTATCGACTAGGCCTATTGATCTATAGAAGTACAGTACCAGGCATGTAGTATGTGCATGGTCTCCATAATACATAGCGTAGATTGGGGAGGCCTTAAAACTGGTCGTTCATCTAAACTATATATCTTGTTATCTTACCTCTCTCTATATATCTTTATATTATATTTATATTATAAAGAGGAAAGATTTGATTGTTTGTTTGTTACAGTTTAGAAACTACACGACCGATTCAAAAAATTCTTTCACGATTTGAAAGCCACATCTTTACCGAGTAACATAGGCTATATTATATCACAATTTTTGCGGACAAAGTGCTAGTTTAAAACCTTTCGGGAACCCATGCCCGTTTAAACTAACAGTGATTGACACCAAAAAGAAACAAAGATTTTTCTATTTCAGATAAAAAACGTGGACGAGAATAACGGCTTACACCTATTCTAAAAAGAAGCTTATTCAAGATCACAATATATTACGGAATAAAAAAAAGCCTAGCCATCAAGATTTCACTTAACATATTTTTTTGCGCTTAAAGATCGTTGTCAATGAAATAAGGCCACTGTCGTACTGTCGCAAACCACGTGAGGAACTTGTTACAACAACTTTCTTATTCTCATTGAAGACTTGCAGTTTTACGACAATGTTGAGAAATTATACCTAATACGAACTTTTATTTCGCCTACATTTTATCGCTGTCAATTTTTACTTTACCGTGTAAAGAATTCTCAATTCTTTATTGCGTACCATAAAGTATATACATAGATGGAAGGGAAATAATTATATAAGTCACAATTATGGACCCTGTCGGGCACAGCAAGATCAAGTAGGAGAGAGGAGGAAGAACACTGGGTGCTTAATGTGATAGTTACCTATTTAATAAGTTATACAGTTTTAATATTACTAAATAGAATGTAAGAATTATAATTAATGTTTTCTAAATTATTCAATCAATTAGTAACATTGTTAAAACCATATATTTTTTTATTATTCATTATAGTTTTATTTACTATTATAATTGATTGCGTATTTAATACTTATTTATTATCCATGGCAAGTTATTTAATTAGATGCTCCATATTTTTTTAATGTATTTAGTGCATTATAGTTAGCTTAATTTCTAGGTGGTTCTGAAGTTTTCAAAAGAAAATTCTTGAAAATACCTGACCGTAAAATATAACCCAAAATGCGTAAATTTAAGAGCGTTACGCCTGATGGCATTTCATACAGACTTTCAAGTCCTTATTTTCCAACATAACGAAACCGATTTTTATGATACTTCATACGCATAAGCAGACCTATGTATGGTCTAAAAAGTTACTAGAAAAAAAAATCGAAATGTATTAAAAAAAAAAAATACGGAAATTTCTGTTTCTATAGATAATTTATAATCGGTCTTATTTAGCTGTAACACTATTCTTCGAAAATGTTATCTGGTAAGTTTTTAGACCTATGTATACCTACTGCATATGCGTGTGAAGTTGTAACTTAAATCTTCAATATCTTCAAACAAGTGCCTTTCGCCTTTAAGGGTATTTTTAAACCCATTAGAGCAGTCAACCCTGCTGAAAGTCGTAAAAATATTATATCACTCATTTTGAGCACCAATAGCATAATTACGCTTTTAGAGATTTTACAGGAGATGCATTCAAAGTTTCCGATGAAAGGTATGGCATTTTGAAGATACTTATTCCGATCATCGTGGTTTTTGGTAATTCACCACAAATTCAATTCTGTCTCTCCCGATATAAATAGTCTTTCCGCACATTTTGCCTTACTTAACTTGTTTTTAAAAAATAGCTTAATTACGTCGTTGTTGTACCAAACGAGCGTATGCCAAGCTTTGAGAACAATTGCCAGTTGTCTCGGCCCCCAGCTTGTTACCGAGGGAGTAAATTACCCAACAATATGTATGTTTACTTTCTGTCATGTAAACATGCCAAATCAGCAGGTAATAAACAATAGACACAACACACACACAACAATAACATCCAAATACGCTGAAGTCATGCTCACGATATCCTGTGCATTCGAGACGCATAGACCTAAACACTAATTCTACAATGTTAGGAAAATAAGCTTTATTTTCAAATAACAACAAATCGTTCCGTCACAAAGATAACTGATGGTTATCGGAGATGTATGTCCGATGATTTGGGTCTAGCGGATGAAAATTTACTTTGCAACAGACCTAGATAGAAAGATGGCGAGAAGATCTGAATTCCGGATCTTCAATAAGAACAGGTTTTTAGTAAGTTCAAATAGAGGCTTGCTTGCATAAAAAGGCCACTGCGAAATAGAGGCTTGCTAGTGGTTTGCGGTTCGTTGTAAACTTATGGTCTTCCTATGTAAACCAAGAATGTGGAGACTTTAATTAACGATCAGAGGTTTGTTCGCATACTCCGGGTACTTCTTCATATCTGCCGTTTCCAGGTTCACCTCCTTTCAGATAAAAGTCGCTGGAGAGCCCAAAACAACAGCCTGCCCCAAAGAAGTGTATTGGCACCGCTTCTATTTAATATTTACACAAACGATCAACCTGCAAGCCCGAACACATCCCGCTTCCTCTATGCAGACTACCTTGCCCTCACCTCCTTTCAGGAGGTCGAGGTCCGCTTGACAGATGCCCTCGGTGAATTAGCCACTTACTACCTAGCTAATTCACTCAAACCCAATCCGTGCAAAACACAGTCTTGCATTTTCCACCTTCGAAACAGAGAGGCTGGGCCCAGACTTAATATCGTCGGGGACGATGGGTCTATCGAACACAGCAACTTTCCAAAGTATCTTGGGGTTTTGCCTGACTGATCATTGACTTTAAGGAAAAAGTGCAATACCATCAAACAGAAGGTGCTCAATCGCAGCAGTCCCTTACGGCGAGTAGTCTCTTCGAAGTGGGGTGCTTCGCCTCATATCTTACGGACTACTGCGCTAGCGTTATCTTTTTCAGCTGGCGGATTTTGCGTGCCCAGTGTGGAGCCATTCAGCTCATGCAAAGTTAGTGGATACAGCTCTGAATGTAACGTGCTGGATCGTCACTGGTTGCCTTAATCCGAGACCGGTACAGATGCTGTACCTACTGGCAGGGATAGCGCCACAAAAAGTTCGCAGAAGAGTGGCAAGCTCTTGTGAAGGAGCCAAAATGACTTTAGACACACGACACCCTCTGCACCTAAATATCGTGTCGCAAAAGCTTAAAAGCCGAAACAGTTTTTTGAAGTGTGTCAGCCCACTCACTGGCGAGCAATCTACGGAAAGACTAAAGCTGTGGCGACGTAGTGCATCCTTACCTAACCCATTCGTTCCACATTCTAAAAGTCTCCCACCTGGCCATGAGTTTCCATGGCTGACCCGGAAATCTTTAAATAGACTTCGGACCCAGGTTGGCTACTATTGCCCTGGAGTGTAAATGTGGTGCTGTTCCACAAACGATGGGGGATTTAATATTGTGTCCTGCGTGTCCTGCTATTTTTACATTACAGAAACGGATGGACGCTACAGAGAGTGCCAAACTAGTGGCTCAATTCTGAGCCGACACAATTTAGACCGCTATCGACACGCTAAGAAGAAGATATAAACCGAGAACTTCATCATAACAGCCGTCTTTTTCTAATCGCTAGCCTTTGCACTAGTGGTTTCGGCATTTTTATGCCTACCACTCAATCTGTAGAGTAATTATTACTTTTTCGATCTTACGCATAACGAATCCTAAGTCTAACATTCAATTTGAAAATGAAACTTCTTTAAATAAAACAAAAAAGCTACTTACTTGAACTCCATACGAGTACGAGTACTTGGGTTGTATATCGAGCTGCTTTTGCGCCACCTTCAGGTCGTAGTCTCTTGTGTAGTGCGAAATGCTCAGCGGAATACCCTTGTGTATCTTCTGGAACTTGAACGGCCCCAACTTCGTGTCTATTTGGTAAACTTTCGGTACCTCGTTCACATCCGAGGCAGCAATTTTACCAATTTTGGCATCTTGATCGTAGAAGTGTTTCCCGATTGGCAAATTGTACACTTGTGTATGAAAGTTCTGAGATTGTGACGTTGGTTTAGCGGTTATATGGGTATTAAAAGGCTTTTGTAATAATTTGAAGCGCTCATCCTTCAGGAATAAGCTAGTGGGCGCACGGTGGGCATATTTTTCCTGTTGCAGTAACTTATTGACTGCTTTCTCTTTCTCGTGTTCTGGCAGCTTTGTGTCTGGGTCATTCAGGTATGCTACTAGTGCATCTTCCAGATTCTTGTACGTATTGTAGACGAACTCAGGCTGCTTGGCTCCCGGTCCTGTGTCGTCAAACTTATTCTCCAGGGCGAACTTGACTTGCGACGGTGATGCCACTTGCCCGTCAGGGCGCAGAGATTTTTGTCTCGGAAACTCGTCCTTCCATGAGTTTGCCGATGTTAGCACTAATATGAGAGGTGCCTGTGAACAATAAAGTTTTATCAGTTAAAGAATTAACATTACATAAAATCACGCCTGTATTCCCTGAAGGGTTAGGTAGAGGTGTACGTAATAGTACCGCCACATTCTGTCAGTTAAGTTTAAGTCCCATGTGGGTGTGTGGGGGTGAGACTATTGCCATTAACCGGCCACAAAACCAGACTCCATATTGGCTGCAACTGAGAATTCCTGATGGAGCTAGCTGATAATACTTTGCCCGACTTGGTAATTGAGCCCGCGACCTCATACTTAGCAGTCGCGAGTGCGACTGCTAGACCAACGAGAATGGGGAATACTGTCCAAAATAAAAATTGTCTTTATCGGCATTTCAATTTGTCTCTATAGTTATTACAATATTCTGTAAATCCTATTCACTTGATTTAAAGTTTTAGTAGTTTTTTTAGCTTGAGATTCAAGGTGTTTTTCTTTTTCTTTGCAATCTTGCCAAATACATCAGAGTTTTTTCACACAACATATTATTTAGAACTTCGTTACAAACACCTTTACAGTAGGATTCACACCATTTAATTGTTCGTCAAGGTTTCCCTTTCAGAGATGTCCTCAAAATTAGCATGCACTCTATAATTAGTAATTATTCCGATGATCTGGTTCACATGGTCATGCGTCGACCGACTTTATGCAACCAGTTTCCGCTTATTGAACGAAAGAACGCGTAACTGTTGTTGTTTTCGAAACTGGTATCTTTATTCTTTGTTTTATGGAGCACTTAACATTGCGTGGTTGCGTAACCAGTGAATTAGTATTTACGGCCAAATTAGCAAAATATTTGTTTTCAATTTTTTTTTCACTGACTTATCATTTATCAAGGGTTACTTGGGTGAAAGTCAATTATCTTTCGAGATGTCAACTGCGTTTTTACTATCAACATGAATCCATATTATAACCAATCTTTGTACATGCTAGACTTCCTTCGTTCTGCAGTTGGTCAAATTTGGATATCATATTTTTTGGATCAATTTTCTGCTTCCAAAAATCAAAGGTGTATAAATGGACCGTTCCGGGATCCGGCCAGTCTACTGTCGTTCCTCCTAAGTTAATTGTTTGTATATTATTATGTATGATACAAGTTTCCCCGAAGCATTCTGATTAGTTGTTAATGTGTTGTGATTAACACGAGAACACAATAATGAGAAATTGACGTAATGCGTTTAAGGGTATGAGGAACAGGGTGTAAAGTTCCTCAATACTCCATTGGAAATGGAGGATCCTCCGACCAGACAGGTGTGGTGTCTGGTGTTGTTGTCGGGTTTCTCTATGTACTCTTAAGTCGATGTAAACTTTGCTTGTGCGATGTAGGAAATTGATGTTAGTTCTTCCGTCGTGTCATAGATGGCGCTGTAGTACTATTTGTAGTAAGTTGCTTTTTGTAGGTCGCTACATGCGTAATCGACACAACGCTGATCCGTTACTGAGACAGTTTGATAATGATATCATCAAAACCAAGGAGCTTGGTGTAGTAAGTTAACATATAACGATTCTGTTTTAAGTAAGTACATAGATAAGGTAATAAAGTTTGCGCAGATCTAATCCAGCCAACGATGCAACACATCTCATCATAATTACTAATCCATAAGAGGAGGTTTTTGCAAGAAATTGTAGCCTTCTCTGGCATTAACGAATAACGATACATTGTTTGAAACTGAATAGCGTATTGTTGAGCAATTCCTGAGGTTTCTCCACAAACAATTTATTGAAGTAGCCAGCTAGCCGTAACAAGGGATTTAGCCTGAATTTTTAATTAGTTGCAATTCAGCAAGGTCATATAATTATTAAAAAATTCACGCATACTTTAAAACTGTTTTACAATCTCCGCAAGAAAACTGCAAAATTAGTAAGCCCTTGAAAAAATATTTTTTTCGTAAATCGTCATCAGCATACCTGTATCTACTTATTTTAATAGCAAAAGCAGGGTGAAAGCTTTCCCTTGCCTACCTAGATATGTTTGTAGGATCAATCTTTTTCCACCACATTGCTTGGGTTCGACTTAAAATTTGGTAAAACCAGTTCAGGTTCGGACACCGACACCTCCAAATAAATACTACTAAAGTTTTCGTCATTTATTATTTTGTATTTTATCCTTAGGCTCAGCCAGTCGGAATGCTGCTTTACACGTATAGACCGTGCAATGTGCAGTGTCTTGTGGAAATTTGGACATGAGACTGGCTGCTGTTATTTTCTACGCACATGACACCCGCGTAACGTTTGTCATGTTATGACATAGTTTTATTAATTCGGTTACGCAAAGTGGACCAAGTTAGTGGCTCGAAAATCCGATAACCAGACTGACCAAGGGGTATTGTATTACTCAGTACTAACTAGGCAGTCACTCCATGTAAAATACTGGTATTCGGCTGAATCTGGTAAAGCTGGAAGCCGACTCCAACATATTTGGGAAAAGGCAGCTGATGGTTACGCAAAGTGGGCCAACATGTTCTCAACTCTTTGACCTAGTGTTGCGATTTCTTTTATCTTTGGTAGGTATCAATTTGATACCTTGATTATGGGAGTCGGTGAGAGCCTGCATTTTGTATCGAATCAGTGTCGTGGGTAAATTATAACTTAAGCTTATTGTGGGAGTCGCTAACGATAGGTCTACAACCTATTATTATATTGTAGTTCAACACAATAGATACTTTTGAAGAAACATTTGCTTTATTTTGCCTGATTTTGTTATTTATAGGGGAAACAAGCCGAAGCGTAAGCTTTGTGGTTTTTTTCCAGCAGCAAAAATGATGAATTTATTTACAAACTTTTAACCCCTATAAGGTTTTTTAATATTTCCTGTTGTTTCACTACTTCAAGCCACGCCATTTGCATCATGGACTTGTGCGCTTCTACTTTTCCGTCCATGGCTCCACAAGTCACGTCGCGGTGACTTGTGGAGTTGTGACATAATCTAAACAACTTCATTCCTTTGCTTTCTCCGTAGTGGCTGTCACTGAGCGTGAAGCGTGTCATTTGAGCGTGCTCGTGGCCAAGCGGTTAGTGCTCACCTTTGTTATACAGGGTGGCGACTACAATGCGACAATATAAACTCCGTAAACCTCATGACGTTCCCAGTCTGCATACAAAAATTCAATCCAATATATAGGAGTATTACCGTGTAGTTAGTCTAGTGTGTGCACTAGCAGAGCAAATTATCCGATCCCGACTAAATTATCAGCAGATAGAAAGTCTCCAGTCTGCGGGGACTCCTAATGTGTGTTGTCCGTCAGTGAATTTTAGATTTTTATTTAGTATAAAATTGCAGTAATTGCATCATGGGCCAAATTAATAGGTAACGATTACATTTATGAGAAAAGAAAATGAAAAAAACCGGCCATTGCGAGTCGGACTCGCGCACGAAGGATTCCGTACCATTATTTATAAAAATGAACAAAACAAACACTTTTTTGTATGGGAGCCCCCCTTAAATATTTATTTTATTCTTTTTTTAGTATTTATTGTTATAACGGCAATAGAAATACATAATCTGTCACAAATCACACACTTTTCACTCACTGTGTTCTCAACACAATAATTGCAGTTCCACTCAAGAGAATAACAACTTTAATACTAACGTTCGATTTGAACGGAGCGGATCATTCGGTCGCAACTGGCTAACTATCACGGTTCATGAGATACAGCCTGGTGACAGACGGACGGACGGACAGTGAAGTCTCAGTAATAGGGTCCCGTTTGACCCTTTGGGTACGGAACCCTAAAAATCCGCTTGGGTGATTAAAAAAAAATTATATGCCAATTATGTGTAAGGACGACTAATGAAGTAACCAGTGAGTAGTAATAAAAATAAGAGTTAAGTAAATTAATCATCACTAATTAAGCTGTATTTGCAATTTTCATTTTCTAGTGGTTATTTTTTGCATGACGCTAAATTATACCTGTCGACTACCTACCTCGGCTGGATATTTGAATATATACTTCAATTAGATTTAGGTATCCTTCTCGAATTTACGGACATCAATAAAAAGGTTGGTTAGATATTCAAAGAAACATCGCATAGACTAAATGATGTTGTTAAATAACGTTGTTTAGAGCATGCTACTAGTCGACGCGACTTGAGGAGCGATGGAAATGAGGGACGCACGCGCATTTTCCTTAACGTAAGTTGCAATGCATGAGGCAACTGCAACTGCAAGAGCCGTTAGGAAGAATGAAAAAAAAAAGAAGTTTCTATGGCAGTGCGTAATTTCTTTAGGGTAAATCATACTGACTGCAATCACAGCCTGTTTCTCTTATAAATTAAAAGTTAGGGCAAAATGAACCATTTTTGACCTATTTTAATGAATAATATTGAGAAAGGAGGTGTTTGATGAGATGACGACCGTAGAAGAGTCTGGAAGAAGAAGACATGATGCGTCGACCTCAAATATATTGGAATAAAGATAGGCCAATGATGATTGTGATGATAATGTAGGACATATATCACCTTAACGACGACTTCACGAATGGGACGTAAGTAATGGGATTATTTACGTTCCAAAACAACAGGTTTGCCTTCACGTACATCTCTGAACGTAGGTATTTTTATATGATAGTCATATATTTTATTACGTTATGTGGGACGTCGAGCTCTTTATGTAACTAAGTGGACGAGATTTTCGCGAATGTGGATCAAGGTAGAAGATGCGCCAGCTATGCCGAGTGATTGCACATTGGAAAGTTTTTAGTGATTGCTTTCATTACACCTTGTTATTATTTTTAAGTAAAACTTAGAATTTTTCCAATCAGCAAAAAATGATTTAAATAAAACATCTAAAATATATATATATATTTTTAATGATTTAATTACAAATTTATAGTCTTCAAGGTTTTCCCTTTTTCACAGTACTTGTAGTATAAGACTGTTTTACTTGCCAAATTTCATAGTTATAGGTCAACGGGAAGTAACCCTATACATTTTGATTCCCTTGAGAGTCGAAACATTCGTTTTTTTTTTGCGGCTAGACGGCCGTGTTTTTTTTTACGCTAACTTAGAAGATTGATTTTTTTTCACAGCTTGAAATTGTTGTAAATCTACATTTATAGTTTTAATTTCGATTCGATACCTCTACGTGTTCCCGAGTTAAAACGTCTTAACAGCCAGACAGACGGACGACAAAGTGATCCTATAAGGGTTCCGTTTTTCCTTTTGAGTTACGGAACCCTAAAAACGACAAGGGAAACATCTTTAAGAAACCTAAATGTCATAAAACCAAAACTCCGAAGACATGTGACATGTACCAACTTGCATCAGAGAATGATATTATAATTCACACCCTCTCAGAAAGTCGTTTCATTTCCTTTCATTTATTTACGTGATGACCTGATTATTATTGGTTGAAAAGTGATTTTCTCTGAGCTAAAATACAACATGCCATTCGGGTGTAAGTTACTATTTCATCATCAACACTCACAGCACAGCAAGTAAAAATGTAAAACTTTCACTTGTGCAGGCGCAACTGATTTACCATAATGGTAAAGTTAATTACGTAACCACGTAAAAGGCGTAACGGTCAAGAATGCAAATCGTACGCAATGTGGATCAAGGTGTAAGATGCCTTGGGAGTGTCCTACTTCCGAATACCATTGAATTTATTTTACAATAAAATAAAGTATTTTTGGCTAAACCAGCGTGCTGTGGAATACATAAACGTAAACAATATTACAGTTACAATTTGTAGGTTAAATAATATAAACAAGTACATGTTACAGTCAAAACTGTTAATCGGACAAAACCACTTTTGACCGGTATCAGTCAATAACCTTATTAAGTCAAAATGGGTGTTCTCTATTAACAATCGAAAAGTAATTCGACTAAATTAAAAATAATAGTAATAGGTAATTAGCGAGTAGTTTTCATTGATACTTTGGTATGGACTCCCTTCGGGTATAAGCCTCCTGCAAAGATTCCCACTTCTTCCTGTCCTTAGCCATCTCAGGCCATTCTCGACCTACTGCCGCTACAATTTCGTCTACCCATCTAGCACCAGGTCTGCCTCTAGCTCGTGTACCGTGAGGTCCACTCCATTTTATCCCCAACTCTATCTAGTTTGACTCTACTTCTACTATTGGCATATTTTTTTTGAGGATACTTATATAATTTTCCTTTAAATTCTGTGACCTCAATTCTTGCCAGATGCTGTGATGTGATATAGAATCAAAAGCCTTTTGATACTCTACGAAAGCTATGTATACAAGGGTCTACGAAATACTTGATATTTCTCTATCACCTATTCGACTACTTGAATATGATCAACTGTACCTTCTGAGTCCCGCTTGTTCTAACGGCTGGTGATCATTGATTTCAGAGGTTATTCTATCTAGCAAGCAGGAGGCAAATAACTTGCGATAATTCCCTATGTCAGCCGGGTCACCTTTTAGATTCGGTCCATATGCGTGACACAGTTTCTTCATGTAATATTTTTTCCATAATAGAGTGATTGGAGTCGATAGAAGAGTCCTTGCAAAATGTATGCATTTATTTGTGATCCCGTCCGGTCCCGGCCTTTCTCTGATTTAAGCTTTTTTATTTGTATCAGGATTTTAGGTGCTGTGAACTCTGGAGTTGGAGAAGCTTCTTTGCTCTGGTTATCAGTACTTATTTGTTTTAGAACCCCTGTTAGAATATAAAGCTTTGCGTAAAACTCCGTGTAATCTCCACTCGGGACATACTTTTAGTAGAACCGGGATGTAATGATCATCGTCATCAGCCTATAATGTTCCCACTGCTGGGACACAGGCGTCCTCTTTATGAGCGGGAGTGGGCTGTAATTCACCACGCGCGGGCCCAGTGCGGATTGGATGCGGAAACCCAGAATAACCAGTCAAAAGTAGTTTTGACTTATTAAAAGTTTTGACTTATTAACAGTTTTGACTTAATCACAGTTTTGACTTAATAACAGTTTTGACTTATTAACAGTTTTGACTTAATCACAGTTTTGACTTAATAACAGTTTTGACTTATTAACAGTTTTGACTTATTAACAGTTTTGACTTATTAACAGTTTTGACTTATTAACAGTTTTGATATATTAGAGTTATAGTGTTTCATCATAAATCATAATTTGCAATTCCCGAGCAATTTATTTTATTTATTTTCTCCGCAGTCGCTATCGCACAAGCGTATCTCTTGAGGCCCTCCTCATCATGATCAGAGTAGGCTTTTCCAAACATATTAGGCTCCTCTTCTAGTGTAACCGCATGTAATTTAACATTGTTATACATAGAACGACTGTCTTAACTTGATTCGTTTGAGAAAATACCGACTGGGACCGGACTCAGGCTTAGTTTTCCGGACCGTACCGTACTGGACCGGAGTTCAGGCATATATCTTCTGTATGACCAGCGGTATTAATATGCTTTCCGAAACAAGAGGGTTTCACGCTCCCAACTTCAAAACTTC
Organism: Cerastis rubricosa; assembly: GCA_949152445.1. NCBI lineage: Eukaryota > Metazoa > Arthropoda > Insecta > Lepidoptera > Noctuidae > Cerastis > Cerastis rubricosa. The sequence goes on along the minus strand of OX424527.1, from coordinate 1,279,738 downwards.
AGACTCCTACCGGAAAAATCAATGACACTTTGCCCGGCCTGGAAATCTAACCCCTGACCAGGTTCGCGCGCAGCAGTCGCTCTTTGAACCACGAGATCAACGGGGCCGTTAAGTTAAAGTCATAAGCAATAAGGATGTGGAAATTTTACATAAGCTACTGGTAGAACAGTTGTGTGTGAGCACAACGGCTCAGTGCTTGCCAATTAGTATCATTATAATACGTTCGATGGCGACTTGCGAAAACACGTCGCGATCACTTTAGATGAGTATTAGGTGCGTTTTATACATGAAACCTGCTCTCCTAACCGGGTTTTTTGAAAGTAAAACTTTTGTGATTTCATAACTCATTAAGGATTTACTCAGTGTAAAAAAGTAAATAGATGCTAAGGTATAGTTGCTGAAAATGACATAGTTGATTGCCCCTTTTAGAGGGTTTGTGTGGTATGTTTGCGTTCTTAAATAATTTGTAAAAATGTTTTTGAATAAAAAAATCAGTTTTGGAAACTTTTTGTTTCCTATATAAATTTCGGGACTCGATTACATATAATTCGAACGCAAGTAAATTGTTAACGAATAAATGCATTGAATTTAACGTCAGGTATTTGCATCCAAGCCATGATAATCACTGTTACAGGTCACTCATTTATAAAGCTGATCGCCGTAAAATCTAGATCGCTCTTGAACCTTTACCACTACTGAAATTCTGGAATCGCACTAGGTAGTGCGAAACCAGGGTTCGGAATTATCATATTGTCATAATATTATATTATTATTATATTTTATTTGATAATTATTTTCATTCATGAGATGAACTTCGCATTTTCCCTGTATCTAGATTAAAAAAGACGATTTTTAATACGTCCTTTTTTTCTAAAAGGCCTCCTGTTTTTTTTTGGAATTTCTGATTAAAAAACAATAATAACAAAATCTTACCACGTATCGTAACATGATTATTCCAGCGACTATAACTAACAAAAAAATTAAAAAAACACAAGACACAATCACTAAAAAGTTACAACGCCATCCACATAACCAAATTATCTATCGTATTAGAACACGATCGATTGTTCTAAATTTAAATGTAACACGCGGCTGTGCTGCGCGGACGCGGCTTGCGGAATGACGGCAGTCAACGACTCACGCGCATTTCAAACCGATGATTTTGACTGCAGTTGATATAAATCTAGTACATCGTTTATAAAATATAGTCTTAGAGCTTATGTACTATGCATCGTTTGCTCGTGTTGTTGTGATGGCTCAATGGTTTAGGAGTTATTTTCGAGCATGAGGCTGTGGGTTCTACACTTGGCAAGTACCTACCTCTCATGAAACACCGACAACATTAAATCACACTTAAAGAAATCCCAATTCCCAGACAATTCAATCGCTTTCTTACAAAACATATATCCACAACGACTTCCATTGGTATTGACAGAAGATTTTTGGTAGCTAATAGCGATCCAATATACAATTGTGACTTTTCTGTCACCGTGTTCGCTGGTCATTCGTTGTGGACTTCCTGGAATTCCTACAGTTAAAAAAAGTCAAACAGTACGGAGAAATAAAATCATTTTCGAAACCGTGAAACCAACTGCAAAACATAATTAAGGCTCTGATAGCAACAATGTGGACCCCCGCCTCTGGAGGATTTATTGCGGGTTCTGTTGCCTTAGTCCAACAGTGGGACAGGCACTTTCGAGCTGATATTATAGGTAGCTGGAACTTTGCTAAAAAAGGGTGCAGTAAGCTGTAAGAGCTCATGGATATTTTAGAAAAATCAAGGTTCTGCCTCGATTTAAAAATTCAGTCATATGCCATGATGTCAAGCTGGATATGAATTACATTAGTTAATTACAAATAAATATACCGATTTTGTATTGCATAAGTGGTCACTTAACATTTTTGGTTAGAAAAATATTGAACTGACATGATTGGGAAGTAGCTGATATTTAAACAGATATAAATTGACCATGTAATTTATTTAGATGGTTTAATTTCAAGGCTCATTCATAAAAACGCAATAAGAAGTGATGTAAGTACGTGGAGGCATTCCGTTTAGATCACTCATGACACCCGTAGAAGTTAGAGATTGGTCATTGGGAAACGTTGAAATAAGAAAATGTTTTTCTAACATAATATCATCGCGCCTGTAATCCCGAAGGGATGGGCAAAGGTGCACCTAACAGTATACCCACGTTTCGGCAGATATGTTTAAGTCGAGCTAGTAAACTTAAGTGTTGAATAAATAAATAAATCCAGACTTCGTGGGTGCGCTACTGAGAAATTCCTGATGGAAAAACCCAATAACACTTTGCCCCACCTGGGAATCGAACACAGGACCTCATACTCATCTATCTCTCATACTACAAGACCAAAGAGGCATGTTTATGCTACTAATAGGTATAATAAATATAGTTCGGATACTAATATATTATAATATAAAATATAGTTCGGATATACTCAATCACGAAAAACGGCTGAACGTATTTGGATAGGAATAACGGTACTCATCATCTGCCCAGCATTTTGCCAATTATGTTAGAGTCGACTTCTAGTCTACCCAGCATTTTACATGGAGCGACTGCCTATCTGACCGTCACAACCCAGTTAGTGTTTAAACACATAGTTATATAGATATAGTAGTTTATAACCTGGTTGTTAATCCCATGTTCTGAAAATTTCATCCCGGTTTTTTTTTGCCATTTTGCCTTGCCTTTTCCCAACTATCTTGACTTATTTTACATGAATCGACTGCTTATCTGACCTACACAACCCAGTAACTGGGTCACACTATACCCCTTGGTAAGACTGGATGTCAAACTTCCGGCTTCTGACTACTCGTAATGACTGCCAAAGATCTACAAATGACAGCAGGGAACAACGGATTAACGTGCTTTCTGAGGCACGGAGGAAACTAGGTATGTAAAGATGGTCACCCATCCACAGACCCACCCCGACAAGCACGGCTTAACCTTGAAGAGCGACCTGAGCGGCTGTTATTATTTAGCCACGAGATCCTCCGGAAATTGACTAATTTTATTCTGAAGTTCACGCAGACGTAGTCGTGGACAGAATTTAGTTTATGAGTTCCACAATTGTTTTGATATGTATGATCACCAATACAAAGACCAGCCATTATCTTCGAATTGGTGATCTAAGCGGAATGCCTCAGCATGTGGACGTCATTGTAATGCAAGCCGATTAAAATAGCATTCATTGTGAAGAACGACAGATGCACTTTAAATAGTGGACAAATTGTCAGCCCCGCTACTTTTAGCAATACATGTCTTTTCAATACATATATATCTTTAATCATGCATTACAACTAAATTTTGTTTCCCTCTAGTTCTACGATTTAGTACCACCTTAAATCGTAGGACTAGTGGTAAAAAATAATCCCACTAGTTCTTCCGTAGAACTGTTTAGTAAGTAGAACTAGTGGGAACAAACCAATTTACTTGTTTGGGGTTGGCGCTGCATACTTGTTCATTACTCGTTCTTTACTTTTAGTTAGGTACCTTCTTAAGTGGTTATATTTTTTTCTAAACTATGTAGTCGATGATGTTGGTGCACGGTAAAACCCTAATGAGTTTTACGTTGTTTTAACTTAAATCTATAAAATGTATGTGTGTACTACTGAATAAATAGATAAATAATAGTGTTTTTACCCATACCGTCCTTCGTAAGCAACTGTGTATTAAACAAATCAATAATATACATACCTCTGTCTTACATCTCTTAACCTTCGGAAAACACAGAATATGTATCACTTGTAGATGGAAATATGTGATCCTAAATCAAGTCTAATTATAGAACTGAAATTCTATTCAAATCGATCAGTATTCATCATCATCATCAGCCTATAATGTTCCCACTGCTTGGACACAGGCCTCCTCTCTATGAGAGGGAGTGGGCTGTAATCCACCACGCAGGCCCAGTGCGGGTTGGTAGATGTCACATGTCTTCGAATTTTTAGTTCTAGGACATGGCATTTTCCTCACGATGTATTCCTTCACCGTATTTGAGGGCAGCGGTGATGAAATAAATTACACAAAGTAATGCGCCTGCCTGGGTTCGAACCCACGGCTTACTGCTCGTTAGTCGGGGCTGCCACCACTGGGCCACCGCTGCTCACCTGATCAGTATTCACGGAGCAGTTTTTCTAAACTAGATTTGGATCATTTCATAAATAACGTTTATTCATGATAATTTGTTTTAAAAGCCGTATTATTGGCTAAGAGCTTGATGAAATGCAAGTCAGGCTATCGAACACGATAGTGTCGAAACTTGTTATAATTTCTGTAAAATCAAAAGAACTTTCATTTGGTTAGGTGGAAATAGTGCCGAAGGAAAGAAATATGCAAATGTCAGTCAAAAAGAGAGAAGAGAGAGAAGCATTTGTGGTAATGGTAGGTAATAAAAAAACCGCCCAAGTGCGAGTCGGACTCGCACATGAAGGGTTCCGTACCATTATTTATAAAAACGAGCAAAAAAATCACTTTTTTTGGATGGGAGTCCCCCTTAAATATTTATTTTATTCTGTTTTTAGTATTTGTTGTTATAGCGGCAATAGAAATACATAATCTGTAGAAATTTCAACTGGCTAACTATCACGGTTCATGAGATACAGCCTGGTGACAGACAGACAGCAAAGTGTCAGTAATAGGGTCCCGTTTGACACTTTGGGTACGGAACCCTAAAAACCTTGAACACACTTCAATACAACATTGTAAATCATTCTGCAATCTATGCTTAAGGAAAGCCCCAAGAGAAAGAAGTCATTCTGTATGCTAGCTAACATAGTACCTAAGCAGACTAAGTACCATGGACCTCAAAAGTCTAACACTTAAAAATCCACCGAGAAAATAGATGAAATGTTCCATGAAAAGATTATAATCTGTTTGAACGCCGGTTGTTCTAACTTTTTCACTCTTACTCGGAAGTTTTATTTTTGTTATTCAAAAGCAGCGCAACGTGGCTGAACCCATCCGATCATTGTACTCGATGCCATTAACCAAAATAAATCCATCATGAAGAAAAAATGTATTGTCTTCACCAAATCATTGATTGTAAACTCTATTGTTCAGACCGTTGGTTGGTATTTTGAACGTCACAATGTTTGGTATTCGACTTGACCATAACCTTGGATTATTGACTGATTGATTTCTATATGTTTTCCGGTTGTTTTCTTTCCGTGTTAGCTTTTTTGTTTTGTTTCGTGGGAAGTATTTAATATTGACATTCCAGTAAAAGATATAGTAGATTTAATTTTAAGTAGGTAGATAAAAGTAAAAGTGCTAAGTATTAACAATGTCCTCAATTCTTCATTATGCTACATTGCGAATCGGCAACTAACACATTAATTCCTTACATCCCATTAATTATGGCATCGATCCTTCTCGTCGGAATTTGGAATATGGATTCCATTAATATGGATAGAATTGACAGAACTGAAGTTGTATCTACTTAGAAACAAGACGTCGTTCTTCAAAACCAGGAATAACCCTACCACGGAAGCTACCATGGTATTTTACCACCAAGCGCACGATCGTTGCTATAAAATTACTTCAATACTCCGCCAAGCCATGATCTCTCACGTTTAGACCTCGGTCGGGTAATTAATCAAATTAAACAATTGGTCGAACATGAATGAAAGTATTAATACTAAGTGCTGTAGTTTTGTTTGCTGGAAGCCTTGGGTATTTACGCATTTTTTTAATAGAACGCGTTTGGCTAGAAACTGTTTTTTGACACTCACATTGATAATGTTTTTAAAAAAGCTTCTGCGGCACTAGGTTTCATCTTGAGAATATCAGCCGATCTAAAAAAATAATATATCAAAACACTCAAAGTTTTTAATTGTGGTTTTGTATGCAGTCATCTCGAATAGTGGTAAGGAATACTATTTGTAATACAAGGTATTAAAAAGAAAGTCTTATGGTACCAACAAACTTTCAATTTTCCTAACTATTACAGCCGCTGCAAGAAGTTGTACATTCTCCCACTAATTGAGCGGGGAGAATAATCCCGACATGTTAGCAAAATTGGGCTGCGTGATCCATCCTTCACCATAAGGAATCAACATCCTCTGTATGTGCCCTCTATGCGGCGCATTTATCGACAGTTAATGAAACATCCCCACGGCTGGACTTGGCAAATTTAAGCCCAAATTAGTCAACATCTTCTAATCTCAATGACAAATAAATACAGGCTCTTGGATCCCCAAAGACAGAAATGGATCAATTCAATCTATACTCAATATTATAATGACGTTAAATTTGTTTTTAGTTTATATTATTATGTAATCTTCGGTACTATTTATCTGATTCCGAACACTCTTTCACTAACGGGAAGATACATTATCTCAGAGTGCTATGGGTTACTTTGAAACGTCCCCGTGGGTTAATTTCAGTACATAATGGAAGCGAAACCGCGATCAAAAGCTAGTGTATAATAAAAACCATGAAGCTTTGCAAATAAGTTGAATAGTGGCTTTTATGTAGATAATTGACTGATTAATTCATCAAGTGGAATGAAGATAAAGATCTAAAGAATGCAGTTAAGAATTGACCGGTATTTGTCCTTATCAATTAATTTGTGTTATTACGCCCTCAACGTTATTATTAATATCTTCCGTTGTTGTTTGCCTTCACATAGTTCTAGGTACTTTTGTTACAAGACTGGATACTATTAATTTAAACCTCATTGTTAATCGCTAACACTCATCATTACTTTGGTGCAGCCTGTGTTTCTATCGTGAGGGCTACTACAAACCGCCGAAGAGAGAAAGGAGATGTTTGATTTTGGGCCACCATTATGTACACTACATAGATAAATAGGGAAAAAATAGAGGAATATCGTAAAAATACTAAAAAAATTATGTGAAGAATGGTATAGTCGTACAATAATTATTATTTGAAAAGTTTTTTACTACGATAACCCTATTTTTAGGGCAGCCATGACAGTTGTTTGACGTTTGACGACTTTGACAGTTTTAAGAAGCGCCGTCTTTGAGTCTTTCTTTGCATTGAGTTTGGATTGAACTTGTTGTTTCGTTCAACCAAATTAAACAAAACAAACCAAAACCCGAGATTTTCGAAATTCCAGTTGGTTTGTTTACTAAAGCAGTTATGACAATGACATTTGATTGACGTGTATCGTAATACATACTATACTATTGTAATATATACATACACATAAATGTCATTGTCAAAATGACATTTTTCGCCTACTGATCACGTGCTGATCTAATCCACCATGTTTAATTTTTATGTTGTGTTGCTCTCTTTGACCAAGTTAATTTGAATGTACATTAAAACGAAGTGAAATTAAAGAAAATTGATAATAAAAAACAGTTACTGTATTATTTAGCAATATTTACATATAGTGTACATAGTGCTAGCCCAGGCTCCATACATTTCTGGAACATCTCCTTTTTCTGCCAAATCTCAGTAGTAGCCAGCAATAGGAACACTCTTGTTACATGGGACAAGCATCGCGAAACAAAAAACAATGCAATACACTTTTGCCGATCTCCTTAGGCATAAACCGGTAACCTGGTGACAAGTAGGAACTTATTTATCTAGTATTTGATGCTTCTTAGAAAACTAAGAACTAGAAATAGATAATAATAAGCAAATTAGTGTTGTAAGGTAGTTGTTGGTGCGCTTAAAGTTAATCTCCGGCTTACTACCTGAGAATGCGTCTAATGGGCCTTGTAATAAAATTCTGACGAATAGATTTCTAACAGTACGAGCCGTTTTCCTTTACATATAGCATTTAGCAAGGTAAGTTTTCATTCCGTTTGTAAGTTTATGTTTGTATTTCTTGGTAGATAGATAGGTACCTAGTCTTAGTACCTAATGGAAGCTCCCTACCTTTACCTACCATATTTCAGTTCCAAAATTGTGACCAGCTCGCACCTTAGCTGATTGAAAAGTAAGAACGATTACTATGACTTAGGGACGGTCGCCATTTCAGTTTGCTGCTCAGGATTTGCAAGAGATACCAGATGTAAAGTTCTGCTACACTAAACACTACAACTGATTCGCCAAGATGGGCAATCAAAGCAAATTAATGTTTGACGATACTACATGAAAAGTTGTGCCATGCAGAACAACCTTTTCTCCAAGATAGTGACAATTCCTTTTGTATTAAAAATAACCATGTACTATGGTGACCACTAAGGTGCAATGGCGTTGAGATGATGCTCTTGCACCCTCTCAAAACTTACAAACTTCCTATCTACATGAAATAAAATGTACAAAGTAAGAGAACAACGCACTAGCGTGATGTCGATCTCTAGTTTGTCGCACAACCGTGCATTCGAACTATTAAATTGTATTATAACGTGACGTAACGACAAACGGAAGCGCGATTACCGCTTGTGCGACAAAACTGTACTGCGACTCACTATAAGTAGTTCAAATGCACGCTTGTGCGACAAACTGAAGCTCGACACCACGGTAGTGGGACATGAATCTAGTAACGGGGTGCTATAATATGATCCGACTTCACAAACAACTCTTTGTGGAGCTGCGGATACATCCCCCTGAATAGATGTAATTCTGCTGGTGGCCATGCTAAGGTACCTACCATCAAGAGAGCCGACCGTCTGTTTACCAACCAGTACAATAAAATAAAAATATCTCGCACAAGAATGTCTCATTTTGGGGGAAAATCGTCTAATTTTATCGGTACCCGTGCAGAGGGCGACGGGGGGTAGGGGGAGTCCGATCCATCACAGCCGCTGTCACATGCCATTAGCAAGGCCTATGGGGTATGGCGAGACGAAAGTACGAAGTGTTATGGTGTTTGGAGTAGGTAGGAAATTACCTATGGTATTAGAGTTTAAAAAATGTTTAGAGGCGTATGTACATCTAGGTAGCTATAAAAGTGGTATTTTCTGTCTCCTGTGCTAGTCCTTTTTTACTTATCTTTCGTTGTGGGTTCCAAGACAGTTGAATCATCGCCGAGACCCGTAACTCCAAGTGCTCGTTACCGTTGTCTGTTCCGTAGGTCGCCACTGTTGATTCTAGCTCAAGAGTTTCACACGAAGACACAGTAAAAAACAAAGAACAGGGATTTAAATCGTTAGAATAGGCCTTCAGACCCCAGAATCTGACACGAATTAAATCATATTCCGTATTGTCTTGGCGGAGTGCGATATTGTGTTTCCGAGATGTCAAAAAGAAACAGAAATAAGTATGTCAATTTTTTGAAGCGTCACGCGTCAGGGTGAATTTAACGAATAACCTTAACAAGGTGAAGGGCCCTAGCCTGTCTGTGACTACAAATATATTTATTCCTAAACTCCAATGAAAGCAGCGGTGGCCCAGTGGTAGCAGCCCCGACTTTCGAGCAGTAAGCCTAGGGTTCGAATCCAGGCAGGCGCATTACTTTGTGTAATTTATTTCATCACCCCTCAAAAACGGTGAAGGAAAAAATCGTGATGTCCTAGAACAAAAAAATCGAAGACATGTGACATCTACCAAACCCGCACTGGGCCCGCGTGGTGGATTACAGCACTCTCATTGAGAGGAGGCCTGTGTCCAAGCAGTGGGAACGTTATAGAATGATGATGAAACTCCTATAAGAAATATCTGGTACCTAAGTTCTGCAACACCATAACTTGATTTCCTTGAAAATGAATAGGTATTTCTCTCAAAGCTTTTAAACAACTAGGTATAAATATTATAAATACATGGACCAGTTATTTCTTATGAAACTTCACACTTATTTGACAACGTATTTGCGCAATTTAATTAGCAGCTGTCAATGCTAAACATTTACTTATGCACGTAACTGAGTAGGACCCTTTTTTGTGTTTACGTAGTTACTCCATTTTATTTGTTGCCAGATGCTTTTCATTTCATATTATTTAACATGCGAGACCAATTTTATCTGAATCCTACTTATTTACTTGATCGTAGGTATAAATAAGTACTTTTTACGTAACGTAGGTTAATACGTATATGCCAGCCACCATCGTTTTATTGTCCTTAGGATTGTGAAAGTTTTCAGTTAAAGAATTCATAAAATATAACTATCATCTGGTTAAAATAATTACGTAAGTAAGTGAGTAAAGTATCGCCACGCTTTCTACCTTCATATTACAGACAGAACAAAACCAAAACCTTTCCTTAGTCACTTTCTTGCTGCCATGCATGCGCGATATTTTTCGCAAAATACGCGTAAACACGAATATCTCCTTCCGACTCGGTATTAGCCCGCACGTGTATTTACGTTATATCTTTACCATTTAAGTAAATATTGTTGTATTTACCGTTTTCGATTGTAAGTTTATGAAGACCTATTTATGAACACTCTGTATGGTGTCGGACGTAAAGAATAGCACCATCCCATATCTTCCCGAGGGTGTCGTAAAAGGCGACTAAGGGACTTGCCAGAGAATCGGCAGCAGCGTTCTCTCTGCTTCTGTGACAACCGTACTGCGATCGCCAACCTGCCTGCCAAGCGTGGCGATTATGGCAAAACCCCCTATGTGGCCTTGGGGCAGCCTATGTCCAGCAGTGGACGTCTTTCGGCTGAAATGATGATAATGATTTATGAACTTACTGTACCTACAGTACATAAGGACTTAATGATTAGGCTACTGAGGATCCTATGCTGAGTAGTGTTTTAAAGATTGCTGCATAATAATCATGCCGCGTAATATCACGCCTGTAATCTCCCAAGGGTACGGCAGAGGTGTACCCAATAGGATACCCACATTTCCCCAGTGATTTTTTAAGTCCCATGTAATAGGGGTGAGCCTATTGCCATCAATGGCACGGTCCCCACTCCTTTGTTGCTACTGAGTTTCTGATGGAAAAACCGAATAACACTTTGCCCGACCCAGGAATGGAGCCCAAGACCTAATGCTTAGCAGTTGCGCTTGCGACCACTAGACCGAAGCACTGTTATAATGTTTAGGCATTAATTTTAGGTTTTGCTTAATATAGCACTTCGCCCGCGACTTCGTCCGCGAAAATTGTGTTATAAATGTTATAATATGTTACTCGGTAAAGATGTAGCTTTCTATTGGAAAAATAATTTTTAAAATCGGTGAGTAGTTTTTGAGTTAAATCGTAACAAACAAACAATCAAATCTTTCCTCTTTATAATATTAGTTTAAGAAAACAGGCAATATATGTACTCTACCTATCTATAGCTAAGTAGGTAGGAACTAAATGTGTCATGCAATTTGTCAAAAGGCTCGTCTTAAACTAAATCACCGTTTAACATCTGTCACCACCCACCCCTCTTTAAAACCAGAGGCCTACCCTCTTGGTAAAACACTCTATTGAATTAAAATCACCCTTTCAAGTTAAATAGGGCGTTTAATATATTTTGAAACAAGGAATCCTTATCGTCTTGATAGTCTTATAGTAGCCGCTCGCTCAGCGTACTGTGGAGGGTCCTAAGTGCGATATTTTCGGTTTTCCACTATGAATTTGAAATTCCCTACTAGCCAGGAGTCTGGATTTGTGTTTGGGGTCTACTGTCGAAAACGGTAGTTTCAGCCGAAGTAACGGGCGTTTCTTACTCCGTACCTATCACTTACAGACGTACGATTAGTTAGGGGCCCGACCTTAAAATGAATAACAACACGATTGGACAGTTGTCCTTACTCCCGATGTGTTTTCAAAACTCATGCATCATAAAATAAGGGAGTAAGGTTAATTTCGAAGTATAAAACTGAAAATTTGAAAATTTTCGTTTACCGGCTTAGGAGTAGACCGCTAGTTAGTGACTCGCAACATCAACATTCCGTCAGACTTAAATGATTGGATAAATCTGTTTGTTATAATAACGTTAACCTAACCCTTCGAGAATTACAAGCTGTTGTTAACTTGGTTCCTTCCTATTACATAACATCGCTCTTGATATCCCCGTTGGGTTAGTCAAAAATGTAATCTACCCTTTTGAACCTAAACCCAGTTCACAGGTTATGTTTAAACCCCATGTCATGAGATTATGATTGTGGTTATTTATGTAACAAATCAATTTTGACGATAAAAAGTTTAGAACTTTTTGACGGTAATTATTGTTGTTAGGTAATACATGTATGAGTAAATAGCATTGTGATGATTTAACTTACTTAATCAGTTTTATTTTGAAGGTACGCCATTAAGGCAAAACATGACAGTGACTTAATCAGTTTTATTTTGTAGGTACGCCATTAAGGCAAAACATGACAGTGACTTAATTAAACTTTATTTAACATCTTGCATTTATGTGGTAGGTACTCATGTTTCAGCAAAATAAATGTCTTGTATCTTAGGTGGGTCCAAATCGAACCTTCGGCTTCCTACTGAGAAATTCCTGATGGAAAAAGACAATAAGACTTTACCCGGTCTTGAAATAGAACCCAAGACGTCTTGGGCAGTAGCAGCGCTTGCCACCACTACAGCAACGAGGCTGTCACGTAGTGTCTTCCTATTAACAAAATGTTCCCTGCGCTAAACTGTCGGACATGCAGGTTGTCAGAGAACACGACGCCGTCAAAACTTAGCCCCCTTGATGGATCACCGCTACTTTTGTTGTTGTTGTTGAGGCAATCGTTGGAAAACTTGGTTCCAGACGTTTGAGAAGCTGAGTTTTTTTTTTATTATTAAGAAGTGACTGACCAAATTAGGTTAAGTGTAATTATTTGCTAAGCCAAACCTGCAAAGGCAAAGGTTTTGCTGGTCGTCTCATTAAGATTATAGGTTACCTAAATTGTAAGGTCCAAAGTTTCCGGCTTCTCACCATCATTATCATTTCAGACGAAAGACGTCCACTGCTGGACATAGGCCTCCCCCAAGTGTACACAAGGGGGGTTTTGCAATAATCGCCACACTTGGCAGGCGGGTTGGCGATCACAGTACGGTTGTTACATAAGCACAGAGAACGCTGCTGCCCATTCTCTGGAAAGTCCCTTAGTCGCCTCTTACAACCCGGCTCCGGCTCTTCCGGATTCTACAACTATAAAATTAAAGATTAATATCCAAACAAAAATGGATTGAAATATAGGGAGACTTTTTGAACAAACCAAGTTTAGTAACATGATAGTTTTGTATCTCTGATTAATCTAATGTCCGTAAGCCTGAAACGTTTGGACCTACGTGATAGGTACCTTCTTATAGTTCTGCTTCATAAGTAAGCGTTTTTAATTTTGTAACTTTAAGGCTTTGTCCCCAGTAGGAAAACTGTTAGCAGCCGCCTGAGTTTGCGGCGTATCGGTTTAGTACGCCCTTTCATATATTTTTGTAACTAGCTGTCCGGCGCAACTTCGTTTCCGTCATATTTTCCCCGTTTTTGCAACATTTTTCATTGCTGCTCCACTCCTATTGGTCGTAGCGTGATGATATATAACCTATAGCCTTCCTCAATAAATGGGCTATCTAACACTGAAAGAATTTTTCAAATCGGACCAGTAGTTTCGGAGCCTATTCAATGCAAACAAACATACAAACAAACAAACAAACAAATCTTTCCTGTTTATAATATTAGTTTAGATAGATGGAGTGTCCACAGTTTGCTAGTTTTAAGACTCAGACGACTAGACGACGCTAGTAGACTAAGTCGGCTGCTAACAGTTTGCATACTGGGGACACAGCCTTAAGTCGACTAACCAAACTGTCCTTACTGCTATGAAATTACGGTGCTGCCAAAGCCAAATTGTTACCTTATACGAGCACTTGACTGTAGGAAGATAACCTATGCATAATATATATCCACTTTTTTTAGTATTTATTTTCAGTCTATTGTTATTTCACAGGATCAGAACATAAATAGATAAGTAGCACTCAATTTTTTTACCCACTCTACCCAAGCCACAAATTCTATAGACTTAAAAATGTAGAATTTCACCCACTCTGGGTTTATTCACAAAAATCTGTCGCTAGACGTCTCGCTTGATGGATCACCTACACATTGTGTGCAGAAATTATACTTTTATACGTAAAATATACATTTTATACGGGATTGACGTGTTCGTTAGCACTTTTTTGCTGTAATAATTGAGATGTGGGTATGTAAATGAATTATGGGTGTAAGTTGGGGAGCCAATTTCCGGTTGATCCGTACTGAAACAAGAAATTTGTGTACCTAAGCCATATTAATCGTAATTTTGCCTTCATAAAACAACTTATTCAAGTGTAATTATTTTTGTTTTGTACACTGTTTTCATTGATAGTTAGAGCGCAAGTCTACTCTTCAGGAGTCATATCACTGACTCAATGTACATACTTACGTAGGTAGCTACCTTCACAGCGTCAACAGCAAAAAAAAAAATTACCACAGAAATAGGTTAGAATTCAAAAAGAATGGTTACGTAGATAGGCTCATGTTTAATTCTAGATTTTGAGGTATTGAACTACAGCCACAGAATGTTTTTGCAAAGCAAAACTTACATATTACATAAGAAATGATCTCAGTACAATTGAAGCTCCCACATAGCCCGTGTGTGCTCGCACATAACATTGTAGGAGCGTCGGCGATCTATCATTCTGTCATCGGGCGTCCCTCGGCGCGGCCGTCTGTCGCACAAAAGCAACATTTCGCTAAAATCGCACGAATCCGCTATTGTATGGATTTATCGTTCAGGATTCGTGACGGATTTATTATATTGATTATATTGTTATTTTAATTTAGATGTTTTCTTTTTTAGGTAGACATCTGTCGCCTGCTGTAAACTCTATAGTTTTTGAGGTGGACAGAATTTTGGACTGTTAACAAAAGTGATGTTTCAACCTTTAAAACCAAAAGAGTCACGCAGCGTTGTCTGTAAAGCATACTTTTCTATCCAACTACACATACTATTCTATATTGAGCATTCAACATCTTACACGATGCGACCATTGGCAAAAAAGACAGCGAAATTTAAAGTTTTTACTAATCAGAGCGGATAAGATTTAGTTATTATTGGTTGTTTGTTTGTTTGTTTGTTTGATAACTAAGCTAAAAAGTAACCGTATAAAAATAGAGACAGTCTGACGCTCAAAACTCTACAACCATATCGAAGTTGGATTTCCTGATTTTACTTGATTAGTCATATCCGAACATACCCAAATCTTTTGCAAATACACTGCTACTTTTAAATCAAATCAAAATATTTTATTTTACATAGGCCTATATGGGCACTTATAAAACGTCGACAGAAGAGGCACGGTTCGGGTTGGTCGTTTCCTATGGAGAAGAACCGGCAAGAAACTCCATGGTTACTCTTTTAAAATGGTTGGTTCTACAATATTGGGATGTTACAGCGTTAGTACCTAAGTATGAGAGACCAGCGTAGGCCCGACAATAAGTCATCGCTTACTACAAAAAGTTGAAAAAGATGATAGTGAAAAAAAAAAATTACAAGGCCTACAATGTCCACACATTCACAAAAAATATGAATGATAAAGAATCTATACAAAAGTAAAAATAAAACTAAGAACAATTAATTAAACATTTGACACAAATGTAGTCATCAGTACTGTAAAACTATTCTGCACAATGAATGAACGGTGCAATGATTTGAAAACTATTGTAAAACATCTGAGAAAATTATAAGTAAAAAAACCTTTTTAAAAAAAGCTTTTATTTAAATGCTCTAAAAAGTAGAAAAATAAAATTTTCTTTTAATTTTTAACTTTCAACTTTTAACCTCATTATACACAATTTATATGTTCATAAAAGCTTGTCGCGAGGTTTACTTGTATAATTAAACTAGCACCTATTTAATTGAGTAACTTAAGCTGCTAAGTTTAAGTTTTTTAAATTTCAGTTTAATTAAATTCTTATAGGTATTTACGCAAACGTCGCGACAAGCTTTTATGAACATATAAATTGTGTATAATGAGGTTAAAAGTTGAAAGTTAAAAATTAAAAGAAAATTTTATTTTTCTACTTTTTAGAGCATTTAAATAAAAGCTTTTTTTAAAAAGGTTTTTTTACTTATAATTTTATTTTAACATTTTTAGTTTTGCCGTAATCGTTTCTGAACACATTATTTTCTCAATCTCAACACTTTGTTTCAAATCCACGCTATTAACCGTTGAGGAGTTCCATCGTGAGGAGACGATCCTGGCTGAAGGATGCGTGCATGATACAAATCGTGATTATCCATCAAATATGAACACGTATGTAAAGTTTCGTGTCCATGCTATTAGCCGTTGAGGAGTTCCCTCGCCAGAAGAAGATCCTGGCTGCAGGTTTAGTTCATGATACAAATCAAGATTATCCATCAAATATGAACTCGTATGCAAAGTTTCGTGTCCACGCTATTAGACGTTGAGGAGTTCCCTCTTGAGAAGACGATCCTGGCTGCAGGTTGAGTTCATGATACAAATCTTGACTATTCATCTAATATGAACCCGTATGAAAAGTTTCGTGTCCACGCTATTAACCTTTGAGGAGTTCCCCCGTGAGAAGACGATCCTCACTTCAGGTTGAGTTCCTGATACAAGTCGTGATTATCCATCAAATATGAACTAGTATGCAAAGATTCGTGTCCACACTATTAGCCGTTGAGGAGTTCCCTCGTGAGAAAACGATCCTGGCTGTAGGTTGAGTTCAGGATACAAATCATGACTATCCATCAAATATGAACCCGTATGCAAAGGTTCGTGTCCACGCTATGAACCGTTGAGGAGTTCCCTCGTGAGAAGACGATCCTCACTGCAGGTTGAGTTCATGATACAAATCTTGACTATCCATCAAATATGAACCCGTATGAAAAGTTTCGTGTCCACGCTAATAACCTTTGAGGAGTTCCCCCGTGAGAAGACGATCCTCACTGCAGGTTGAGTTCATGATACAAATCGTGACTATCCATCAAATATGAACTCGTAAGCAAAGATTCGTGTCCACGCTATTAGCCGTTGAGGAGTTCCCTCGTGAGAAAACGATCCTGGCTGTAGGTTGAGTTCAGGATACAAATTATGACTATCCATCAAATGTGAACACGTATGCAAAGTTTTGTGTCCACGCTATTAGCCGTTGAAGAGTTCCCTCGCGAGAAGACAATCCTGGCTGCAGGTTGAGTTCATGATATAAATCAAGATTATCCATCAAATATGAACTCGTATGTAAAGTTTCGTGTCCACACTATTAACCGTTGAGGAGTTCCCTCGTGAAAAGACGATCCTGGCTGCAGGTTGAGTTCATAATACAAATCGTGACTATTCATCAAATATGAACCCGTATGCAAAGATTCGTGTCCACGCTATTAGCCGTTGAGGAGTTCCCTCGTGAGAAGACGATCCTGGCTGCGGGTTAAGTTCATGATACAAATCGTGATTATGCATCAAATATGAACTCGTATGAAAAGTTTCGTGTCCACGCTATTAACCTTTGAGGAGTTCCCCCGTGAGAAGACGATCCTCACTGCAGGTTGAGTTCATGATACAAGTCGTGATTATCCATCAAATATGAACTCGTATGCAAAGTTTCGTGTCCACGCTATAAACCGTTGAGGAGTTCCCTCGTGAGAAGACGATCCTTACTGCAGGTTGATTTCATGATATAAATCGTGATTATGCATCAAATATGAACTCGTATACAACGTTTCGTGTCCACGCTATTAGCCGTTTAAGTATTCCCTCGCGCGAAGACGTTCTGGCTGCAGGTTGAGTTCATGATACAAGTCAGGATTATCCATCAAATATGAACTCGTATGTAAAGTTTCGTGTCCACACTATTAACTGTTGAGGAGTTCCCTCGTGAGAAGACGATCCTGGCTGCAGGTTGAATTCATGATACAAATCATGACTATCCATCAAATATGAACTAGTATGCAAAGATTCGTGTCCACGCTATTAGCCGTTGAGGAGTTCCCTCGTGAGAAAACGATCCTGGCTGTAGGTTGAGTTCAGGATACAAATCATGATTATCCATCAAATATGAACCCGTATGCAAAGGTTCGTGTCCACGCTATGAACCGTTGAGGAGTTCCCCCGTGAGAAGACGATCCTCACTGCAGGTTGAATTCATGATACAAATCATGACTATCCATCAAATATGAACTAGTATGCAAAGATTCGTGTCCACGCTATTAGCCGTTGAGGAGTTCCCTCGTGAGAAAACGATCCTGGCTGTAGGTTGAGTTCAGGATACAAATTATGACTATCCATCAAATATGAACCCGTATGCAAAGGTTCGTGTCCACGCTATTAACCTTTGAGGAGTTCCCCAGTTAGAAGACGATCCTCACTGCAGGTTGAGTTCATGATATAAATCGTGATTATGCATCAAATGTGAACACGTTTGCAAAGTTTCGTGTCCACGCTATTAGCCGTTGAAGAGTTCCCTCGCGAGCAGACAATCCTGGCTGCAGGTTGAGTTCATGATACAAATCAAGATTATCCATCAAATATGAACTCGTTTGTAAAGTTTCGTGTCCACACTATTAACCGTTGAGGAGTTCCCTCGTGAACAGATTATCCTGGCTGCAGGTTGAGTTCATAATACAAATCGTGACTATCCATCAAATATGAACCCGTATGCAAAGATTCGTGTCCACGCTATTAGCCGTTGAGGAGTTCCCTTGTGAGAAGACGATCCTGGCTGCGGGTTGAGTTCATGATACAAATTGTGATTATGCATCAAATGTGAACACGTATGCAAAGTTTCGTGTCCACGCTATTAGCCGTTGAAGAGTTCCCTCGCGAGAAGACAATCCTGGCTGCAGGTTGAGTTCATGATATAAATCAAGATTATCCATCAAATATGAACTCGTATGTAAAGTTTCGTGTCCACACTATTAACCGTTGAGGAGTTCCCTCGTGAAAAGACGATCCTGGCTGCAGGTTGAGTTCATAATACAAATCGTGACTATCCATCAAATATGAACCCGTATGCAAAGATTCGTGTCCACGCTATTAGCCGTTGAGGAGTTCCCTCGTGAGAAGACGATCCTGGCTGCGGGTTGAGTTCATGATACAAATCGTGATTATGCATCAAATATGAACTTGTATGCAAAGTTTCGTGTCCACGCTATTAACCGTTGAGGAGTTCCCCCGTGAGAAGACGATCCTCACTGCAGGTTGAGTTCATGATACAAATCGTGATGATGCATCAAATATGAACCCGTATGCAAAGTTTCGTGTCCACGCTATTAGCCGTTGAGGAGTCCCTCGTGAGAAGACGATCCTGGCTGCAGGTTGAGTTCATGATACAAATCGTCACTATCCACCAAATATGAACTCGTATGCAAAGTTTCGTGTCCACGCTATTAACCGTTGAGGAGTTCCCTCGTGAGAAGACGATCCTCACTGTAGGTTGAGTTCATGATACAAATCGTGATTATGCATCAAATATGAACTCGTATGCAAAGTTTCGTGTCCACGCTATTAGCCGTTGAAGAGTTCCCTTGTGAGGAGACGATCCTGGCTGCAGGATTAAGTTATGTCTGTCATGAGCATGTATTGTCTTCAGAACCAAAGGTGTGTGCAAAATTTCAGGTCAATCGGTCATCGGGAAGTGGTGCTAATTTAGCTTCCAAGATTTCACCGTAACAAACATACATACATACATACATACATACATACATACATTGCAAGTTAAATAAAAGCTTTTAAAAAAAGAATAGAAGAAATAAAATTCGGAATAGTTAGAGACATCCACATATTTGTGTCATTTATGAGCTACCAGGGATTTTGATCTCTACATCGTGTGCAAACAATTAGGTATTGGGCATGCATGGGAATTACCATCAAGGTGCCTGGATACTCTCTGGGGGAAAAGACCAGTTCTAGACTTTAAAGTCTTCCTATTTTTTGAATAATCGGGGTTTTGGACCGTTGATATGACGTGCTCTTGGTTCTTTATTTTATTTTATAAACTACTAGCCTCTGCCTGCGGCGTCGCACCCGTGGAGATCTGTCCCACGGGGTAAACAGGGGGTAACATACCACGGGGTATCTTATGTATTAATCCAGGTTATAATTTACCCGTGTGCCAAATTTTATCCAAATCCGTACAGTAGTTGTCGCGTGAAAGAGTAACAAACATCCATCCATTCTTCCTCAGAAACTTTCATATTTATAATATTCGTAGGATCTGGACTCGGACAGCACCTGGGATACATCATCTGAGACAAGTGAGTACATTTCTTTAATTGCTGAGAATAAGTAAGAGACGAAGGAAATAAATAAAATCGCATAAATATTATCAGTAGTCTAGTCCTTCGTATTTGAAAAGTGGGAATACAAAAAGCCCTGAAACCTACCACCACGTCTTGGATGGAATGCAATAGAAAAGCGACATATCATACTATCGTCAGATTGCTGCCGTA
Source organism: Cerastis rubricosa (assembly GCA_949152445.1). NCBI lineage: Eukaryota > Metazoa > Arthropoda > Insecta > Lepidoptera > Noctuidae > Cerastis > Cerastis rubricosa. The sequence continues at coordinate 1,259,472 of OX424527.1, read as the reverse complement.
TTATAGGAATGATGACTAGGTAATGAAAACGTAATGTCCGTCAGTCAGGTGAGTCAGGTAATACAAAAATATTGGACACGTATTTTTTGTTTCATCAAATTAACAAAAAAATTACTTAGTTAAAAACGTATTGTGGGGCTCACTACGTCACAATTAGGTATAAAATTTACTTTAGTATAAAATTATCTTCACTAAAACTGTTACGTCATGCGCCATTTCAACTCAATAAATCTCCGTAATTCTTTAATTACGTGAAAAAAGAAAAAAATAATTACAATTTTTTTCCGTCAATAAAATTAAACATGGTTTCCCTCATTTCGATATGTGCACATTATGAAGACTCGGACTGTATCGATTAAATCAGTGGAAAAGAGAAGAATACTTTATAACAAACCTTTCTCAGCACTAGTCACATAAGTTTGACAGCTGTAATTTACCATACATAACATCACGCCTGTAACCAGAAGGGTTAAGCAGGGGTGTACCTAATAATACATCCACATTTCGACAGTTATGCTTTAGTCCCATGTAATATGGGGCGAGCCTATCGCCACAAATCCAGTCTCCGCGGCTACTAACAAGAAATTCCTGAAAGAAAAATCCTGTAACACTTTGCCCGACCTGGGATCAAGAATATTCGGCCTGATGCCGTTGTGCCGACAGTCACGCAATCTATTGACGTAATTACGAGACTAAACGCCATCTATCATTTTAGATATGAACATACCCCACTGTTGACTGCATTTGAAAGTTCGAGGGTAAGGTCGAGGGACTGTTTAGTACAATAAACGACAGATAGATGGCAGAACCAACTAACTTGATAATCAACAACCGACTATGGTGGCTTTAATAATAAAAACATGAAACACATAAATTAAATAACATCATATAATTCCATCTTCACATTCTCATTTCCAATAAAAATTAATAAAATAAATATATGATCGAAGTAAATAAAAATATTTACACTTTAATGTTAACCTCCGGTGGTATCAGAAGCATTCTCTAGAGATTCCCTCTCAGTTCTCACTGGCTGCTCGCTTGACTGATTCTAGAACAGAAGAAAGGATTCTTGTTTCATCTACTTTGGGAATATGTTGCCGTATAACTAAAGAAACCTACACACCAAACCCACCTAAGTCGGCGGCGCAGCGTGTCAATTGAGCGCGTACGAAAGTTGATAAATCCATAGCATCTTTAGACCCAAGTACAACGGCAACCGATCACTTTTCCTTATTTTGTTTCTTCGAATTTAATTTTACCGAAAACTATTGGCCGACGTCTCTTTTGCTATATGCGTTATTTGACATATTTTTAGATCATCGAAGTATCACGTGTCATGTGCATTATTGTACCGAACCTTATTTCACCGATTTACAAAATAACTTTTTGTATTGGCCGAAGCCTCTTTTGAACTTTTTTCATTTGTCAAATGATTTATTATTATTTGCCGTATTTTTACGACACCGAAACAACACTTTACGGAATACTATTTGGTCACAAAAATACAAGGTGTAGGTAAAGGACACCGATGCGAAAACGCTTACCACATACTCTGTTCATAATTTTGAACCTCTTGCTGCATAGTGCATGCCTGTTTGAAACAGTGGTATAATGAATGTTCGGATATACAGGGTGTAACGGAAAGGGTATATACATACTTAAGGGTGTGCTACAGACCATCAAACTGAACCTGTTTCTCCACAAAAAAACATGGAAATAACGAAAAAATTATCTGCTTCCCATAGAAAATTTCAATACCTATTCGACCAAATGTATGGGGTAGCTGATATTTTTTTCGCTATGACGATGTTGGTCCGATGGAGAAACATGTTTAGTTTGATGGTCTGTAGCACACCCCTAAGTATGTATATACCCTTTCCGTTACACCCTGTATAATACTTCGAACAAATTTTATTTCTTTATAATAGGTCAACTGATACAGTAGCAGCCAAAACTTCGAAGAAGTAAAAAAAAAACGAAACGAAAATATTTGAAAACTTTTAGGTGAAATGAAATTCGGTCAAACATTTTTCGAACTCATGACAGGTAACCAAATACAACCGGGTCTGATATTATAATTGTTATACAGTTTAGCAAACTTTTTTACAATAGACTCTTTCCAGCTTGGTGACCTTAAAAGTTAGTAGTCGGAGAACTGGGTGTTTTGGATTGACTAGGAAGTAGATTATGTCAAGAAGCAATAGCCCAATCAACGAATTACAGGTTCTAGGCTCGAACCCAGCTGTGCCACCTTACTTTTTTTCCAATTTTTCATCTAAGAAAATTCCTTTTTGAGAATGAAGTGTTAACAGTGACTGTGACACTGTGCTACACTGGTGTGTACTCACTTGTTGCCGAGCACGGCTTTGACGGCGGCCTGCACGTCGAGGTCCTGCGGGACCGCGGCGACCTCCAGCCCGCGCGCGTACGGCATGGGCACGTCGGCTCCGGTCACTCTCCACACCGGCGCGTCCAGCTCGAAGAACGACGGCGACTCCATCACTCGTGCGCAAATTTCTGCACCGATACCTAAAGAACAGAGGAATTGATGGTTTTGTAGAAGGTGCTAGACCGACAAGAGCGAAAAAGTTAAGTGGGTTCCAATTAACGACCACAACGCGTTCAGGCACTTTCAAAAGAGTCACGACATGTTGCAGCTCTTTTAGAAACGACCATAACGCGTTCTGGCAAATCAACCTAAAAACGACCATAAGGCGTTCAGGCAAATCAAACTAAAAACGACCACGAAGTTAGTGCATTCGCGGCGTGACTGTTTTGTTACCGACCACAACGCTTGAAGAAATGCTACGAGGCAATCTGATCCTTTTTCAAACAGTCACGACACGATGTAAAGGATATAAAGGGTCTAAATATACCCTTAACGAAGCCGAAAGGCACTAGTTCTGCCCGTCATTGCGATTTTTTTTTGTTGTGTACCATACTTGGAAACCTTCTAGTTACGGAGATATTGGACGTCAAAGTTTCAACTTTTCCACAAGTATCTTTTGAAATACTAGTTTTTAACTTTACTTTAAATAGTAATGACCCGTCCCAGCAATCTCTTTTTGTGTAGGGTTACTTAGTTTGATTTACAGAATGCTTGGTTAACGGGGTCCGTTTACACTTTTTATATGACTAGCTGTCCGGCGCAACTTCGTTTGCGTCATATTTTCCCCGTTTTCGCAACATTTTTCATTGCTGCTCCACTCCTATTGGTCGTAGCGTGATGATATATAGCCTATGGCCTTCCTCGATAAATGGGCTATCTAACACTGAAAGAATTTTTCAAATCGGACCAGTAGTTTCGGAGCCTATTCAATGCAAACAAACAAACAATCAAATCTTTCCTCTTTATAATATTAGTTTAGTTTAGATATAGTCGAAGGAGTAGACCTAAATGCAAGTCCAAGATGATGACTATGATTTGCATTTTTTAACATGGTAGTCGGTTTCAGGGTTTTCGGGGGCGCTGATGACGATATTCAGGTCAAAATGAAAATTCACGAATGAACCAATTGACGATGGCAGATGTGAACAATTTCAAATTATAATATTTGGAGTCGTTTTTGTTTGGTTTTCGGAGGCGCTGATGATGATATTGAGGTACAAATGAAAATCAAAGATGTCGGATATGAAAAGTTTCCGTAAGTTTTGTAAGAACCTGAGATATATAAAGATAACTGCTGCACTTATGCGCAAAAGTGTTTTTCATATGGCTCCAACTATTTACAATAAATTGCCTAAAACTTGGAAAGAGCTGAATAATGTACACTTAAAAAGAAAACTTAAGTTATATTTAGTAAATAAAGCATTCTATAACATTAACGAGTTCCTAGAGGAAAGATTTGCATTGACATATAGCTTATTTAATTTGATTATTATTATTTTTTGTGTTTAAATTTTTTGTGTTTGTTAATTTACAATGGAATAGTTTAATTATTTTGGATGTTTTTTGTTTTGTATTATTTTTTATCGTTGACATGATTATTGTATAACATTCTTAATAATAATGCGTAAAAGTGTTTTCTGCATGGCACCACGTATATTTAACCACCTACCACAGGCACTCAGAGACATAACTGTTACTAACTTATTTAAAAAGAAACTAAAAGAGTATTTAGCAGCCAAATGTTTTTATAGTTTTGCTGAATTTCTAATGGAGAAAACATGCTAATTCTAATGTAATTCTAATCCGGGGGCGAAGTTTGGTTTTGTTGACTGTTGTTAGTTTTTTATTATTTTATTTTGACATTTGAATAATTTTGACATGATATTTTGTGCTTGTACTTATCTAATTTAATTGATTTTTGAATTGCTTATGCTGTACCTCTATTTATATGCAAATGTAATTTATTGCAATCGTTGACAAATTAATTTCAATTCTGGGGTTTTTTTTTTTAATTTTTATATGTTTAATGATTAATGGTTACAATTAATTGAATTATTATGAAATATTATTGTAATACATATTTGTACGCCGTCAAGGTAAAACATGACTGTGATCCTGTATGTAATTTTCCAAACATCTTGCATGCTTTTGTGTGTGCATACTCATGTTTCTGACAAATAAATGAACTCTGAACTCTGAATAACTTATCTTTGCTTTAATGTTCTGTTTGATGTTTTTTTTTTTTTAATTTATTACAGTATTGTTATTAAACTTCAATATCCTAATTTATTATGAGAATGTTATAATTAATAAAATTTCTTTATATTTGCACGTCACATCATGTGGCAAACATGTCTGTACCTAATAATGTTTCTAACATCTTGCATGCATGTATTTTCTTGTATGTATGACTCATGTTTATGCAAATAAATAATATCTTATCTTATAAAAAAAACATGTCGTCATTTATTATAATTGAGCCTAATACATTCAATTGTTCACTGCTTTTTCTCTCTATAACTCGCGATTAGTGGTAAACAAACGAGTGCTTTTGCACCGCTAGTTTGTTTACCACTTCTGCAGTTCAAAAAACACTGCTGTAGTAACCGATGACATTCCAGCTTGTACATGGGTGCTGGCCATTAGGGCTCTCTGAACCCGAATAGTAAGTCTCTTAAGCGCATGTTTGGAACGAGGTTAGTTTCCACGCCGGTGCAAAACCCTTTCTTCTTCAATAGGACCAGCTTGCAAAGCGGAAAGCTTCCAAGCTGGTCCGATTGAAGAAGCAGGGGCGCCCTGCAGACTCACTCCATATGCATACTGGCCCATCGCGATGCTGGATGAGATGGGCAACCTCTTTGTGAGCATAATTGCGGACCGCCTAGTTTAGCACCTGGCCACTGAGAGGCCTGATCTGACCAACCCGCTTAAATCCCGTTGACCCTCGACGCAAGTTTGCGACGGAACCAGGGTGGCTTAAGTCAATACGAGTCTGACCACGGAATAGAAAAAACAGTGGAAGTGCAAAGTAAGCGCGCGTGCCACAATTAAGCGCTTTTACGCTTACTTTATCTCAGTCGTGTTCTAACACCGAGAGAAGCAACACAATTTTAGGACAAAGATTTGTTTTTTTTTGCCTGACAATTATATTTTTCCATAACAATGCAGTATGGTACCATTTTGGAGAGGAAAAAAATTACAGTAGGAGAAAAAACTTAAAAATCGAGGTTTTTCACTATAATCGGAAAGTACGATTTAATTTGTATATAACTAAACTAGCTTTTGCCCGTGGCTTCGCTCGCGTGAATTTAGAATTTCACAATAACCGGCTCGGACACGTGGCGCCATCTATTCTCATAAGAATGCTATTGTTGTTTTCCTCGGGAACAGTACTTTTTTGGGGATGAAAGGTACCCTATGTCCGTTACTGTACACCTGACAACGTATATACAAAATTTCAGGATGACCAGTTCAGTGGTTTAGGCATGAAGAGGTTACAAATAAACTTACTTTCACATTTAGATTTATAGAAGTTAGGATTATGTATGATAGAATGTCTATTTATTAAAATCAACCTTTTCCCATTAAAATTTTGTTTGTTTTGGATCGATTTTTGATCTATTTCTTTCTACGCCACTCAATTAGTGATGTCGGATAGGTGATCGGGTACTTAAATTTGGATCGATTTTTGATCTATTTCTTTCTACGCCACTCAATTAGTGATGTCGGATAGGTGATCGGGTACTTAAATTTGGATCGATTTTTGATCTATTTCTTTCTACGCCACTCAATTAGTGATGTCGGATAGGTGATCGGGTACTTAAATTTGGATCGATTTTTGATCTATTTCTTTCTACGCCACTCAATTAGTGATGTCGGATAGGTGATCGGGTACTTAAATTTGGATCGATTTTTGATCTATTTCTTTCTACGCCACTCAATTAGTGATGTCGGATAGGTGATCGGGTACTTAAATTTGGATCGATTTTTGATCTATTTCTTTCTACGCCACTCAATTAGTGATGTCGGATAGGTGATCGGGTACTTAAATTTGGATCGATTTTTGATCTATTTCTTTCTACGCCACTCAATTAGTGATGTCGGATAGGTGATCGGGTACTTAAATTTGGATCGATTTTTGATCTATTTCTTTCTACGCCACTCAATTAGTGATGTCGGATAGGTGATCGGGTACTTAAATTTGGATCGATTTTTGATCTATTTCTTTCTACGCCACTCAATTAGTGATGTCGGATAGGTGATCGGGTACTTAAATTTGGATCGATTTTTGATCTATTTCTTTCTACGCCACTCAATTAGTGATGTCGGATAGGTGATCGGGTACTTAAATTTGGATCGATTTTTGATCTATTTCTTTCTACGCCACTCAATTAGTGATGTCGGATAGGTGATCGGGTACTTAAATTTGGATCGATTTTTGATCTATTTCTTTCTACGCCACTCAATTAGTGATGTCGGATAGGTGATCGGGTACTTAAATTTGGATCGATTTTTGATCTATTTCTTTCTACGCCACTCAATTAGTGATGTCGGATAGGTGATCGGGTACTTAAATTTGGATCGATTTTTGATCTATTTCTTTCTACGCCACTCAATTAGTGATGTCGGATAGGTGATCGGGTACTTAAATTTGGATCGATTTTTGATCTATTTCTTTCTACGCCACTCAATTAGTGATGTCGGATAGGTGATCGGGTACTTAAATTTGGATCGATTTTTGATCTATTTCTTTCTACGCCACTCAATTAGTGATGTCGGATAGGTGATCGGGTACTTAAATTTGGATCGATTTTTGATCTATTTCTTTCTACGCCACTCAATTAGTGATGTCGGATAGGTGATCGGGTACTTAAATTTGGATCGATTTTTGATCTATTTCTTTCTACGCCACTCAATTAGTGATGTCGGATAGGTGATCGGGTACTTAAATTTGGATCGATTTTTGATCTATTTCTTTCTACGCCACTCAATTAGTGATGTCGGATAGGTGATCGGGTACTTAAATTTGGATCGATTTTTGATCTATTTCTTTCTACGCCACTCAATTAGTGATGTCGGATAGGTGATCGGGTACTTAAATTTGGATCGATTTTTGATCTATTTCTTTCTACGCCACTCAATTAGTGATGTCGGATAGGTGATCGGGTACTTAAATTTGGATCGATTTTTGATCTATTTCTTTCTACGCCACTCAATTAGTGATGTCGGATAGGTGATCGGGTACTTAAATTTGGATCGATTTTTGATCTATTTCTTTCTACGCCACTCAATTAGTGATGTCGGATAGGTGATCGGGTACTTAAATTTGGATCGATTTTTGATCTATTTCTTTCTACGCCACTCAATTAGTGATGTCGGATAGGTGATCGGGTACTTAAATTTGGATCGATTTTTGATCTATTTCTTTCTACGCCACTCAATTAGTGATGTCGGATAGGTGATCGGGTACTTAAATTTGGATCGATTTTTGATCTATTTCTTTCTACGCCACTCAATTAGTGATGTCGGATAGGTGATCGGGTACTTAAATTTGGATCGATTTTTGATCTATTTCTTTCTACGCCACTCAATTAGTGATGTCGGATAGGTGATCGGGTACTTAAATTTGGATCGATTTTTGATCTATTTCTTTCTACGCCACTCAATTAGTGATGTCGGATAGGTGATCGGGTACTTAAATTTGGATCGATTTTTGATCTATTTCTTTCTACGCCACTCAATTAGTGATGTCGGATAGGTGATCGGGTACTTAAATTTGGATCGATTTTTGATCTATTTCTTTCTACGCCACTCAATTAGTGATGTCGGATAGGTGATCGGGTACTTAAATTTGGATCGATTTTTGATCTATTTCTTTCTACGCCACTCAATTAGTGATGTCGGATAGGTGATCGGGTACTTAAATTTGGATCGATTTTTGATCTATTTCTTTCTACGCCACTCAATTAGTGATGTCGGATAGGTGATCGGGTACTTAAATTTGGATCGATTTTTGATCTATTTCTTTCTACGCCACTCAATTAGTGATGTCGGATAGGTGATCGGGTACTTAAATTTGGATCGATTTTTGATCTATTTCTTTCTACGCCACTCAATTAGTGATGTCGGATAGGTGATCGGGTACTTAAATTTGGATCGATTTTTGATCTATTTCTTTCTACGCCACTCAATTAGTGATGTCGGATAGGTGATCGGGTACTTAAATTTGGATCGATTTTTGATCTATTTCTTTCTACGCCACTCAATTAGTGATGTCGGATAGGTGATCGGGTACTTAAATTTGGATCGATTTTTGATCTATTTCTTTCTACGCCACTCAATTAGTGATGTCGGATAGGTGATCGGGTACTTAAATTTGGATCGATTTTTGATCTATTTCTTTCTACGCCACTCAATTAGTGATGTCGGATAGGTGATCGGGTACTTAAATTTGGATCGATTTTTGATCTATTTCTTTCTACGCCACTCAATTAGTGATGTCGGATAGGTGATCGGGTACTTAAATTTGGATCGATTTTTGATCTATTTCTTTCTACGCCACTCAATTAGTGATGTCGGATAGGTGATCGGGTACTTAAATTTGGATCGATTTTTGATCTATTTCTTTCTACGCCACTCAATTAGTGATGTCGGATAGGTGATCGGGTACTTAAATTTGGATCGATTTTTGATCTATTTCTTTCTACGCCACTCAATTAGTGATGTCGGATAGGTGATCGGGTACTTAAATTTGGATCGATTTTTGATCTATTTCTTTCTACGCCACTCAATTAGTGATGTCGGATAGGTGATCGGGTACTTAAATTTGGATCGATTTTTGATCTATTTCTTTCTACGCCACTCAATTAGTGATGTCGGATAGGTGATCGGGTACTTAAATTTGGATCGATTTTTGATCTATTTCTTTCTACGCCACTCAATTAGTGATGTCGGATAGGTGATCGGGTACTTAAATTTGGATCGATTTTTGATCTATTTCTTTCTACGCCACTCAATTAGTGATGTCGGATAGGTGATCGGGTACTTAAATTTGGATCGATTTTTGATCTATTTCTTTCTACGCCACTCAATTAGTGATGTCGGATAGGTGATCGGGTACTTAAATTTGGATCGATTTTTGATCTATTTCTTTCTACGCCACTCAATTAGTGATGTCGGATAGGTGATCGGGTACTTAAATTTGGATCGATTTTTGATCTATTTCTTTCTACGCCACTCAATTAGTGATGTCGGATAGGTGATCGGGTACTTAAATTTGGATCGATTTTTGATCTATTTCTTTCTACGCCACTCAATTAGTGATGTCGGATAGGTGATCGGGTACTTAAATTTGGATCGATTTTTGATCTATTTCTTTCTACGCCACTCAATTAGTGATGTCGGATAGGTGATCGGGTACTTAAATTTGGATCGATTTTTGATCTATTTCTTTCTACGCCACTCAATTAGTGATGTCGGATAGGTGATCGGGTACTTAAATTTGGATCGATTTTTGATCTATTTCTTTCTACGCCACTCAATTAGTGATGTCGGATAGGTGATCGGGTACTTAAATTTGGATCGATTTTTGATCTATTTCTTTCTACGCCACTCAATTAGTGATGTCGGATAGGTGATCGGGTACTTAAATTTGGATCGATTTTTGATCTATTTCTTTCTACGCCACTCAATTAGTGATGTCGGATAGGTGATCGGGTACTTAAATTTGGATCGATTTTTGATCTATTTCTTTCTACGCCACTCAATTAGTGATGTCGGATAGGTGATCGGGTACTTAAATTTGGATCGATTTTTGATCTATTTCTTTCTACGCCACTCAATTAGTGATGTCGGATAGGTGATCGGGTACTTAAATTTGGATCGATTTTTGATCTATTTCTTTCTACGCCACTCAATTAGTGATGTCGGATAGGTGATCGGGTACTTAAATTTGGATCGATTTTTGATCTATTTCTTTCTACGCCACTCAATTAGTGATGTCGGATAGGTGATCGGGTACTTAAATTTGGATCGATTTTTGATCTATTTCTTTCTACGCCACTCAATTAGTGATGTCGGATAGGTGATCGGGTACTTAAATTTGGATCGATTTTTGATCTATTTCTTTCTACGCCACTCAATTAGTGATGTCGGATAGGTGATCGGGTACTTAAATTTGGATCGATTTTTGATCTATTTCTTTCTACGCCACTCAATTAGTGATGTCGGATAGGTGATCGGGTACTTAAATTTGGATCGATTTTTGATCTATTTCTTTCTACGCCACTCAATTAGTGATGTCGGATAGGTGATCGGGTACTTAAATTTGGATCGATTTTTGATCTATTTCTTTCTACGCCACTCAATTAGTGATGTCGGATAGGTGATCGGGTACTTAAATTTGGATCGATTTTTGATCTATTTCTTTCTACGCCACTCAATTAGTGATGTCGGATAGGTGATCGGGTACTTAAATTTGGATCGATTTTTGATCTATTTCTTTCTACGCCACTCAATTAGTGATGTCGGATAGGTGATCGGGTACTTAAATTTGGATCGATTTTTGATCTATTTCTTTCTACGCCACTCAATTAGTGATGTCGGATAGGTGATCGGGTACTTAAATTTGGATCGATTTTTGATCTATTTCTTTCTACGCCACTCAATTAGTGATGTCGGATAGGTGATCGGGTACTTAAATTTGGATCGATTTTTGATCTATTTCTTTCTACGCCACTCAATTAGTGATGTCGGATAGGTGATCGGGTACTTAAATTTGGATCGATTTTTGATCTATTTCTTTCTACGCCACTCAATTAGTGATGTCGGATAGGTGATCGGGTACTTAAATTTGGATCGATTTTTGATCTATTTCTTTCTACGCCACTCAATTAGTGATGTCGGATAGGTGATCGGGTACTTAAATTTGGATCGATTTTTGATCTATTTCTTTCTACGCCACTCAATTAGTGATGTCGGATAGGTGATCGGGTACTTAAATTTGGATCGATTTTTGATCTATTTCTTTCTACGCCACTCAATTAGTGATGTCGGATAGGTGATCGGGTACTTAAATTTGGATCGATTTTTGATCTATTTCTTTCTACGCCACTCAATTAGTGATGTCGGATAGGTGATCGGGTACTTAAATTTGGATCGATTTTTGATCTATTTCTTTCTACGCCACTCAATTAGTGATGTCGGATAGGTGATCGGGTACTTAAATTTGGATCGATTTTTGATCTATTTCTTTCTACGCCACTCAATTAGTGATGTCGGATAGGTGATCGGGTACTTAAATTTGGATCGATTTTTGATCTATTTCTTTCTACGCCACTCAATTAGTGATGTCGGATAGGTGATCGGGTACTTAAATTTGGATCGATTTTTGATCTATTTCTTTCTACGCCACTCAATTAGTGATGTCGGATAGGTGATCGGGTACTTAAATTTGGATCGATTTTTGATCTATTTCTTTCTACGCCACTCAATTAGTGATGTCGGATAGGTGATCGGGTACTTAAATGTCGAGTCGACATTTAAGTACCCGGTTTAATAGTCCTCTTTGATTGCCGATGAGATTCCGGGTGATGGGCATCGCGAACGTAATCTTGTGGCTGCTGCCGTATGTGAAGGCGGAGGGGGGGGGGGGGGGGGTAATTCCTCTTGCAGAAGGCTTTATGTGGAGATTATACGGTCCTTGACAATCTACGGGGCTCTAGTATGGGCGGAAAGCCTGCGTGAGTATGGAAAATCAAAGTCAATTTTAGAAGGAATCAATCCTGTAAGTAAGGAAACCAAAAAGGCTGCCATTTTTCTTAAATCTGAAGGATTAAAATTTCGAAATGGTTTCTGTGAAAAGTTTAAGTTGAGTTTTCATTAGTGTGGCTCGGTACGCACGCGTTTGCGCCCGACAGAGCGTCGCCACTAGACGATCATTTCCGATGAGATTTGCCGCCATGAGTCGGCCGGATATAGTTAGTAAGTTACCTGACTGTGGCCAGCCCTGCTCCACGGTGACGAGGTGGTGAGTCTTGGCGATGGAGCGGGAGATGCAGTCCCAGTCCATCGGCCGGATATAGTTAGTAAGTTACCTGACTGTGGCCAGCCCTGCTCCACGGTGACGAGGTGGTGAGTCTTGGCGATGGAGCGGGAGATGCAGTCCCAGTCCATCGGCCGGATATAGTTAGTAAGTTACCTGACTGTGGCCAGCCCTGCTCCACGGTGACGAGGTGGTGAGTCTTGGCGATGGAGCGGGAGATGCAGTCCCAGTCCATCGGCCGGATATAGTTAGTAAGTTACCTGACTGTGGCCAGCCCTGCTCCACGGTGAGAGGTGGTGAGTCTTGGCGATGGAGCGGGAGATGCAGTCCCAGTCCATCGGCCGGATATAGTTAGTAAGTTACCTGACTGTGGCCAGCCCTGCTCCACGGTGACGAGGTGGTGAGTCTTGGCGATGGAGCGGGAGATGCAGTCCCAGTCCATCGGCCGGATATAGTTAGTAAGTTACCTGACTGTGGCCAGCCCTGCTCCACGGTGACGAGGTGGTGAGTCTTGGCGATGGAGCGGGAGATGCAGTCCCAGTCCATCGGCCGGATATAGTTAGTAAGTTACCTGACTGTGGCCAGCCCTGCTCCACGGTGACGAGGTGGTGAGTCTTGGCGATGGAGCGGGAGATGCAGTCCCAGTCCATCGGCCGGATATAGTTAGTAAGTTACCTGACTTTGGCCAGCCCTGCTCCACGGTGACGAGGTGGTGAGTCTTGGCGATGGAGCGGGAGATGCAGTCCCAGTCCATCGGCCGGATATAGTTAGTAAGTTACCTGACTGTGGCCAGCCCTGCTCCACGGTGACGAGGTGGTGAGTCTTGGCGATGGAGCGGGAGATGCAGTCCCAGTCCATCGGCCGGATTGAGCGTAGGTTGATGACCTCGCATTCGATACCTGGAACATATCAATTGGGTTTAGAAGGTTTTGTTCATAAACAATTAAAGTAAAGGAATGATAAAGAATTATTTACATTCCCACTGCTTGGGCACAGGTCACAAAGGCCTCCTCTCTATAAGAGGGAATGGGTTTAAAAAAAAGGTAGCTACGTTTGGTTCTAGGAGGCCGGTTTCCTCTAAAACAACATATAACATAATTAACGCACATCCTGAAAGTAGTTTGTACAGAATCGCTTACTGGTCACACACCCACTACCCCTATAGATACAGTCAAAACGAACTGAAATGGACCAAGGCCTTTGAAAAGCCTTAGGACTTTCAAAAGTGCAGTTTTATTTGTATAAATACAAATTCTGTTTTTCAATACAAAATAAAGAAAAATGAACCATGGAAAATTATTTCAGGGAAGTTAAAGTCTTTAAAAATAAAGTTAAGTAAACTTTATTTAAGTAAACGATTGTAATCGCTCGCACACTCTAGCAGGCACTGAACAAAGGAAACACAATAGATATCCCAATAAAATGCAAAAAAATGAAATGCTTATTTTCGTTCCCTTTCTCATGCAAACTAAAACCCGGGATACAGCGAGATAGCTACGATGATACCGACGCTTACGCGGCTACAATGAAATCTAACTTAGATGTAAACAATATTAGTCACACGTGGACATCTTATCGGGATGTACGTAGAGTGTTTACACATATTTTTTGACACGCGATGTCACAAATATTCAGTACACCGAAATTGTGAGGACTTTAGCACGGTGCACGGTGTGGTGATAATGTGGCTCTAGCTTGCATTACATTCAACAAAAGGTATGACAAGTAGACCACAGGATTATATTAGTTGCTACTCAGCGGTTTCGCGACCACGGAACGTTCCGTCCGTCTGAACACGGCCATCGACACGGGGAGCCAATGTGCGTACACGAACTCATCCTCAAAACGAAATACTAGACTATTTCAATGAGAATCCCCATGCCAGTACCCGAGAAGCAGCGCCACGCTTTGAATGTATTCATTACACATGTGTCGAGAACGCTGCTGTGAGCACAATTATGATTAACATTAGAATAACATTTTGTAACGAACATGCGGCGTTGAGGCGATTCGCAAACGTGTGTCTTGTGTCGGATACAAGCTAGCAATGAATATTTGATTTCTATATAAACGGTATGCCACTCCCTGCGCAGACGTAAACTTTTTTTGTGTCCAGTTGCTTCCATTTGACACATACTCGTTGCCGATCACAAAGTGTTCGGTGTCGGTAACTGGAAACTAAAAGTCGTTAGTTGAAGACACAAGCAACATTAACAAATTTCCTGACAATTGTACTGAACTTTGCAATCGAAATCCGTATCCTGTGTGCGACACATGCCACGCTCTCCGAGCGGGTGTTCTTCACTGACGGAAAACAAACAACGAATTGTACCAGTGACCAGAAGTGGCGACCGGCGACTGTGTCCGATCGCCACCACCGGACACACCACCTACAGTTACCAGTGACCAGGGGGTTACTATGACGTCTTAAAGCAGTATTGTTTAATTCTTATTCCACTGTGGGAAAGAGTTGGAGCTATAGAGCCAATATAGCGCCATCTCTTCCCCACTCTGGAATAAGATTTTATATTAGATATATGTACTTCTTTAAGACGGCATAGTAGGCCACCAGGAGTGCGAATGTGTCTAATCGCCGCTATAATAGGACGTAGCAACTACGGTTTCCTGGGGTCGGACTGTCGGTAAGAAGTGTCTACTTTAGCGCAACCCCTTACTCGTCTCTCGACCGCAAGCGAATACCTACTAGCCTAGCAAGACCCTCATACTCATACCTGCGGGTGCGACTGTGTGCGTACGTGAAGTTGTACTGTAACCACAACGTTCTTCCGAAATCAGTATAACTAGTTTAACCAATAAGCAATGCCTATACATGATTATCTAAAAATTCAGTGTGATTGTAACATAGTATTCTAATTGGGGTGTTTGAGGACGTGCGTTAATTACGTTACATGTTGTATATTTTCCTTTATTGATGTCTGTTGTACCCAAAATAAACTGGAACGTACATATGACTTGAAAAAGTCACCTTGGTATTCGCCTGAATTAGAACTCAAGGTCGCCCTGCCACCTATTGTTATTTTATGTTAATTATTCTGTTATTGTGCACAATAAACAGTTTGTCTTACCCTCCTTGCCGGCGAGTTCCGTGGCGGCTTTCAGCGCCGTGTCGGTTGCCTTGCCGGCGCAGACTACCGTGATGTGTTTTCCTTCCCGCTCTACCTTGGCTTTACCTGTAAAATTGATAACACAAGACTGTAGAAAAATTACACATAACATCACGGCTGTGATCCCCGGCGGGCTAAGCAGAGGTGTACCTAATAGTGGACCAGTTTCGCCAGTTATGTTAAGTCAACCGGGCACTAATCCGGACTCCGTGGTTGTTACTTAGAAATTCCAGAATAACTCAATAAAACTTAGACCGAGCTAGGGAATCGAATTATGGAACCCAAATTTGACTAAAACACCTTCTAACTAACTGACACCATCTCATATCTTCCCGTGGGTGTCGTAAGAGGCGACCCAGGGATTAGCCAGAGAATGGGCAGCAGCATTCTCTGTGCTTTTGTAACAACCGTACTACGATCTCCAACCCGCCTGCCAAGCGTGGCGCTTATGGCAAAACCCCCCAAAATGTCAATGTGGCGACACTTGGGGGAGGCCTATGTCCAGCAGTGGACGTCTTTTGGGCTGGAATGATGATGACCTTCTAACTTACGTTACGTTGATGTCGCGCGTTCGTACTAGGGCTACTGGTCTCACTGCCGGCCAAACGCATTACGTCTAGATTTTCAACCAGCGTATACCAAAAAAGTGTATTCATATTTAAGAGTGTGTAGTGGTAGTAGTAGTACCAAAAAAGTGTATTCATATTTAAGAGTGTGTAGTGGATACGTTTTAGTTTGATGTTTCACATCAAACTAAAACGTATCCATGCAAAACTTGAATATGTACTCGTCGAGACAAATGTATGGGACAGCTGATTTTTTTTGTTATTGATGTTGGTCTCATGGTGCAAATTGCAAAATATAATTGGACCTCTCTGGTGCATGGTAAGGTCCAAGTTTCCGGCCTACACACAAATTAATCAGAGATACAAATCTATCATGTCACTACATTACTAAGGTTTCTCTACACTCAGCAAAAAGTAATATTTTTGTTTAATAATATTATAGTGTCTCTTTAATTCAATCTATTTTTTTACAATAAGAGACTACTACAATTTTTTATTTTATAGTTGAAGCCGGATCCTTTTGGACCTTACTGATACTTGCTCTTCACGAATTATCTAGACATACATACCTATTGGAATTACAAAGTCTGGAGAAAGTGCCTCATCAGACATGGGGAATTGCACGCCATAGAGAAGTTCATCTTCTAATATCACCACAGGGTCCATGCTCCTGATTCCGGCCTTGGTGAGACCTGAAACAAAACACCAGTTATTTTTCTTTATTTAAGAAAAGCAGTGGGAACGTTTGAGTATGCTATTTAAAATTTCTGCTGATTGTGAACACAATGAGACTGACATTAGGGGATTAGAAACACAATGACAGAGTTAGGCCTCTTGTACATACATGTTTTATTAACCGTACGGCGCATTAGCCGTGCGGTAAACATGACGAGGACATCGTACCTTGACGGCTTTTGTACTGAGCGGCACCTGGCCGTTGTCTCGACGGGTAAACGGCTTTGCCGTGCCATGTACACGCTTGCACGTTTTTTTTACCGCACGGCTAACGCGCCGTACAGTTAATAAAACGTGTGTGGACAAGAGGCCTTAGGCCCAGCGGCCGATTTCCTTTTCTAAATGATATTTAAATTTTGATTTTGTTATAAAAGTACTTCATTCCATGGCTACTTATCTATATTTAGTAAACCTCGAGTTTATTCATAATTTCAATATCACTTTTGTGTATTAAATAGAAGACACTTACACTCCAATCAACTATGTAGTGCTCACAGTCTCGGAGTAAATTGGCTGTGACATACGGACGGACAGACGTGGCCGTCTGATCGTTATAGGGGGGAAATATTCCGTTTTCTACCATTCGACTACGGAACCCTATAATGCCGTTTCGGATAGTTATATTATTGTTTGCAGAAGAAGGAGGAGCTCGTGGCTGGTGTGAAGATCTTAGACTGTCGTTAGAGCGAGTCAGTTGCCCGAAACTTTGACAACCAGTCTTACCAAGGGTAGCGTATTACCCAGTAGTAACTGGGTTGTGGAGTTCAGATAGGCAGTCGCTCCCTGTAAAACTTAGACTGGAAGCCGTCCCCAATAAAGTTGGGAAAAGGTAGATGATTATGAAGATTTTGCAAATACCACTGTGACATTTATTTTAAAACATCGCAGCACCATGCTGTTTTGATTTTATAATGTAGTTTTATTGTTTGTATTGTAATTTTAAGTAAGTCCTGTGCAAGCCCAATAAATATTTCCACAGTATTATGTCTTATGGAATTCTGCTGTGGGGATCGGCAGCAGACGTTGGTTCAATTTTTATATTGCAAAAGAGGGCAGTTCGCGCGATCTATAAAATGGGTCCTCGCGAGTCCCTTAGAGAAAAATTTAAAGAGATCGATATACTGACTCTGCCTTCACTTTATATCTTAGAATGTATTTTATACGTCCGCAAAAACCGAGGGCTTTTCAAAATTAGAAGCGACTTCCATAATATAAACACACGCAGTAAACACGAAATTGTAATACCCAAATTTAGATTAACAAAAACTAGCAAGTCATTTCTTATAAACAGTATACGCTTTTATAATAAGTTGCCAAAGTCAGTTATTGAACTGACCGATGGAAAGTTTAAAAATTGCATCAAACGTGTCCTTATTAAAAAAGCATATTACAAAATTAAGGACTATGTTGAAGATAAAGAAGTTTGGCTGTAGTTCCCTCTGCTCATGCGGCTTCCCTGGTAGCTCAAAAACGACACAAATATGTAGATGTCTCTAACTATTCCGAATTTTATTTATTCTATTCATTTTTTTTTCAGATGTTTTACAATAGTTTTCAAATCATTGCACCGTTTATTCATTGTGCAGAATAGTTACAGTACTGATGACTACATTTGTGTCAATTGTTTATTTAATTGTTCTTAGTTTTATTTTTACTTTTGTATAGATTCTTTTTCATTCATATTTTTTTGTAAATGTGTGGACATTGTAGGCTTTGTAATTTTTTTTTTTTTTTTTTTTTCAGCTTCATCTTTTTCTACCTTTTGTAGTAAGCGATGACTTATTGTCGGGCCTACGCTGTCCTCTCATACTTAAGTACTAGCGCTGTAACATCCAAATATTGTAGAACCAAATGATTTTAAAAGAGTAACCATGGAGTTTCTTGCCGGTTCTTCTCCATAGGAAACGACCAACCCGAACCGTGCCTCTTCTGTTGACGTTTTATAAGTGCCCATGTAGGCCTATGTAAAATAAAATATTTTGATTTTGATTTTGATTTTGAAATACATTTTTTATGTCTTTAAAACAAAAACGAAAGCGAAGCGAGGATGAACTAAGTACCTTTGCAATCTTCGGATGAGTAGGGCATGATAACTTTAAGTCCGGGACAGTGGCTGTACCAAGCTCCGAAGCACTGCGAATGCTGCGCCGCGACTCCGGACGCCGCGCCGTTGGGTCCCCGGAACAAGATGGGGCACGGCACCTGACCCGCTGACATGTAGAACGTCTTCGCCGCTGAGTTTATTACCTGTAAGTTTGTTGGAGTCGTTGTAGTGTGGGGAAAAAGTGTCTTGTGTTAAAGCATAATTCTATATTTTGAGTTCCACTCCTGTTTCATTTTGATACGACAATTAGAAGTAGGTTAGAATTGACTTCCAAGATTTGATTACATCATTTATTACAAGTGCAGCTAATATAATCTATTAAAAAAACAACGTTAAAATATGGATGCTACTTTGATCACTTATTAATACTAAGTCTACGCACCCTTTAGTTTGTTTAGATGTCGCTAGTGTGTCATCCTACTTTAAAGCCTAAATCACATAGGAAGCGCTCCTTGTGTGTGTGTTGCGCTTATAAATGTGGTTTACGTTTATTACCTAGCTAGACTTCAAGCAATCATTAAATAAATTATTCGTTTTCACTATGAATATTCCGGGTATGAGCTATAGCTCATACCCGGAATATTCATTAACGCACGCGTTGCCGAGGCCGACTTGAAAATCTCTAAATAGACTTCGAACCCAAGTCTGCCGGAACAAAGATAATTGCTGGGGACTACTGGGTAAAACACTACGAAGAGGCGAAGGTTTTGGGGGACTGTCTCTTGTAAAATATCGTTTTAAAGGTTAAAAAGTGCTGATTACTAGCCTAATTTGGATAAAATGACTTTTCATTTAATATACATAAATGCCCAGCAAACGTGTTTGAAGTCTTTGCCATCGATACGCTAAGAAGAAGGCGACGAGCTTTCGTCGTACAATTTAGTCCGTAGCAATTTAATTCCATTATCGTAAGAATGATACTCAATATCTATCGGTGGCTGTACAGTCTCGCCGAGACTGCGAGGCAGAGGGAGCGCGAGCGAGAACCAATTATACAAAGTTGAATGTGACGATTTATGTTAGTATTAACGCCAGTGTACTTGTACCATGCAGATTGAATAACATAATTTATTTCTTTGCCTGCACTTGACTTGACATTCGCTTAGACATCACCTAGATTAGATAAACTATCGTTCATCAGATGTCTGCAAGATTTGTTTGTAATAAACTAGTAGACCTTTATCTTATCTAATTTGCTTGTTTTTTTTTTATTATTATTTATATCTTCATAACAAGTGCAAACAGCATTAAGCAAAAAACATTTACTTTCCGCCTCAGCAGTGGGAACAATATAGGCTAATTATAACTGATGATTTGTATGGGATTCAAGGGTAAATAAACGGTCTGATTTGAATACAGCATGGTTTTATCACTGCCAAGTTAAATGGTTGATGAGAAACTGGGCATCGGCCATACTTGAAAAGCTAACAATCTGGGAAAAATCATGGCTATTACATACTGTTTTTACCATCATCATCATCATCATTTCAGCCCAAAAGACGTCCACTGCTGGACATAGGCCTCCCCCAAGTGTCGTCACATTGACATTTTGGGGGGTTTTGCCATAATCGCCACGCTTGGCAGGCGGGTTGGCGATCGCAGTACGGTTGTTACAAAAACACGGAGAACGCTGCTGCCCATTCTCTGGCAAGTCACTTAGTCGCCTCTTACGACACCCACGGGAAGATATGGGATGGTGCTATTCTTTACGTCCGACACCATACAGAACCGTTTTTACCATATAAATATACGTGGGACACTCAGAAAGTTTTGCGAAACTAAAAAAAATTGTTCTATACGTACATATATTTTTATTAAATCTTTTCAAAGTACTTTCCACCAGCCTCTATACAAAGATTCATGCGCCTAAACCAGTTTTCAAAACACTTTTTCCAGTCCGCCGCAGACACCTCGTTTACAGCCTGCTCGAACCCAGCCAGCGCATCTTCCGGCGACGAAAATTGTATCCCTTTGAGCTGATTTTTTATTTTTGGGAATAAAAAGAAGTCACACGGTGCTAGATCAGGGCTGTAAGGAGGGTGACCCAGGAGTTTGACTGGCGTGCTGTCCAGGAAGTCCCTCGTTTTGAGTGCGGTGTGCGCAGGTGCATTGTCGTGGTGGAGCAGTAGCCCGCGGAGCCCTGTGTTTGGTCGCTTGTTGCTTATAACAGAGAAAACTTCTGGCAAACATTTGGAAGTATACCATTCGGCATTAATGCTTCTTTGATCCCGTAAGGGAATTGATACCAAGTGGCCAGTCAAATTAAAAAAGCTAGCGATCAAAATCTTACCCCCGCTTCTAGATCGCTTCACTTTGGTAGGCGTTGGCTCATTTTGAAACACCCAAACAGTCGACTGGCGCTTGGTTTCTGGGTCGTATTGATAAATCCAGGACTCATCACCTGTAACGATGTCGTAAACACGCCGAGACGAGCCTGCTTCAAATTTGTTAAGCATATCACGGCACCATTCCACCCGGGCCTGCTTCTGAGCATCGGTGAGGTTGTGCGGCACCCAGCGTGATACTATCCTCCTCACGCGAAGATGGCTGTGTAGAATCTCGTGAACGCTTCCCGATCCAATCTTCAATATGTGTTGAATCTCCTGATATGTAATTCGCCTATTGTCTTGGATTAAATTTTTCACTGCTAGCACGTTTTCTTCGGTAACAGCCGTCAAAGGGCGACCGCTTCTTTCGTCATCCCCCAAAGTTGGTCGACCGCGCTTGAATTCGTTATACCAACGATACACGGTTGCCTTGGAAGGGCCTTCATCCATGAATGCCATTTGAAGTCTATCGTACGATTCATCCGGTTTCAGGCGACACTTGAAATCGTATAAAATCATAGCTCTAAAATGTTCCCGGCGCAGATCCATATTTCAGTGAGACACAATACTTTGAATTAACTCGCAAAAAATGTGGAGGGAAATTTTGAAATTGGAACTTACTTATTTTTACTTATAAATAATCATATTTTCGAAAAACATAATAACTGGCCAGTCTCCCATATATAAAAACTTTTTTTCGCAATACTTTCTGAGGGGCCTGGTATAAAGGTCTGATTTAAGAGGGAGGGTTACTTTTTTTTTTTTTTTTTTTTCCCTTATTAGTAAGAACCAAGTTCTTACTAGTTAATTGCAATCTAGCCTAAGAAGACTAATAAACAATTTAAATCTAACTTATTATGCTACGTTATAAATTATGTTAATGCTAAGAATAGTGTCCATAATTAGGTATGCACTTTTACACACGTTCGTAACACTTCCTTAGAGTCTGGTAAAATTGATAAAACACTTTGTTCATGTGTTATATAAATAGCACAACATTGTTACTATTATTGATTCACTTACGCTACACTAATTCAAATGGTTTAGTTCTCTTTAGTCTACGCACTATGCCTGTGTTGTCTAACAGCTGGATTGCCTCAACATTCACGTGTCGATGGAGTCTGTGTTCGTGGGCTTCAGCAAATTTACAGCAGCCCTGAGTACTTTATTTTGGAACTGTTGGATTATTTTGACGTTGGTTGGCTTAGTACAGCCCCAAAGTTGGATACCATACGTCCAAATTGGCATCAGAATATGCTTGTATATTATCAGCTTATTATGTATTGATAAACAGGATTTCCTTCCCAGTAACCAATGCAAACGTTTATAACGAATATCGAGTTCCTGTTTTTTCTTTTTGATATGGGCTTTCCAACGCAGCTTGGCGTCGAGAGTTATGCCAAGGTATTTGGCTGTATTAGCATAAGGTATTTGCATACCATTTATGTAGAGTGGGTGGTAGTCACTGTGTTTGTTTGTGAAGTTAATGTGAACTGATTTTGACTCATTCAGATTGATCTTCCACTTTTGTGTCCAGTCGTAAACTTTGTTCACAGCTAGTTGAACTTTCTCTACTGCTTCTCTGTGGCTTGATCCGGTGGCCATAATAGCAGTATCATCTGCAAAGGTCGCTATGGTGCTGTTTTCCAGCTCTGGGATGTCACAAGTGTATAACAAGTACAAAATTGGGCCAAGCACACTTCCTTGAGGCACCCCAGCTTTTATGGTTTTTAGCTCGGAATATGCGTCCTCTTGGCGTATTCTAAACATTCTTTTAGTTAAATACGACTCTAGGATATCTACAAATTCTGGTAGCATGCGTCTGTGCTTAAATATGAGACCCTCATGCCAAACTTTGTCAAAAGCTTGCGCGACGTCTAAGAACACGGTAGCACAGACTTCTTTATTTTCTAGCGTTTTTTCAATAACATTAGTTATTCTATGTACCTGGTCTAACGTTGAGTGTTTTTCTCTGAAGCCAAACTGGTGATCTGGAACTAGGTTTTTATCTTCTATTACTGGTTTTATCCGTTTTAATAACAGTTTTTCAAATAGCTTTGATAGTACGGGTAACAGAGAAATGGGTCTGTATGATGATGCTTCGTGGGGAGGTTTCCCAGGCTTCGCAATCATAATGACTTCAGCAACCTTCCATGGCTCAGGTACATATTTTAAGATAAATGAAGCATTTATTAGTTTGGTCAGCTTTACTATGGCTTTGCGTGGGAGGCGTTTTAGAATTTCCCCTGTGATGAGGTCGTAACCGGGAGACTTTTTTGAGCTAATGTTGTTTTGAATTTCTCTCATTACTTCCTTAGGAGTCACAAGCTTGATTCTTTGGTTTTGTGATAAATTTACACTCTCATGTATTTCTACAGAGCTTTCGTTGGGTTGAAAGGTTTCTTCTAAATGTTGAGCAAATCGGAACGCCTTTTGGTCATTGCTTATTGCCCATTTTCCGTTGCTATCTCTGATGGGCGGTATTTGTATAATCTGCCTTTTTAGATTTCTCGTTGCTTTCCAAAGTGAGTAATCCGTTGATTTGTCATTGGTAAGCTGAAGAAGGTTGGTATTCAGAGATTCATCCTCAAATTGTAGAATTTTTCTCTTTAGTCGTTTAGTTAGGTTATTTAGTGTTGTTTTATGACGCGGGAACCTTGTTTGCTGCCACAACTTCCTTTGTTTTCTTTTCTCTGATAGTAAATCCACAATTTCTTTAGGATAGATAAATCCCTTATATTTGCGTTTTAGCTGAGGTGTATTGCTCCACGCGCATTGTTGAATATTAATAATAAATTTGTTTACTTCTGAGTCAAGCTGATCTTGCGATTTTATCGGAGTTTTAAGGTCGATAATATTATCTAGATCAAGAGCAAAACTGTCCCAATCTGTGGACTTATTAACCAAGGTTAAGTGGCTTTCTTTTAATAGGATTTTTTGACTTAGTATTAGTATAATCGGAGAATGGTCAGAGTTCATAGTAAAACTTTCCTCCAAACTGATGTAATTGGTGGATATATTTTTGCAGATGAAAAAATCTATAAGATCCGGTATTTTCTGGTGGTCAGTGGGCCAGTATGTAGGTTTGCCTGTACTCATTACTTCACAATGTGTTTCTTTAACTGCACTTAAGAGCTGTCTTCCTTTAGTTGTAGTAAGTCTTGAACCCCAATGCGTATGCTTAGCATTAAAATCGCCGCCTAGGATAAATCGCTGGCCTAATAATTCAAAAAGATGTAAGTATCGCTCTTTTCTTATCATGTGCCTAGGAGGCGAGTATATGGCTGCAATGGACACTTGACAAAACTTAGTTTTAACAGATACTGCCACTGCTTGAATGTCTTCTTCTTCATATTTACACTGCACGTAGTGACTAATGTTTTCTTTAATTATAACCGCACTACCCCCCCTGGCAGAGTTGTTAGGGTGGAGGGAATTATATATCATGTATCCCCTAAATTTGATAAAAGATTGCTTTGTGAAATGCGTTTCGGAGATTAAACACACGTCTATATTTTCTGTATCTAGGACCGCCTGCAACTCATGCTGATGTTTGAGGAGTCCATTGGAGTTCCACGCCATTATTTTGAGTGTGTTATTCATTTTTGATTATTCAAGACAGCTGTTTTAGTGCTGGATTCTAGCTTCTCTAATCTCTTATCAAATGAGGTAATGCACTTCAAGATCTGGTTAATCTTATCCTCTAAGTTCAGAGGTTGAGATCCTTGTTTTGCAGCTTGTGCGTAAGTACCAATGTTGGTTACTTGCATGGCTGGTTGTTTTGCAGTTGACTGGACACTTGCTTTCTGCGTCTGTTTACCAGGGTGTGTTATAGGAGGAAACTGTTGGGTATTAGGCACCGTAGGTTTCTTTTTTAAAACTTTATTTTTCATAATTTGCATCTGTTTGGCTACTTCACACCCTCTATAATTGGCAGGGTGAGGTAGGCCGCAGTGGATACATTTTGGTTTCTCTTGCGGAGATTTGGTACAATTGGCTGTAAGATGCTTGCCAGTGCATTTCACACACCTTGGCTCTTTTTGACAATATTTATGTGTATGCCCATAAGCTTGGCATCTCTTGCATTGGGGAATGAGTGCTGGATTTTTGAGTGGATGTATTTCAATTTTACACCCTAATATGTACTTAATGCCGTAGATTTTGTTGACATCTTCATCGTTATAAAATGATAAAACGAACATGTTGAGTGGTTCTTTGGTCTTCCAGCTCAATTTACTATCTACCTTTTCTATTTTTAGGCCTTGGGTTGTTAAATCTTCCTTAATTCGATCTGGTTGGCAAGAAGAGTGTAGTTTCTTTACCACAACTCTAATTGGTCTAGCCTGCTTGTTTTCGTATGAATGCCAGTGGTAGTCTTTTTCAGACAAGAACCTGGCAATTACTCTATATGAGTCTTCTGATTTGGCGTTAACCTTCACACAATCCCCATTCATCATTTTTGCTGTAAATGATTCCGCTGGTTGGCTTTCAATTAACGAATCGTAGAACGTTTGATAGTTCTTGATTCCGTCTATTATGATTGGCGGTGGTAAGGGCACTTTTTTGACCGAAGTCACTTTCTCATTTTTTTGATGATTGTCTTGTTGGGCGCTTCCGGGTTGTTGTTTTGGAGAGAGGGAGGTGTTAAGCTTCCTTTTCTTCCTGCTCTTGGCCCTAATCCACTCAGTCTCTTTAGCAAGGTCATCCTCGTCTGTACAGTATTCCACGTCGTTTTTTGTAGTCTGAGCAGGTTCTGTAGTCCCTTTTGTTTCTTTGATGCAGTTCAATTCTCCTTGAAGTGTCTGAACTTGTTCCTGCAGGGCATCAATTTGTACATTCAATTTACGTACCATGACTTGCAGGTTTTCTCTATCTGTTTTCTCTTGGAGATAACAGTCATATAACTGCCTTTCTAGGTCAGTTTTAATGGTAATAGACTTTTTTGTAGCCATTATTAAGTTGTAAGGCGAGTTTAACACCTATACAATAAGTTATTGTAAACACTTCATGATTTCCGCACTTGTAACTAGGTCATGACACTGACCCCGATATATTGACGTAGGTACGCCGCGACGCGACGTTGTTGTGATCCGTCAGCAGAAAACTCTCGCGAAAGAGCTCGCGCGCGCGATCGTACGTCCGTGCACTATACTAGGTAGACAACAACTGGGAGGGTTACTGGAGGTATTCTATGAGATGTCAGTGGCGAAAGCCATAAACAACCAGGTATCAAGACAATCCGTAGTGCTTTAACCTTCATGACAGGTGTGTGTATGTTATAATAGTAAAGTTTAGCTTACTTGATCAATAGCCTGCATGGAGAAGTTGTATGTCATGAACTCGCAGATTGGTCGGAGGCCGGCGAAGGCAGCACCAACGGCTAAACCAGTAAAACCGCTTTCTGTGATTGGTGTGTCTATGACTCTTTTCTCGCCATATTTTTTATATAGGCCTCTGAAATGTTGAAAAAAAAATTATTAAATGATATTTTTGTCTCCTTCTTTATCATTTCCTCACTGCTGAGGTTTGCAACCACACTTTTGTCAGCGTCACCAAACCATTATGTCTCCTGCAGTTTACACCGCACTGTAAATTCAGGCTCCTGACCCAGGATTGATAAGTTTTCGAGGATCAAACTGAGTGCAATTGCAGAAGCATATGTCCAGCAGTGGACTGCTAATTATTATGGTGTTTTTACATTCATTTTACGCAACTGTTCCTACTATAATACACTATTGTTCAGTAGTTGATCCGGTTTAACACTCAATAATATTAAAAGTCAATATTTTACAATTAAGTAATGATTTTTTTAATCGAAACACGGATCAGTGTTAGTAACAAAATCACAGAACTCATGCTGGTACATAATAACTAAAACAGATCGGGGACTATGTGTTAGTACTACCAGGCTGTCTGCTAGGGCAAATGTTGATTTATTTACCAGGCACTTGGCATACATTATTTGTTGCACATTTATTTCTAACCAATACTTAAACTGTGTTTGTACTAAATACTACACCAGTTTCATTTTAGGTTGTTAATACTACTATAATAAAAAACATCAAAACGGTAACAAAAATTAATTGGAAACTTAATTTCTAAGACATGATTTGACAATGTATTTAATTGGTTCTTAGCTTTTACAAGGTTATGGTTATGATATTTGACAGCATTCCACAGAGAAAACATTGACATTGAAATCTTAACAATCTTCTTGGTTATGTAATAAGTATTAAAGCATTTTTGTGCAGAGAGAAAACTTTGAAAAGTTTGTAATTATCAGTGCTCACATAAAATGATACAAAATCACCGTTTTTAATACAAAACCCGGGAAAATTCGTACCGTAAAGGTTGTGTAGACCGTTTTTCTCATACCTGGACACTTTGTAGGCACCATCGTATTGAGCTACTTCCTCGCCCAATATGAACACCCTCTCGTCTCTTTCCATCTCTTCATCAATAGCACTATTGATGGCATCACGCACAGTCATAGGCTTAGCGGCTAGAGCGCTAGATGTGGAGAAATTACGAGGCAACCGAGAGAGCCACCCGAAGATAACCGGCGACGATTTCAACGCCATTTTCATATCAAAACTACTATAATACACTTAGGAACTTAAAAAAACTGCACTTTTTGACTCCTAGAGGGATTTTTAGAGTGGTTTTGGTTGAAAATGGTGTTAAAAACGTTATTTAGATGAGACGAAGGATGAATGGAGGTCGTAATCAGTGTTGCCTGATCCACACGGCGAAATGTCAGAAAAAAATCAGCTGTTTGTTTTCGGAGACAGAAATAATAAAGAATATATATTATTATTTACAAAGCACCGAAAATTAATGCATTTACATGTTCATTCTGATCGTAACAATATTGTTGTATATGAATATGCTTTTTTACATAACCGAACAGATGTAAAATGTAAACGATAAAAGATTATTATTTATCAGTTTGGTATTGGTTTTTTATCAAAATGGGATTCTTATTTTCAAAGTATGGTAAAAAGACGCCATGCAGTGCACTAAAGTTATTTTTTTAAAATCCTCACATAATAAATTAAAACTTATAATTATATTCTGGCAGCACTCAACTTGTCAAGCAAATAAGCGTCAAGGTGAGGTCCACAAAATAAATACCCAATATCATGATCGTGGTCCACAAAATAAATACACAACATCATGATCTGGCTAGCCTTTTCCCAAATATGTTGGGGTCCGCTTCCAATCGTAACCGGATTCAGCTAAATACCAGTATTTTACTTATATACCCAATAAATAAGTTTAGAAGTTGTTTTCAAGAGTCTTCACGAATCGTCTCGCACGCAGGTTGGACGATTTTCAACCTCCCGAACAAGCCCGATTCCGAAAAGGCTTTAGCACCTTAAGACTACGAGAAAGCCTTAGACTCGATCGAGACTTGGGCTGTACTAGTCTCGCCAACGTTACCAAATTGACTATAGGTGCATAAAGGTGTTGAAGTGTTTGTACAAAAACGCCACCATGACAGTCCGACTTCAGGACCAGGAACTCGGAACCTATCCTTCTGTGGCGAGGTGTGAGACAGGGAGACGTCATATCTCTGAAACTGTTCATCGCTGCACCACAAGATGTCTTCATGGTTTTGGACTGGAGAGGGCTAGACATCAAGGTCAATGGCGTGTACATCTCTCACCTTCGGTTTGCCGACGATAAAGTGGTCATGGCTATAACCATGGAGGATCTCAGTACAATGCTCGATGAACTCAGTAGAGCTTTTGAAATAGTGGGTCTTACAAAAAGTCATGTTGAATGCCCATGTAACACCCAATCCTATCAAGATCGGAGACTCTACACTCGAATCTCTAAACGATTATGTCTACCTGGGACTAACAGTCCAGTTAGATAGGGCCGAGGAACTTATATACTAACTGAAATGTGTACAAACAAAATGTCAATGTAAAACAACCGTTTAAAAATGAACTTTATCTAAAACACGTACAGTTCGTATGATGACTTTTACGAAATCTATGTCAAAGGGAGAAAATACTTAGAGCGAGATAGCAACGAGGGTGGATTGTGTCCTTGTCTTGCAATTGCCAGTAAAAGAAAATTAAAAGTAGGTAATTTAATATAAATAGAAATCGGAAATCACAATCAATAAATCGCAAGTGGATTAATTAGTATTCGAATTCTAAATATAAAAATAATAATTTCTTGCAATAAATAAAGTATTAAATTACATTTTTTTTTGTAAGTTATTTGTGAAATATTTATGAATTAAGTTATTTTCGAATGGCAACATATATGACACTAAATAAAAAAAATATGGCCGATAGATTTTCGCGCGGAATTCGTAGTTTTGCTTCTTCACTCGAAGAGCTTTTAATTGTAATAAGTAGGTACATAATTCCACTTATATGGTGAAATTGTGTTGTGTGAAGGGGTGTATTAGTGAGGGGTTTGCTGGATGTGGAATTTCTTTTTCAGGTAAGTTTTTTTAACTTTGTTTAAAATTACGATTAAGGTGACAATGTTCTAAATCTATAAACGGGGATCATGAAAATATTGTAAATAATACTCCTTGCTTCCACGGAGATGACCCTACGCCTACACTATCCCCTTATCACTCTATTATGTAAGGGCCGACTTCATAAAGTTTTTTATACTTACACTCCGTAATTTGAATAAACTTCTACCGGGTGCCAGCAAGATAATTATAACACAATAATAACTGTCCCAAATGTAAGTACAAAAAAATGTTTTTATTTTTATTTTTTTGTTAGCCTCTCATGTGTCCCACTGCTGAGCAAAGGCCTTCCCTTTCTCCTTCCAAACGTCTCTATCCTGTGCTATATCTGGCCATGATCGCCCGGCAAACAATATTAGATCGTCACACCACCTTCGCCGCGGTCTACCTCGACGGCGATTTCCTCCGTCAGGCTTCCAGTGAGTGACGATCTTTGCCCACCTCTCTGGGTGCATTCGTGCTACGTGGCCAGCCTACTCCCACTTGAGCTTGGCTGTTTTTTCGCCGACATCTGCAACTTGAGTTATGGAACGCAGGGTGGTGTTCCTAACGCGATCTGTACGCTTCACACCTATTATGCTACGCTCCATTGCCCGCTGGCAAATCGTTTGGACTTCTGTTGTTCAGTTAGTGACCAACTTTGCGCACCGTAGGTTAGAACGGGCAGGATGCACATATCGATGAGTTTTCTTTTCAGTGTCATTGGGTGACTTACCTTCAAGTGTTCTTTTCGGGCCCAGAAGGACTTCCAAGCATTTTGGACTCTACGTTCAACTTCCTTGTCTTGCCTATTTTTAAAAGACACTATCTGGCCCAAGTATTGTATACTCATCGACATATTGCAGCACATGCCCGTCTACCTCGACTCTACGTTTCGTGCTGTTGGTCATGACCTGGGTTTTGGTTCTGTTCATTGATAGTCCAACCTCAAGACTTGCTGTGCTCAGATCTTGGAGCATTTCTTCAAGTTCAGAAGCAGATGTGGAACACAATGTCATCAGCAAAGCGGAGGTTTGTTTGCTGATTGCCGCTAACATGTACGCCTCGTGACCGCCACGAAGCAGGCAGCTTGTTAAAAACCTCCTGCAGTGCGCTTGTAAACAGTTTAGGTGAGAGTGGGTCGCCTTGTTTGACACCCTTTTCAATGTTGAAATTCGGACCAGAAATATGTAGCTTGATATTCGCGGAACTACTACGATAGATGGTGTCAATGAGGTCAATGTAGATGTGCGGTATATTTTGGGACTCTAGGGCATTAATTACTGACTGATGGTCAATGCTATCGAATGCCTTGGCATAGTCTACAAAAGCTAGGTAAAGGGGTTTATTAAATGCACAATATTTTGCGATGCCTTGGTTAGTGGTATGGAGATGATCGGTTGTGGAGAAATGGGGACGAAATACAGCTTGTTCGGGAGGTTGGTGAAGGCCAAGGGTCGAAGCGATACGGTTCTCTATCACCATATGTCTTGCCAGAGAATGGGCAGTAGCGTTCTCTGTGCGTGTCCGCCTGCCAAGCGTGGCGATTATGGCAAAGCCCCCCAAAATGTCAATGTGACTTGGGGGAGGCCTATGTCCAGTAGTGGACGTCTTTTGGGCTGAAATGAAAAATGATGAATAGCACTATTCGGTGGGCGGTGTTGGTAAACATTTGTATAAATTATTGTCTGTGGGGGTTGTATTGAAACAACAAAATGTTGGTGTTAGTTCTGAATATGGCCACGCGCCTAAAGTACCATGCAGAACTGTACTTCGAGAAATCTATCCAAATACGATGTGATAGTAATTTTAAAATCTTATTTATACACCACGGGCAAAACAGTCGAGACGATGTTTTTCGGCAAATGTATAAGTGTCTTCTGGCTTGTAGAATCGGGAAAGAAGTGTGGTGATAGTGGCAATCATCAAACGATTATGATCAATTAGAAGGTGGTATAACTTCTGGCATTATAGGAACTTTAAACGAGGCGCCTAAACGGAATTACTGTTACGATAATCTGAATGACTTGTGTGAGGTATCACAGAAGCTCTAAAGAAGAAAACTATGCAGAGATTGGCGGTCAAACTTTACCAATGGCATAACGTGCTTTCACGCGCGCTTACCGCATTTAAGTGTCGTCTCTAGGAGAATACAGATTATCTTGAACGAGATACCCATGAATATTGTCGCTTTTGGACAAAAACGACGGTATTAAGTTAACGATGTTCCAGTTTTGGACACCGATCTTGACTTTTCTTCATAATCAAGGTCCCTAGATCTTAGCTGAACAGCTTTTAAACCTTTTAGTATTTCCTTCAAGCTCCAAACGTTTCTTAAGTGTTGTCGTCATACTTTTCGCTTAACTCTGAATTATTTTCTTTTGCTTTTGGCCTACTTGCCCCTAGAACTTTTTAATTCCTTGAGCGAGGTGAAGAGTTTTGTCTTAGTATTGTATCTTAGGGGGTTTGGTAGGGTTTCGTGGTTTCCTTGAAGTTATTTACAATAGTTCGATGGATTCTGAATAAATGATTCATTTTCAGTAGGTGATTTATAAACACGGTCCAACAACACCATTATTTGTTACCTGCGTTCTTCGCAAACAAATTATTTCAGATTCTGAACTTTTTTTCTAACAATGCCGTTCCTTATCGTAACAGAATTGTAAAATCGGCTCTCAATCAGGACCCAAACAACTCGAGCCAGTAATCGGGTACACCGAGCGGTTGATAATATATCCTTAGAAAACAGGTTACATGCGCTCGCGCCCTAACGTCCCTTTTGGCAATGCGCGCTGCTACACCCTTATGGTTATATTATTACCTATATTTTAGGTTTTTCATACCTGGTCACTTTGTAGGCACCGTCGTATAGAGCTACTTCCTCGCCCATTATGAACACCCTTTCATCTTTAGCCATCTCCTCATCAATAGCATTGTGGATGGCTTCACGCACAGCCATTTTTTTAGCGTCTAGAGCGCTAGATGTAGAGAAATTACGAGGCGACCGAGAGAGCCACCCGAAGAGAGCCGGCCAGGATTTCAACACCATTTTTATTTAAAAACTACAATAATACACTTAAAAAATAAAAAATAAACTGCATTAATTGAGGTTTGGAGAGTTTAGATTGCATTTGGTTGAAAATAGTGATCAAAAATATATTTTGATGAGACGAAACATGAATGGAGGACGTAATTAGTGTTGCCTGATCTAATCATGTCTAAATATGCCAAACGTCAGAATAAAATCAGCTATTTCAATTTGTTTTCCGATAAATCTATTATATAAATGTTTTTTTTATTTATTTCTGTAATTAAAAAAAAATATTTATAGATGCATCGAAAACAAAAGAAATACATTTCAATATTTATTCCGTTCATTACTTTGCTTTATGTGCATATCAATATGTACAAGTGAAAAGATATGTACAATGGGAAAAGGTTTATAGGGCGTCAAAAAGTTTGTCCACATCTGTCAACGCGAAAAATATCCAAAGCCCGAGCATTGCCACGTTGGATCACAATGGTGATTCTTTGGCCAAAAAAAGGCAGCTCACTGTTCACGTGAAGACGATTGATGATGTAGCGATCAACAAAAAGCAACAAAAAGTACTGCAGCGCCATCTATAACACGACGGAAGAACTAACATCAATTTCCTACATCTCACAAGCAAAGTTTACATCGACTTAAGACTATATAAGTAACCCGACAACAACTGTCGGGCAGTTGCCCACCACACACAACACCTGTCTGGTCGGAGGATCCTCCCTTTACTACTAGGGATGAGGAACTTTACACCCTGTTCCTCATACCCCCTAAAATAATAAGACAAAAGACTACGAGGGCCTTGGGACCCCATGGCTGTAGTGTTTCAATCGTAGTGCAGCAGCCGCACCAGCACAGTCCACGGTGCAGATGAGATGGCGCCAAGGTGTTGACGCATGTTGCACCCACAGCAAATGTTTACCCAATTTACAAGGCATTATGGTCATACCGTTTAATAACTTTCCATCGTCGCTTGCCAAGACAAATGCAAGTGGCAAGTGTATAACGGATGGTGTTATTCACAAAAAACAATTAGTTGATTAAAATAAACGAGCTCGTGGTTAAATAATAACAGCCGCACGGGTCGATCTTTAAGGTTAAGCCATGCTTATCGAGGTTGGTCCGTAGATGGGTGACCATAATTACATACCGAGTTTCTTCCGTGCCTCGGAAAGCACGTTAAGCCGTTGGTACTGGCTATCATTTGTAGATCTTTGACAGTCGTTACAAGTAGTCAGAAGCCAAAAGTCTGTTATCCAGTCTTACTAAGAGGTATAATATTACCCAGTTACTGGATTGTGGAGGTCAGTTAGGTAGTCGCTTCATGTAAAATACTGGTACTCAGCTGCATCTGGTTAGACTGGAAACCCACCCCAAGATAGTTTGGGAAAGGCTAGGCAGATTATGATATAGTTGAAATAAAGGAATTGAATTGGATAATACAAACGGTAAAGACTATTTATTAAATAGTTGACTTTACTTCGAAATAAGCTAAAATGCCGCTATACAGAGGCATTTTGAATTACGTTCTTGTCCCTTTCTTAAATTGGGCTAAATTGCCAAAGTTATCCAGTCTGGCAGCACTCAACGCGTCAATCAAATAAACGTCAGTTAGGGTCGCACACAAAAGTATCAATTCACCATGGCTGAATAGTCGATAATGGCGTAGTTTTCAAAATCTAGGTGCGTTACAAATAAGAAAAAAAGTTTTTGGTGAAAATGTAAGTCCCATTTTGATCCCGCCAGAGTTAACGATGAAACTCTTTTGCTGTTACCCAAAAATCAAGTCACTTTCCTCCAGCTATTTGAGGGTTGTTTGCTCCTGCAAAATAAATTGTAGTGTGTATGTATCTCGTTGCTATTCTAAATAGCCAGGCGTCGTCCATATTTCCCCCTAAAAACTAATTCAAGAAAAAACTTTATTACCTATTTATGAAATGTGTGCAGAAAATTATAAATATAATAATATAAAAAAAAAACACGTGAGTTTATCATGTTCAAATTTCTTAATGTACCACACGTTTTGTAATGTACCACATGTTTTGTGTCTTCAGATGACCCAAGCACGTGTGGCTAACTAATAACAACCGCACTAGTCGATATTCGAAGTTGAGCGGAGTAGGTAGATTGAATTGGGGTCATTGATCCGAAACGTATATATTAATATGGACATTCCTCCAGAATTTGTTGATTATTAAAAAAAAACACATTTGAGTAGTAATAATATCGCTACCAACATTAACAATATTTAATTGAATCCGGATATACCGGAATTACTTTCCGGAAAAATGGCTTATCCATGTTATTCTTTCTGTGTGCATTTATAATACAAGTACCAAAAATCAATCTACCTACTCCGATCACTGGTGATCACTGAACCATCCATTGACCTACCGAGTTCCTTTCGTACCTCGGAAAACATGTTAAGCCGTTGGACCCGGCTGTGACCCGAAAATGTGACAACCAGTCTTACCAAGAGGTATCGTTTTAACCAGTAACTGGATTATTGAGGTCAGATAGGCAATTGATGCATACGGGAGCCGACCCCAACATAGTTGGGAAAACGCAGATGATGCAGATGAACAGATAATCAAGGTCTTCAGTTCTTATAACATCATTATTCCCAACGACCAGTAACAACGCAACGATGTTATTTTTCTCAAACCAAGTCAAGGCCGCCCTTTTATTCTGCCCAGTCCTTAATCCCTGAAATTACGCCTCCAATTGTAACAGGACGTTTATGGATGCCTTTTATGGTTATGATCAGCTTCATGACATCCTCGAGTAAAAAGGTCGCCAGTGACATAGCCGATCGGTTTTATACCACTTTTTATTGAAGGGGTATGTGAAAGTGGCTGTCTGGGAGATTCTTATAAAATTATCTTCTTCAAGGCCGTCAATATAATTAAGTTTCCCACAAAAAATGCTAGGAATCCTGTATGTCCTAGGTTCTAAGAAACAAAGATTCAAAGACATTAGTCTCATCCACCATCTCGCTCTGGCGCGCGTGGTGTACATCTGTGGCCCACTCCTCACAGGGACGAGGCTTGTCTCCCACCTGTGGGAACGTTATACGCTGAGGATCGCAAGATCCTAAACCCTAACGTTTAATGATTTATGAATATGATAACCTTCGACTAAGCCCTTTCTCTCATAATAACGCAGCCATAATAAAAGCCAGTTCACTAATTACCCCAAGCACACGAGACCCTTTCATCTCATCGGTATTCCCTTCCTTTTCCGCACATCATTAATTATACCCATAGGATTCTAAAACAGGGCTCTCGTAAATAAACTAATATGTGTACAGACTTGGGTCGACCGCCCTGGGCCGCGGACCGAGGAGACCGGTCTGCGTGTAAGCGATTAGCGGGGATGATGAACAGATTACCTGTATCTTTATGCTAGTGAACCTTTTCGATTGAGGGTAATATGTAGGCTATTAATTACTTCAACCTGGCTTCGAAGCATATAAACATAGAGATTTATTTGATTTTCCATTGTTGAATTGATCTTCGATTTGAACTGGAAATTAACCTATAGGTACCGAATACATTTAAACAAAATCAACTTTATTTTACATACCTAATTGGGAAAGGACAGGCTGAAAATAACCTAATTGATTTTAAGTTCAATTAGGTCAAAATTTGGATGTCGGTTGGTTTAAAAAAACTCATCATGAATCAACAGTAAAATAAATAAAAACCGGCCAAGTGCGAGTAGGACTCGCGCACGAAGGGTTCCGTACCATTATTAATAAAATACTAACAAAAAAACTTTTTTTTGTGTATTTTTTTGTTTATTCTGTGTTTAGTATTTGTTCTTATAGCATCAACAGAAATACATAATCTGTAGAAATTTCAACTGGCTAACTATCACGGTTCATGAGATACAGCCTGGTGACAGACGGACGGACGGACAGCGAAGTCCCCAGTAATAGGGTCTCGTTTGACCCTTTGGGTACGGAACCCTAAAAAAAGACTTTGCAGGTGGTTGCATTAATTTGGATATCAAGAATTAGCCTGCGACGTAAGTTCATAAATGGGTCATCCGCTTCCCGCTTTCAATCGGGTTGGTACCAAAAATGCGGCCAAAAACAGACTACCATTAAATCTTTACAGTTGCAAGCGGCCTTGGCCTACTTACCCCTGCCCTGGTAACTGGTAACTCTTTACCGGAAAACCGTATCTTACACGTAACATAACGGTTTATGTCCGAGGAGGAGGAATCCTTTTGAAACTTGCAAGATGTCTGTGGATTGAGCACTTAGCTTCAGGGCAGTTAATGGTGGTGTGATGGAGGTAATGCAAGTTTTATTAACATCGATAAATGACTTGATTGTTCACTTTACGTTTGTAGGGGAAGAGTACGTACGCACATTTATTTACTATTATTATTTTAACACCTCTGCCGAATCCTTTGGGGATTACAGGTGTGTGTATTATTTTTAATTGAAAAGTTTTCAAGCAAAAAACGCATTTTATCTAGCTGATAAAAGTAACTAGGTACTTAGACTGTAAGCCATTGGTGCTTTGGAATCTCTTTCGAAACCGTTCCAGTGTACGGTCCACATGAGCGATAATTTACCTTTAGACACAACAACATTAAATGATCTGATATCATTCTTTTATCACGAATCAAATACTACTTCATACAAATGTTCCTTAACCCACAAACCGCAATACTACTTCATACAAATGATCCGTAACCCACCAACCGCAATACTCCAGCACTAAACAATACACCCTTAACTTAAATGTTATATAAGTTTTCAACAGTGAATTCTTACTCACCTTTAGAACTAAGGTTCCAAGTCCCGTTGAAACTTGCCTCCTTGTTCCTGCCCGACCTTGGAACTTATAAGCCTTTTGTAACCGGGTCAAGTGTTACTGCTGTCTAAAAGAACACAGTTTATGCTTCATTTTGTGCTAAACTTCGCAATGTCCTTGTATATGCATGATATTGGTTAAAATTGGTTGTGCTTCTGTATAGTGCGAACATCGATTTAGGATTTGTTGAAAAATACTTAATGTAGGTGTCTGTCTTGGTTAAGGAGCTGATACGCGATGTTTTTATGAAATCCGTAGTAGAAATACTACATCATCATCATCATCAGCCTATAATGTTCCCACTGCTGGGACACAGGCCTCCTTTCTACGACAGGGAGTGGACTGTAATCCACCACGCGGGCCCAGTGCGGGTTGGTAGATGTCACATGTCTTCGATTAGTTCTAGGACATGCCGGTTTCCTCACGATGTTTTCCTTCACCGTTTTTGAGGGCAGCGGTGATGAAATAACCGCATTACACAAAGTAATGCGCCTCCCTGGGTTCGAACCCACGGCTTCCTGCTCGCGAGTCGGGGCTGCCACCGCTGCTCTGTGAGAAAATACTTACCTACCATAATTATTATTGTGGCAGAAGGTGTTATTTCCCTAAATTTGTTTTACAATATTTCAATCGTTTTGAATGCAAATTCATTACTTTAAAGGTTTTAAAAATATTTGAAACGATTCTGAATGGAAAATAGTTTGAAGTAGGTACATGACAGAACATTATTTTCGACTAATGGCAACCCATCTTCATGGACATGAAAAAACCGACTCCCAAATATCTCTAACGGCAGCAACATGATGGATATTTCCAAATGATTTATTGGAGAAAGCATATCCAATGCAAATATGTCGAATGTCGAGTAAACATGATGTTCCCGGGGGAAATACGAGAATGTGTGGCTTTAGTGGCCATCGTAGTGAGACATTTGACGGGTTTTTTAGAGCATTCAACTATGAAACATGTTGAGGGCTTCAGGGATTTAGATCAGGGGCCCTACGTACTGAATTCTGTGAAAAACTTGTGAAAAATTTGGGATTTTGACCTCCAACACCAACATCTCCGGAACTAGAATGTTGCATGATACTGTCTAGAATAGAAAATTATCGCAAACACGGGGAGAACAAGTGGCTTTCGGTTTAGCCAAGGGTATTTTGCACCCATTATAATATACGCATTAGGTCAAACTCATGATGATCTCTAGATCGCTAGTCATAGATAGGCACATCACATGTTATGGGTACTTATCGATTTCTAAACATGATAAAACGATAATTAAGTCTCGAGGAGCTCGTGGCTAAATAATAACAGCCGCGAGGGTCGATCTTGCCGAGGTTGGTAACGTGGATGGGTGACCATAATTACTTACCGAGTTTCCTCCGTGCCTCGGAAAGCACGTGAAGCCGTTGGTCCCGGATGTCATTTGTAGATCTTTGACAGTCGTTACGAGTAGGTAGTCAGAAGCCAAAAGTCTGACATCCAGTCTTACCAAGGGGTATCGTATTACCCAGTTACTGGGTTGTGGGGGTCGGATTGGCAGTCGTTTCATGTAAAATACTTGTACTCAGCTGCATCCGGTTAAGACTGGAAGCCGACCCCAAGATGGTTTGGGAAAGCCTTTGATGTTTTCTTTTTCGGGGTCAATTTTTTTTTTTTACTCTTTAAATGTCCCCCATTACGTTAATCCAGTTTCACTAGGTTATTTATTCAGCAAAATCTCCTCTCAAAATCCTCTTAGACGAGATATCTCCACTGGCCCAGCTCTACGTCAACTAAGTGATTGATTCATTCCACAGAGGTCTCCGGCTCTAGATAGAGTCCCTATTTACGTATGTGCATAGTTCAGTAGGGTAGCCTAGATAATTACCATTAATATCATGGTAAAGCACTGACCTAATATTCTTTGGCTGGTATGTTTTTGTGCGGTTTTCTGGCAAAGAACATTGTGATTATGCATTTCTATTGTGATATGATTTGAAATGTAGACTACTTTTGAAAACGCTGTTAGTTTACAAAACGGTACGGTAGAAGATTTAGTACGTGTACACTTTCCATACTACTTTTAATGAAACTATCCAAAAGTCTAGGCGAGTGACAATCTCTTTTAATGTGTTTCGTATTCTTACAACGGCTTGGTTACTGCCTGGCTGAAAGGATAACCAATATTAGTTTAAAAGATGTCGTGAGGAAATACAAAACGGTCTATCACTTGCATAACAGACACCGAATCAACTATATCGCTCGCTTATCAAATCATATCCTCATAACTACGGCCAATTTCATATTATACATAATAACAAGATACACACGTCAAACTTATAACACCCCTCTTTTTTGGTCGGGGGTTAAAAACTATCATCGTTGTCATCCTCGCTCAGTTACCTAAAACCGTTATATCCGCAAAATATAACCTCAATAGCTAATGAATTCTATCTGCTCCATTCCAGCATATTTTGTCAGTTTGGGGTTAATTGTTACGGGCCAGTTTAGCACTGATATTGTCTGACACCAAAACTGATGTAGAAGTCACATTAAGTTTTTGAGGGCAAGGAGCCAGCTTCCAATGGAAATTGTATTACAAATGTAGTTGATGGGATGCGAATGCAATTGAAGAAAAGGTCGTGAGGAAATTTTTGAATTTGAATGTGGATAGCTTTAAGAGTAGGCGAGCCTATTACCATCAACCGAATACAAATCCAGACTCCGTAGCTGCTACTGAGAAATTCCTGACAGAAAAGCCTAATAACACTATGCTCGACTAGAGAATCGAACCCATGAACATACGGACACCATGATGCTCAGCAGTCACGCTTACGATCACTAGACCTACGCCCAGGCCCTATTACATGGGAATTTAACGTAACTGCTGAAATGTGGGTGTTCTATTAGGTAGACCTCTGGCCTTCTGGCCTTCTGGCCTTCTTCTAAATAATGACAGTAATAAACGCTAATTTAATGAGGATTCTTTCAGCCGGAAGATGTCCACTGGCTGGACAGTCTCTCTCAAGAATCGCTAACGACTTCTAATATTCTTAGAGAAGTTCACAAGAATCTGTTGGCTGCACAATACTTTAATAGAAAAACTTTTTAATATATATATATATACCAGTTTCTGTAAATTACAATTCCGCACACGAAAAATGTAAATTATTAGCTAAAATAGGTAAGTATGCATCGAATTCGATCCGAATTTCAGCATGATGGCATTCAGCCTCCAGAAATATTATAACGAACCGCTGTGGCCGCCAGTGTTAGTTCGGAACAGTTTGAACTTTGCACAATGGCCGTCCTCGGTGGCAATCTGTTTGACCAGCACTGACCAGTATCAGGAGTTGGCAATTAATTTGAGCGAAACTAGAAATTTAGGTCGGATTGTTTGTATTCGTTTGTATTGAGTGATTATGAAAACAGTTGGTGAGAGATATTTAGCGGTGATAACACAGTTTGTACCTGCACTTTTTTAACGTCGCTTTTTAGGCAAACTCAAAAGTCCCAATTGATGTAAGTAATTCGCCAAAATACCTGCGCTTCCTAGTGATATAGCTGATTAGAAGAAGTAGTAGAACAAACTCCAGTAACACATTATTGTTTTGCTTGTGAGCTGCCCGTGTTAAGCAGATTTCATTCATCATTCTCTTGCCCTTATCCCAATTTATTTGGGGTTGGCGCAGCATGTCTTCTTCTTCTATACTTCTCTATTACTTGTCATCTCATGGGATACCTCCTTTCTTGCCATATCATCCTTCACACAGTCCATCCATCGTTTCTTTGGTCTTCCTCAGATAAGCAGATTTCATACAAGTGAGGTGAAAATGAGCTTTAGGTAAAAAATATACAGGATTAGGCAGTTAACTGTCTTACAACAAAGCAAACTGTTCAAAAAATTACATAATATTTTATTTACATATTTATTAAAAATAATAAACAAGTCAAACAATATAGTAGTAGTATAATATAGACAAAAATAATAATAAAGTAGTCATTCTTATTGTACAAAAATAAATAAACACTTATACTGAATAAAGTCTACATACGAGTATTCTCAATAAACTCAAAAATAACTCAAAGTCCATAATGGAAGACGACAATGTAAGGATAAAATAAGTTTATAGACAATAAAACGTGATTCCCCATGAACGACGCCTGTAAAGGAAGTTCAATTTCGCTGTAAAATCGCAGATTTTGTAGACAAGAGTTCGATGCTCGGTCTTTTAATGTACAAAATGTAGACTGATACTACTGATATTTGTTTATTATTATTCACCTAGCATCTCGCACTGGGCCCATTCTATCTCACGGAACCAACAGGGGGACCGGACATCTCGAGCAGAGGAATCGTTATAGGATGATAATACGTTGATGTAATGCTTTTTGATATCTTACTAATTTCCAGTACAACAGCCATTATTTCATTCAAATTGCTGAGAATCTTCAATTAAAACATCCCCAAAACGCCAAAGTTTTTCATTACCTAGTGTTAAACGGTTCGACAGAATCTGTACCGTTGTTGGCTTCAATTTTTCAAGTATAGACGTATAAACAGAACCCAGATAGAATTAAAGCGTACTTCCACCTGTCTTTATATCAAGATCAATGAGCACTTATCGCTCCAATGGATCATATCTTCTTGCTCATA
Organism: Cerastis rubricosa; assembly: GCA_949152445.1. Taxonomy (NCBI): domain Eukaryota; kingdom Metazoa; phylum Arthropoda; class Insecta; order Lepidoptera; family Noctuidae; genus Cerastis; species Cerastis rubricosa. The sequence goes on along the minus strand of OX424527.1, from coordinate 1,217,188 downwards.
ATATATATGAACAGTAGCGGCTCGGGCTACTGACTCCGGCGGCGTTTAGTCACGGCGTCTACAACTACGTCACAGGTCACCGACCCCGTCGCTACACATCACACCCTTTACTTACTTCGTGTAAACAAACAGCAGGCAGGTGGAGAAGGTCAACTCTTGGCATCGTCATAGTTCTCGTGGCCTTATTCCAATTTTTTACATGCAGCGCAGCATGTCTTCTTGTTCAATATTTTATTGCCTGTCGACATTTCAAGAGTCACTCGTCATGTCTTTCAGAAAGTAGGTACATCCATAGTTCCTTTGACAACACCTGACAATGAGAAATATTTTACCGTCAATTTTATTTCTCTTTTCCTGTCAAACATTGGACACTTATGATCAGTCTATCAGTGTCATCTCGGTCTCGTACAATACACATCCACTCTGTGAAGATATACTGAATACGCCATGAGAACTTGTTAGTGTCTCAATGATGGGCCTTACTATCACTTGCTCATTGCATGCGATTTCATATCTCACGTTCATGTTATCCACGAAGATTTTCCTGCATAAAAATGAGAATACACTTTCGAGAAATCTTTAACATATTTTTTAGCCTTCTGTATTTCCTTGTAATACGGTTCAAAGTCAAGCCTCTTCAATGACGTCATCATCAGTTTGTCGAGTTAATTCGTTTGTTCGACTGTTGAAAGGGAGGCGATTTACTCAATGGGCTCGGACTTTCGGGGAAATCGCTTTTTAGTTTTCCTTTAATTGCTGCGTAAGTCGTCCCTAATTGCTGTGTCAAGCTAGCTTTGTGGTATGGGTTGATGTTATAGAGAACATTTAACGTACGTACCTTTTTTAGCAGGTCTACCTTGAATTTGTGCCCAGTTGATGTCAAAATGGCTTGCTTCCTATTACATTGCACTTACACATAATTGGAGAAATGTGGATGTACTTTGTACACCTATGCCTAACCCTTCGGGTAAGAACAGGCGTAATGTTATGCTATGTTTATGTATACTTTGAAGAAAGATTTTTAATACCCTGCATTCAATAAGACTGTCATTCATTTCATTTCTTCCGTTTTATAAATCAATTTCAAAATATTTTATTTTACATAGGCCTACATGGGCACTTATAAAACGTCGACAAAAGGTGCACGGTTCGGGCACTGGTGCACTGGTCGTTTTCTATGGAGAAGAACCGACGGAAACTCCATGTTTACTCTTTTAAAATCAATTGGGTTTTGCAATATTTGAATGTTACAGCGTTAGTACTTAAGAATGGGAGGACAGCGTAGGCCCGACAATACGTCGTTGCTTACTACAAGAGGCAGAACAAATCAAATTTAGAAAGCCTACAATGTCCACACATTCACAAAAAAAAGGTACATGAAAAAGAATCTATACGAAAGTAAAAAAAAACATTATAAGAACACTAAATTAAACAGTTGACACAGATGTTGTCATCAGTGCTGTAACTATTCTGAACAATTATGAACGGTGCAATGATTTGAAAACTATTGTAAAACATCTGAATAAAAAGAATGGGAAAGATAAAATTGGGAATAGTTAGAGACATCCACACATTTGTGTCGTTTATGAGCTACCAGGGAAGCCGCATGAGCAGAAGGAACTAGAGCCAAACTTCTTTATCTTCAACGTAGTCTACTACAATCGAAGAGAGCATTCAACTCAATTTTTCAACACTTAGCTGTAATATTCTTGTCTTTAAAGAGAGGGCTTTGACCGGAAACCCTCAAGTGTTTGTGTAAACCCACCCTTCTGACGACACACGTGGTTATGCGTTGTTTGTTCTGTATGTGAATGACCACACGATAATCAGGAAAAGCAAGGGGCTTGACATCGATGTCTTGTATTATTTCGATAAGGCGAGGCAAATCGTCAAATTAAGTATTTAGTAAACCATACTCTCGAATCATTGTGTCTATTTTTGAAAACCGCATCAAAATCTGTTGCGTAGTTTAAAAGATCTATAATTATACATCGTAAATTTAGAGTGAACAGGCTACTTCTGGGTAAGTTCGTACAATCGTCGACTTCGTGTCTGTCATCTCTGACCTAGACTTGAGTCAAGAGCAAACTCATCGCAAATAATAAAAAAAAAAAGTATAAGAGTTTGTTTTATACAATGTAAAGAAGAACCCACTGATATACCTACAAGTAATAAAGAGGCTTCATCATCATCATCATTTCAGCTGAAAGACGTCCACTGCTGGACATAGGCCTCCCCCAATGCCACATTGACATAAGGGGGGTTTTGCCATAATCGCCACGCTTGGCAAGCGGGTCGGCGATCGCAGTACGGTTGTTACAAAACCATGGAGAACGCTGCTGCCTTTTCTCTGGCAAGTCCCTTAGTCGCCTCTTACGACACCCACGGGAAGATATGGGATGGTGCTAACCTTTATGTCCGACACCATACAGAATTTAAGAGGCTTGCCATATGTTATAAAATGAATCATTTACTATATCTGAGTTTATATATATGTCGCCGCAAGAGCGTCTATGTGCTAAGACTATTCATTAATCTTATTAAGAATCAACTTAATAATCCTCATTTGTCATAATATTGATGAACCTGCCATGCCATCTGTGTGGGGCAAGCATAATTATTACGATAATCATTTGACTAAACGCCATCTATTGGCTTGTGTGTTAACTACTGCGCAAATAATAGATTCGTTTAGCTTAGATGGCCTGTAATTTATTAAACAAAAGCCTTTAGCTAGAACTGTAGCCAAAATTAAGATTAGCAAATATTTTATGATAGCTGGGATTTTAGCAATGACAATTTGGATTTTAACAATGGCTCATTTTGTTAGGCGGCAACCCAGTCTTGTGGGAAAGAACGCCGAATAGTCAATTAGTGAATTTATAATTTGTAGCAACAATTAAATCAATTTCTAGAACTAACTACAAACTTAAAATTAATAAGATTATTTTACAGAGTATTTTATTAGTGGTAAACCAGTTCTTTGTATTTAATCCTTTGATCTGCCGAAAATGGTTTTAAGCATGCGATTGTTGTAAAAAGTATTAATTAAGCTTGTAACTTAATAACGCCTTTGCATTTGTGAATATTGGTATTGTTTAATTACTAAAATAATTAATTGTGAAGTATTAGTATTGTTTTAATGGAGTATTACTGAACTAACTATGTAATGAATAATTGGACTGATCTAATGAGTGTAGTACATCCGCCCACTCAGAGCCGCGGGCGCACCCAGAGATGTCATTCGAGTTAGCTCGCGATTAGAGAATTGAAATATTAATGAATTGAAAGTAGTTTTTGAAGTGAGCAATAATAACTTATGTTAATAAGAACTGCAATAATTGAAAGACAGATCCAAAAGAGTGTGTGAGTAGTTTCTCATCAACCATGTTTGTGAATGAGCGGCTCAACTGGAGAGTTTATAAGTGTTAAAGTGCCTGTAACTGGTTTATTAGAAATAAACTTGCAGTTTGAGTCAAGTGTTGTGTGTGATTTCAATTACCCATCCACCTATCTAAAAACAATGAAGATTAATGTTGCACAGTTAACGACTGAAAGGCAATATGGCGTCAATATTCATTTATGGTGGAATCCCCGCTTTGATATCAGAAGAGTGGATTGTTCATGCGCGCCGTTCACACTTATGCCGGACATCCAATGAATAACATGCAAAATCCGAAACCGGCTTGCATGGCCATGGCCGAGAGCGTGCTTATAGACTTGATCTCTGAAATCGTAAACGTTATAGCGTGCGACATAATGATTTGCCCCAGCCAATATAATTATGGTCTTATATGAAGCAATCGACTGTTAAACAGGAAGATACTGAAGACTATGATAGCCAAAGAGTTTGCTTTATTTTCATCAAGTGGCTGACAGATACCAACATGATAATAATGGGTTATTGCAACTTGAACACACATGACCCAGTCAGACTATCAATGAACACATTATGCAAAAGCAGTTTACATTGGTAAATAAACAGTGAAGTTGTATGTGACGGACAACTTCATATTGCACTCAAAATGCTCAACATGTACAGCACAGAATGACCGAAGCAGCAAAAATAAACAAAGATTGGACACCGGAAAAGCACATTGTTAAATAAACCTGCTGACGGATCTAAGATGACCCACTGACCGGATCATCAGTCCCGGGAAGTATTTTGTTTTATTAATTTTAGTATGTTGTTACTGTTTAACATATTTACAGTTAACAACAATTTAACTTATGACATCACACACTGGCTGTGGCAATGCCACCTTTAACTTGACACGGAGTGAAATACAAACACAACTTAAATCACTCTATTAAGCTCATGCATAGTGCGCTTATTAAAGCTATTATTCGATTAAGAATCATTAATGTGCCATAAACAAGTCAGATAGGCAGTCACTTCATGTAAAATACTGATTTTCAGCTGCATCCGGTTAGACTGGAAGCCGTCCCCAACAAAGTTTGGGAAATGACAGGCAGATGATGAAACATAACTCATAAATCAGATTAAACTATTTAGTTACTTGCATCTACACTGCATGAACTTAATTAATTAACTATGTATTAGCAAATTTCAAGACATTGTTGTTGACTTCTAATTCATAGTAACAAGGAAAATTCTCTTAGAAATATTTTTGAGTACAAAGATTAGTCACGTGAATTTCCATAAACATTACATGAAATGAATTAATTAACTAAGTATCAACAAATTTTAATTCAAAACTTGTAGTATTTGACTTGTCATTCGCAGTGACTAGAAACATTGAAAACAGAATATTCTTATTAAAAATTAGTCACATTCATTTGACATTCACATAGATTAATATCTCACAATCTTTGTGGTGCCTATTGCCTTTTCAAACAATAATGCAACTTGAAAGCATATGTATTTGACAACATGTTGCATGATTCATACTAAAACACTTTGCTATGAAACTGATTTGTAAAACAAGACAAGTAATGAAGTGCCAAACAAATTTCAGTTCAACGAGTTGTGTCAATGAACTCTTAGCGCAATAAATTAACAGAAAGCAAAGCTTTCAATATGTTAGAATGTGAATGTTTTGTCAGTGCATTAACACAACCAATAGAGTTTTTAAACTAGTTCTGATCAGTTTAACTTTCCTATCTTAGTTTAACACATAATCTGCTAGACAATAGACACAATTGAAAATGTATTGTTTGAGGTCACCGTTGACCGGAATGGCAGTGAAGGTGTTAATTAACTTAATCTAAGTATGAAAACTATTTCAAAACAATTGATTACCTACTTCATAGCTTATCACTCCCAACTAATTTAGACACTAGTAGGACTGCTTTGAGGTCAGTGCTCATGAGCCCTGCCATTAAAGCATGAGGGCCTGGATTCGATTTTGAGGTCTAGCAAAGTGTCATTGTTTCTTTTTCCATCAGGAATTTGTCAGTAACAACCGACAATAATATTAATGGCAAATAGCCTGCTCCTAAATAAGAGGCTTAGGCGTGATTGACAAAGTGTGGATGTGTTATCTACACCCCTGCCTAACCCTTCAGGGACTGCAAGTGTGATGTTATGTAGGATATCTTTTCTTGCACTATTATTTACCTGCATGACTTCTCACATTCCAGGTTCCAGGAAATTGTCTTCAAAAAGGAAATGATAACCAACTACCAAAGAAAATGAAACAAAATTGGAAGCAACTGTAAAGGAACTTTTAAAACTTTAAGCACCTAGTCACTCCACCATTGTGATGGCATCAAGTGTGGAAGTCTAAACCATTGTCAATAAGAACAGCTTCCTCAAGAATAAGCCTGCTAACCAACACATATCACAATTTGGTTTTAGCTGACCAATACAATTAATTTCAATACCTGGTGAATAGATAACCGTGTCGCCAACTGTCAAATGAAGAACAGCACGAGGACTGCCAACCAGGAATGACTGATTCAGTGTCCACACACCTAAGCTAATATAAAAGGTGAGGCGTTTTCAAACTACTTCCTACACCTTACCACTGATCTCTACATAATGTTACATCAAAGGCTGAATACAATAGCCAAATCAACCTACCTATATGATGCTCATGTGTGATGAATCTCATGTTTAAACTTTCATTATTTTTTATGTTTCTGTATTCCTGTCAGTTGCTCATCTACAATAATAATAGCAAAGTATTAGTACTCCTAACTACAACTAATCAATCAAAAATAATAACACAAACATCAAGCTATTGCTATCCGTGGAGGAAACAACTAGCTTGATAAGTAATACAACAAATCACACAAATACTATCAGAAGCCGTGGAGGTCACTGATAATGAACACACCAAATGACAAACAATCTATAAATAGTCGTGGAGACTATTTATAATGTTAATAACAAACTATTAGCGGCCGTGGAGGCTTCTATTAAACAATACTCTCATGTTATCCTGCTGGGTCCACGGCGTACAAACCGCCTAGAGCCTGGTTCCTTATATCCTGTCAAATCAAAGACTTCGTGCCTGTCACGGAGCAATGGTCCTAAACTCCTTATCCTTTAATCCTGTCAAATCAAAGACTTTGTGTCCATCACAGAGCGGTGTTCCTGATCCTATCCTTTAATCCTGTCAAATCCAAGACTTTGTGTCTATCACAGAGCATTACCTTCCTGTGAGAATGAACAAATAAAAATATGCTACTTACACCACACTTACCAAATACAAATTACAAAAAAACTAAAGCAATCAATAATCTTATTTAAGCCTAATCTAGTAGACAGTAGATCTATTACCATGTCTCAAGGTAAAATAAAAACCTAACTCATACAAAGCATAACCATTGAATGAATATTGTTAGATAGTTCAAGCGAAAATATCCTACTAATCTAGTAGCTGATCATTCTATTTCAATAAACTCAATTCATATTGATATTGCTGTATAATTGAAGCAACATCATTCCACTCAGCTAGTAGCTGATCATTCTATTTCAATAAACTCAATTCATATTGATGTTGCTGTATAATTGAGGCAACATCATTCTACTTATCTAGTAACTGATCATGCAATATCACTATACTCAACTCATTTAATGTTGCTGTATAATTGAGGCAACATTATTCTATTCAGCTATTAGCTGACAATACAATATCAATAAACTCAATTTATGTTGTTGGATAGTTTTGCCAACAATATCCTATTCAGCTAGTGGCTGATTAAACAATATCAATAAAATCGATTCAGTTAATGTTTTTGAATAATAAACAATTTTTATTCAGCTAACAGCTTATCATCCATAAACTGCATGCAGCTTTAAGTCTGTAACTGTGCATATGTGTGTTGGTGATACATAAATGCATTTTATTTTGAATATGAGGAAAACTGAATAGATGTTAGATCTATTACAAGTTTTCCATGTTGACTGAAACTTTTTGTTACCAAATCCTACATTTCAATGAACATTGTAGGTTAATAAAAACAACATTAATCTGCCGACAAAATTTATCTCCATTATTTCAGAAAATAAAATTCCACATACTGAGAGCGACGGCAGGTGCAGGGCGCGCACCGCCGATCAGAATGGCCGTGTCGCCGCAAGAGCGTCTATGTGCTAAGACTATTCATTAATCTTATTAAGAATCAACTTAATAATCCTCATTTGTCATAATATTGATGAACCTGCCATGCCATCTGTGTGGGGCAAGCATAATTATTACGATAATCATTTGACTAAACGCCATCTATTGGCTTGTGTGTTAACTACTGCGCAAATAATAGATTCGTTTAGCTTAGATGGCCTGTAATTTATTAAACAAAAGCCTTTAGCTAGAACTGTAGCCAAAATTAAGATTAGCAAATATTTTATGATAGCTGGGATTTTAGCAATGACAATTTGGATTTTAACAATGGCTCATTTTGTTAGGCGGCAACCCAGTCTTGTGGGAAAGAACGCCGAATAGTCAATTAGTGAATTTATAATTTGTAGCAACAATTAAATCAATTTCTAGAACTAACTACAAACTTAAAATTAATAAGATTATTTTACAGAGTATTTTATTAGTGGTAAACCAGTTCTTTGTATTTAATCCTTTGATCTGCCGAAAATGGTTTTAAGCATGCGATTGTTGTAAAAAGTATTAATTAAGCTTGTAACTTAATAACGCCTTTGCATTTGTGAATATTGGTATTGTTTAATTACTAAAATAATTAATTGTGAAGTATTAGTATTGTTTTAATGGAGTATTACTGAACTAACTATGTAATGAATAATTGGACTGATCTAATGAGTGTAGTACATCCGCCCACTCAGAGCCGCGGGCGCACCCAGAGATGTCATTCGAGTTAGCTCGCGATTAGAGAATTGAAATATTAATGAATTGAAAGTAGTTTTTGAAGTGAGCAATAATAACTTATGTTAATAAGAACTGCAATAATTGAAAGACAGATCCAAAAGAGTGTGTGAGTAGTTTCTCATCAACCATGTTTGTGAATGAGCGGCTCAACTGGAGAGTTTATAAGTGTTAAAGTGCCTGTAACTGGTTTATTAGAAATAAACTTGCAGTTTGAGTCAAGTGTTGTGTGTGATTTCAATTACCCATCCACCTATCTAAAAACAATGAAGATTAATGTTGCACAGTTAACGACTGAAAGGCAATATGGCGTCAATATTCATTTATGGTGGAATCCCCGCTTTGATATATATATTACCGCGGATGATCAATCTGTACTTTACCAAAATCTGTCCAAATGCTTAATTTAAATATTAATTTGTGGGTGTTTATAATGTGTTCAGAAAAAGAAATAATCTTTGACCTGAAATCTGAACTCTTGACCATTACTGACATTACAGTCCATTAGAAATAAGGGCATACAATAATTTGATTTTAATACTTAGTCAAATACGTGACACCAACGAGCAAGCTATTATGCCAAAAAGTATGACGCAAATAGTTAGATAGGGTGTATGTCTGTATACCTATGTACCTAATGTCACAGTGTCACCTTCGGGCGAGATTGGGCATTTCTCGTTAAATGCGTCTGTGGGCAGTGTGGGCTGAAGAACTAATCATAATAATAGTATTAGAAAGATTATGAGAGTTAAATGGTTAGCGTGGTGAGATGTAAACTATGGATGACAGAGTACTTTGTAAATGTAAATGCGTCCTATTTGTCTAAAAATTAAATTAAAAATTTATAAAACCCCCGACACAAAAAACCTCTAAAAAGCCAAAAATAAATTAATCCAAGCGTCGTAGCGTCGGGGGACCGCTTTGTTCTGTACTCTAAGCGGTCTTCTTAGCGGTCCCCGGATTAACCTTTTTTTTTGCTTTTTTAATTTTTTTCATGCTTTTTAAACCCACTCCTGGGCATAGGCTTCCCCCCATTCCCTCCAATTTTGTCGGTGTTGTGCTTCTTCTTTAATTAACGAAAACAAAGAAAGTCATAAATTCAGAAAAAAAAGGATATTTTTGGGGGGAGGGGGGTGTATACCTCCCCCCCTCAGCAATAATTGAAATGATTGTTTATATCCCTTCAACAACTAGAAAAGTGGTGATGATCTTCAAACGGCTGGGCAGATTTTTTTGAAACATAGCTAAGAACACTCTCGAATAAAATACCTTTCAAACGGAACCAATTTTATCAAATAATAATATCAAAATCGGTTCATCCGTTTAGGAGCTAAGGTGCCACAGACAGACACAGATACACACGTCAAACTTATAACACCCCTTTTTTTGGTCGGGGGTTAAAAACATGACATTACAATAGAAACGTGAACCTAAGGATTATTGCTTGTCGGTTTTAAATAGGTCCGGCTTGAGCTCATCTGCAAATCACTGTTTAAAGGAAAAGTTTGAAAAGAATATTCTTATTAAAATAATCTCTTTGGCTAAAGAGCTCATAGGGCTTTTATTCTTTTAATCAGAATAGTACCAAAACTTCAACTTTTTAAGTCCGTCTGCTCCAACAAACATCTTTAAATAATTCATCAGAAAAAAACTAAGTAGGAATCCCTTAAGAATAAAAGCTGCACGCAATTCCAACTATAGTCCGAGCAATAAAAGTGCGCATGTCAAAGAACTTTCTATCAATGTTCCACAGTACTCAGTGTTGAGCATTTATGTGGATTCTACAATTCCCAGTACCGTATTTATACTTAATCTTTCCTCGAAAAGATCTTGATGTATTCCGATATAAAACTTGATGAGAAGTTTATATTTATGTTGTTTTTTTCGCTTTAGTTTGAGAAGATTATTGATTGTATTTTAGAAGAGGTCATATTTCATGCTGCGGGCCGTGGGTAGTTTGCCTCTTAAATTGTGTGCTGTACTGGATTAAATAAACAAAGCTGTTATGATGATGAGAATGACCGCCACATGTCAATAGGGAAAACGAGATCTTCTTCTTAATCTGTGGTAAGTGATTAACCTGGTGTTAGAGTTTTATGCCATCCATGGGGCTCTGATTTGCCTTTACATGCCGTCGAGAATCTAATCAATATCTCTCAGGCACGCTGGTTTCCTCACTATGTTTTCCTTCACCGAAACAAGGGTGTTATCCGAGGTGCGTGTCTTAGGTTAGAACTCGGTACCTATGACTTGGTATGAGATTATTCTTGAAGATAATATTCTTACTTCAAAGGTTGACTGGTTGTTTCGTTCTATTGGACGTGATGGTTTTAATTTATAAATCAACTAGTTGTCCGGTGCAACTTCGTTTGCGTCACATTTTCCCCGTTTTCGAAACATTGTTCATTGCTGCTCCTCTCCTATTAGTCGTAACGTGATGATATTTAGCTTATAGCCTTCCTCGATAAATGGGCTATCTAAAACTAAAATAACTTTTCAAATCGGACCAGTAGTTTCAGAGCCTATTCAATGCAAACAAACAAACAAACATACATACAAACAATCAAATCTTTCCCATTTATAATATTAAGTTTAAGTTTAGATAAACCCTTATTCTTGTCTTACGTACCGTTTACACAGAATTCGTGACCGTGAAACTGTGTGCAAATCCTTATTCATTCCTGGGTTGTTGACCAGTCAGTTTCCACGCGCGTGCGACAGTAACAGTTAGTTAAAAGTAAAACTCAGTTTAACTGTCACATAAACATTTGCTATAAAAGTTAGCTCTGTTCTGGTTTATGTTTGAAATCGGTTTATTTACATAGTACATAGTAATTGCATGTCGTTCTGTACGATTGTAATGTTTTTAGTTGAAGTGCTTTTTATGTGTACCTAAGTAGTTGTGAAACCTGGGTTTTACATTTGGAGATTCTTTCTTCAATGCAGGTCTCTACAAGGATCTACATCCAGGATTAAACCTTAAGTACCCAAAACAATTTCAATAATATCGATGAACAATGTGGTACTGTATTACCGTAAGCTTAATCCCAAACTGATAACAAACAAGACACGTTTTAATTACAGCTTGGCAAGCAAATACTAACCTAAGTCTAAAGCCAATAAGTCGCTAATTTGAAGGGTGAGATGGCAGAAACAACTGGTCTGGATACCAAATTTTATTTACCGTTGAAATTGCTTACTATCGTCTTAAGCGATGTATTAGCAACCATAAAACTGTGATGCTAAAGTTTTTTTTGGTGTGATCAATGTTCAAAATATTGAGGCAATAGAAAATGTGTTTGAATGTCAAGTTATTTAATAGTCTCCTCAATTTGAGTTATCACAATCAAGTTAGATCTAAGTTGTTCTAGAAATTAATTTGATCAATTCCATTTAGCGAATTAGGTATGTTCTGTACATATTTATTTAGGGCAATTGACTTTTAATTGATAAAATCGTCTGATTCTCGTAACACTGGCTCAATATATTTGCCTATAGCCTTCCTCGATAAATGGGCTATCTAAAACTGAAATAATTTTTAAAATCGGACCAGTAGTTTCGAAGCCTATTAAATGCAAACAAACATACAAACAAACAATTAAATTTTTCCTCCTTATAATATTAGTTTAGACAAATGATTGCTGGGTGGTTGTCCTGGTTGATCTAGTGACCGTAAGTTCGACTACTGAACTCTAAGGTTCCAACATTTGGTTCGAAGGCCACTGCCCATTATGTACCTCTGCATACCGCGGTTTGCCATTCAAGTTAAAATTCCCATGGAACCCATGTTTGCCAACAATTAAGCATAATAAAATTAGACTCCAGGCTACCTGGAAGACTAATTGGAAAACTCCAAAAAGTAACTCATTTCCTGAATTAAACCTGACTCCATGGTCTTTAGTCGCGCTTACGACCTCCAGTTTAACAAGCCAAAACTTCAATATTTTCACTTTATAAACGTTGCTGCATTTTTAACCGAATTTGAACGTTCAGGGCCGCAATGAAATATTATATTATAAAATAAAATGAATTTAATGCGAAAAGCCGTTGCACTGCCGTCTCAAGTTTACGATGTCTCGACGTGTCGTATTCATCAATTTACATGAAGTAATATAATATTACTGCCGTGAGTCACATTGAGTAGATCTCACAGAATCGGCTGACAACACCCCTAAGCTGTTGTAAAAGGCAAGTGTAAATGTATGTCCACTCCGCCGACTTGCGTCAAGCGACACGCGCACATATCAGCTGTTGCCGTCTGCCGCTCCGTAAGTCACGTCGCAGTAACTCGTGGCACACTCTTAACAACTCCATATCGTAGTATTATCTCGGATTGGTAGCTGCCAAAAAAGAGTTAAGAGTCGACATAGCCCACAGAATAAGTAAGCTGAAGTGGCAATGGGCCGGCCATATTAGCCGTAGAACCGATGACCGTTGGGGCAGACGTGTTCTTGAGTGGAGGCCGCGAATCGGCAAGCGTAAGGTGGGACGCCCTCAGGCTCGGTGGAGCGATGATCTTCGCAGGGTAGCTGGTAGCAACTGGATGAGAGTTGCCGAGAATCGGGTTAACTGGCGAGCGATTGAAGAGGCCTATGTCCAGCAGTGGACTGCGATAGGCTGATGATGATGATGAAAAAAGAGTTGATGCCGGGTCCGGTGGAGTGTTTTTTTTTTCACTTATCCTGTGTTCATCAATAAGATGAACACTAATCATTATTACAATCTATCCTTGTATATGTATAAACTAATAAGTAATTTAATTAAAACCTAAACTGCTATTTATTGTCTTTACTAAGAATGTGTCCAATGGCACTTTTCTTATTGTCTCTATTAAGGCGAATACACTTCGTTATTGTATTTATTTGGTAACACTTATGCTACATTACACTATTCACTTTCACAAGCCCTAAACACTAACTCGAACGGTTTTGTTCTTTTTAGTCTTCTCACTATGTCCGTGTGGTCGAGAAGCTGGATCGCCTCGACGTTCACATGCTGATGAAGTCGCTGTTCGTGAGCTTCTGCAGATTTTTGTATTACCGTTTCGATGAACTCAACTTTTAGGTTCCGATGGAGGTCATCATTTCGTATAAACCAGGGTGCATTTACAATTTCCCGTAGTACTTTGTTCTGGAATTGTTGGATTATCAATACATTGGTCTGTTTAGTGCAGCCCCACAGCTGAATACCATAAGTCCAAACTGGCATCAGGACTTGTCTGTATAGCAATAATTTGTTTTGCACGGACAGCACGGAGTTTCTTCCAAGCAACCAATAATTTTTTTTTAACCGTAGCTCGAGTGATATTTGTGAGCATACATATATGTATTTAGCTAACTTGTTTTCGATCTGAAACTCATGCTATATGAGCTCATCAACAAATGCTATATGAAAAGTTTCGTGGTAACAATGGTGGATTTGAAAGTACTCTAATGAGTTCAAGGCTTCTCAGGAAATCAGATACGATCCTTATTTCCGCAATGTTAACTTTGCCTTCATGTTCAATACAAAACGCATCCCTTGTGTTGAGTACTAAATGTAGTATCAGTCGTTACAGGTAGTCAGTGGCCCAAGTGTCTGTCTCCGGTACTAACTGGCTGACTCATCATCATTTCAGCCCAAAAGACGTCCACTGCTGGACATAGGCCTCCCCCAAGTGTCGCCACTGGCTGACTAATTATATCTATTAGGATTATCCTAACCTAACCTAACTTTTGTTCTGTATGGTGTCGGACGTTAAGAATAGCACCATCCCATATCTTCCCGTGGGTGTCGTAAGAGGCGACTAAGGGACTTGCCAGAGAATGGGCAGCAGCGTTTTCTGTGCTTTTTGCAACAACCATACTGCGATCGCCAACCCGTCTGCCAAGCGTGGCGATTATGGCAAAACCCCCCTATGAGCGCAAAACAGAAATGGCCCCTAGTACCCGGCAGCCCGTCTACCCTCGACTATGGTAGCGGTCGAGGTTACGGCGTGGCAAGGGGTGCGAAGAATCTCCGGAAGGGATCCGGCTGCCTATACCGACGACTTGACCTGGCAACATATAACACGCGGACACTCCGGACCGACGAGAAGATAACGGAACTCGAGGAGGAATTGAGCAGGTTGCGATGGAGTATTGTAGGATTATCTGAAGTCCGAAGAGAGGGGGAGGACACGATGATCCTGAAATCCGGCAACCTACTCTATTTCCGAGAGGGTGACCGGCAGTCCCAGGGTGGTGTTGGGTTTATCGTCCACAAGTCCCTTGTGAATAATGTGGTGAAGATCGAGAGTGTGTCGACCAGGGTGGCGTACCTGATACTCAGAATATCCTCAAGATATTCGCTGAAGGTCATACAGGTCTACGCCCCGACCTCGGCACACCCCGACGACGAAGTGGAAACCATGTATGAGGATATCTCCAAAGCCATGCATGGTTCCAAAACTCACTTTACCGTTGTCATGGGGGACTTCAACGCGAAACTGGGCAAGCGAGACGGAGATGAGCTGCAGGTGGGGCAATTTGGGTTTGGATGTCGGAACCACCGGGGACACCAACTGGCTAGTTTTATGGAGAAGGAGGGCCTCTATATGATGAATTCCTTCTTCAGAAAGCGTGAGCACAGGAAGTGGACCTGGCAGAGCCCCGATGGTGCAACTAAAAATGAGATTGACTTCATCATGTCAACCAAAAAGCAAATGTTCAATGATGTCTCTGTGATCAATTCGGTGAAAACTGGGAGCGATCACCGCATGGTAAGAGGCACATTGAACATCAATATTAAGCTAGAAAGGTCCCGACTGATGAAGTCTACGCTCCGACCAGCACAGATCCAGATCCAAAACCCCGAGAGCTTTCAGCTTGAACTCCAGAATCGTTTCGAGTGCCTAGGAAGCTCAGTGGACGAATGCAACGATGGATTCGTGGAAACTGTCCATACGACAGGGTCTAAGTTCTTCAAGACGCGTCGTACACAGAAGAACAAAAAACTCTCTGATCATACTCTCAAGCTCATGAAGGAACGGCGTGAGATGATCCTGCAGTCTTCAGAAGACGCGTGGAAATACCGGCAGCTCAATAGACAGATCTCTAAATCCTTGAAGAGCGACCTCCGCCGCTTTAATACCGAGCGTATTAAAGACGCCATTGAGCGGAATAAAGGCTCAAAGGTATTTGCAAGAGATCTGGCTATTGGGCAGAGCCAGCTCACGAAACTGAAGACCGACGATGGCAGAATCGTATCCGCCAAACCGGAGCTACTGAGGGAGATCGAGAGTTTTTATGGGCAGTTGTACACGTCAACCAGGAAACCCGTTGTAAATCTAGCGAATGACCCAAGAGCTAGACTGACCCGACACTACACCGAAGACATCCCGGACATCAGCCTGTACGAGATTAGGATGGCTCTGAAACAGCTTAAAAACAACAAGGCACCGGGTGATGATGGAATTACGGCCGAACTTCTGAAGGCGGGTGGAAAACCGGTACTTAAGGCCCTTCAGAAGCTGTTTGGTTCCGTCATACTCGAGGGCAAAACGCCTCAGGCATGGTGCAGGGGTGTGGTGGTACTCTTCTTCAAAAAGGGCGACAATGCCCGGTTGAAGAACTATAGGCCCATCTCACTTCTAAGCCATGTCTACAAGTTGTTTTCAAGAGTCATCACGAATCGTCTCGCGCGCAGGTTTGACGATTTTCAGCCTCCCGAACAAGCCGGATTCCGTAAAGGCTTTAGTACCATAGACCACATACATACGCTGCGACAGGTTATACAGAAGACCGAAGAGTACAACCTGCCTCTCTGTTTAGCGTTTGTGGACTATGAGAAAGCCTTCGATTCGATCGAGACTTGGGCTGTACTGCAGTCTCTCCAACGGTGCCAAATTGATTATCGGTACATCGAGGTGCTGAAGTGTTTGTACAAAAACGCCACCATGTCAGTCCGACTTCAGGACCAGACCTCGGAACCTATCCTTCTGCAGCGAGGTGTGAGACAAGGAGACGTCATATCTCCGAAACTGTTCACCGCTGCACTGGAAGATATCTTCAAGGTTCTGGACTAGAGAGGGCTAGGCATCAACATCAATGGCGAGTACATCTCTCACCTTCGATTTGCCGACGATATAGTGGGCATGGCTGAGACCATGGAGGACCTCAGTACAATGCTCGATGACCTCAGTAGAGCTTCCGAAAGAGTGGGTCTTAAAATGAACATGGACAAAACCAAGGTCATGTTGAATGCCCATGTAACACCCACTCCTATCAAGATCGGAGACTCTACTATCGAAGTTGTAGACGATTATGTCTACCTGGGACAAACGGTCCAGTTGGGTAGGTCTAACTTCGAGAAAGAGGTCAATCGTCGAATCCGACTCGGCTGGGCAGCGTTCGGGAAGCTGCGTGGTATCTTCTCGTCCAACTTACCGCAGTGTCTCAAGACAAAGGTTTATGACCAGTGTGTGTTGCCAGTGATTACATACGGGACCGAAACGTGGCCGCTCACAATGGGCCTCATCAGAAGGCTCAAAGTCACCCAGAGGGCAATGGAGAGAGCTATGCTCGGAGTTTCCTTGCGTGATCAAATCAGAAATGAGGACATCCGCAAGAGAACCAAGGTTACCGACGTAGCCCGAAGAATTGCCAGACTTAAGTGGCAGTGGGCAGGGCACATTGCTCGCAGAACAGATGGCCGATGGGGCCGAAAAGTTCTGGAATGGCGACCGCGAACCGGGAGACGATGCGTTGGAAGGCCTCCCACTAGGTGGACCGATGACCTGGTGAAGGTTTCGGGGATCCGCTGGATGCGAGTCGCACGGGACCGATCAATGTGGCGACACTTGGGGGAGGCCTATGTCCAGCAGTGGACGTCTTTCGGCTGAAATGATGATGAATGATGAACCTAAC